>CM062813.1:470984830-471669830 GCA_031772625.1 Pinus tabuliformis | reverse complement strand
TGCTCTTCAAGTCAGTTCATCTTCTTCTCTGTTCTCTGCAATTCACTTCTCTCTGGCCTCTCAGCTTTCTTCTTCCTCTCTCTACCTCCTTCTTACTCTCTGTTAGTTCATGGCTTAAAGCCAATACTCTTCCTGACTGTTTGTTTCTGCTTCCCGGTTGTCTGGATCTCCTACCTCTATCCATTTGAATTCCCCTGCTCTACATCATCATCACTGTGTAACGCTTCACAGAGAGGTGGCCACCTGCTTCCTCACGAACTGAGTGTCAGTTCTCTTTGAACAGTCGTTATTTCTGTTGCTTCCCAGATTTCCTGTGAAATTGATTCCTCTATCAACTCATCGGTCATACCAGATCTCAAATCTTATCCGCTTCAACCTATTTCCCCGTCGAATCTGGTCATCCATTGGAACATTCCTCTATCATTGATCTGGAGCCTCCAGATCCTACGGTCTCCATCCATATCAGGTAGGTAAGTAGCATGACTTTTACCCGTCCAATGTGAGTAGTTTTCTCTCTCATTCGCCGGATGCGTGTCACCCAGTGTATGGCATTGAGCGGGACTTAGTCGAACCCGCTTACCGCTTTGAAGCCCTTCCGATATCCTGTCGGTTTTAGTGTGGGACCCGCCTTCTGACAGAATTGGCGATTTCCGTATGGTTTTATGCTTTTCTTGGGACTAAGCGCTTAGGGGCTTTTCAGAAACTAACCCTATTTTTGGATTTGACCTCCTGTTTGTCAATTTGTGACAGTGCGCAGTTACCATGGGCCAACGGTTTGCGCGCTTTGATCGAGGGTCCTCATTGCTCCGTTCTGACCACAAATTTCCATTGTTTCGAGGTTATTTCTGATAAGCTCGACATCCATAAGACTTTGAAACTTCGACATGATTTTTACAGATTTTAGGAAACTTTAAGAGTGTTTAAGGATCTGATTCGGATCATACAATATGTCATAGCCTATAAAAAATAAGGTTAGGACAATGTTCTACTCAGCATTGGTTCATGGTTGGCATAGTATGCAGAGTGAGATACCTTGTTTCTAACTCCTTCATCATCTTTTTAAGCTCACTTGATTTTTATTTAATCTCTTTAATTGTATTGTGTAATTCTGCATTGTTGAAAATACAAGTACAAAGCTAAAAGTGACCAAGATTTTGAAATTCTATCCACAACAGTCTAGACAATCCTGTAGATTCACAAGCTCATACAATGTACTAAAGAAAAAGACAAGAATCTACTTCTACTTTCAACTAGCAGAAGCCAATAGATCGATGAAAACAATATCAACAAGAAGAAGATAAATCAATGGCACATAAAACTAAGATGTATCTAGGGAAATCCACTACTCAAAACCCCATTATTTGCATTGCATATATCAGAAATATGAGTGAATATATAAAGCTTGTTCTCACTAGAACAATTCCGAACAAGTATGCTAAACTCTCTCAACTCACAAGCTAGCTCAAACTAAATCCTTAGCTTGTTCAACAGCTCTCCAAGCCCCTAATCTCTTGCGTAATTCCTAGGATGAATAGCCCGTATTTAAAGGGAATTCATGCTTCCAAAATTGTGCAATCCATACATATGATCAAAATCTGATGCAAGCATGATATTTAAACTCCAGTAAATAATAGCGCTGATGGTACATTGTCCCTACACTCTAGTCTCAACTGGGTCTTTCTTAGAATCGACATGTATGAGTTTCTCATGAGGGAATCTTCAGGTAACTGGAATAGCACTATTGGATGCATTAGTGCACCAACTGGCTGTTAGTCCTTTATTAGTTCCAAAAACAATTTAGAACTAATTTAACTAAACTTAACTCAGTAAACTGAGTGATCTAATTTCTAACTCAATTTAAACTCATACTGAACCCCTAAAACTTAGGGAGAACATATACATGACCACAAAAAGACTTCCAACTTGAAATTCCTAAGCTAATTAAGTTAATTAAACTCAATTAACTATTTACAAGTTGCTATGAGAATAGAATTCAATTTAAATTCTCAATTTAATTCAAGGAAAAATTAAACTGGAATTTCTTATTGCCATTTCTCAACACTCCCTCTCAACAATAAAGGGATTATCAGCAACCCCGATCCTGTCTCTGCGAAACTTGAATTTACATCTTGACAATGCCTTTGTCAAAATTTCAACATCTTTCTCCCCCATGGGAATGTACTCTAACAACATAATCTACCTCAACACACAATCTCTGAGATGATGATATCGGATATCAATATGCTTGGACCGAACATGAAAAACTAGATTTTTAGAGAGTTTGATACAACATTGATTATCACAGTAAATCACAGTTGGATCCATCTGCTAACCAAACAAACCAACCATGATCTTCCTCATCCAGATGGCCTCACATGATCCCTGAATTGCAGCCATGTACTCTACCTCTATTTAATTGACTGCAGCCGCTCTCTATTTCCTGTTGTACCAAGAAACTGTCACTAACCCAATACTGAAGATCCCTCCTAATGTTCTCTTCGCATCAGATGGACTCCCTACCCAATCTACATCAGTGAAGCCTTGAATATTCACTCTCTCTGTCCATCTATACCATAATCCTTACTGAGAAGTGCCCCTGAGGTATCTCAACACATGCTTTGTCGCCTTCCAATACAACTTGGTAGGCCTAACCATCGCTTGACTAAGCTAGTTAAATGCGTAGCACATATTCGTTCGTGTGTTCACCAAGTACATGAGTGAACCCACAAGTTGCCTGTAAATGGTAGCTTTCACTACTTCCCTTGAAGTAGCATCCTCCTTCCTCCATTTACCTGCTAGAGTAGTCTCCATGGGTTCACTGATCTCCACGCGGAATCTCCCGAGTATCTCGTCGACATACTTTCCTTGAGACACAAACAACTCCCCATCTACCTTCCATACCTCCATGACATGAAATTAATGCATAAGCCCCATGTCCTTCATCTCAAGCTCTCTTACAATGTCCTCCTTGCAAGACTTGATCAACTGATCATCAACTGTCAGTATGAGATCATCAACATAAAGTACAATGATAAAAAATTTACCTTCCACCACTATGTGGTATGTGTTCACATTTGCTTCACTCTTTGTGAAGCCCAACCTGATGAAGTAGATATCTATCCTAGTGTACCAAGCATGGGGTTCTTGCTTCAGCCCATACAATGCTCTCTTCAGCCGGCACACATGCAACTCACGGTCCAAGGTTTCAAAACCTTCAGGTTGCTCTATGTACACCTATTCCTCAACCATGCCATTAAGGAAGGTTGTCTTCACATCCATCTAATGTATCTTCCAACCCATCTGTGATGATAGTGCCAATATAGATCTGATTGATGAGTACCTTGCAACAGGAGAAAAGGTCTCATCATAGTCAATCCCCTCTACCTGTGAAAAGCCACGGGCCACAAATATAGCCTTATGCTTCTCCACACTACCATTTGCAACTTTCTTTACCTTGTAAAGCCAATAGGATCTCGCCACTGACTTGTCCTTCGGTCTCGGGACCACATCTCAAACACTGTTACGAATTATGGAGTCATACTCCTCCACCATGGCATCAACCCAAACCTGCTACTACAATGCTTCCTTAAAGGAAGATGGCTCTGTCACAACACATTCACCCAAAAGAGCCATGTATCCAGTGTACCTCTCAGGTGACCTCCTTTGTCTGCACTTAGAAGTGGGTTCTCTCACATTCTCTCATGTATCATCCAACAATCTGTCAGCCTCTCTAGTGCACTTTCTTCCATCTCTGGAACACTCTGCCTGAGTGGATGTCTCCACTCCTGAATCCTCTGCATGTGGCTTCTCTATATCAATATGAGGCTTCTCAATCTTAGGAGCTAAAATCTCCTCATCTGCATGTAGCTCAAACTCCCTCTCAAGGGAAACTTGCCTGGCCTTCTCCTCATTGAATCTGACATCCCTGTAAACCACTGTCATCCTATTGGTCAGAAAGTACACCCGATAGTTGTGAGGTGTATCAGTGTACCCCACAAATATACCCAACTCTATTTCCAACTCAAGCTTCTTCTGTGCATATTTGGTCACATGGCAATATATCGATGATCCAAAAATCCTGAAGTGACCAACATCTAGCCTCTTACTGGAATAATCCTCCTCTAGTGTCTTCATCTCAAATATCCAATGTGGGCTACAGTTCTGAACATAAACCATTGTGTTGCATGCCTCAGCCCATAAGTGTAGTGGTAGGCCCTGATCATGCAACATCACCCTTGCTGCCCCTACTATGCTTATGTTCTTTCTCTTGACCACCCCATTCTACTGAGGTTTATGGGGTGTCGTCAACTCCCGTTTAATCCCTTCCACTGCACATAAGTTCTTAAACTCGCCTGATACATATTCACCACTATTATCAGTTAGTAGAGATTTAACCTTCTTACCGGACTCTTTCTCCATCAATTCTTTAAACTCACAAAACTTTGGGAAATTTTTACCCCTTTTCCGAATGAAAAATATCCAACATTTACAAGAATAGTCATCCTCAAATATAACATAATGCCTGTGTTTGGTTGTGGATGCTCTCGAGAATAGTCCACACGCATCTGAGTGGGCCTACTCTAGAATAACCTATGCTTGACTGTCTCTATCGTGAAAGGAAGACTTGGTGTATTTTCCCAAAGTACACCCCTTGCATGTATCAACTTGCTCAAGTGTACCTTTGGGAAGACCAGTAGAGAGCTATTGTAATATCTTCAAAGACCCATGACTCAAGTGGCCCAATCACCTATGCCACAACTTTCCAACATCTCAGCTCTGCACCCTTTCTTATTTTGTGCTCAAAGCAGCACACTCCTCTACCTCCAGCTTATATAGATTCTGCACCTGAATCCATATCTTCTTTACTTGACCTATGGCTATGTGTCAAAGGAATGCCTTTTCTTTCGAGAAGATCACATCATAGCCTCTATCCTCAAGCATGCCAACGAATACCAAGTTCTTCTTCAGCGCGGGCACATACATAACATTCTTCAAGGTGAGTGGAGCCACATGCTCCCTTCGAAAAGTAATTGTGCCCAATCTAGTAACACTATACTTCCCATTGTCACCTATCTCGATATGCATCTGGAGATCTTTTGTTTCTAGGTCACTGAATAACTCTCTGTCGCCAGTCATCTGGAATGAAGCACCATTATCTAAGTACCATAAACTTCCCATCATTGATGATACCATGCATGGAATAAGGGAAAATCCCAATTTGAATTGAGAGGCCAAAGCCTCACCCACCGCTCCTCCTGAGGACTTCTTATTGGACTTCTTAAGTGGACAATTTGTAGCAAAATGGCCCAGCTCATGACAATGAAAGGGCTTAAATTTAGTCATGTATTTCTTCTTACCTACATGACAAGAATCTGATTTGGAATGCGAAGCTTTCCCTTTCCCCTTCTTCATCTTAATTTCTAAGGCACATTCTCTTCATCATCAGTCTTTGATGAAGAGCCATCCCTGGTGTTCCTCCTCATCTCCTCCTGCACCAAATCTGACCATAGTCGTTCCCAATCCAGTAGCTTCTCCTAACCATTAACATAGTCTTGATAACTATGCCAACTCTTTTGCAGTCCTAGAAGAGAAAGACTCACCATATCATCCTTGGCAACCATGATTCCAACACTTCCAAGTTCATCACGACATTGAGTGAACTTGGTCAAGTATTTTGGAATAGTCTCGCCTTTCTCCATTTTGATTTCTCAAAGTTTGTCCTTCAGAGCCAATTTCCTTTGTTCATTGTTGTTCTAATACAAGTCCGTCAATGTTTTCCACAAAGAATATGGAGTTTCTTTCCCATGAATACTCGAGACAATGTGGTCTCGAACTCCCTCAAGGATTATCTGCCTCGCCTTCGCCACAAACTTCTTCCAATTGGCAAAATTCTGTGCATCCGATGTTTTTGGCTTAGGAATTTCTTGATAAAAAAATTCCTTCAAGCCATTATACTCTAACACAGCCTCCATTCTATCCATCCAGGCTATAAAATTTGAGTTGCCTTCCAAGGCATCCTCGAGCTGCAAATCGTAGAACACCATCTGTCGATGCTGAAGTATGTATTGAAAATTCGAATTTCACCTGTAACCCAAAACTCAAAACTTCAAAATATCCTCTAGTATATTGTTCTCAGCTCTAACACCATGTAGAAAATCCTTTAGATTCACAAGCTCATGCAATGTATTAAAGCAAAAGACAAGAATCTACTTCTACTTTCAACTAGCAGAAGCCAATAAATCAATGAAAACAATATCAACAAGAAGAAGATAAATCAATGGCACACAACACAAGATCTATTCGAGGAAAGCCACTACTCAAAACCCTGTTATCTGAATTTCATATATCAGAAATATGAGTGAAGACATAAAGCTTGTTCTCACTAGAACAATTCCTCACAAGAATGCTCAACTCTCTCAGCTCACAAGCTAGCTCAAGCTAAATCCTTAGCCTATTCAGTAGCTCTTCAAGCCCCTACTTTCTTGTGTAATTCCTAGGATGAATAGCCTGTATTTAAAGTGAATTCATGCTTCCAAAATTGTGCAATCTAAACATAGGATCAATCTCTGATGCAAGAGTGACATTTAAACTCTAGTAAATAATAGCATTGATAGTACATTGTCCCTACACTCTAGTCTCAACTAGGTCTTTCTTAGAATCGACATGCATGAGTTTCTCATGAGGGAATCTTCAGTTAACTAGAGTAACACTAGTGGATGCATTAGTCCACCAAGTGATGGTTAGTCTTTATTAGTTCCAAAAACAATTTAGAACTAATTTAACTAAACTTAACTCAGAAAACTAAGTGATCTAATTTCCAACTCAATTTAAACTCATATTAGACCACTAAAACTTAGGGAGAAGATATACATGACTATAGAAAGACTTCCAAATCGAAATTCCTAAGCTAATTAAGTTAATTAAACTTAATTAATTATTTACAAGTTTCTATGAGAATAGAATTTGATTTTAATTCTCAATTTAATTCAAGGACAATTAAATTGGAATTTCTTGTTGCCATTTCTCAACACTCCCTCTCAACAAGAAAGGGATTATGAGCTACCCTGATCATGTCTCTGTGAAACTCGAATTTACATCTTGACAATGCCTTTGTCAAAATGTCAGCATCCTTCTCCATGGGAATGTACTCTAACAACATAATCTACCTCAATACACAATCTCTGAGATGATGATATCAGATATTAATATGCTTGGATCGATCATGAAAAACTAGATTTTCAGAGAGTTTGATACAACTCTGTTTATCGTAGTAAATCACACTTGGATCCATCTACTAACCAAACAAACCAACTAGGATTTTCCTCATCCAGATGGCCGCACATGCTACCTAAATCGCATCCATGTACTCTGCCTCTATTGAACTAAGTGTAGTCGATCTACGTTTCCTGTTGTACCAAGAAACTATCGCTGACCCTATACTGAAGATCCCTCTTGATGTGCTCTTCCTATCAGATGGACTCCCTTCCCAATCTGCATCGGTAAAGCCTTGAAGCTTCACTCCCTTTTTCCGTTTGTACCATAATCCATACTGGGAAGTGCCCCTAAGGTATCTCAACATATGCTTTGTTGTCTTCCAATATAGCTTGGTAGGCCTAACCCTCACCTGACTAAGCTGGTTAATTGCATAGTACATATCCGTTTTTGTGTTCACCAAGTACATGAGTGAACCCACAAGCTTCCTGTGAATAGTAGCTTCCACTACTTCCCTTGAAGTAGCATCCTCTTATCTCCATTTACCTGCTAGAGTAGTCTCCATGGGTTTGTTGCTCTCCATGCAGAATCTCCTATGTATCTCATTGGCATACTTTCCCTGAGACACAAAAAACTCCCTATCTACCTACCATACCTCCATGCCAAGAAAGTACTAAATGATCCCCATGTCCTTCATCTTAAACTCTCTTGCAAGGTCCTCCTTGCAAGACTTGATCAATTGATCATCACCTGTCAGTATGATATCATCAAAATAAAGTACAATGATCAACAGTTTACCTTCTAGCACTATGTGGTACAGGCTCACATCTGCTTCACTCTTCATGAAGCCCAACTTGGTGAAGTAGCTATCTATCCTGGTGTACCAAGCACAGGGTGCTTGCTTCATCCCTTACAACGCTCTCTGGAGTTGGCACACATGCAACTCACGGTCCAAGGTTTCAAAACCTTCAGGCTGCTCTATGTACACCTCTTCTTCAATCATGCCATTAAGGAAGATTGTATTCACATCCATCTAATGTATCTTCCAACCCATCTATGCTGATAGTTCCAATCTAGATCTAATTGATGAGTACCTTGCAATAGGAGCAAAGGTCTCATCATAGTTAATCCCCTCTACCTGTGAAAATCCACAGGCCACAAATCTAGCCTTATGCTTCTCCACACTACCATATGAAACTTGCTTTACCTTATAAATCCAATAGGATCTCACTGCTGACTTGTCCTCCGTCTGAGGACCACATCTCAAACACTCTTACCAAATATGGATTCATACTCCTCCACCATGGCATCAACCCAAACCTACTGCTGCACTACTTCCCTAAAGGAATATGGCTCTCTCACAACACATTGGCCCATAAGAGCCACGTGTCTAGTGTACCTCTCAAGTGACCTCCTTTGTCTACGTTGAGAAGTGGGTGCTCCCACATTCTCCCATGCATCATCCAACAATCTGCCAGCCTCTCTAGTGCACTTTCTTCCCTCTCTAGAAGACTCTGCCTAAGTGGATGTCTCCACTCTTGAATCCTCTCCATCTAGCTACTCCACATCAATATGAGGCTTCTCAATCTTAGGAGCTAAAATCTCCTCATCTACATGTAGCTTAAGCTCCCTCTCAAAGGAAACTTGCATGGCCTTCTCCTCATCGAATATGACATCCCTGCGAACCATTGTCATCCTCCTGGTTAGCAAGTACACCTGATAGTTGTGGGGTGTATCAGTGTACCCCATAAATATCCCCAACATTGTTGTTGTCTCAAGATTCTTCCATGCATCTTTCGTCACATGGCAATATACCGATGATCCAAAAATCCTGAAGTGACCAACATATGGTCTCTTACCGGAACAAGCCTCCTTTGGTGACTTCATCTCAAATATCCAATGTGGGCTATAGTTCTGAACATAAACCATTGTGTTGAATGCCTCAACCCACAATTGTAATGGTAGGCCCTAATCATGCAACATCACCCTTGCTACCCCTACTATGCTTATGTTCTTCCTCTCGACCACCCCATTCTTCTGAGGGTTATGGGGTGCCATCAACTCTCGTTTAATACCTTCCACTGCACATAAGTTCTTAAACTCGTTTGAGACATACTCACCACTGTGATCACTCAGTAGAGATTTAACCTTCTTACCCAAAACTTTCTCCATCAATGCTTTAAACTCACAAAACTTTGTGAAATTTTGATCCCTTTCCTGAATGAAAAATATCCAGCATTTACGAGAATAGTCATGAAAAAATATAACATAATACCTATTCTTGGCTATGGATGCTGATGAGAATGATCTGCACACGTTTGAATGGAATCGCTCTAGAATAGCCTATCCTCGACTATCTCTATTGTGAAAGGAAGACTTGGTGTATTTTCCCAAAGTACACCCCTTGCATGTATCAAGTTTCTCAAGTGTACCTTCGGGACAACTGGTAGAGAGCTACTGCAATATCTTCAAAGCCCCATGATTCAAGTGGCCCAATCGCCTGTGCCACAACTCGCCAACATCTCGGCTTTGCATCCTTTCTTCTTTTCTGCTCAAAGTAGCACACTCCTCTACCTCCATCTTATATAGATTCTTCACCCGAATCCCTATCTTCTTTACTTGACCCATGGCTATGTGTCAAAGGAATGCCTTTCCTTTTGAGAAGATCACATCACAGCCTCTATCCTCAAGCTTGTCAATGAATACCAAATTCTTCTTCAACCCAGGCACATACATAACATTCTTCAAGGTGAGTGGAGCCACATGCTCCCTCTGAAAAGTAATGTGCCCAATATAGTAACACTATACTTCTTGTCGTCACCCATCTCAATATGCATCTAGAGATCTTTATTTTCCAAGTCATTGAATAACTCTTTGTCGCCAATCATGTGGAATGAAGCTCCACTATCTAAATACCATAGACTTCCCATCATTGATGATACCATGCATGCAATGAGGGAAAATTCCAACTTGAATTGAGAGGCCAAAGCCTCACCCACTGCTCCTCCTGGGGACTTCTTCTTGTACTTCTTGAGTGGACAATTTGTAGCAAAATGGCCCAACTCATGACAATGAAAGGGCTTAACTTTAATCATGTATTTCTTCTTACCTCCATGATAAGAATCTGATTTGTACTGCGAATCTTTCACTTTCCCCTTATTTGCCTTATTTTCTAAGGCACAATTCTCTTTATCATTAGTATTTGATGAAGATCCATCCTTGTTGTTCCTCTTGATCCCCTCCTGCATCAAATATGACCACAGTCATTCCTAATTTGGCATATTATCCCGACCATTGACAGAGTCATGATAACTATGCCAACTCTTTTGGAGTCTTAGAAGAGCAAGACTCACCATATCATCCTCGGCAACCATGATTCCAACACTTCCAAGTTCATCCTCCGCAACCATGATTCCAACACTTCCATGTATTTTGGAATAATCTAGCCTTTCTCCATTTTGATTTTTCAAAGTTTTTCCTTCAAGACCAATTTCCTATGGTCACTATTGTTTTGATACAAGTCTGTCAATTTTTTCAACATAGAATACAGAGTTTCCTTGCCATGGAGACTTGAGACAATGTGGTCTTGAACTCCCTCAAGGATTATCCGCCTCTTCTTCGCCACACACTTCTTCCAATTGGCCAAATTCTATGCATCCGATGTTGTTGGCTTAGGAATTTCTTGATCAACGAATTCCTTCAAGCCATTATACTCTAACACAACCTCCATTCTATCCTTCCAGGCTATAAAATTCGAGTTGCCTTCTAAGGCATAATCGAGCCGCAAACCGTAGAATGCCATCTGTCGATCCTGAAGTATGTATTGCAAATTCAAATTTGATCACTTGTAATCAAAAACTCAAAACTTCGAAATTTCCTCTTGTATATTGTTCTCAGCTTTGATACCATGTAGAAAATCCTATAGATTCACAAACTCATGTAATGCACTAAAGCAAAAGACAAGAATCTACTTCTACTTTCAACCATTGGAAGCCAATAG
This sequence comes from Pinus tabuliformis, assembly GCA_031772625.1. Lineage (NCBI taxonomy): Eukaryota > Viridiplantae > Streptophyta > Pinopsida > Pinales > Pinaceae > Pinus > Pinus tabuliformis. Next base: position 471,658,618 of record CM062813.1, on the reverse strand, counting down.
ATCGATGAAAACAATATCAGCAAGAACAAGATAAATCAATGGCACATAAAACAAGATGTATCTGGGGAAAGCCACTGCTCAAGACTCTGCTATCTTCATTGCATATATCATAAATATGAGTGAAGATACAAATTTTGTTCTCACTAGAACAATTCTGCACAAGTATGCTCAACTCTCTCGGCTCACAAGCTAGCTCAAGCTAAATCATTAGCCTATTCAGTAGCTCTCCAAGCCCCTAATCTCTTGTGTAATTCCTAGGATGAATAGTCTGTATTTAAAGGGAATTCATGCTTCCAAAATTACGCAATACAAACATAGGATCAATGTTTGATGCATGCATGATATTTAAACTCTAGTAAATAATAGCACTTATAATACATTGTCCCTGCACTCTAGTCTCAATTGGGTCTTTCTCATAATCTACATGCATGAGTTTCTCATGAGGGAATCTTTAGTTAATTGGAGTAGCACTAGTGGATGCATTAGTGCACCAACTGACTGTTATTCCTCTATTAGTTCCAAAAACAACCTAGAACTAATTTAATTGAACTTAACTCAGTAAACTGAGTGATCTAATTTCCAACTCAATTTAAACTCATACTGGACCCCTAAAACATAGGGAGAACATATACATGACTAGAGAAAGACTTCCAACTCGAAATTCCTAAAATAATTAAGTTAATTAAACTTAATTAACTATTTACAAGTTTCTATGAGAATAGAATTCAATTTTGATTCTCAGTTTAATTCAACAAATTAAACTGGAATTTCTTGTTTCCATTTCTCAACAAACAGTAGACAACGAAATTGAAAATCTTTAAATTTTCAGCAAAAACTAATAAAATATAGTTAGCAATAATCCACAAAGCATAGTTAATAGGTAGATAAAATAAGTTGAGATAATTTTATTAATGTCCAATGAATGACCAAGAAATATGACTATGGGAATAAAAGTACAATTAGTGTAATACATAGCAAAAGTAAAACAAGAGTGCAATAGTAGCTCCTATAGCCATGTTAACAATATAATGAAAAAATATAATATCTAAAAGGAAAGTTACAAAAGGCTAAAAGAATAAATCAAAGAAAGAATGACGCAATGAATAAAATGGATACGTTTAAGCAAAATCTCATCAAGAACATGTCAATTGGTGCTCTAATTAGCCAAAAGGTTTAGCTCAACTCGTTGTTGCCAATGTCTTTGGGCATTTTGCTAGATCTATGGCAATAGGTATCCAACTTAAATCCACATATGTTAGCCACACTAATCTATTAAGGAAGTCACCCACAAATATGTTCTAAAGTATTTCTCTGCAAAGTTAGAATCCAAACTATCCCAATGAAAGTGAAATTCATGGATCTCATGGTTCAAAACCTTCTTTTAGGCTTCCTGCATAGTTCCCTAGTGAATCTTTGCACATACGCAGAAAATTCCATTAGAAATTGTGTATTAGTGTGCTTTGTCTTACACTGTGACATGCGCGCATGACTTAACGAATGTAAAAATAAAAAGTAAAGTCTAGAAGCATTGTTAGTCATATCTATCCCAACTATCAAGCTTCGAATGGATGCATATTCATCCATGATCCCTCCCATCATGGAGCTACTCTCTCTCTTTGTGGAACCCCTATCCCACCAATAGCGGATCTCATCCCTTGGAAAATGGATCCCAAACTTCCCCTCCTTGGCCTATAAAGCTAACCTAGGCCTGAGGATTGAGGAGGACTGTTGGAAGTAGGCTTATATTGTAGAAATAAGGTTGGAAGGTTATTCATTCAAGGAGAGGGTTGGAGATTGTGGGAAGGGACTTGCAACATCAAGGCTTCAAGGTTGTAAGAATATTATCCATTTTATTAATATAAAAGCAACTGTTCTTTCTCAATTATGTCTTTGTTGATACAATTTGTAAGATTCCTTGATCACCTACATAGATTATGATTTCATATTGATCAATTTTTTATATATGATTGAGTTAATTAGTTCATTTATCTCTTATGTTATATAATGGATGCTTTGATCTTATGTATGTTTTTTCTATGCAGATATCCTTCAAGACATCATGGAGAAGGTGTGGGAAGCGATGGGAAGATATCTAAAGCATCGAGGAGAAGCAGATGGTCGAAAGCTCTGAAGGGGACTTCATTAATCAGTTTGATTAAACAATATGTGGCCTCTATCATAGTATTTGTTTCAGTCAATCGTATTCTAGAAAAAGGTAGCACTTTTTGGTTGTTTGTTACTAGATTTCTCTGAGGTCTAGGGAGATCGCTCTTGTCCATAAGAGGGATAAGTCCACATAACAAGAAGCACTTCTGAAGTTTCCCTAGAATGTTTTTCTTGAAAAGAACAAAAAAAAGTATTTCTAGAATTAGAATTAATGTTGAAAGAGAGGGGATAAAAAAAATGTTTGCTCATATGAATTGTCAAAATGCACAACTCCCTTGAAAATTTTCTTGAAACATCTTCTTCAAGAAAAAAATTTATTGCTTCTTATAGAACAACTTGTACCTGACCATTTTGGTTTAAAATTTCATTTCCTAGTATAAACCTCTTAATTGTAGTTGGATTTCCATGTTCAAGGGAAGAAATTGTACTTGAAAAGAGAATATGAGAACCACATTCTAGTTACACATTTTGTCATGATATTTGTAATGATGGGTGCCACTGAGATTTATATAAAGGGAACATGTTTGATTCCTTCAAAATCCTAAATATACGCAAGCCTAGTCACCATGGCTACACGTTTTGTCATGATATTTGTAGTAATGGGTATCACTGAGATTTATTTAATGGGAAAATGCTTGATTCCTTCAAAATCCTAAATATACACAAACTTGGTTACCATGATAATGAATTGCCCTGAAAAAATAAACATGTAACCAAGTGATATGTATAAGGTTGTTCAAATCTATTATAATAAGATTGTTTGTATCAACATTTGTAGTTTCATGTGAAGGGGCTTCCAACTAATCCCAAATATCCTTATTGGAAAATTTCACAGTGCTTAAATTTCCATCCAATAGCAAAACAATTCTCTAATTCTTTAAAAACGAAAGCCATCCAATAGCAAAATGATTCTCTAATTCTTTAAAAATGAAAGCCACACTGTTGAGATTAAAGAGAGATGTGGGAGGAAAAAAAGAATCAAGATAGTTGTGAGACAAGCGCATTTAGAGTACTAATCACAAAGAGTATAATTCATCAAACATGGATTTGAATAGTGAATTGAGTCACATGTGATCCATGAAATAACACCCATTGGTATTTCTAGTTCTCATGCAAGCACAAACTTCTTCTTACTTTAATGCCTTCATTATTATTTTAGATACCAATGAAAATTAATGAGATGCTAAAGTTAGATCTCATACCAATCTTCATATTTCATCAAAGAAGCTAATGGATTTGAGTTACAATTTCACTTCAACATTTTAATTTTATCTTCTATTCGTTCATAAATTTCAAATAAATAATATGGAACTTAGTCCAAATTTGAAGAAGAATGTTAAGAATTCTCAAATTTGTCACCAAAGAATCTAATGTATTTGAGTTACAATTTCACTTCAACATTTTAATTTTAGTTTCAATTGGTTCATAAATTTCAAATGAATAATATGAAACTTAGCCTAAATTTTGAAAAGAATGTTAAGAATTCCCAAATTTAAAATAAGTCAAGGTTAATAAATAATAATAATAAAAAGGTAAAAAAAGAATGTGAAAAACATGAATAAAAAAACAAAACCAACAATTAAAAGAAACTAAAAAACAATATGAAAAAAAACAATAGGAGACTGGAAAAAGAGAGAAGAAAAGCAAAGTAGCTTTTAAATATACTTGCTTCTTGTTTGGATAGTGGGGCCAATCAATTTAAATTTAGAATTAAAACTATCCTCCAGGTCCATAGATTTAAAACTATCCTCCATAAATTTAAAACTATCCTCCAGGTCTATAGAGAGAGGAGATTGAGAGGAAGCCAATGTATCTGTTGGAAAGAGAGAGAACCAATTTGTCTGAAACGGTTGTTTAAGACATGGAATGCAATGTATCCTAAAACTATAAGGAAGGAACACTACAGATATTTATAGAAATAAAGAGAGCGGATTTGTTGTGTGAAAGGGTTGTTCAAGAGATGAAAGCCAATTTATCCATTAAAAGGGAAGGAACACTATAGATATTTGTAGAATTTCTGCACATCAAACTTATTTAATATTTGCTCAAGTCATATGAAACTTATTCTAAATTTGAAAAGAAAGTGAATTTTTTTTTGAAATTTAAATAAAAGAATGAGAAATTCACAAAGGCTACAGATGAAAAATTCACAAATTCACTATAAATCAAAGGTACTAAATAATAATAATAAAAACAAACAAGGAAAGAAATGAAAAACAAAAAACAAAATCTTAAATCAAAATTTAAAAAAAAACTAAAAAGCATGCCAGCTTTCTAAATATACTTGCCTTTTTGGAAACTTTCTTTCAGATCAAAAGCAAGAATAGATGAGACGGAGGCCAATGTATCTCTTGAAAAGAGAGCGAATTTGTCTGTAAAATGGTTGTTGAAGAGATGGTGGTGGCCAATGTATTCGTTGAAAGAAACACTAATAATATATATGAAATTTTTCATTAAAAAAAATATTGAATCTAAATTTTAAAAATAATGTCTTCATTGAAAAAACACTAACAATATCTATAAAATCTTTCATAATTTTTTTTTATTGAATCGCAATTCATAAAAATAAATAAATAACATCTGTGCTTTCTAAAAATAATTGCTTTAATGGAAAACATACTAACTTTCTAAATATAATTGTTTTTTTGGATGCCAATTTTAAAATTATCCTTCCGATCGAAAGAGAGAGGAGATGAGTTACGATTTCATTTATACATTTTAATTTTAGCATATTTCCCCATATATGGTGCGGTGGCGTAGGTGATGGGCCAAGTGCACCCTATTTGGGGTGGAATACATTTATAAATGTCAAATGAATCTCTATCGAAATCATATGAAACTTACTTTAAATTTGAAAAAGGATATGAAAAATTGGAAAATTTATGATAAGTGACGGTGATGAATACATCACATTAAAAGAATCTTAAAAAACAGAAAAGACCTGAATAAAAAAAATTAAAAGAAACTGAAAAGCAGAAAAGACATGAATAAAAAATAATTAAAAGAATCTTAAAACGCAGACAAGACATGAATAAAAAAGTATTAAAAGAATCTTAAAAAAGCAGAAAAGACATGAATAAAAAAGAATTAAAAGAAACTTAAAAGCGAAAAAGCTTGAATAGAAATAGAAAAACATAAAAGCGAGCCAGCTATTTAAATACGCTTCCGTTTTTTCAAAGAGAAAGAGGAGAGAACGATTGTCATGGAGGCCAATGTATCCGTTGAAAGTAACACTAACACTATTAATAAATTTCACATTTGCTTCCTCGTCTACTCTGCTGTGATATGTCTATCTCAGTCTGTGTGAATGAGGGAGTCTAAGTCCCAACGTCAAAGGAACGGCAGTCGAGCAACTGAGCAGTCACGGCTCTCTCCCATTAATGGCTTATTTTAATTTCAGGTACATACCATCATTAATTCATTTGCGGTAATAGTTTTATAATTCATTTCAGCCATTTTAATCCCTGTCAACAACCTCCAATTGAAGAGTTCGTAAAGCATGATCAATGCTCACGGATTCGATTACAATTACAAGTACCCCAGTTCCTTCATTTCGGAATTCTGTAAGTTAATTTCAAAGCAGCCATGTAATGGGTATTTTATTTTAATCGAGTGAAACCGAAATGTGAAACCTGTAATCGAGGGATTAAATTACAATTATAGGTACCCAGTCTCTTCATTTAAGATTTCTTTACGTTAATTTCTTCTTAGTCAAACCACAACAAGACTAGGGTATTTTCGTTATTTTTTTTTTTCTGTTAATTCTTTCTTTCGGCCCTGTAATGATGGAAATCGAAATGTCAAACCAGCCCTGTAATGAATATTTTTGTTAAATTTTTTTTTTAAGCCCTGTAATGAATATTTTTGTTAATTCTTGTTTTCAACCCTGTAATGAATATTTTTGTTAATTCCTTTTTTCAGCCCTGTAATGATGGAAACCGAAATGTCAAACCAGCCCTGTAATGGTTATTTTCTTTTAATTGAGTGAAACCGAAATGTCAAACCAACCCTGTAATGAGTATTTTTTTAATTGAATGAGTGTATTTTGTATTGATTTCTTTAACCGAGGCTTCTTTTGCTCGATTTCTATTGATTTCTTTAGCTAGGTTATCGATCCATCCAATTGCATTTATCCATTTAGTGTTTATGAAATTCATTTTTCTTGTTTCTACTCATCCATTAACTATTTAATTTGTTCAGATTATTCATTTATCTATCAATACGCATACATGTACGCATGAAATGTGTAACTTTCGTTTCTCAACTCGTGCAATTTCAATGTAATTAGTCTCTAGTTTTGTTTTATTTAAAAAATATGCAATCATGTACGCATGAAATGTGTAACTTTCGTTTCTCAACCGCGGTAGTTTCAATGTAATTACTCTGTAGTTTTGTTTTACTAAAAAAAACCTATGCAAGCATACGTAACTTTCTTTCTCAACTGTTGTAGTTTCAATGTAATTAGTTTGTAGTTTTGTTTTATTTGAATTAGTTTCAATGTAATTAGTTTGTAGTTTTGTTTTATTAATTAGTTTGTAGTTTTGTTTTATTTGAATTAGTTTTTTACTTGTGTAGTTTTGGTGTTGTAAGGTGCTTGGTTAGTGACTCGGTTGGGCGTCGCGCGGACCGGGCACGGGCACGGGCGCACGAGCGAGATGGTGGGCGCGCAGACGAGTTGGCGTGCATGGACGGGCGCGCGGGCGAGTCTGGCCGCACGACGGGCGAAAGCGCGGGCAAGCGTGCGAGTTAATTTGCACGCAGGCAGGGCGTGGGCGCGGACGAGCTGGCCTGCACGACGTGCGACTCGGTTATGCGACGGTTATGTGACGAACACTTGCGACAATAATGGTGAACGACAAGTGTTGGGCATTGGTTTATACCCACGGTGGGGCGCTTTGCGATGGAGTTTGGCCGATCTACGACGGAGAGCGAGGGAAACTTAACACAAGCGTTCAAAGGGGTGTGTATGACAAGTGTGGGGCGGTCAACTGGGCAGCCCACCCACACTCAACCATGCGTATATATGTGTAGCGTTTGGAGCGTTTAAATCATCATCATTCGACATCACTTATTCGATCTTCGCTCAAGGTTAAGGAGTGTTTGGTGCGCAGAAATAAGAGAGCCAAGCGCATAGCTCATGCGCTCTCTTGGTGGAGTCGCACTTTTAGAAAGACACTTGGTGAGTGGGTGAAGTCGTTGGGCAAGGTGTGCCCGGGTGATCGTGCGGAGGTGTTGTTGTGCCGAGACTTGGCGAGGGTGTCTTGGTGGCTCGGGTGAGCACCCACCCATCGTGCAAGGTGTGCACAAAGGTTGTAAAACGTTGTTTTGCCTCTATTGTAAAATTGGCTAAGTATAGACTTGGATTTTGCCAAGGATACTTGTGAAGCTTGTATTATTGAAGAAAGGCTGATTAATATATATTGTTGGGCAGACTCATTGTTCAGGGAGTTGCCCCTCCCTTTATACTGTACAATTGTTGTTCTCTTTTACAATTGCTGATGATAATGAATGAATATGGGTGTTCATTAGTATAAAGCTTATACTTAATAATACTTGGTTGGGAAACAAAAACTAAGTAAGAGAAAGTGAATTAGGCGTAGTCCATGAACATTAGTATTAGTGAAAAGGTGGTGCCACACCGCGCCAAGAGCGGTTGGAAGACTACCGCAAGCCTGGGGGCATGACAGTTGGTATCAGAATAGGTTCACGACGAGTGAAGCCGGTGTATGATAAATATGATACACACCTGCACTTCGTGACAGTTGGTATCAGAGCTAGTCTGAAGACTTGGAGGAGTCTTGCAGGAAGCTGGTGAGCAAGGTTGCTCGTAACGGTGAAGTAGGTACTTGCAAGTGAAGGAGACCGTTTCACACAAGTGGAACAAGGGTTGGTTCAGGTTGCAGGCTACTTGGTGAAGTTGTTGGATGGTCGAAACTAGATTGCAAAAGAAGAAGAAGCTGTTAGAAATGGCAGCTGAATCTCAGGCTAGGTCTAGTCATCATGTGCAGGATGCTACTATAACACTTATGGAAAAGGTGCTGTTGAGCATGGAGGTTATGGAAACTTCCTGGGATAAGAAGATGGACTTGTTCGCTAAGGAACAAGAGGCCAACTCGAAGATAAAGGAAGAGTTTGATGAACTATGGACACAACATGAGTACACTGATCTTATGTGTACACAACTTGAAGTAAGGGTCAAGGAGGTTGAAGAAGCAAGGGATCAGGGTCTTGCAGAGATCGTGAACTTGAAGAAATCTCTTGACGAAGCCAGAGATGAGATCGCGGTGTTGAAGAAGGTCGTGAGGCATAAATCAGGTGGAGGAGTGCCTCATGTGAAGGTCAAGGAACCAGAATCTTATGATGGTACAAGGAATGCAAAGACACTTGGCAACTTTCTATGGGACATGGAGCAATACTTGGAATGGTTGGGTCTATCTGATGATGAGACAAAGGTCAAGATAGCTGCTCAGTTCTTAACAAAGGATGCTAAGATCTGGTGGCGAAGGAGGATGGACCAGATTGCCAATGGCAGTGCTAATGACATTACTTCGTGGGATGACATGAAGAAAGCTTTGCAGACCCATTTCAGTCCTCAGGATGAAACATGGGAAGCAAGGACAAAGATTAAGTACATAAAGCAGACGGAGAGCCTACAAGCATATCAGCGAGAGTTTGCAAGTGCAGCTCTGGAACTTCCTGACATGGCGGAGAGGGACAAGGTGTTCAACTTCATTATTGGGTTGAAGCCTTGGGCACACAATGAAGTGAAGAGGCAGGAGATTAGGACACTTGAGGAGGCTTTTGCTGCTGTGGACAGGTTGGTGGAGCATTATGATGAGACTTCTGATGATAAGAAAAAGAAGTCCAATAAGTCGAAAGATAAGAAGAAGGATGATGCTTCGAAATCGAATGATAATTCGAAGATGAATAAAGCCTTGAAGTGTTGGATATGTGCTGGACCACACACGGTGAAGAATTGTCCTTCTAGACTGAAGGTGGCTACTATTGTACAATCTGATGTAAAGAATGAAGGTGCTTCTGTGGGGATGATGCAGATACTCGGTGCTTCTGCTACTACAGAGGTGGTCTATAGGAGGGATCTTGAGAGGAACAGGTTGGAGTATGTTCGAATGAAGGTTGGAGGTGCTGATGTACTCACTATGGTGCATAGTGGGGCTTCTCACAACTTCATGGGCGAGGATACTGCGAGAAGGATTGGGCTAAAATTTGTACCGGCAAAGGCACAGATGAAGACGGTGAATTCTCCTCCGATTGAAGTTCTTGGTATGGATGAAAGGGTGGACACTACACTTGGTGAATGGGCAGGGAAGCTTGACTTCACTATAGTTCGGATTGATGACTATGAGGCTATATTGGGGATGGAATTCATGAAACAATTTGATGCTATGATTGTTCCACATTTGAAGAAGCTCTACATTTATGATGGAAGGGAAGACGTACCCATTGGTGTGCCAACCATTGGAGTGACAATGCCTGATTGTAAATCGGGAGTGATGCAAATGGAGGACGAGAAGAGAATGGGAGACATGAGTAAGCGGTTGTCTACTGTTGAGGCAAAGCTTACCGAATAATCATTGGTCATCAGGTCACTTTCAGATAGCATCTTGGACTTGTCAAAAAGGCTAGAGTTGGTTGAAGATGATGATTATGAGGAGGAGGTGTATGTGAGGCCAGATGTCTAGAAGGAAGACCGGGTTTCTTATTTACAAAGGATGGAGATTGAAGATCCTGATAGGTGGATCGAGTTGATTAGTGAGGGAGAGCCTTCAGGCTCTACTCCCTCTACATCTTCTTAGATGGATAAGGAGATGGGGCTCATTATTAGCTGCTCATGGCAGTGAGTCCCTAAACATGTTGAGCAGGTATGATTGATGATGCAGGGGTGGCTTGGAATCAAGCATCATGACATGTTGCAGATGAGATGGATGGAGTTTCCATGGACCTCAGCATGGTTTGCACTTATGGAGATAGATTCTTGATGAGTCAAGAATGTGGCAGGTTGTTTTGAGAAATGACCGATGGTGATGGAAGAATGTGCATTCTTGTGGTTTGGGTGCATGGTTGGATTAGCTACCCAACTAGCTTGAGTCATGAGGGGATCCAGTGTACAGGATGATGTTGCTATTGGGATGAGATGTTGGCACATGATGGACATGTGTTAGCTCTTGTTGGAGTCTCATGACAAAGGTTCACATGGTGACACATGATGAGGTTGACACAGGATGTTGTAGTGGAGATTGTGACAAAGGGGTCAATGATCATGGATCAAGATGATATCTGATACATGACATACCGATGAGGTGTATGCCTTGGTATGGAGTACTTGGTGACAGTCGGTCACTAAGCTGAGACATGATGGAGATGGAGTTCTGCATATATTGCAAGGATGTTTGCCGTATGTGGAGGAGTTGACATCGTGGATAGTGATGATCTTGGTAGATGGTTACCGGGATGGTATGTTGTTGGGGACGACAACGATTTCAGGTGGAGGAGGATGTAAGGTCCTTGGTTAGTGATTCTGTTGGGCGCTGCGTGGACCGGGCATGGGCACGGGCGAGATGGCGGGCGTGCGGGCGAGTCGGGCCTCACGATGGGTGAGCGCGCGGGCGAAGGCAGGTGCGAGCGTGCGAGTTAGGCTGCACACGGGCAGGGCACAGGCACGAATGAGCTGGCCTGCACGACGTGCAACCTGGTTATGCGATGAACACTTGCGACAATAATGGTGAATGACAAGTGTTGGGCGTTGGTTTATACCCACGGTGGGGCACTTTGCGATGGAGTTTGGCCGACCTACGACGGAGAGCGAGGCCGACTTAACACAAGTGTCCAAAGGTGTGTGTATGACAAGTGTGGGGTGGTCGGCTAGGCAGCCCACCCACACTCAACCATGCATATATATGTGTAGCGTTTGGAGCGTTCAAATCATCATCATTCGACATCACTTGTTTGATCTTTGCTCAAGGTTAAGGTGTTTGGTGCGCAGAAATAAGAGAGGCAAGCGCATAGCTCATGCACTCTCTTGGTAGAGTCACACTTTTGGAAAGACACTTGGTGAGTGGGTGAAGTCGTTGGGCAAGGTGTGCCCGGGTGATCGTGCGGAGGTGCTATTATGCCGAGACTTGGCGAGGGTGTCTTGGTGGCTCGGGTGAGCACCCTCCAACGCGCAAGGTGTGCACAAAGGTTGTAAAAGGCTATTTTGCCTCTATTGTAAAATTGGCTAAGTATAGACTTGGATTTTGCCAAGGATACTTGTGAAGCTTGTATTATTGAAGAAAGATTGATTAATATATATTGTTGGGCAGACTCATTGTTCAGGGAGTTGCCCCTCCCTTTATACTGTGCAATTGTTGTTCTCTTTTATAATTGCTGATGATATTGAATGAGTATGGGTGTTCATTAGTATAAAAGTTATACATAATAATACTTGGTTGCGAAACACAAACTAAGTAAGAGAAAGTGAATTAGGTGTAGTCCATGAACATTAGTATTGGTGAAAAGAAAGTGTTCGGTGGTGCCGCATCTCGCCAAGAGCAGTTGGAAGACTACCGCAGGCCTGGGGGCGTGACAGGTGTGATGGTGTGACTTGAGACAAGGATTATTATTTGAATTTGAATTTGAATTTAAAATGTATATAATAAATTTAAAATTATTACGTGAATTTAGATATTTATTTGAAATATATATAATAAATTTAAATGAGAAATATTATTTGACAAATTAATGTTATTATGATAGCCAATGAATATTTTTCCTGTCCTAATTAAATTATTTAAATATTTGCCCCAAATTAAACCCACCACACCCTCTAGTTCTTGTAAGCAAATATTGCAATGATTAATTAAAGATATAAAAAACATTCAAGGCCATAGCATCATCAATTTGTCAAATGATACTTCAATTTAAATTTCAATTTATTATACATATTTTAAATAAAGATTCAAATGTAAGTCATAATTTCTAAATTTATTTATTATATATAGTTTAAATAAGGATTCAAATTCAAATAATGATTTCTGATCTTACCTAAGCTCTCTCAGTTATTTTTTCTAAATAATTTTTTATTGATATTATTTATTTTATTTTTTAATCATTTTAAAATTTAGACAATTAATATTTTATTAAATCCTACACTATATTTTATTAATAATACAAAAAATATAATATAAATATAAGGTAATATAACTTTTATATTAAATACAAAAATAATATAATATACAATGAAAAATGTTTCAACTTATATAATATAAAGTAAATATGCTTTTATATTAAATCTATATTATAAAAGTAAATTATAATGTAAATATTTTTTAAAATTGATTTTGAATGTGTTTTATTAAATGTCTCAACTAAAATATGTATATATAAACTTTTATAGATGTAGATGGGGTTAGGCTAGACTAGTCTAAGCTAAGCTAAAGCTAGAGTGGGTTAGAGTAGGCTAGAGTATCCTATGCTAGGCTAAGCTATGCTATAGTAGGCTAAGCTAGGGTACGCTAGGCTAGGCTAAGATATAATAAGCTAGCTTGGAGTAGGCTTGGATAGGGTAGGTTAATCTAGGTTTGGATAGGGTATGGTAGGTTATGTTAGATTAGAATATGGTAGTCTAGGGTTAGGCTAGGTATAGACTAAGCTAGGGTGGGCTAGGGTAACATAGGCAAGGTCACACTAGAGTAGGCTAGGGTAGGCTAGGCTAGGAAAGAGTAGGTTAGGCTAGAGTAGGCTAAGTTAGGATAGGAAAAAGTAGGCTAGGTTAGGCTATGAAAGAGTAAAGTAGGCTAGGGTAGGCTAGAGTGGGCTAGGCTAGGCTAGACTAGGCTAGAGTAGGGTAGGGTAGAGTAGGTTAGCTAGGGTAGAGTAGGCTAGGCAAGAATAGAATATGCCAGAATAGACTAGGCAAGAGTAGACTAGAGTAGGGTAGGCTAGGGTAGGCTAGGCAAGGATATAATAGGGTAGAGTACCTAGCCTAGGGTAAGCTAATGTAGGCTAGACTATAATAGGATAGGCTAGGCTAGGCTAGAGTGGGCTAGGCTAGGCTAGGCTAGGCTAGACTAAGCTAGAGTGCGCTAGGCTAGAGTAGGGTAAAGTAGGCTAGGCTAGTTAGGCTAGGCTAGGTTGGGCTAGAGTAGGCTAGGCTAGAGTAGGCTAGGGTAGAGTAGAGTAGGCTAGGCTAGAGTAGGGAGTAAGCTAGGCTAGAGTAGGGTAGAGTAGGTTGGGCTAGAGTAGGGTAGAGTAGGTTAGGCTAGAGTAGGCTAGGCTAGGCTAGGCTTGATTAGGCTAGGCTAGGCTTGGCTAGGCTGGGTAGGGTAGAGTAGGCTAGGCTAGGTTAGGTTAGAGTAGTCTAGTGGGCTAGGTTAGGCAAGAGTAGGTTAGGTTATAGTAGGCTAGACTAGAGTAGGTTAGGCTAAGGTAGGCTAGTGTAGGGTAAGCTAATGTAGCCTAGACTAGAGTAGGTTAGGACCTAGAGTAGGCTAGGCAAGAATACACTAGGCTAGAGTAGGCTACGATACAGTAAGTTAGGTTAGGCTAAGCTAGTGTAGGATATGCTAGAGTATGCTAGGCTAGAGTGGGTTAGACTAGGCTAGGAAAGAGTAGGTTAGGCTATAGTTGGTTAGGCTAAGGTAGGCTAGCCTAGGGTATTCTAAAGTAGGCTAGACTAGGGTAAGGTAGGCTACAGTAGGCTAGGCTAGAGTAGACTAGGGTAGAGTAAGTTAGGCTAGGCTAGGCTAAGGTAGTGTAGTTTAGGCTAGAGCACGCTAGGCTAGAGCAGGTTGGGCTAGGCTAAGCTACAGTACGCTAGGCTATAGTAGGTTAGGTTAGGCTAGGATAGGCAACAATATGCTAGGGTAGGCTATGCTAGAGTAGGATAAATTAGGCTATGTTAGAGTAGACTAGGCTAGGCTATGCTAGCTAGGATAGGCTAGGCGAAGATAGGGTAGGCTAGAGTCGGTAAAGCTAGGGTAGGATAGGGTAGGCTAGAGTCGGTTGGGTTAGGGTAGGGTAGGATAGGGTAGACTAGAGTAGGATAGGGTAGCCTAGGTTAGGGTAAACTAAAGTAGGCTAGGCTAGGCTAAAGTAGGGTAGTTTAGAGTAGGCTAGGTTTGGCTCGAGTGGGCTAGGCTAGAGTAGGATAGGCTAGGGTAGGCTAGGCGAGAGTAAGCTATGCTAGAGTAAGCTATGCTATGCTAGGTTAGGATAGAGTAGGGTAGGTTGGGTTAGACTAGGTTAGGCTAGGGTAGGCTAGGGTAGGCAAGAATAGACTAGGCTAGAGTAGACTAGGGTAGAGTAAGTTAGGCTAGGCTAGTCTAGGCTAAGCTAGTGTAGGTTAGGCTAGAGTACGCTAGGCTAGTCTAGAGTATGCTAAGTTATAGTAGGTTAGGTTAGGCTAGGTTAGAGTAGGATAAGCTAGGATATGCTAGAGTAGGATAAGCTGAGCTACGCTAGAGTAGGCTAGGCTTGGCTTAGCTAGGCTAGGTTAGGCTTGGATAAGCTTTGCTAGGTAGGCTTGGTTAGATGAGGCCAGGCTAAACTAGGCTAGGGTAAGCTAGGTTAGGCTAGGCAAAGCTACGTTAGGCTAGGTGAAGCTAGGTTAGGCTAGGGTAGGCTAGAGTCTGCTGAGCTAGGGTAGTATACTGTAGGCTAGAGTCGGCTAGGCTAGGCTAGGTTAGTGTAGGCTAGGTTAGTGTAGCCTAGAGTAAGCTAGATTAGAGTAGCATAGGCTAGGCTATAGTAGACTAGGTTAAGCTAGGCTAGGCTAGGCTAAAGTAGGGTAGGGTAGGGTAGGGTAGTCTAGGCTAAAGTAAAGTAGGGTAGGGTACGCTAGGCTAGGCTAGGCGAGAGTAGGCTATGCTATACTAAGTTATGCTAGGTTAGGATAAAGTAGGGTAGGTTGGGTAAAGTAAGCTAGGCTACCTTAGGAATGAGTAGGCTAAGGTAGGCTAGGATAGAGTGGGCTAGGCAAGGCTAGACTAGGGTAGAGTAGGCTAGGTTAGGCTAGGGTAGGCTAGGGTAGGCTAGAATAGGTTAGGCTAGGCTAGGTTGGGTAGGGTAGAGTAGGCTAGGTTGGGTAGGCTAGGCTAGGCTAGGTTAGGCTAGAGTACGATAGGGTAGGCTAAGGTAGGCTAAGATAGATTAGGCTAAAGTAGGCTAGGCTAGGTTGGGCTAGAGTAGGCCAGTAGGCTAGGCTAGGCTAAAGTAGGTTAGACTAGGCTAGGCAAGAGTAGGTTAGGCTATAGTAGGCTAGACTAGAGTAGGTTAGGTTAAGGTAGGCTAGTCTATGGTAAGCTAAAGTAGGCTAGACTAGAGTAGGCTAGGCTAGGCTAGAGTAGGTTAGGCTAACCTAAAGTAGGATAGGCAAGAATAGACTAGGCTAGAGTAGGCTAGGTTAGAGCAAGTTAGGCTAGGCTACGCTAAGGTAGGCTAGTGTAGGTTAGGCTAGAGTATGTTAGGCTACAGTAGGCTAGTACGCTAAGCTAGGCTAGGCATGAGTAGGTTATGCTATAGTAGGCTAGACTAGAGTAGGTTAGGCTAAGGTAGGCTAAGGAAAGCTAGCTTAGGGTAAGCTAAAGTAGGCTAGACTAGAGTAGGGTAGGCTAGGGTAGACTAGAGTAGGCTAGGCTAACCTAGAGTAGGTTAGGCAAGAATAGACTAGGGTAGACTAAGTTAGGCTAGGCTAGGCTAAGCTAGTGTAGGTTAGGCTAGAGTATGCTAGGCTAGGCTAGGCTAGAGTAGGCTAAGCTAGGGTAGGATAGGTTAGGCTAGAGTCAGCTAGGGTAGGCTAGGGTAGGCTAGGCTAGAGTAGGCTAAGGTAGCCTAGGTTAGGGTAGCCTAGAGTAGGTTATACTAGAGTAGGCCAAGCTAGGCTAGATTAGGCTTAAGTAGACTAGGTTAGCTTAGGCTAGGCTAGATAGGGTAGGGTAGAGTAGGTTAGGCTTGACTAGAGTATGATAGGGTTGGCTAGAGTGGACTAAGCTAGAGTATGCTAGGCTAGGGTGGGCTAGGGTAGGCTAGGCGAGAGTAGGTTATGCTAGAGTAAGTTGTGCTAGGTTATGATACAGTAGGTTAGGTTGGGTTAGACTAGGTTAGGCTAGGTTATGCTATGCCAGATCACACTAGGCTAAAGTAGGCTAGGCTAGGCTTAAGTAGACTAGGTTAGGCTAGGCTAGGCTAAAATAGGGTAGACTAGAGTAAGCTAGTATAGGCTAGGCTTGGCTAGAGTGCGCTAGACTAGACTAGGTTAGGCGAGAGCAGGTTGTGCTAGAGTAAGCTATACTAGGTTAGGATAGAGTAGGGTAGGTTGAGTTAGACTAGGTTAGGCTAGGCTAGGCTATGCCAAATTACACTAGACTAAAGTAGGCTAGGCTAAGCTAGACTAGAGCAAGCTAGACCAGAGCAGGCTAGGCTAAGCTAGACGAGAGTAGGTCAGACTAGAGAAGGCTAGGCTGGAGTAGGCTAGGATAGAGTAGGGTAGGATAGGCAAGGCTAACCTCCACTAGATTAGGCTAGGCTTAAGTAGACTAGGTTAGACTAGGCTAGGCTAGGCTAGGTTAGGGTTGCCTAAAGTAGGGTAGACTAGAGTAGGCTAGTATAAGCTAGGTTAGGGTAGGCTATGGTAGGCTAGGCTGGGTGAGGATATGGTAGGCTGGGTTGGGTTGGGCTAGGCTATACCATATTACATTAGGCCAAAGTAGGCTAGAGTAGGCTAAGTTAGCCTAGAGCAGGCTAGGCTATGTTAAGCTAGGTTGGAGTAGGCTAGGCACCTCCATTATATTAGGCTAGGTTAGAGTAGGTTAAGCTAGGCTAGAGTAGAGTAGGCTAGGGTAGGCTAGGCAAGGATAGGGTAGGTTAGGCGAGAGTAGGCTATGCTAGAGGAAGTTATGCTAGGTGAGGATATAGTAGGTTAGACTAGGTTAGGTTAGGCTAGGCTATGCTAGATTAAACTAGACTAAAGTAGGCTAGGTTACGCTAGGCTAAGCTAGAGTAGAGAAGGCTAGGCTATGTTAGGCTAGACTAAAGTAGGCTAGCATAGGCAAGGCTAGCCTCCAATAGATTAGGCTATTCTTAAGTAGACTAGGTTAGGCTAGGCTAGGATATGCTAAGGAGCCTAGAGTAGGGTAGACTAGAGTAGGCTAATATAATCTAGGCTAAGCGAGGCGGGGATATCGTAGGCTAGCCGACAATAGGCTATGCTAGAGTAAGCTATGTTAGGTATAGTAGGTTGGGTTGGGTTGGTTTGGGCTGATGCCATATTACACTACGCTAGAATAAGCTAGGCTAGAGTAGGCTAAGATAGACTAGAGCAGGCTAGGCTATGTTAAGCTAGGTTGGAGTAGGCTAGGTTAGGTTAGGCTAGGCAAGATTAGGCTAGGTTAGGCTAGAGTAAGCTAGCCTAGTCTAGGCTAGAGTATGTTAAGCTAGGCTAGAGTAGGTAAGGTTAGGCTAAGCTCGACCAGGTTAGGCTCCTATAAGCTAGGCTACAATAAGATAGGCTAGAGTAGGTTCCCATGGTAGGTCATGTTATGCTAGGCTAGGCTAGGATAAGCTAAGATAGGATAGGCTAGGCTAGGCTAAGCTCGACTTGGCTCGACACAACTCGGCTCAGCTCAAGTAGAGTAGGTTAAGTTAGGTTATGCTAGAGTAGGATGGAGTAGGCCAGGCTAGAGTATGCTAGGAGAGAGTAAGTTAGGCTAGTCTAGGCTAGGGTAGGCCAAAATAAGCTAGGTTATGGTAGGTTAGGATAGAGAAGGGTAGGTCACAATAGGTTAGAGTAGGCTATGATAAACTAGGCTAGAGTAGGATAGGTCATGATAGGTTAGAGTAGGCTAGGCTAGAGTTGTTTAGGCTAGGATAGAGTAGGTTAGGATAAGATACACTAGAGTAAGTTAAGCTATAGCAGGCTAGGGTAGAGTAGGTTATGCTAGGTTAGGCTAGAGTAGGCTAAGCTAAAGTATGTTAGGCTAGAGTAGGCTAGGATAGGCTATTCTAAGCTAGGCTAGGTTGGCCTAGAGTAGGTTAGGTGAAGGTAGGTTGCAGTACGCTAAAGTAGGCTACGATTGAGTAGGCTAACCTAGGTTAGAGTAGGCTTGGTTAGAGTAGGCTAGGCTACAATGAGCTAAAGTAGGCTAGGTTAGGCTAGGCTAAGCTAAAGTATGCTAGGTTAGGCTAGGCTATGCTAGATTACACTAGGCTAAAGTAGGCTAGGTTAGGCTAGGCTAAGCTAGACTAGAGCTCGCTAGGCTAGGCTACAGTAGGGTAGGATAGGCAAGGTTATCCTCCACTAGATTAGGGTAGGCTTAAGTAGACTGGGTTAGGCTAGGCTAGGCTAGGTGAGGATATGGTAGGCTAGGGGAGAGTAGGTTATGCTAGAGTAAGCTAGCTTAGCTAGGGTAGGTTGGGTTGGGTTGGGCTTATGCCATATTACACTGGGTTAGAGTAGGTTAGAGTAAGCTAGGCTAGAGTAGGTTAAGCTAGGCTAGAGTAGGCTAAGCTAGACTAGGCCAGGCTAGGCTATGTTAAGCTAGGTTGGAGTAGGCTAGGCTAGGTTAGGCTAGAGTAGGTTAGGCTAAGCTAGGATGGAGTAGGCTAAAGTAGGCTAGGATTGAGTAGGCTTAGCTAGGCTAGAGTAGGCTTGGTTAGAGTAGGCTAGGCTACAATGAGCTAAAGTAGGCTAGGATAGTTTAGGCTAGAGTAGGGTAGGCTAGGTTGGATTTGGCTAGGCTAGAGTAGGCTAGGCTAAGATACACTAGAGTAAGCTAGGCTAGGTTAGGCTAGAGTTGGCTAGGTAGAGTAGGTTATGCCAAGCTAGGCTAGGGCTAGATTAGGCTAAGCTAAAGTATGTCAGGCAAGAGTAGGCTATGATAGACTATTCTAAGCTAGGCTAGGTTGGGCTAGAGTAGGCTAGGCTAAGCTAGGCTGGAGTAGGCCAAAGTAGGCTAGGCTTGAGTAGGCTAGGCTAGGCTAAGCTAGTCTGGAGTAGGCCAAAGTAGGCTAGCCTTGAGTAGGCTAGGCTAGGCTAGGGTACAGTAGGCTTGTCTAGAGTAGGTTAGGTGTAACTAGGCTAGAGTAGGCTTATAAGGAGTAGGAAATGGTAGGCTAAGTTAGGTTGGATTAGATAAGTTAGTCTAAAGTATAATAGGCTACACTAGTCTAGTCTTCGAGTAGGATATGCTAGGATATAGAAATTTAGAGTGGGGTAGGCTATAATAAATTGTAGTAGGCTTATCTAGGTTAGGTTAGCATAGGTTAGAGTAAAGATCAGGTAGCCTAATCTAGGATAGGCTTGTGTAAGCTAGAATATGCTAACCTAGAGTAGGTTAGAGTAGGCTAACAGATACTAGGTTAGAATAGGCAAAGCTAGGCTAGGGAAGGCTAGATTATTGTATGGTAGTCTAGTCTAGAGTAGGTTAATCTTGAGTAGACTAAGCTAGAATAAGCTAGGATATGGTAAGAAGGAGTAGGCAAGAGTAGGCTAGACTAGAGTAGGGTATGATAGGACATGCTAGAGTAGGTTAAGTTAACATTGCCTAGGCTAGAGAGGGATGGACTAGAGTAGGATAGGCCAGGGTAGGTTAGGTTAAGGTTTGCTAGGTGATCCGAGAGGATCCTAATTAAAAGGCATAAAATTCAAAGTTCCTAAAAGCTAATGGAAATAACACCTTATTGAATATCTTGATGAGGTAATTTCAATGCAGCTTGAATTATGTCAAATGAAGTCTACATGCGAAAGATATGGTAGTTTGAATATTTTGACCAATGGGCAAAAGGTTGAAGTCAAAGGGTGTAGAAATTAATGTGTAGATTCAATACTACTCACAGAATTTGCTAAATCATAAGACTTGAAGCTACTCTACTGATATGTGGAAGTTAATTCACCATCTAAAACACAAATCATAGACATGAAAAAGGAAACATCACACATTGACAAAGATTTATCTAGGGGAAAGTAATTGCTCAAAACCCCTTACTATCTATATTGCATTAATCAGAGAATGGAGAAGAAATATAATGCTTGCTCAAGCCTGAGCACACCCTGCAAGTGTATAGTCTATCTCTCTGCTTGACTGACTGAACCTATCCCAACACTTAGCCAAATTCAAGCCTTCCCAAGCACATATTTTCTTGCATTGTTTCCTTGGGAAATTGCCCCTATTTTTTAGGAAACAATAGCCTTAGGTTCATCTCTGACTGCATGCACTACTTTTACACATGGGAATAGGCTACAACTGATAGTACACTGCCTTGGAATCTCCATCTCAAATAGGTAAATCAAATTCTCTTGGGTTGATTAATTAGTTAACTGGTTGATCACTCAGTGTGGTTGAAGTTCCACAACCACAACTTAATCTCCACTAGTTCTTCTGATAGTTAGATCTCATTAAACTGACAATAACTCAAATTAGCTGAAATAGATTGCTAAAAATTAGCAATCAATCATGTAGGACTGAACTCGAGCTTCTCCAACTTGAATTTATTGAGTTAACTGAGTGACAAGAGCCATGTCACCTTAGTTAACTACCTCCAAGTATTATGCTAAAATAGAAATTAGAAATTTAATCTAGTTTGACCAAGGCAAAGTCAAAACTAGATTTTCTTGCTGCATTTTCAACACTCCGTCTCAGCAAGAAATGGATTATCAACCACCCCTATCCTGCACCTTGGAACTCGAATTTTCCCTTTGAAAAATCCTTTATCGAAATATCTTCATATAGTTCCTCTGTCGGAATGTACTGCAACAACATAATCTTCCTCTACACACAATCTCGTAGATGGTGATACCTGATATCAATATGTTTGGATCGATCATGAAATACAAGATTCTGAGAGAGTTTGATACAACTATGATTATCACGGTAAATTACAGTAGGATCCTTCATGTGACCAAATAACCCAACACAAATCTTTCTCATCTAGATTTCTTCCTTCTATGGATGTCTCTACTTGAGTGGATGTCTCCACTCTCTCCCCCTCTGCTTTTGGCTACTCCACAACTTTTTGAGGTTCTTCCTTTGAGGCTAAAATATCTTGATCATGCTGCAACTAAAGCTCCCTCTCAAAAGAACACCTCATTTTCTTCTCCTCATCAAATTTCACATCCATTATTACCACTATCATCCTAAGGGATATAAAGTACACACGATAGTTGTGAGGTGTTTCTATGTACCCCACAAGTATGCCCAACTCTACTATCGACTCTATCTTTTTCCTTTCTTCCTTGGAAACATGACTGTAAAATAATTATCTAAATATCCTGAAGTGTGACACATTCGGTTTATTTCCTTGAAAAAAGCTTCCTCTGGTGTACTCATGCTAAGAATCCTGTGAGGAATCATGTTCTACAAATAGACTGTCATGTTGCATGCTTCAGCCCACAAGTGCAATGGTAGGCCTTGGTCATGCAAAATTTCCCTTGCTGCTCCCACAATACTTATGTTCTTCCTCTAATCCATCACATTCTATTGTGGTTTATGGGGTGTTGTCAACTCCCGTTGAATGCCTTCCCTTGCACACAAATTTTGAAACTCATTCAACATGTACTCACCTTTGTTATTGCTCCTGAGAGACTTCATCCTTTTTCCAATTTCTCTCAAAATAGGTGCTTTAAATTCAACAAATTTGGAGAATGTCAGGTCTTTCTTCTGTGTTAACTAGATCCAACACTTCTGTGAGAAATCATCTACAAATATAACATAATACATGTGCTTAATAGTGGAGGCTATGAATAAGGTCCAAATACATCAAAATGGATCCCTTTCAAGGACCGCATGCACCTTGTTGTCCTTATCATTGAAGGTGGATTTTGTGTACTTTCTGGACGTACACCCTTTGCATGTATCCCATTGCTCTAGTGCTCCTTTGGGAAGGCCTATAAAAATTTGTTGCATGATCTTCAAAGCACCATGTTGCAAATGGCCAAGTCTTATATTCCATAATTCACTGACATCTCGACTCTGCACCTTCTTTGCTTTTGTGCTCAATGTTCCACGGTCTTCAACATCTAATTTTTAGAGGTTCTTCACTCAAACTTCGATCCTTTGTTGAATATCACATCATAGCCATGACCTTCCAACACAACTACGGAAACTAGATTCTTCTTCAAGCCCTGTAAAAACATCACATCCTTGAGCCTGAGAGGGGAGCCAAACTCCCTCTTAAAAGTAACTGTACCAATACCAGTCATGTTATACCTTCCATTATCTCTCATCTTGATGTGCATATGGAGATATTTCTCCTCCAAGTCACTGAAAAGTTTTATGTTCCCCGTCATGTGGAATGAGTCACCATTATACAGATACCACACATTGCCCATCAATGTGCTTTCCATGCATGCAATGAGAGTAAAATCAAGCTCGAACTATGAAGCCAAGGCTTCACTCATTGCTCCTCTTGTGGTCTTCTTTCCTGACTTCTTGTTTTGACACTCCGTTGCATAGTTCCCAAATTCATGACAATGAAAGCACTTGATTCTGGATAAGTCTTTCTTCTTTCCCCCTTCACTCGAATCTACTTTGTATTGGGATTTCTTCCCTTTCCTTTTATTTTCCTTTCCATCCAAGGAAAAGTTATCCTCATCCTTGCACTTGGATGAGGTCCCATCTCTGGTTTTACACCCTATCTCCTCCTGTACTAAATCAATCCATAATCATTCCCAATTTGGTAGCTTCTCCCTCCCGTTCACTAAATCTTGATAGTTGTGCCAGCTCTTGGGAAGGTCTAAAAGGGCTAGGATCACCAAATAATCCTCTACTATAGTAACACCAACTTCACCAAGTTCATCACAAAAATGTGTGAATGTCCCCAAGTATAATGGAATGGTCTCATTTCTCTACATATTGATATTTCAAAGCTTGTCCTTGAGTGCCAATTTATTATGGTCACTACTATTCTGGAAGAAATCTGTCAATGCTTGACACATTGCATACGGAGTCTCTTTTCTATGGATATTGGATATAATATGGTCTTGTACTCCCTCCAATATGGTCCTCCTCACCATGGAAACACATTTCTTCCAATATCTTATATTGTGAGCATCAGTTACTGTTGGTTTTAGAATATCATTATCAATGAATTCCTTCAACCCATTATCCTCTAGTACTGTGCCCTTGTGTTCTTCCATGCAACATAATTTGAGCTTCCCTCAAGGGCATACTCGAGCCTTAGTCCATTGAAATCCATCTTCTCAGTCCTAAGGAAAGCCTGCAACCTCGAACCTCCTACAGTGACAACTTCAAAATCTCTGCTCTACATTGATTCCAGCTCTTATACCATGTAGAAATTAATTTGTAGAATCAATACTGCTCATGAAATTTGCTATGTCAAAATACTTGAAGCTACTCTACTAATTTGTGGAAGTTAATTCACCATCTAAAACAAAAATCATAGACATGCAAAACGAAACATCACACATGCATGGATATTTATCTAGGGGAAAGAAATTGCTCAAAACCCATTACTATCTATATTGCATTAATCAAAGAATACAAAAGAAATAAAATTCTTTCTCAAGCTTGAGCACACCTTGTAAGTGTATAGTCTATTCCCTTTCCTGACTGATTGAACTTGGCCCAACACTTAACCAATTTCAAGCCTTCCTAATATCATATTTCCTTGCATTGTTCCCTTGGGAAATTGCCCCTATTTTTTAGGAATTTCACACCAAAGAATTGCACAATAGCCTTAGGTCAATCTCTAACTGCATGCACCACATGTACACATGGGAATATACTACAACTGGTAGTACACTACATTGGAATCTCCATCTCAACTGGGTAAATCGAATTCTGTGCATGTAACAATTATTTTGGGTTGATTGATAAGTTAACTAGTTGATCTCTCAATGTGGTTGAAGTTCCACATCTACAACTTGACCTCCACCAGTCCTTCTAACAATTATAATTAGTTAAACAAACAATAACTCAAATTAACTAAAATACATTGCTACAAATTACAAATCAATCATGTAGAACTAAACTGAAGCTTCTACAACTCGAATTTACTAAGTTAACTAAGTGACAAGTGCCATGTTACCTCAATTAACTACCTCCAAATATTCTCCTAAAATAGAAATTTGAATTTTAATCTAGTTTGACCAAGGAAAAGTCAAAACTAGATTTTCTTGCTTCATTTTCAGCAAAGGGTGATGTGGCACATGGAGATGACACATGGGTAGAGTCAACAATTGACTAGGAAAGGGAAAGTGGAAACACATGGAAACCTAGTTTTCATATTAGGTGCTCCAATGGGGAGCTGCCACATGGCACCTCAGAACACCAGAACCTTTAATTATGTTAAAAAGTTGGCATTGATGGGGTTTGAACCCACAACTTATGGAAAAATAAGACAACGAATTTACCATCAAGCCATGACTAGAGGGTGTGATATGCAGATGATAAATCATATGTATATGTCTTGAATGTCGTGTATGATGAAAAAGGGGTAGGTGAATGCCACCAAACTTGGAAGCTCTGCCAAACTAAAATCTGATAAATATTCACCAAAAAAGGCCAACAAATCTGACACATACACCACTACATAGCCATAGGATTGGATGATGATGTGGGTGGTGAAATCTATTGGTTTTATATTCATGGTATACTATGGTTAATTATATATTAATATTGAATGCTTGACATAATATGTGGCTCGGATTGGTGTTAATGTATATGTGTGGACAACCATATGAGTAGTCATTACAACAAATGTGCACACAAACCAAACATATGCCTTACATTGTTTATTATTGAAAATGGTTCAAATGAATATGTATAACATTTCGTAGTCATTACAAAGAATGTGTGCATAGATCAAACATATGTGTTACGTTGTTTATTATTACAAATGGTTCAAATGAATGTGTATAAATTTTGTATGTAATTGGATGGCAATGTAACAATATGCACATGTATGGAATATTATTATTATGGGATATTGTTTGATGTAACATTCGCATAGAACATTATTATTATAATACAACACTGTTGAGCTTTAGCGATACACCATATACATTATATGGTTACAATAATAATTTAAATATATGCCATGTTTTTATAACAAAGGGGCACAATTTCTGCAAGCTCAACCTCGGGGCTATGAATCCCCAACATAACATAAATGCAAAAGATTTAAACTTGAGTGTTATTGTTGTGGTTATAATGTTTTGAGGTGCCAAGAGTGTTTAAGCCTTATCTTTGGCTTATGTAATTTTGTATGTAGCAAGATTTTGGAGGCATTTTTTATTATTGTAGTTTCAGTTTTGGGGAGAATAATAAAGAAGACACTCTCTTACAGGAATCACTAGGAGATGTAGTCCACACTAGATGAATTTTGGTATCAATTGGTTTTTGTATTTCTCTTCTCAACATTCTAATTGCAACTTCATTTAAATATTTCATGCTTGATTTAAGTTAATTTTTTATTTAAATTTCATCATTCACACTTGAACATTTTTACAAGCCAGGTCGCTTTAAAATATCCTAGACCAAGTGGTATTGGAGAATATTTAATGGTGGTTTGTGAGTGTGCATGATAAGTAGGAGAAAATTCAAGCAAGGTGAAGGAATACTTGTTGAAGATAATATGGAAATGGAATAAAAAATATTTAATCAAATAAGAGAAATGTCGTCACATGAGGAAGAGAAAAATCATTTTGGTTTTGGGAAAGAGTTTTGTAAAGCTTTCATGGTGATGAAGACCATGGTTGACAAAATGTATCGAGAATGGAAAGAGTTTAGAGAGGGAAGTTCATCGAACAAGGAAGTTAAAGATGAAGGAAATGATAGTGATTTGAAAAGGCTCCTCCTTATCCTCCTTCTTCTCCTCCTTCAAGTCCTCCTTGTTCTCCTCCTCCATCTCCTTGTGGAAAAGGCACTTCAAATAAGCCATTGTTGAATTTGGATATTAAATCTGACTTGTGAGACTATGATGGTGAGCTTAATGTTGAAAAGCTTGACAATTGGATTCACCATATGAAATTTTATTACTGTGTACAATAGATCATTGATGACGAGGTAAAAATTTAGTTGGCCTCACTTTGATTGGAAGGTACTGCATTAATATGGTGGGAGAATACAATTTGTGAAGGTAAAACTATTTCCTCATGGTTTGAATTTAAATCAACATTAAAAAAGCAAT
The DNA here is from genome assembly GCA_031772625.1 of Pinus tabuliformis. Taxonomy (NCBI): domain Eukaryota; kingdom Viridiplantae; phylum Streptophyta; class Pinopsida; order Pinales; family Pinaceae; genus Pinus; species Pinus tabuliformis. The sequence goes on along the minus strand of CM062813.1, from coordinate 471,632,308 downwards.
TTTGTACTTAAGCACATGACAAGAAGGAAAAAATAGAACAGAAATTTATGCAGCAACGTCAAGGCCAAAGTGTGAAAAACTTTATAGAGGAGTTTAGGAAAAATGCATTGCTTTAAATATTCCACTTAGTACACAAGAGACTCTTTTGAAGTATATTGGTAGTTTTCTTGGGTATATCCACAATACTATTTTTCTATTGAAGCCATCAATAACGTAGATGAGGTTTGTATACAAGAGATCTATATTGAAGTAGGTAAACAAGGTGGTGGAGTCTTGATTAAATACATTCAATCGAAACATGATAAAGACAAAGGAAAAGAGAAGCCAAAGGGAACAACTTGTTTGAAGATGGAAAATGAGAAACTTTCTTGCACCTATTGCAAGGAGGGACACGATGATCATTATCGTTGGAAGATACATCGGAAGTTGAGGCCTAAGTGGTTCGTTCTGAGATAGGAAGGGAATGCAAATGGTGGTAGAAATAGTCCAGCGGGATATAGGATTAGACTCTGGAGATGAGGCATAATTCACAACTATGGGTTTGAAAGGTATATTGTCTTCACATGTTGGTTTTTGTTCTTCTATTTTGTTGTTTATTTCTCCAATAAAGCTACTCTTACCAAGCCTAGCCAATTTAACCTTAGCATAATTTAGCATAGCCAAGTCTATCTTGGCCTACTCTAACTTAGCCTATACTCACATAACTTAGCTTACCTCTAGATTACTCTACTCTACCCCACCTGATCCTATCCTATTTTTGTAAATCCTATCCTATTAGAGCCTAGCTAAACATAGCCTAGAGAATTTTAGCTAATTCTAGTCTAGCCTAGCTTAACAAAATTTATCCTACTATATCCTTACATATCCTACTCTAACATAACCTAGCCTAGCTTAACCTACTATATCCTAGCTTATTATAGCCTATTCTAGACTACAATATCCTATCCTACCTTACCCTACACTAGCCTACTCTATCCTAGCATTCTCTAGTCTACTATAGCATACTCTACCCTAGGCTAGCCAACCTACCCTACTTTATCATAGCCTACCCTACCCTACTTTATCATATCCTACCCTAGGCTAGCCTACCCTACCCTACTTTATCATATCCTACCCTAGGCTAGCCTACTATACTCTAGCCTACTCTATCCTAGTCTAGCATATCCTATCCTACTATAGGCTACTTTATCCTAACCTAGTCTACCCTAGCCTAACCTACTATGTTAAGCCTACTCTAGCTCAACATATTCTAACCTAGCCCAACTTATTATAACCCAACCCACTGTATCATACCCTTCCCTAATATAGCCTAATCTATCCTAGCTTAACCACTCCATCTTATCCTAATTCACTCTATCTTACCCTACTCTACACTTCTCAAACCTACTATAGCCTAATCTATTTTAGAGAACTTTATTATACTCACCTAGCACTTTCTAACCTACTCTAGTCTAGTGTAGTTTAACATAATCTAGCCTATTATATCCTAGCATGTTCTAACCTACTATAGCCCATCCTAATTTAGCCCACTTTAGGCTAGCTTACTCTAACCTAAGCTACTATAGCTTATCCTATCTAAGCGTAGCTTACTTTATCTTACATAGCCTAATTTACCTTAGCATAGTCTAGCCTAGCCTATACTAGCCTACCCTATCTTAGCTTACCCTACTCTAGCCTAGCCTACTTTAGCCTAGCTTAGCCTACTCTAGAATAGTCTAATATAGCTTAAACTACTCTAGCTTAGCCTAAGCTATTATAGCCTAGCCTAGCTTAACCTACTCTAGCCTATCCTAAATTACTCTAGCCTAACCTACCTACTCTAACATACCCTAGCCTACTCTAGCTTAGCCTAATCTAGCCTAATTTAGCTTGACCTACTCTATCCTAGCCTAACCTTCTCTAGCTCAAACTACTCTATCTAGAATACTTTATCCTAGTCTACTTTAGCATAACCTACTCTAGCCTAGCCTAGCCTAATCTACCTTAGCCTACTTTAGTCTAGTCTAGCCTAGCCTACTCTAGGTTTTCCAACTATAGTCTAGCTTAGACTACTCTATCCTACTCCATCGTAGCCTATCCTAACCTAGTCCAACTTGGCCTGGGTTAACCTATCCTTTTATAGCCTACTTTAGTTTGGCATAGTGATTTAGATTAGAATATCTTAGCCTAGCCTACTTGACCCTGACATGCTTTAGCTTAGCCTACTCTAGTCTAGCTTAGCCTATCATAACCTACTCTATCCTAGCCTACTTTAGCATAGCCTAGCCTAGCTAAATACAGCCTAGCTTACCCTACTCTAGCCTAAACAACTCTATCCTAGCCTATTTTAGCTTATCATAGCCTAGCCTACACTCTAACATATCATGACATAGCCTACTCTAACCTAGCTTATGCGAGACTACTCTAGCCTAGACTAGCCTAGCTTACTCTACCCTAAGCTTGGCCTACTCCATCCTACCCTAACACAACCTATCATAACCTAATATACCTTAGCCTAGCCTAGCCTAGCCTATCTTAGCCTGGCCTAGCCAATTCTATCCTACCCTACCCTAACATAACCTGGCCTAACATAAACTAGTCTCGCCTAGCCTAGCATAACGTACTCTAGCGTAGCCTAATCCAGCGTACCCAATCCTACCCTAACCCGCCTAGCCTACCCTAGCCTACCCTAATTTAGCCTTGCATACTCTAGATTAGACTATTCTAGCCTAGTTTACTCTAGCCTAACCTAGCCAAGCCTAACCTAACCTAACCTATTCTAGCCTAGCCTAGGCTAGCCTACTCTAGCCTAGCCTACTCTTGCCTAGTCTAATCTAACATAGACTATCATTGCTTATTCTACCCTAATCTACTCTAGCCTAGCCTAGCCTAGCCTAGCCTAGTCTGCTCTAGTCTAGCCAAGCCTACACTAGCCTAGCCTACCCTAGCCTAGCTTAGCCCAACCTACTCTACCCTAGTCTAGCTTACGATAACTTAACCTAGCCTAGCTTACCTTAGCCTAGCCTATCATAATTTGGCATAGCTAGCCTAGCCTAGCCTAGCCTACACTAACCCAACATACCCTAATTTATCCTAACCTAGCCTAGCTTACTCTAGCACAACCGACTCTTTCCTAGCCTAGCCTAGTCTATCCTTGCCCACTCTAGCCTAGCATACTCGAGTCTAGCCTAACATACTCTAGCCTACTAACCTATCCTAGCCTACCCTAGCCTACTCTAGCCTACCAACCTAGCTTAGCCTAGCCTAACTTATACTAGCATACTCTAGTCTACCCTACTCTAAGCTATCCTAGCCTACCCTAAACTAGTCTACTTGATCTTAGCCTAGCTTAGCCTAACCTACTATAGTCCACCCTACTCTAAGCTACCCTAGCCTAGCCTAACCTATCTTATACTAGCCTACTCTATTTTACCCTACTATAGGCTACTCTAGCCTACACTAACCTAGTTTACTTAATCCTAGCCTAGGCTACTCTAGGCTACCCTGACATAGCCTTCCTTAGCCTACTCTAGCCTACCCTACCCTACCCTATCCTACCATAGCTTAGCCAACTCTAGCCTACCCTACCTTACCTTAGACTAGCCTAGCCTAGCTTTGCCTAGCCTCACCTAGCATAGCCTACCTAGCCTAGCCTAGCCAAGCCTACTCTAATATAGCCTAGCCTAGCCTATCCAAGCCTACTCTAGCATAGTTTTGCTTATCCTACTCTAGCATAACCTACCCTAGCGTATTGTATCCTAGCATAACGTAACCTACTCTACCCTATCCTGGCAAACATTAGCCTAGCCTAGACTAGCCTACTTTAGCTTAGGCTAGCCTAGACTAGCCTACATTAACTTAGGTTAGCCTACCCTAGCCTAACTTACTCTACCCTAGCCTACTCTAGCCTAACCTACTCTTGTCTAGCCTACTCTAGGTTCGCCTAACCTATTCTAGTGTACTAGCCTAACCTACCCTAGCCTACTAGCCTACCCTGGCCTACCCTATTGTTGTGGGGGAAAGTATCCAACTCGGAATGACCCTAACCCACTCTAAGGGTGACAGTTCCTTAGCAACAGCTGAAAGCAAAGCTATCTAAAGTTTCTTCTTTATGACATGCAAGAGATAAAAGGGAGAGATCCACTTACCGATGTCTTGCGCAAATGGTCGATCCTATCTCCTTTGTTTGCCGCTTGCTCCAAGCTCCAAGTCTTTTCACGGGCCCAGTTACACGAGATCCTGCAAATAAGACAAGAAAAGGAAACTACAAGAGGCATGCATACATAAATGATTCAAGGATTAGCATAAATCAAAAGACGCAAGTAAGACAATACACATTGAAACACATGCGAATAGAAGAACCTCAAATGCTTTATTAATATATGGAAGTAAGGTTTAGGTGGTGATACAACCATGAGAGGTCCAATCCAGCATCACCTTCCCGATGGAGAGAAATCTCTTCTTCACCTCCCTCAAGCAATCACCCAATGCTCACAACTGCAAACCAACAGCGATTCTTTGCACTGAATTCCGCCTCCAGATCCCATGGGATGAGATCCTTATATAGAGTTTTGGAGTGAACGCAAGTCATGTTGATGTGTGACTTGCTGTGCTCTTCAACTCCAGTTGTTCTTCAGTCCTTCACTTGGAGTTTCTACCTTCCACTTGGAGTTCTAGAAGCTCTTAACTCATTATTAGGCGAATCTTTTGATCACATGCCTTTCTGGAAGCTTCCTGGGCACTGGCACTTTGAGAAAAAGATTCCTCCACATGTCCAGTTACGCCCAACGCAGGTAGCCTTTGTCCTACCTGCTTTGCAACGCAGGTAGCCTTTGTTGCTCCTGCTATGCAACACAGGTACCCTTTGGGGCAACTGCTTTGATCCAAAATTGACCTGTTTTGAGTGTTTTTTCAGTGGAAGACTGATCTGCAGAGCTGTGGTTTGCTGACCTTGTTCCTCTAAGGGCAAGAACAACATGTTTGGGGACTTTGGATCCCTCAGATTATTGACATTTCATGCTCCATGCTGTGAGGCACAAAAATGTCTATAACAATTGCCCCCTAAAGTATGAGGTCGTTTATCGGGTGAAATGCTTTATTAGGAGGATCCGAAGTTCATTCAATCGTCGGGAGGTGACCTGTAACAAAATACAATACAATACATCATTTTTCATACTTTCTTTTCATTATCTAGCTGAGGCGGGCATTTCCCATGCTCAGCTTTATAAATACATTTGCTGTACATAAACAGACGATCGTCTGATAGTAGACTGATAATTCTCTGCTTTTAATTATCATCCTTTTAGTAGGATGATCATCTGCTGCACATGTCTATGTTTTTATCTCCTAAATATATATCGCAGCCCGGATGGATGAAACTAGATCCGGGGTCTTCAAACTTCCGATCTTCACACTAAGTACAAGTCGATCCATGTGAGAATTTCTTGAAGTCGAACATGGAAAGACATCGCTTGATTACCAGTCAATAATGTAAACTGTTAACAAGCGCGAGAGGAATCACCGATAATGATGATGACCCTCAAGGTACTGCAGCACAATTCACGTGGCGTGAATATAGGATCTGACGTCGAACACCATGCAAAGTCCCCCGGTCGAAGGTCATTAATGTATACCTCTCGCCGGAAGTGAGAAACTTGCCATTGAGGCATGCAAGCTTCAAAGTACTGAGGGGGGTGTTCCTAGATCAACTTCTTGGATAGTGAGATGATGTCGACAAGAAGCGATCCGTCAAAGGAGGGCCTTGATGAATCCCACATCAGTGACACGGAACGGAGCTAGTGATGATGGTGAAAATGATCTGTGAAATATGATTCAGGGTGGCGGTCATGGAAGGATGAAAGATGATGTATGGTAGTGGATGGGACCCAGTTGACACTTTCTGAATGACATCTCTTGAACATATAACGACACTGATGTGATGGATCGGTAGCATTACCCCATGTATGGATGGTATGGCGAGACCATGGTGAAGGGACCGGTGAATGATAATAACCCAACCCGATATTTACGGAGGCAAAAGTGTCATGTTCAAGAGCGACCTGCTACCATTAAGTTTTGAGGTTCTCCCAATTTTTCCCCAGTCATTTCTGACCAGTACCTCTTTATTTTTGTCAAGCTTGAGGAGGATAACATATGCTTGTTCTATAACCTACCCTTCAGGCAAGCCCATCGCTATGTTTTTAATGAGCCTAGCGATAGGGAAACTCGTTCTCGTCTACAGACAAGTTTGTCACTTTTTAATAATATTTTTAACGAGCCCAGCGACAAAGACAGCTCGGTCCTTTTCATTTTTAGAGAGTCTGAAAAGGGTACATAAAGTGGACTCCAAAGGTCCTTTTTCGTCATCTAATCCCTTAAGTCCGAAAAAGTATAAAACAATACAGAAGGGATGAATGTTCGATAGCTTTATCGAGCCGAACTAGACAAGCGCTCGATCTTTTTGTGCAATAATCCCTCAAGTCCAAAAAGATTAAAATCTAGAGGAGGGATAGCTCTTCCGGTCTTTTTAACGAGCTGGAAGGCCAAAACTCGGCAATCTTTTCATATTTTACGAGTCAGTTGAAAAGAGCTTAAAGAAGACTCGTCTTTTGAGGAACGAGTGATAAACAGGGATAGCTACAGATTCCAGGTACGGGTTGGAATTTTCCAATCACGGCAGTGTCACAAGGATGGCTAGGTGAAATCACTCTTCGCAGCTGTTCCTCAAAATGGGTAAACAATCATATGGAGGTGAACGATCGGCCAAATGAAAGTGGAGGTGGCAGGTGCAAAACACGACCAAGGCTTTTATGGTTGATCAGGTTACATACTTAATGGTTATTTACCGAGATGGGTTCATTTTTTAACGAGCTTGAATGCGCCAAAACACTGCTCAATCTTATGTTTATTTTTTAACGAGCATGAACTATGTGCTAAAACTGCTCGGTTCTTGCATGCCCCCAGCATCATAATAACGCATGTCAAAGGAGGGTGCCCCCCAAGCTTCATTGCATTCAACTTGGTGGTTGGAATGAAGGTTTACCTTTGAATTTTGAAAAGGGGATTTGTTTCATTTTTTTAATGAGGTTGACACAGTAAAAGAACTATCCTCATGACTCCTTGTTTCATTTTTTAACGAGGTTGACATGAGATAAGAACCGTCCTCGGAGCCCACTGTATTTACAGTATTTCCATTAGGGCGACGATCCATGCTGACAAAATATTTAGGAATCTTCTGAATCCGTTGGATATAGAAGATTTCATATTGTAGGTTTCCACTGTGGCTACTTCCGCCAGATTACTCGTCGGCGGTATGGCAAAAGTACCCATTAAGGCAGGGTCTTTTAGGAGACCTACTCCGATATTTTGGAGTGATTGATTACTTTCATGGATCATTGTGCTGCTTCCCGTAACTTGAGAACTGTTGGGGAGAAATGTTTGTTGGTCGACGATTGTAATTTTTCCTTGAAAAGGAAATACAATCCTCCTATAGTAGGTCGACACAGCTGCAGCCATGGCATATATCCAAGGCCTTCCCAGTAGGATGTTGTAATCGAGGTTTCCGTCGATTACTTCCACATCAACTTCTACTTTTTTGCCCCCCAGTTCAACGTGCAAGTTACTTAAAATCCCATATGGAGTGTATGATCATCCATCAAATGCTTTTAATGTCGTTGACGATTTTGACAAGGGTGGTGAGCCTAAATTTTTCCAGCAACTTATCGACATAAGACATGTAGATGCCCCCTCATCAATAATTGTTCGATGAACAGTTTTGTTGAGGGCTTTCACTTGAATAAGGAAAGCTAGTTGAGCTGGTAACTGAGGGTCATATCCCTTATGATCAAAGGCCACAAGATTGGAATCCATTGGGCCAATCCCACCTATAGCTGATAATAAAGCTTGCTCTTGGGAGGTGCAATTTTGCGCTACCTCAAGTGTCGACATAGCGGATGACGATTGGGTCAGGTCCTCTATTATATTATAATCCTGTGTTATTTTTTCACGAGGATTAAATGTCGATTTGTGTACTACTCCCTTTGGCGAGTTTATTATTGGCTTAGGAACGATGGGTGGCACAACTTCGTTCAAAGTTGTTGTCGAACTACTAGGTTGTTTATCAGCCTTGTTATTCGACCGCTGTGGATTCCGGTAACCTTTATTCCTTGTCAAAGCATTATTCTGCTGCTTTGAGGTGGACAACATAACCACTTGGGATCGGGAAGCATTTTGATTTGCAACCAGATTTTGTCTTGGATTAGGAAACGGATCAGTCAATACTGCCGGGGTTTTTGAACTCTTGAAGAGTTTCTTAACTTCAGGTATATGTGGACAATCTTTTGTCCAATGATCCTCATCGCATATATGACACCCTGTCGGGGGTCTCCCTTTCCTTTTCTTTTTCTTCTTGCCCCCTGGTTGCTTCAGTTGTTTGCCCTTGTCGGTCGACATGGCATTTACTTCTGAGGCAAGAAGTTCCTCATTTGCATTTTGACTAGAAATTTTGCGTTTGCCAGTCATGCCATTACTGGCGTGAGAGTTAGTATTCGATTCAGGAGGGGGAGGAATTGAAAATTCAGGTCTAGGGGCGTCAGGTATTTTGTCGTAGAGCGTGCCCGACTGAGTATATACTAAGTCTAAGTATTGAGCACGAGCAATGACTTGCTCCTCTGTTACGACTCCTCCCTTGGCCACATCTTCCGTTATAACCGGAAGTAACGACTTTATAAACCATTAAGCTAACAGCTGATCAGGAACGTAAGTTTTCACCATCCTACGACGACGTCGCCACTCATGTATATGATCAGATATGTGAGTGGCCGTTGTCTGTTTGAAGTTGGTAAGGAGTTCTGTTCCCGTTTCATACCTTATCGGTAATTGAAAATGGGTTAAGAAAGTCGTGGCTAAGGAGCTGAAATTGTCGAAAGAGGCTCTTGGCAATTCAATGTACCATTTAGCCGCTGGACCTGTCAATGTCCTCTGGAAGAGGCGAAGTCTTATCGAATCATCATTCAGGGTGTTTGATGAATACCACAGATGAAAAGTCATGACGTGATTCGACGGGTCTTCACCTGGATTTCCATTGAATTTAGGAATGTCTGATGGAAGTTTATGCGGAATCGCTGGCCACCAAGAGGCATAAGCAATTGGATCATTAGTCAGCCGGTTTAGATCTGGTAATTCTAGAGTTGCTATAAAGGGCAACTGTTGGTTCAGGTTAGGCGAAGCATATCCGGGATAAGATGGTATCGCCTGAGCAATGGGTCTTTGCAGACCAGCATAATGCTGACAACTTTGACAAGGTTGATGGGCATAACCATTATAGCATGGTTGCCCATTACTTACAAAGACTTGTTGCTCAGGTCCTTGATATGATTGCTGGAATGGCGGTTGTTGAGATTGAACCAGCTGTGGTTGTTGGACCATTTGCTGTTGACCAATACTGGATGATTGACCAAGATGAGGAGTCACAGTACTTGTTTGAGCCTGAGTCGCTCCAGATAAGGAGACACTACCCTGAGGTTGTGATTGAGCCGCTGAGACAAGAGGTTTTTGTATTACAACAAGTAGCGCTTGTACTTGCGACGCATTCGCCATAGCAGGTGTGGTGGTAATATTCGACACAGGGTGTACTGGTCGCACTGAATATGCAACTCCTAATCGTTGAGGCAGTATTGGTACCCAACTACCGGATGTAATTCCAGTTTGACCTGATCCTTGTTGTAAACTCTTATATGGTTGTTCTCTAGGAGGGAACAATGAAAGAGCATACTGCCCTCCACATGGTGGAAATCCAGTACTTAAAGGGTAAATTGGCCCTTGAAGACACATTGGATCAATTTGTCGAGTTTCAACATAAGAAGTACCAGATGATAATCCTGATGAAGAAATAGGAACTAACCATATTGTCGTCCCTGATGGGACTCCGGCTTGTTGTTGACAATTTGTCAGGACAGATGGTATACCAGCGAACATCGTTGGAGTAGCAGCAGGAGGTTTTGCTGCAGCTGTGTCAGACGACACAGTCCTAGATGTCGACGGTTGTTCAGACATATCTAGTCTATCCAAAAGATTTCTTAGCGATTCTACAAGAACTTACGATGCCAAAAGACTAACTTCGAAGATCAACGCAGGAATAGGAGGTGATTAGGTTCCGTTTAAAATGAATTTTATTATGACGACGCTTTTAGACACAACTTGCTTTTTCACTTTTAAAGAGTCGAGAAAAAGCTAAAGATGACTCTAGTCTCCTTCGATGTATTAACGAACCCGAAGTGACAAATGCTCGGCTGGACTTTTTCAGTCATAGAGTTTGAAAAAGGCCAAAAGAAACTACTCTGGAGTTCTAGGCAAGGGTGTGCCAAACCTTTCGCGAAACCACAGAATACGTTTTACGGTACGAGTGGTCGATCTTCGTGAATGCTGTGTTCACTGCATCGCGATCAGTAGGGCAGTCGACACGGCTTCCTATGGATAAAGGCTTTGTTCCTATAGGGGTCCCCCAATATACGCGACGGTACGCGGGGGCACAAGTCCGTATTAGTGCTATCGTCCCTCAGGAGGAATCACCCACCTTCGTAGAGATCGACAGTCACTATGTTTAACGACGCCGGTTCACGTCTCTACCTAGACCTCTATTGTGTTTCGTTATGTTTCAAAGCGTTGTTAGATAAATTCAGTTCTTTTTAGGTTGATCTTGTTTAGCAGTTTGCCTTTATGGATCACCACGTGATGTATATACAACTCCTAAATGCAGTCTAAGAATGATAAGCAAGCTTTTTTCAATTCTTTCAACTTATGAAAACCTTAACTACTGAAGGAAAAGAAAGACATCATCTTTTCAAACAGATCATGGAGCACACACTAATGCACTTTCCCTAAATCGACATGCAAACTGTCAAAATGCACATGCACAATGCAAGTATTTATTTTCTTCTTTCTTAATGTTGTGTATGACAAAAAGAAAGCTGTTGTACGATTTCGAATTCAATTTCAAGCGAAAGCACACGAGTATTGTCCAACAATCAAAAGAACACCTTAAGATTTACTCGTTTCTACACAAGAAATACTGAAATTCGAACCAGAAAACGAAAGCAAATGCTCAAGCAGCTATGAACAACAATAAACTAGCTCTTAGGATCACAACGACACTTTCTCAAAGGTCTAGATCTAAGAGGTCACAGCAAGACTGGCTCACTTTCGCTACGAGAAACTATGAATGAAAGCAAGAAATACAATAAGAACAATCACGGTTTCAACATACAACTGAGGCGGAATGAGGGCAAAGAAAATTGGTCTCAGCTGGGTATACAGGTTGACAGCAGGCTGCAAAAACAATAGTGAAAACTGGGGAACAGACAGTGGGGAACCCCAGTTGCACAAGGCAAAACTGGATCAGCGCAGGTACTGCACTGTCAAACAGGGATGCAGTGCAGGTAGCCCCTTCGGGACCTGCGTTGCAGTGCAGGTAGCCTTTGTTGCAGCTGCACTGAACGAGACAACTCTCGTCCTTCCCAGATTCCGGGTCACAGTTTGCTCAAAAATCAACGGTTTTTGGCCAAATCAGAGGCTATCAGTCAAGTATACTCTAGAGGATGATTAAGGAAGATGAACACTATCACAAAGAGCAAAAAAGAGTCCTTGTGGATCAGCTCTTCAAATCATGAACATGCCCAGCACTGGGCTAGAGTAGCTGCCCTCTACTTTGCATTCGAAGGACTCGCATGCAGTTCGATTCGGTACTCCCTTTGTTCAAGAGATGAATAGCAAGAATACACAAGCTACCAACAAGACACGCTCCCCAATGGAGTCGCTAGTCTGTTGTGGGGGAAAGTATCCAACTCGGAATGACCCTAACCCACTCTAAGGGTGACAGTTCCTTAGCAACAGCTGAAAGCAAAGCTATCTAAAGTTTCTTCTTTATGACATGCAAGAGATAAAAGGGAGAGATCCACTTACCGATGTCTTGCGCAAATGGTCGATCTTATCTCCTTTGTTTGCCGCTTGCTCCAAGCTCCAAGTCTTTTCACGGGCCCAGTTACACGAGATCCTGCAAATAAGACAAGAAAAGGAAACTACAAGAGGCATGCATACATAAATGATTCAAGGATTAGCATAAATCAAAAGACGCAAGTAAGACAATACACATTGAAACACATGCGAATAGAAGAACCTCAAATGCTTTATTAATATATGGAAGTAAGGTTCAGGCGGTGATACAACCATGAGAGGTCCAATCCAGCATCACCTTCCCGACGGAGAGAAATCTCTTCTTCACCTCCCTCAAGCAATCACCCAATGCTCACAACTGCAAACCAACAACGATTCTTTGCACTGAATTCTGCCTCCAGATCCCATGGGATGAGATCCTTATATAGAGTTTTGGAGTGAAGGCAAGTCATGTTGATGTGTGACTTGCTGTGCTCTTCAACTCCAGTTGTTCTTCAGTCCTTCACTTGGAGTTTCTACCTTCCACTTGGAGTTCTAGAAGCTCTTAACTCATTATTAGGCGAATCTTTTGATCACATGCCTTTCTGGAAGCTTCCTGGGCACTGGCATTTTGAGAAAAAGATTCCTCCACATGTCCAGTTACGCCCAACGCAGGTAGCCTTTGTCCTACCTGCTTTGCAACGCAGGTAGCCTTTTTTGCTCCTGCTATGCAACGCAGGTACCCTTTGGAGCAGCTGCTTTGATCTAAAATTGACCTGTTTTGAGTGTTTTTTCAGTGGAAGACTGATTTGCAGAGCTGTGGTTTGCTGACCTTGTTCCTCTAAGGGAAAGAAAAACATGTTTGGGGACTTTGGATCCCTCAGATTATTGACATTTCATGCTCCATGCTGTGAGGCACAAAAATGTCTATAACACCTATCCTAGTCTACTCTAGCCTACCCTAGCCTACTCTCACCTAACCTACTCTAGTCTCGGGTACTTCAGCTTACCCTAGGATAGCCTACCTTAGCCTACCATAGCATACCCTACCCTACTATAGCTTAGCCTATTCTGACCTAACCTTCTCTAGCCTAACCTAACCTACTCTTGCCTAGCCTAGCCTACTTTAGCCTAGCCTAGCCTACTCTAGCCTACCCTCGCCTACTATACTCTTGCCTAGCCTAGCCTACTCTTTCCTAGCCTTGCCTAGCCTAGCCTACCTTAGACAAATCTATCATATCCTATCCTAGCCTAGCCTACTCTATCTTAGCTTACTCTAGCCTACCCTATTGTACTTTAGCCTAGCTTAGTCTAGCCTAGCCTACTCTAGCATACCCTAATGTAGCCCAACCCACTCTAGCCTAGCCTACTCTAGCCTACCTTAGCCTAATCTATCCTAGCCTAGCCTACTCTACCCTACTCTACCCTACCCTAGCCTACTCTATTGTACTCTACCCTACCTTTGTCTAGCCTAGCCTACTCTAGCCTAGCCTAACCTAGCCTAGCCTACTCTACTCTACTCTAGCCTAGCCTAACTTACTCTTGCCTAGCCTAGCCTACTCTAGCCTAGGCTAGCCTAGCCTAATCTAGCCTAGCCTAAGTTAGCCTACTCTAGCTTAGCTTACCCTAGCCTACCTTAGCCTAATCTATACTACCCTAGCCTAGCCTAACCTACTCTAGATTTTCCTACTCTAGCCTAGCCTAGCATAACCTACTCTAGCCTAACCTAGCCTAGCCTAGCCTAACCTACTCTGGCCTACCCTAGCCTACCCTATCATACTCTAGCCTAGCCTACTCTATACTAGCCTAGCCTAGCCTAGCCTAGACTAACCTACTCTAGCCTAACCTAGCCTAGCCTAGCATAACCTGCTCTAGCCTAACCTAGCCTAGCCTACTCTAGCCTAGACTAGCCTAGACTAACCTACTCTAGCCTAACCTAGCCTAGCCTACTATATCCTAGCCTAACCTAGCCTAACCTACTCTACCCTACCCTAGCCTACCCTATCGTACTCTAGCCTAGCCTACTCTATACTAGCCTAGCCTAGTCTAGACTAGACTACCCTACCCTAGTCTGGCCCACTTTAGCCTAGCCTACTCTAGCCTACCCTTGCTTAGCCTAGCCTACTTGAGCCTAAGCTAGCCTAACTTATTATAGCCCAGCCTAACCTTTCCTAGCCTAACCTACTCTAGCCTAGCCTACTATAACCTATCCTACTCTAGCCCACTCTAGCATAACCTAGCCTACTCTACCCTAGCCTAACGTACTCTAGCCTACCCTAGCCTACTATAGCCTTGCCTAATCTAGCCTACTCTACTTTTTCATAGCCTAACCCAGCCTACTCTTTCCTATCCTCGCTTATCCTACTCTTTCCTAGCCTAGCCTAGCCTAACCTACTCTTTCCTAGCCTACCCTAGCATACCCTACTCTAGCTTACTCTGGCCTAGCCTATCCTTGCCGGCTATAGCCTTGCCTACTCTAGCGTGGCCTAGCCTATGCTACCTTAGCTTAATGTATTCCTAGCCTAACACTAGACTAGCATATTCTAATCTAGCATAACCTACCATACCCTATCCTAGCCTAGACTTACCCTATCCAAACCTACTCTAAACTAGCTTATCGTATCTTAGCTTAGCCTAGCCTAGCCTCACCTAGCCTAGACCTAGCCTACTCTAGCCTAGCTTAGCCTAGCCTACTCTAGCTTTAACTTAGCTTAGCCAAGCTTACTCTAACCCCATCTAGATGTATAAAAAATTATATATACATATTGTAGTTGAGACATTTAATAATACACATATTTAAACTCAATTTTAAAAAATATTTACCTTTTAATTTACTTTTATGATATAGATTTAAATATAAAAGCATTCTTACTTTATATTATATAATTTGAAACATTTTTCATTGTATAGTACATTATTTTTGTATTATTAATAAAATATAGTGTAAAATTTAATGAAATATTAATTATCTAAATTTAAAAAAAAAAAAAATAAGTAATATTAATAAAAAAAAATATTTAGAAAAGATTATTTTTAGAGTGACAAACTAAACGACTAATTTTAATAATTGAGAGATCTTATATGAGAGCAAAAATCATTATTTGAATTTAAATTTTTATTTAAAATATATATAATAAATTTAGAAATAATTTTTATTTAAGATATATATAATAAGTTTTAATTTAAGTTTGAAGTATCATTTAAGAAATTGATGATGCTATGGTCGGAAACATTTTCTATATCCTTAATTAATCATTACAATATTTGTCGCAAATCAAACTAAGGTCACCCTTAATTGCAAATCAAACTAAGGTCGCCCTTAATTACAAGAACGATGGGGAATGGTGGGTTTGAATTGTGACAAATAATGCTATGATTTAATTAAGATAGCCAAAATATTGACGGGATGATGGACTTAGTAACTTGAACCTCTGAAGAGTACGCTGGAAATTCTCACACTAATTTGAGAAATACGAGGACACACTACTTCTTCGCTCCTTCAACTCGCTTTACAATCTCAACCACAGGTGATCTTAAAAGAACTTTCCTCAGACAGGCGGCCCAGCAGGCTTCAGAATTAATTCAAATAAAGATATTACATACCAAGTTATGCTTCAGAGTAGAGCAAACTAGCCTCTGGTCTCTTAAAGCACAGAATACAAACACTCTTTCACACACTCACATAGAAACTCACACTCTCGATGATCATTTACATATGAACACACACTTACTTATAATATCTAAAAGCATATGAGAGTTATTGAGGGTCCTTGTCACACATTACTTAGTCCAGACGGTGTCTGCTCGATATTCTCGAGTACAATAATTAAAAAGAAAACGCACTACCAAGGTCCCATCGGACTTTGGTCACTATCAAAATCAGAATCGGGATTATGTGGATCACGTTCTTTGGATGAGGAAGAGGGAAGCCTTTGATTTAACCAAGATTGATTTAGCCATTGTAGATATTCATTTTCCCATGTGGGGTGATGTTGTTCTTGAGCATCTTGCTACATATCTACAAACACAGTTTCTTTTTCTTCGGATGCCTTCTCTTTTCCTTTTGTGGTTGTTGCCTTTTCTTTTGTCATGACTATAGAAGATTTCCCTTTTAGTGGTGCTCGTGAAGTTTGTCCTGTGTCAAACTTTATCGTGTCTACCGTGACATAAAGATTCTTTTGTGGAAAGATGTATTCATTATTAGCTTTAGTCCACCTGTTAACATAGGCAAATGGGTCTATCTCTCTGTCAAGAAAAGAACCTTTTTTACTCTTTCGAAAATTAGGCACTATTTGGACTAACATTTCCACTCCATCTAATAATTCCCATTTGAAAATTTGGAACATGCTGACAGAACGTTCTATAGCACATTGAACCCATAGCTTGCAGTTATGATTGATATTTTCTTGTTGTTGCCAACCTAATTCAAAAATCATGGATGAACATACTTTAGTTGACAATGATAAATTTATCAAACAAACTACATCATCATTCCAATTTTGTGACGTAACACTAATAGTAATTAGTGCCTTCTGATTAATCAACAATTTAATTACTCCAAATCTTCCTTGAAGCCCTTCCAACGTTCTAATCATTGACAATTTTTCAGGCAGCCTGAGGGTGTGGAATTCCTTGAGCCAAAGCGTAATTTTCTTTATTTCTTCTTGATTGTTGGCTATTACTGATGCAGCAACTCTGTCAGGGCCATACAATTGTGCAAAAGGATTTGGTACAATGGGATTTCTAAATTCCATGCTTTGGTAATCCCATGGTGTAGAGAAAGTTCTCAAATACTGCAGTGTCCTTTCAACACATTGAGAAGCTCTAATTTGTTGCTTCTTTTGACAGCGGCCTTCTCTAATTTCCCAATCTGAAAATGGTTCAAATAATTCATATTGGGGAAATGAATCTATACCTGCAAATTTTTCATCATTTCTTTGCAGAAATGCAGCTTCAAGTTCTTCAAATAGATCAGGAATTCTCAAAGACTTTAAAAATCTTCCCACTCTTTCAGTCATATTAATTTCTTCTAGATCTAACATTTTAGCAGATGTGTAAACAGCAAAAGAGAAATCTATTCCTCCAATTATCTGATAATAATTCAAAGTTTGCAGAACCTTGATCATGGCTTCAGTGTATTCTTTGGTCCAGTAATCATCAAGAGTTTTAAAATATAATTTCACCTTCATATTAGGTAGAGGAAATACCTTTACCAACTCTTCATCAAGACCCAACAAAATACCAACATTTTTGGACTGCCAGGCTTGACATCTCTGTATCCACTAATTCCTTCTAAGTCTTAGCCCAACAATCTTTTTGATTTCGTCAACAATGTCGCCAAGAATTAATTCAAGAATCTGAAATCTTTTGACAAATGTTTCAAAATTATCATCTGCAGGAGTCTTACCAGGGAGATTAAAAATATCAATTCGTTGCCTGTGAACATGAACTTTATTCATTTCTCTGGTAAGAGAATCAGCCAAATAATTGGAGTTACCTGGAACCCATTCAACATCAAAATCATACATTTGAAACCAAATTTTCCACGCCAAGAGTCATCCTCTTGCTATTTGTTTTGAAATCTTTGCTGACAAGAAATATTTGAAATTCATCGAATCTGTTCTTGTCAGGAACTTGGCAGGGGCTAAATATAACTCAAATTTCTGTATACCATTAAAAATGGCCAGAGTTTCTTTCTCTGCTGGAAAATAATTTTTCTGGTGAATTAAAAATTCTCCAGATGCGTAAGCACATAAAATTTCTTCCATTTCTCCCTTTTTTTCAAAAAGGATTGCTGCCCAAAAATTATCAGAGGCATCAGTCTAAAGGATGAGGAATCCATTACCTAGAGGTTTAAGCTCAGGGAGATGTTGACATTCAACTTTTAGCATTTGAACTGCTGTTGTGGCTTCTAGTGACCATCCAGAATGCAAATGCTTGCGAATTGGGGCAGTTTTTTCTAAAAGTCTAGGAATATATTTATGCACATAATTGAGTATTCTTAGAAAACGTTGGATCATTTTAACATCTTGAAATTGATCATGAAATTCAGATAGCTTGGTCAATACATGGGGTTGCATCTGAATTTTTCCATCTATAACATGAATACCTAAAAAATCAATATTATCTTGAAACAAAAGCATTTTCTTTTCTGACAAAACAATACCATGTTGTTTTGCTTCTTTAAGGAATATCTGTAAATGCTTCAGATGTGACTCAAGATCTTGACTGTGAACCAAAATATCATCAATATATACAACAATAAAGTCATATTTACCAAATATATGATCCATTCTTCTTTGGAAGAATGCTGGAGCATTCTTCAAACCAAACGGAACTACTCTCCATTGGTAAAAACCAGCGGGACATGTAAAAGCGGTTTTGTGTCGATCTTCTTCTTTGATTTGTATCTGGTAATACCCAGATTTCATGTCGAACTTACTGAAGATCTTACTGTTCTGGATCTTCTGCATAATCGTTTCCTGGCGGGGCAGAGGATAATTAAAGCTCTTTGTTATTGCATTCAAAGGCTTATAATTAATGACCATTCTATCTTTTCCTCTGACAATTTCAGAGTGGTTTCTTACCAGGAAGGCAGAACAGGAATAATGTGAAGAACTTGGTTCAATCAATTGAAGATTTAATAATTCTTCAATTTGCTTTCTTATTTCTCTTTCATCATTTGGAGTGCAGGGTATCAGCTTACCTTTAACCCCGTTATCATGGAGAGTGATTATTTCTTGTTAAGGACTCTCGATACTCCAAAATGCTTGAGGATTCTCAGAACAACATTTCAACAATTCATCAAAAATGGAAACTTGAGCAGGAGACCAATCAGGATTTCAATTTGCTTTTTGTTTGGGCTGACTCCTTTTTTCATAGATCTGCAAGACTTCTTGCCAATCATGAGACTCATTTTGGGGTCTCTTCATGCCTACTTTCTTTTGGCTATTTTCTCGTCTAGCTTCTGAATTAGCCAAGGTTAATCTTGGAACTGAAATTTCCTTCTTTTTGATATTCAAAATTATTTTATCTTCACTAATGGTAACGGGCAATACAGAATTAATGAATGGCATTCCAAGAAACAAACTTGCAGAGGCATCATAATGTTGAATTGCAGAAAATTTTACAATACTCCCCCCAACTTTTAAAGAGACATTATCAACATAATGGGTGAGATTGACGGAGCACCAATGGTCTCGGAAATTAAAATATTCTGTAAAGGTTTCCATAACCCTTTGAATAATGATGGTCGTGCCAAATTGTTGGAGCCACCAGTGTCAATGAAAGCATCCACAGAGATCCATTCTCCTTTGACAAGAATTTCAACAGGAATGTAGAGAAGATTGTTAGTTTTAACAATCTTTTTGAGGAAGGAGCTTTCATCAGTATTAACAGAGGTATGAACAGGCAAAGATGAGGATGAGGGAGAAACTGTCTTTGGGTAAGGGCAAAAAGAATTCAAAGTGGATTGTGGAGGCAGGGAATTTAAAACGGAGTTTGAATTCTCAGGACCTTGACTTGTAGAGACAGAGGGGACAGTATCATCTGACAAATCTTCAGAAGTCTCATCAGTGTATTCATCTGAGCTATATTCATCACTATAGTGCAAATCATGTTCATCTTCTGATTCAGAACAATCATAGCAAATATTCATTTTCTGACAAATGTCTGGGACTGACTCGGTATCGGACAGGGAAGCATCAGTTAAAATATATACATCTGACACTTCATCTTGGGAATCAACAATAGACCAGTTATCTACAAAATCTTCAATTTCTATACATGCTTTTAACTTGTTCGAAGAGCTTTTGGGACATTTTCGAGCAAAGTGACCTTCTTGCTTGCATATAAAACATGCATTGTCTCTCTTTGGTTGCCTGCGTTTTTTCAAATATTTGAACTTTCTGAATGGTCTTCTAGGGTTTGCTACTCTCTTGGGTCTGAACTTACCATACCTTTTGGATTTTCTCTTTTTAAAGGGTGTCCATGGGAGTACAGAATGACAGACATCAAGACCAGGAGAAAAGTCTTGGGCTTTCTTCTGCCAACAGAGATATTTAACCTTTTCTTGACACCTGAATAAGAGATCTATCCAGTAAGTTTGGTCGATCTTTTTGCCTTGGACTTCTAGATCTTTCATGATCATATCACCTAAATTTCCAGGCAATTTTGACAAGAAGGAAATCTTTTGAGTAGAATCATTGGTAAGATTAGCTTTATAAATCTTTGCCATATACTCATTACCAAACTGTTCTAAAAATTTCAGATCCTTTAATTCCATTCTTGTTAAATCTGTTATAATTTGTTTCCTTTCATCAGCTGGTTCAGGAACAAACTGTGTTTTGAGTAGCAATTCTAATGTAGCTAATCCTGCAGTAGCTACATTCATTCTTTCTTCTTCTAATGGTCCCATCCACCAGTCATGGACAATTCCAGCCATTCTTTTTTCTGCTAGGGAAAATATAGAAATATTATCTAATCGGGAGACAACTTGCATCTGATAAAGGGCACCAATCCAAATTCTAATAGACTCAGCTAGATTTGTAGATTTTTCCAAATCAAGAACATATCTAGTGGAATTGGCTGCAAACAGATCTTCTTCAACCCTTGGGTATTTATGGACTTCTCGAAGTACATTGGCTTTTTGGAGAGATGGAAAAATGAAGGATGGAAATTTAGAGGCAACATTTTCTAAAGTGGCTATTTCACTTTTTGGCTTTTGAAAATTGATAGACTTTACTGGCTCTAATCTCCTTTCAGCTTGAGAACTGGACTCAACTTCACTTCCTTCCTGTTTTTCATCTATATCCCAATAGTTAGGGGCATCCATGGATATAGAGAATTTGGGAGTTTTGGATTCTCTCCTTTTCTTTTCTTTTTTCTTCTGTTTGGCTTCTCTCCTATGTTTTTCTTCTTGTTGTTCATCATGGAGAAGCTTAAGATTAGCCAAAATCAACTCACTCTGAGATCCTAGATCATCAAGGACTTCTTCTGCATGTGCACACCATGTTGTAAGATAATTACCTATTTGGTAAGTCTGATCTAACTCATTGGTGTTTTGTGCATTATGCTCTATGAGAGGAGCACAATCAGCTCGAGTTGCTGGCTGTTTGGATGGAGAAGAGGTGGTGCAAAACTTTGTCTTAGGGGGCCATTTCCCACCTTTTACAAAACGATGGTTGGCATACTACCATTCTTCAACAAGAGGATATTGGGTAGGAGAAATATGACGCATTTTATTTACAGCTAAAAAAGGTTTTGATTCTGGTATATACAATTCAGTCGGGGACAACTGTGGTTCGGAAAGACTAACTTCTTCGAGTGGAGGTAACTCAATGCTTCTGGAAGACGATGCTTCAGTTGGAGGTACAGGAATTACAAAACGATGAGGCCTGACAATGGGTCGAGGAATCTCTAATTTCTTGGGAATTAGCTTGACTTGACCATTATCAATAGAAACTCGTTTAAGCTTAGACTCAGGCTTTTTGACATCTGTAAGTGACTTGTATTGAAAATACCAATTGCTTGGAAATGTATTCGGATAATATAAAACACCTTCAACTTGTGCATTCGACAGACCAACAGTAACACAATCTTTTAAAACAGGCTGTTTCAATTTAGGATGAGCCGTGTTTGTTAACTAGAAAGAAGCTTGGACTAATGTAGAAAGATACTCACTATCTTCTATCATTTCGATACCCTGAACTCCCACTAAGAGTTTCCAACAATCCTTAAGATGGGCATCATTCAAACTCATAGAGTAATCAAGATATATTGTACCGTACTGGCATCTAATGGAGAGATTTCCCATACTAGTTCCTATACGTGCACTGTCATAAGTTTGATGACGGGTATCAAATAGTTCAACAATGCAGGGGCTATTTAAGCCATGTCAAAATAGAGGAGCAATACCAATTCTTATACCACCAAAATGAAGATAAGCATACTTCTGATCCTTTACATATTGTCTAAATTTTCTTGATCTCATCATCAGAAAATAAATTTAGAGCTATTATTTGGACTGCGGGACCAAAAATCTTGATAGTAACTTCTACCTCTTTCAGAAAAGATTTTCTTTTGAAAACAAAAGACAGAGGCATTTTATAAACATCAGTAGCATGAAGAGCAGGAGGATTCCAACTCTCGGGATTTTCAACAGCCTCATGAGTTTCAGTGTTTTCAATATCAGATTCAAGAGTGCGAGACGACACTTCAGTAATGATTTTACGATCAACAGTAGAAAAAGAGCGTAACAGATTGGCCATGTTTACAAACTATACCAGAGATTGACTAAAGCAGCGTTTATCTACTCAACAATTGTAAAACAAGAGCTTTTCGAAGGCTTCCTGGCTGGCTTTAGGCTCTGTCTGTAGTTTATAACTCAAGACTAGAACAGGGCTCTAATACCAAAAGATGATGGACCCAGTAACTTACCATAACACAGAATTGTTAAATGGTATTTCTCAATTAAATTTAAATTTAAATTTAAATATATATATATATATATATATATATATATATATGAATTTTGGTAATGATTTTTAAATATTTTAAATAAAAATTCAAATTCAAATGATGATTAGTGTGTTTCAACAAATTAATTTAAATAATAAAAAAATACAGACTACATTGATACTACACCAGTCAAGAAACCAAAGTTAAACACATTGAAATGTTGAACATGTGTACATGCATATTAAGTTTCATGCAAATTAAAATTTTGGCAATGAATGGAGAAACATATATAGATGGATGAAGGAACAACTAAACAAATGAAATAGTTAGTGGATGAGTAGAAACAACAGGAATGAATTTCATAAGCACCAAATCGATAGATGAGATAAGCTGAACAATAATTATTGGATGGATCGATAATCCATCTAAAAAATCAACAAAAAATACTCTTAGACAATTAAAAGAAAATACCAGTGTGGTTTGACACCTTAGTTTCTGTCGTTACAGAGGTGAAGAAAATAATTACAAAAAGAAAAATAAAGAAAATACCCTATTCTTGTTGTGGATTGATTAGGAAGAAATTAACATAAAGAAATCTGAAATGAAGGGACGGGTACCTGTACCAAATGGATAGATGGGATAAGCTGAACAATAACTATTGGATGGATCGATAACCAGGTAAAGAAATGAATAGAAAATACTCTTAGAGGATTAAAAGAAAATATCAGTGTGGTACCTTGGTTCCCATCGTTACAGGGCTGAAGGGAGGAATCGCAGAAAGTAAAATAAAGAAAATATGTTATTCTTGCTGTGGTTTGACTTGGTTAAAGAAATCAACCCAAACAAAATTGAAATGAAAGGACTGGGTTCTGTTTTGAGAGCAAAATTAAATCCTTCAATTAAAAGAAAATACTCATTACAGGGTTGGTTTGACATTTCGGTTTCACTCAATTAAAAGAAAATACCCATTACATGGCTGCTTTGACATTTCGGTTTCCATCGAACTCTTCAATTTGAGATAGATGACATGCATGCATTAAAATGGTTGAAATGAATTAAAAAGATATCACAGACAGAGCACAAATGAATTAATGATAATATGTACCTGAAATTAAAATAAGCCATTATTGAGAAAGAGCCGTGACTGTTCAGTTGCTGGACCGCCCTTCCTTTGACGTTGGGAAGCAAACAGACTCAGACTCACTTGTTGAACATACTTGTTGCTACCACTTAAATCAAATGATGCCAATTGAATACAGATAGAGAAAGACTTAGGAAACATTTTCGATCTCATAGTACATTGTAATACACTTTTCTCCCCTTAAAATTTTTGCTTCTCCTTCCAATACAAGTATTTTTCTTTGGTATCGACTAAATGAGTTGTACTATCGTACCAAGCCACAATTAAAGTTACTCCATAATTAAAATATAATATTGCACCCATGGTTGATCCAAATACCCTTTTTATACCAATTAACCAAGATTCATTTCTATTGTTGTACAACGAAGCCATTACACACTAACGGTTGTTACAAAATCCGAATTCTTCCCATGCCTTAACTTGACATGCTACTTATGCTTATTACTATTTCACATTATTATATTGGCCACTTATAAAATTGAAATAATATAAAACATATGAGATTTGTAAAATTTTCATTTCTTGTTTTGGTGGAACAATTAACTCCCCCTAAACACATGTTACTACTAATCTGTTAGATCCCCCTAAGCTTATTCCCTATTCTTCTCTATGCAGTCCTAATATACACCTATTGTTCACAAAAAATGACATATTTCCTTCTTTATTTTTTCATACTATATGTTCATATGGATCCATATCTACTATTCACACCACCTTCTGACACCATCTTTACTTCAATTCACTTGTTCATCTTTCTTTCTAGCTAAATGAAATTTACATACTACCATCAATACATCTCTAGTGGACCTTTCAACTAACCATTATTCTCTTGTAGCTCATCATAAATGATTTGTATCTTCTTTATGTTACTTGAGGTGTTTTTGCCCCTCACTTTTCCTTTTTTGATGCGGTAAGAGAGATAACATTCTCATACTACAATCTTTCAGTTTAAATTTATCAAGGACATATGCAATATTTGAGGTCCTAGTTGTTGTTGCTACAATTTGCCAAATTATTCCTCATTTTACATCCTTTATGTGAGAATGTGATCTCACTTATGTTATCAACCATTTTACTTATAGATAAAACATTTTTTTTTAAACCTTCAACAAACAAGACTTTTGTAGCCTTACTTTTCTCATTGTCAAGGCCAACTAGCCCTTTTCCCATTATTTTGGTTGATCTATTGTCTCTGAGAATGGCACAGGTAATTTTGACTTCCTTTAGTGAGATAGTTTTTTATTTGTCTCATGTTATGTAACTCGAGCAATGACTATCTACATACCATTGGTCCTCTTTATCTTCACTACACAAAGCTAAAATAAATTTCTTTCTTTATTTATTCTTTCTTTTTCCATGTTGATCCAGGTGGATATTGGTCACCACTCACGTATTCCACTTGGACCCGCACTATTGTACCATTATTTCTTTTACCTTTCATAATTGTAGCACAGTTTACTATTTTTGGTAGTTTTTTAGGTGTTGAACTTCCATAGCCATTTTGAGGCGCTACACGATGTTTTTTTGGAAAATGAGAAAAAATCATTCTATGATTTACGTTTGCAGTAAAAAAGTATAGTCCTCAGATAGATATTTCTAGCGAGGTTCGTTTGTGTCAAACGAAGATCTTATACCAAAGTTACAACCTCGGGAAGTCGATGTACCAATTTACCCCAAGAGAGCCCATAGTTTTGGCACTTCATATACTAGGGTTATTTTTTTGGATGTTTAGGGTTTTCCATTGTTTCTCAATAATAAATAGGTGTTCGAGACTCATTGTAAGAAAGTTCAAAGGCCTGTAGCCACCACATTTCTTCTCAGAGATAACCTACCATGACCCGAACTAGTTTATTTCCATTTTGTATGTAAGCATATTTCAGTTCTTTGAATGTAATGAAATGTATTTTTATTTCTATTGCATCTATGTGTTTATGTTTATATGCGTATTTTGTTATGTTCCTACATAAGTCTGAATCAGTGGTATCAGAGTTGTTTGCTCTTTCTTTGTTTTTCTTTGCATGTCTAGAATGAGGTCAAGGTACAAGGAGTTAGGGCTCGAACTAGTTGAAAATTTTCAATACTAGCCTCACAAAGCTCAACAGCCTCCCATGGCAAAAGAAAAGAAAGAAAAGGGAGCAAGAGATCCCTTAAAAATATTTCTTGAAGAATCCCTCGAGTGATAGAGGAACACGATGATGAACAAATTTTCCCAAATCCTTCGATGGATGCCCACATGTGACACATCTTCATCCAATAGCCACTGTGGAGGCATCACTCCCTTCAAGTTACAATTCAACTTTGACATTCCCATATTTGAAGGCCAGATAGATGCATACATCATAGATAGATGGTTAAATCTGTTGGAAGGGTATTTTTTAGTTCACAAATTTTCCAATAGGAAAAGAATAATTTTGCACTCCTTAAAGTCACCCCCCACATCAAGAACTAGTGGGAAACTTACTGAGAGCAAAAGGATGAGAGGAAACCCTCATTGTTTTCAACCACACCCACTTGGAACTCTTTCTGAGATAACATCAAGGAGTAGTATTAACCTATTAGGAGATATAAAGATAAGTACATAAAGTGGACCACACTACATCAGGGAAGGGACCAAGATGTGCTAAAGTTCACAAATATTTTTCACACACTTCACACAAAGTTGGTTATCAAGAATTCTGAGTGGCATCTAGTATTCAAGTACTGGGGTTGTCTGCACAAATACATCCAGTATGAGATGGACATTTCCTCGCTTGGCACTGCCCACCGATATGATGTCAAGATCAAGAAGAAGTTTAAATATAAGAAGCAAGACTTTGGATCTATGAATTTGAATCAAGGGAAAGGTGCCCCCAAACCATAGAACAAAGTACAAAGCCAAGTTGGGGTGACCCAGGACAACCCATCGAACCTACAATCAAAGAACAAAACCATGAAGAGAAAGAAGGACATAGGAAAGCTGTGTGAGTTCCACAAGAGCCCCACTCACAACACAAGTGAGTGTCAAAGAAAGGAATCACTAGCCAAGCAGTCTAAGTCCAAACCCAACAAGGGAAATGAAAAAGGGAAGTAGATTATTGACGTAGATCGTAGTGCCACTATTGCCACCACCAAGTTCCAGAAGAAGATCCAGAGGAAGGGGAGAGTCTCTTCCACTCACAAATGAGGGTGAAGGGTTCGTCATTGCAATTCATTGTCGACAACAGAAGCCAAAAGAACCTCATTTCAGAAGAAGTCATGAAGTAGTTATGCCTACTAACCACACCACACTCGCATTTGTACACAATCAGGTGGCTTCACCAAGGACGATATCTCCACATTAGCCAGAAGTGCCACCTTCCCTATAACATCAAGCCCTTCCTGGATGAGGTATTGTGTGATGTTTCTACTCTTGAACTTTGTGATGTATTATTAGGCCAACCATACTATGGAAGTGTCATGTTATGTATGTTTTGAGGCCTTGTACTGCTATTATTTCTCTCGTAATAAGTTATATAGGATACCTGAGACAAACAATGGCATGTGTACATGGAACAACAAAAGAGGAGGGGATTCCCAGGTAGCTTCCAAGCTAGATAGATTCATGATCTCTAAGGATATCATGCTTCTAGACAAGGAAATAATAGCAGGAATTCTTCCTTTTGGAGGCTCAGATCACTAGCTAGTTCAAATGGAGATCAAGGGCATTGGCACCTCAAGAAATAGACCTTTTAGATTTGAAAATATTTGGCTTTTGCACCCATAATTTATCAGCAACATTGAAAAATGGTGGGCTGAGGACTTGCAGATTTAAGGTTCAACTATGTTCCTGCTACACAAAAGATTAAAACACATCAAGCTAAAGCTAAAAGATTGGAACAAGAAGGAATTTGGCAATATTTTTGCAAGTAAGAAAATTGTGGAAAACAAAATTCTAGAGCTCAATCAAGCTTTGATCAAGGAAGGCTTTGATAAAGACAAAAATGATCAAGCAGGGAAACATCATCAAGAATCTGAAAAGTTGTGTAAACAAGAGGAAATTTTTTTGAAACAAAAATCTAGGGTTCAATGGCTAAAAGAAGGAGAACGTAACACTAAATTTTTCAATAGATCCACCATTACAAATAGAACTCACAACAGAATATCTTCGATTAAGGATGAGGATGACCAGATTCATCAATCCCATGAGGAGATAGAAGCAGTGTTAGTAAAGCATTTTCGTGATATTGCCAAGGAAAACTTTTTAGTAAGGGAACCTTTCATCAAGTACTTCACTAAACATATCCCTAAGCTAGTATCCAAAGAGGATAATTGTAATCTCAATAGACCTGTAACTAAAAAGGAGGTCAATAAGGTCCTCAAGGAAATGAAAAATGGCAAGGCTCCAGGTTCGGATGGATTCAATGTGGATTTCTTCAAAGCCTGTTGGAATATTGTCAAAAAGGATATTTTAGAGGTAGTGGAAGATTCCAGGTTGAACAAAACCATTTTAAAAGCTCTCAATACCTCCTTCATCGCCCTTATTCCAAAACAGGATAATGCTCAAACACCAGAAAGATATAGGCCCATTGCTTTATGCAATGTAGTTTACAAGATAATTTCCAAGGTCGTGGCTAACAGACTCAAACCCTTGCTACCTTTGCTTATCTCAGGGGAACAAACTAGTTATGTGGAAGGCAGACAAATTCTGGATAACATCATTCAAGCTCACGAGGTGGTTCACTCGTTAACAAGTAATAAGAAAGCGGGTATGATCATGCAATTGGACATAGCCAAAGCATATGACAAAGTGAACTAGATATATATTAAGAAAGTGTTTACAGTGTTTGGTTTTGATCATAATTGGGTCTGATGGTTCATGGCCCTGGTGACTTCATCCAACTTTTCAATTTTATTTAATGGCTCTCCCTCTGAACTTTTTCTTCCTTCTAGGGGACTCAGACAAGGAGATCCACTCTCTCCTTTTCTCTTCATCCTCATGATGGAAAGGCTGGGATGGTCCATTAAGCATGCTAGAGTAATGGGAAAAATTCAAGGACTTCAACTTTCGGAGAATGGTCAAGCTCTGACTCATCAATAGTTTGTAGATGATACAATGTTACAAGGAATTCCCACAGTCAAGGAAGCGCTTGCATACAAACAAATTTTGAATGACTTTGTTATGGAAACAGGTATGGAAGTCAATCTTTCCAAATCAAAAATATTTTTCTTTAATACCCATATTTCCTCCAGAATTCTAGGCTTTCAAAGGAAATCCCTCCCCTCTAAGTATTTGGGAGTACCTCTAATGGCTAAACCCCGGCACAAGAGCATATGGGATCCATTAATAATTAAAATGCAAGACAAGGTCAGGGAATGGACAATAAGATCTTTAAACCTAGTTGGTAGACTGGTTCTTAAAAAGGTAATGCTCCAAGCTATCCCAATCTTTATGCTATCTGCCCTCCCATCTCCAATAGGAGTCTTAGAGAAATTCAGGAATATTCAAAGAGATTTTCTTTGGGGCAAAGAGGAAACAAGCAAAAAATTGGCTTTAGTCTCATGGGATAAGATCTGTAAACCCAAGAACCAAAGAGGCCTAGGTTTGGATAATCCAGAGATTCTCAGTAAGGCTCTAGGGGCCAAACTTTGGTGGAGGTGGGTTATGGATCCTAAGGCTTAATGGGTAAGCATCTGGAAGGAAAAATATGCCAGTGCTTGGCCTTCTTCTAATATCATAAGAATGTCTGGAATTATGAAGGGCTCTCCCATATGGAACAAGGCCTGGGAGAACAGAGGAGTGGTTCAAGAAAACAGTTTCTATGAAATAAGAGAGGGAGATCTGGCACTTTTCTGGGAGGAAAAATGGCAACAAGAACGTACTATATTGAAATAGGAATTTTTGGGCCTCAAGCATGAGTCAGAAAACCAAGGATTAGTAAAGGTAAAATACTTTTGCGAGCATTCTCACAATGCAGGAAAATGGAGAACATGGAGAAAAATAGATGGCAGAGAGGATAGAACCCTGAACAGTAGAGAAGAGTCCCTTAAGAGGATGTTGGATCAGAGGATGATTTCAGTAACTAAAGGGGAGGATCAACTAAGATGAGGTAACAATCAAGAGGGAAACTTTAATATCAAGGAAGCAAAACGTATTCTCCTTGATCTAGAATCCCAAGCTGCAAATAGAACTTGGCAGAAGCTATGGAGGCATAAAGGCTGGATAAAAATTAAACTCTTTATGTGGCTGGTTCAACATAGGAGAATTTTAACCTGGGAAAACATTAGAAAAAGGGGTATGCTGGGACCCTCCAGATGCCAGCTCTATGAAGCCCAAGAGGAGACTATGGAACATCTTCTCAACCGCTGCATTTTCACTGCTAGGTTATGGGATTTTTTTGCCAACATCTTTAATCAGTCTGATAGAGACAAAGAAAGTATCACTAAAACTCTAAACAACTGGAGGAATAACTTTTCGGATTACGAGGTTCTCAACTATGCCTGGGCACTTTTGCTAAGTTTCATTATATGGAATGTGTGGAAAGAAAGAAACAAAAGAACCTTCAAAGAGGAAAAGAATTCCTCCCTTCACCTAGTGGAGTTGATCTTAAAACAGCTTAAGGAGACAGTTAGTACCATAGTAAGGTATCTCCCCAAAAAGCCTCCCTCAGAAGCAAAGTTAAGAATTATTAGACAGTTAGGCATGCAGGAGCTCATTCCATAAGGCCTAGATAGGAAAATAATCATGAGAGAAATGGTTAAAGAATTCTGGAATCCTCCCCTGAAAGGCTTTTTAAAGTATAACATCGATGGAGCTTCTAAAGGAAACCGGGGAATGACTGGCTTTGGGGGAGTTCTTAGGGATGATACTAGAAGCATAATCTCCCTCTTCCATGGACACTTAGGAAAAGCCACCAGCAACGTGGCAAAACTAATGGCTTTGGGGAAATGCTTAGAACTTCTAAAATAGGACAATTACCAAAATTTCATAATAGAAGTTGATTCAGAGTTAGTCATCAATACAGCCAAGAGAATCAGTCATGGAATGGGGTTGGAAAAGGTTATAAAACATTGGAGGTTAACTCAAGTTCTCCATAAAATTTAGGGACATCTTCAGGAACTACGCACACTCAGATTCATCCATGTGCATAGAAAGGCCAACAAATTAGCAAACATTCTAGCCAACCAAGGTGTTAGCTATAAGGACAGCACAATTTTGATGGAGTGGCACGCAATGTCGTAGAGCAACCTAAAAAATATTTGCCATAACCAGGCGGAAGAGGACTAAAGAAGCCAATTCGTAATGAGCAGATTTCAGCAGGTATCACAATTTTGGTCAGAGAGGTCTAAGATGGAAGGTTGGCCAGGGCCGGCCTCAACAACCATGGTTACCACTATCTGGAATATCCCCAACATAGGGCGAAAGGGTTTCTTAGTATAGAGAGATGTTGAAGGCAATAAGCGAAGGCATCAGTTCACGCAACAACATCACCCAATTTTCCAATGGTAGGAGTTTAAACCACTACCTGAGTGGTTTTGGCGCAATCACATCACTTTCATACCAAAGGTGGTTTCGAAAAATTTGCAGCAATGCCATACAACTCATGACGCGTGGATGAGGGCCGGGTCTAAAAACCACCCTCATCGCACATTAAATTTTGATGGCTTATGGCACGCGATAATCAACTCAGCCATCTAATGGTTTAAGGAAGATCAACTTTCGGGATCGAGCGAGCAATTTGGTGGGGTTCGGGGGTTAACCTTCTTGCCTCTTCATGGAGCGATTTATACCTTCGCCGTCAAAAAAGAAGAATGAACGAAAACGATTGAGAAGCAGGAATGGGTTGGTGAGTGCAATTACATGCAGGGAGGGCCCATATGCCCTGAGATTCCTAATGCTTTTTCGTGTTTGTATTTAGAAAGGGTTGGGTGGGTACTTTTTGGGAAACTAAGAGCTTGGCTTCAGAAGGGCATTTTCCTTTTTTGCCTAAGGCCACACAGTTTGATGGAAAAATGTATATATTATAAATTTTGTTTGAATTAATGATAAGAAGGCACGACTCTTGCTTTAGCGAAAAAATTAATAGTATTGAAAATATACTTTTAATAACAAAAATAATAAAAATAAATACAATTTATCTTATATTATAAATAGATTAGAAATAATTATTATCTGTTTATAATAATAATAATAGTTATCATTATTATTAAGTATTTACAATAATAATTAGTATTTAATTATTATTGTAATATCTATTAAATAATTAATTTATTTTAGATTTAAGATATAATAATTATATTTTTTTTAATTATATAAAATCTATTCAATTAATTAACTAATTAATTATTCAAACAATGTTCATTTAATAAAAAATCTATTAATAATAATAAAATTAAAAACAATTTATTAAAAGATTATAATAAAAACTTTAAATATTGTTAATAATTATTATAAAATAAAATTTAAATTTTAATTAATAGCCGACCTTCATCTCCTTAAATCAAATTATCTTATAACTATTTATCCTATCACTAAGCTCTTCTTCTATCATCATTCAGAATTGTCCTGATGATGGATCCCTGTTGGGATTTGAAACATTGACAAATATGGTTATTACTGTGGATACTCCGAGACTTAACTATATATATATATATATATATATATATATATATATATATATATATATATATATATATATATATATATATATATATATATATATAGAGAGAGAGAGAGAGAGAGAGAGAGAGAGAGAGAGAGAGAGAGAGTAGCCATTTTAGTTCATGACGTAGAAGCATTAATTTAACATAATCATGTATATACCATCACACTTTCTTTTTGAGAATTTAACCGTTAATTAGATACCAACAGAGGAAATTTCACCTAAATTTAGGCTCTTTGTTTCCCTTAATATTTCTATAAAATGGGAATTCCCAAGAAAAGGATACGAGTCCTCAAGCATGCAATATCCTATGGCCAGATCTAGCTCTTTCACATAACCCAGTTCCCAAAAATTTACCTTCTACAAATGTTTACAATTGTCCCAATCCACCAGTCATCTTTCCTCATCAACCTACACAACCTATTGAATGGGATCCTATTATTTTTCCATTATGTCCTTAGGCTATCCCACTTTCCTCCAAGTCTATAGGATAGACTAGCCAAGAAATATTACTACTAGGGGCTCTAGGGATTCTGAGTTGTAATTAGTTTTCTCAATGACAATAGTTTCCCTCGTAGAGGGTGATAACTTTCCACATAGTTTCATTTCCTATGGTTTCTAACTTAGCATTAGTGCAACATCTTAGGCTCTAAGACAATATTGTGATTGAATTAAGATCCCATAAAAATAAACATTTGCATAATCAAGATCATGGATTATATTTGAATGATAATAATGCACCACATGTTTTCCTAAGAATCCCATGTATCTTTCTTGGAAAATAATAACATGGTTGGTAATATTTAGGACAACATAAATCAAAGTTTGTTAAAGATCATTTTTAAGGAATTAGATTCATAATAAAATAATATTCTTCTTCCTTGGCCCCTAAGCCCTCTTTCTTTCCTCTCACGAAATCATAGACCCCATGTTTTTGTCCTTCTTTGTCTATAGCCTTTGATATATTTTTATCATTCAATGCACACTTTACTTATTGTAGCATCATTCAAATCTAATCGATTCATCATGTGAATAGATACAACATTAGACTAGGGATCTTGCATGGTGTGTTGGACATGTGTTGTCATTGATGTCAAAGATAGCATTGAAACCATGTGTTGTTAAGAAGATGGTGTGCCAACAAGATCTAGGATTATTAGTGATAATGATCAACGTGTTCCTAAAAGTTTTCAGGAGGGGTTAAAACCAAAGCCTTGGGCATTAGATTCAAATGTGAAGTTATGGATTTTGGTCTCATCATTGTATAGAAACTCAAAATTCAAAAGATTGGGAAAACCCCAAATTTAGAGCACATCCCAAAATCATGCCAAACCAAAAATTTACTATTTCATGTGCATTTTGTGAAGTTCTCATAGGTGCATTGTGTAGAGTTTTCATATTGAAAATAGGTAGCATTTAATGTTGTGAGGACATTAAATACCACTTGCCAAATAAACAATGAACATGTATGAGTGGCATATCATTTTCTAAAAGCTTTGGTCCCCTGGAAAAATGACACTTGTTGATCATGAGCTCCCCCCCTTGTGCGAAGGATTAATAGGATGCGGTGGGGATCCCTACTATGGATTAACGCCATACTTATTAATGAATATTGATGGCTCAAATATATTGCCCCTCCCCCTTGCTAAGTAAAAAACCACTATTTGGGTGTCTGCAAAACTAATGGAACTCACAAATAGTTTTAACACATAGAATATTTGTGGAACAAGTGGTAAAAAACATGTAGCACATAGGTTGCATCAACACCAAGTAGTGGAAAATAAGGCATCTAGTCATAGTCCATAGTCACATGTTGCTTGGCCTAAGCACCCAAGTGCTTATCATACCACTTGGTCCAATTAGTGTGCACTCAAAAGCATGGGTGAAGAGTGATAAGTAACACAGGTGGCATCCAAGTGGACCATAACATGACATGGAAACACATGTGAGGATAGGTGGTAGTGACAGAGAAATTTCATGGCTCAAGGTGATGACATGGATACACATGGACACATTGAAGGGTGCCATGTATCACTTGTATATGGTTCTTTTGGTTGATCAAGTGGTTTGGTTCCAAATCACTCATGGAACCACCCATAGGGTGCCATGTGACATGATGATGTCACTATGATGATAGCATGATGTCCACAAATTTTCCCCCTTGGATGGTTAAGGACATGGTTGTGTGACATGGTCCTATGGGTCAAGGAAAAAATCCCCCAAGGGAAAAAGTGATTGGAACAATGTCATGTGGCCTTGACCCTATCAGAAAAGTACATTAAAAGTTAGTGTAAGTAATGGGTTCAACATTGAATTTATTGAAGGTGACAACCCATGATTATTAATTTATGGCGCGTAGTAAACTCCTCATGTTGGCCCTATATAAGCCATTGCATCATAAACCATAAACTATAAATACAAATTCAATGGTGATGATGTGGGTGTCACCGAGTTCATTGAGTATGTATCTAAACCAAATCAAGGATATTAGATACAGAGAAGCAAAGCAAGAGGGTTGAGTTTCCTTTGAATTTTCTATCTTTGTGTGACACAATTACCTTCTTACTTTACCTAAAGAACAAATCATAGAAAGAATGAAGAGTGAAGAGGATGTTTAACTAATATCTTTAGAAAAATCAAATGAATTTGGCTGGTGTATATTTTAAATGCATAGTGTCAATGAAAATGAGAGGAACTGCAAAAGAAACAATTATCTTAAGTTATTGTTTAAGACATGTTGAGATTAGAGGTGTGAACCATATTGTAGAGGAAGAAAAAATGACATCAAGAATCAATGAGTATACCATAGGATACAATTGAAAATTATTATGAAAAGGTAATCTATATTTAGACAATAATAATGCATATTTGAGATAGAGAATAAGAGTTTCAAATAAAATGAGAACAAAAATATAAAGTATTATAGGTCTAACCATATTTTTTTGTAGTAAAATACCTAGTTGTGTGAGAGCTCATTAAAAATAAGTCAAACTATTTGAATTGAAATAAATCTTATGAGTTTGAGTTTAAAAATGGATAAAAAAAGGATCTACAAGGAAAACCGATGTGGTTCTTCCATATAGGGAGTGGGTGTTTCCCTTATGTTGCTTCCTATAAACTTCAAGGAGTTGGTTCTTCCTTCAGGTTGGTGCATGTAAAGATCAGGGGGTTGATGCCTCCAGTAGGTTGGTACTTGCAAACAATAGGGCTTGGTGGCACTGACAAGTGGGTGATTGTAAATTCAAAAGGTCTTGGTGCCTCCTGCAAGTTGGTGCTTGTAGATTAGGGGATGATTATCTCCTTTAGTTGGTGCCAGTAAATTTTATGTAACAGTTGGTTGGAGGTTGCATTTAAATTAGGAAAAAAAAGAATATTTTTTGTTTCATCCCTTTATGGGTTTCCATGTAAATATATGTGTCTCATATGTGTATGATGTATGATAAATTTTGTTGCGGTGTGATTGATTAGTTATAACAAAAATAATATTAAATATTGGAAATTATATAATACGAATTCATCCCACTCTCAATATTATCCTACTTTATAACAATTGATATCAAATTTGATTCATTCAATAATAGTTTGTGACCAATAGCAGTTATAGCTCAAGGGATCATGGCTAACCAAGATTAACTTTCCCCATTATATGGAATATCATTATTAAATGGATCATATTATGCGCTCTCAAAGGAAAGAATGAAATCTATTTAAAGGTTCTTGGGTTGGATGTATGGATTTCCATTGTAAATGGAAAGAAGAATGACTAATACTGAAGATATGAAGACAATCTTGAATGGGTTGTCTAAATAAAATTCTAACAAGGTAATTTGTTGAGAGAGTGCAAATGAGATATGCAATAAGTTTCAATTCATCTATGATGAATATTCTCACATGGAATTCGATGTCAAGAAATATTCTTAGAAGGAAAAAGTACACAAATATTTAAATAATTTCAAATAGCATGATTGATTAAGAGATGAATCGTATAAGAACAAAGCTCGTATCGAAAGGAGGCAACAAAAGATATCAGAAAAATGTAAGAAACTTATTAAATACTTCAAATCTGGAGAAATAGGTCACAATGCTACTAATTTATCAAATCTCGAGATAGACAGTAGAGAAGATGGAGAAGAAGTGAAATTCATAGGTAATTTTGTTTTCTTTTTTAATTGTAGAAGAATAAGTTATCTTTATTCTAAATGTTTATATGTAATTTCAGAAAATGGTAGTGATAATGAAGAACATGATGTTGAGAGAAAATATTACGAGCTAAATAGAAAAAGCCTTTACTCCTTAGAAGATGATTGCTTGTTAGAAAAAAAAGAGATAGATATACATCTAGTAGTGATGAAGAAGGATCTATACTCATGACTATATAGGACCATCATATTGTTCAAGAAATTAAAGCCAATCAGAAAGAGATATAAGATTCATAAGAAAAATAAGTTGAAAGTGAAATATACCTTAGATTAGAACATGTTAGTTCCCCTAATGAGTTAGATGAAGAGGAATATAAAGTAAAACTTGAAGGAGAGTTGATTAATACTCTAGATAAGTTAAAGAAGGACAAAAGAGAGAACATAAGAATGAAGGAACAATTGAAAAATGATGAAAACTAATGTCATTATTCTAATAAAAATTCAATGAATCTTTAAAAATTCCATCTAGAAGAAGCAAAAAGAATTGAATAAATCCTATCAAAGAAGCTAAAGCACAAGGAAAACAGTTATGAAAGAGTACAAAATGATAATGCATCCTTAAGAAAGGATCTATCTAAGGAGCATGACAAAGAAGGACACAGATCTAAGGTTTCATCATTCATGATTCTAAAAATAGAGTTAGAAGAAGCCAAAAGAATGAAAGAAGTGATGACTAGCCAACTGATTGAAGGAGAAGGTGATTGTGAGAGATTAAAAGTTGAGATTGTCTCATTAAGAAATGATTTGGAAAATACCAATGAATAGATAAATAAATATCAAAAGTTTGATAATAGTACCAAGATTTTAAATGATATTCTTAGTAGCTAAAGATCTCCTCTCATCAAGACTAATCAAGGTTATGAAGAAGAATCATGCACCAACAATGTTGAAGGCAAAGAACAAATTAGCTATGTTAATGAAATCAAAGGACCTAACATCAATATAGATAAGGAAAATATAAATCAACAACATCAAAAGAGGGAAATCTACAATAGTTTGAACAACTAAGAAATTCAATAAAGAATTCAACAAAATCACTATATCCCTCAAAGATAAATATATTAAAGAAACAACAAACCATATCAAGAAAGAAAAATTGTCACTAATTACAATTTTTATTTTTATTTATTTTTACTTCCTTATATATATATATATATATATATATATATATATATATATATATATATATATATATATATATATATATATATATATATATATATATATATATATATATATATATATATATGGTAGTTGTCATTATTGTACAATTTTTTTCCATAGAGTTGTCCATTATAAAACCTATCTAGGAGATAACTATGTTAGAAATGAGCCTTATCAGTCATTAAGAATTAGGGATAACATACTTGAAAATCCCCATAGGTGCATTCTTATAAGAAACAATTTATTTCTCCTTTTCTCAATTACATTGAATGATATAATTGTACAAATTATGGGCACAAAGCAGTTGAGTGTAAAAGTGGCAAGATCAAACCTTCTTCTTATAATAAGAAAAAAAACAAGGAATCAAAAATTGAAGGAAAAGAGGCGTAAAGAAGTAGAAGAGACTGAATTTGTACTATATTCTTGAAGTTAATGAGATCCATGACTTATGGAGAATGAGCATTTAATGCACAAGACAAGAGATAAGAACAGTGAAAAAAAAGGCACAAATCAAGCTAAGGACCAACAAATTTACATTTTCATATTAGCAATAAAGGAAGCAGGTTAAATGGAGTAATAAATCAACATAGATCTATTTTTTTTCATAAACCCAATTAGAGTAAAATTAAAAAAACAACTGGTAAAATAATGAGTTCCTCAAGAAGGCCCTCCTCATGTAACTTTGAAAGGAATAAATTGACTAACTTCCATGAAGGTGGTATTAAGTTACAAATAATTTTTTCCCTTATTAGATGTCCATGAAGGATTTAAATATGCTAATCATGGACACTAAACAAGTGGCTATAGAAGTTTCCCAATTAATCCATCGAAATGAAACAAGTAAGAATAGATCACAAGGACATGTGATCCAAACTTATGTAGGAATGCAACATAATACAGATATAAAATTAAACACAAAGATGCAACATAAATAAAACTTCATTTCATTAATATCAAATAACAAAAGTATGTTTACATACAAAATGGAAATAAACTAGCTCGGGCGATGGTAGCTTATCTCTGAGAAGATATGTGGCAGTTACATGCCTATGAATTATGTTACAATAAGTATAAAAGGCCTATTTATTACTGAGAAACAATGGAAAACCCTAAAAATCCAAAAACCTAACCCTAGGAGATGAAGCGCCAAAACTATGGTCCCCATTAGGGAAAATTGGCACATCAACTTCGTGGAGTCCTAACTTTGGCATACGATCTCTGTTTGACATGCACGATACCTAGTTATAAATATATATATCAAAGGAATATAAATTTTAACAGCAAACATAAATGAAAGTCTCATGTTTTCTCATTTTCCAAAAAAAAAATATTTAGGGCCTCGAAACGACTCTGGAAGTTCTGGACTCAAAAAACTGCCAAAAATAGTAAATTGTGTTACAATTACGAAAACTGAAAGACATAATTATATAATGGTGGAGGTCCAAGTAGAATAGGTGGGTGGCCACCAATATCCACTTGGATCATTCCTCCCCACTTAGGAAGCAATGAACCCCATTGCATTGAGAGCCTCCATGAGATGGGGAAACTTCATTGAACTTGGTTAGTGGTGAGCCACTTGCCTTGGTGCAAGATTTGGCCAAATTTGATAGCCCGCTACATTTGGATATTATACTATTGAGTGTTCTTGATCTATGTGTCCATGATCCAATCATTTGTGGCCTATTCCATGTAGTCTGATTTTATCTTTGTTGGTGTGAGTTGTTATGCAATGTCTGA
Source organism: Pinus tabuliformis (assembly GCA_031772625.1). NCBI lineage: Eukaryota > Viridiplantae > Streptophyta > Pinopsida > Pinales > Pinaceae > Pinus > Pinus tabuliformis. The sequence goes on along the minus strand of CM062813.1, from coordinate 471,593,084 downwards.
TGTGTCTAGTAATGGTGGAGAGTATGGCCGAAGGTGGTCTACATTGAACACTGGGTGCAATTGAAGGAATGGGGGAATTATTTGCTCAAAAGAATTATCTCCCACAACCTTGGTAATGTTTTAAGGCCCATATCTGAGTGGTATGAGCTTCCAATGTGCTACGATAAGGTGTTCTTTCTGAAAATGCAACCACACTTTGTTGCGCAGTAGAAACTTATGTGGCACCCATGTTGATCATGTCATTGCTTGTACTTGGAACTGAACTTCTCGAAGATGTTGTGAACCTACTGGTAGATGTGCTGGATGCATTCAATAAATCTGGTTGCTTTGTCAACCTCAGATAGTACATGTGTTGATTATGTCTGTGTAGTCGCATGAGGCATGACAACATGAATCAAACACAATGGGTGAAATCCTAGACCCACTTGAAAGGGACATTAACCATTCAAGATATTGAGAGCTTTGGCATAACTATGTTGCACAAATGGAAGACTCTCATACCAGGTTCATGGATGCTTGCAGTTGTACATGCAGAGTATGTGCACTATCATCTTGTTAATGACCTTTGTCTAGCCATCAATCTGGAGATGAAATGCAATCGACTTGGTGAGCTTGGTGTCTAATAGTGTCCAAAGTCTTAACCAGAATGTGCTTAGGAATGTTTTATCCTAATCTTATATAATGGTCTGCGGGATCCCAAAATGTACCCGCACTCATTTAAAGAAGAGTTTGGTAGTGTACTATATTGTGATACTCTTCTTACAGGCTGCCAATATAACCATCTTAGAAAATTTGTCCACGACCACAACTACACAACCATTACCATGTTTGGTAGAAGGAAGTCTAGACAAATAGTCCATAGAAATGGATTCCGAAGGCTGGATGGGATTAGGTAGAGGAGTGTACAAGCCTTGCTTCTTTATGCTTGGTTTCGCAATGGCATAAGCAGTGTAGGATCTGATATATTTCCCAAAATCTTGTCGAAGTTTTGGTATATTAAATTCCTTGTGTAGTATGACCATAATTTTCTCCACATGAAAGTGTCCTATGACCTAACTATAGTGTGCCTCCCAAATTAGCTTGGAATTCTCACTTGAAGGAACACAAAGGTAGCCCAATTAGCATAATAATGTGTCCCAAAGGTGGAATTCAGGAACTTTCTTGCCATCCACTAGCATCTAGTATGTGGAGGTGAACTCTGGATCATTTTTGGATAGTTGCGTCCATCGAAAGGTCTCGTGGCCACAACAACCGGATGTGACTCAAATGCCAAGCGATATGGGGGAATCCCAACACGAACATCTGATATAAATTTGCAAGGCCCAAAAATTTGCGAAGCTCTATTAGAGTGGTTGCGGCTGGCCAATCTCGAATGACTTGGATCTTAGACGGTTCCACATGTGTGCCTCACTCATCTATGATGTAACCCATATATTGCACCTAGCTCATGCCAAAGATGCATTTATCAAATTTGGCACATAGTCTAGATAAACAACCATGAATGAGTTGGTGAAGGTTTGCAAGATCTCATCCATTAGCCTCATAAAAGTAGCAAGGGAATTTGTCAACCCGAAGGGCATAACCAACCATTCAAAAAGGCCTTCCTAGGATTTGAAGCCAGTCTTCCATACATCTATGGGACCTATTGGAACATGGTGATAGATAGAATTCAGATCAATCTTGCTGAAATACTTGGCCCCCCTTGAGTTGGTCCAAAAGGTCATCAATTCATGGGATTGGATACCTGTTCCTCACATTGATCTTGTTTAGTGCTCGATAATTAATGCAGAGCCTCTAGGTCCCATCCTTCTTCTATACAAGTACGATCGAGCTTCCACAAGGCAAGGAACTTAGTTGGATGTGTCCTTTTTGTAGAAACTCTTGGATTTTTCACTTGATCTCTTCATTCTCCAAAATGGAACAATGATATATTGGCCTGTTGGGTAGAGGTGCTCTAGGAGTCATGTCGATCAAATGCTTGACCTGATAGTGCAAGGGTAACCCTGTGGGTGAGGAGAATATGCCCATGTATTTTTCCACGACCTTATCCACCTACTTCTACTGCATGGGGGAGCCCTTCCCGAGGGCCATGGACATGGCCACAATCTTCCCCTTACTTTGAGAGTGAATGAGAAAGAAAACAAATTTCCCGATCTGGAAGATGATCTTACTACATTGCTCAACAGAGATCAAAGAGATGATGGTAAGTGGGGCTATCTCTAGTATCCTGTATAACTTATTATGAGAGAAATAATAGCAGTACAAGGCCTCAAAACATACATAACATGACACTTACATAGTATGGTTGGCCTAATATTACATCACAAAGTTCAAGAGGAGAAACATCACACAATACCTCATCCAGAAAGGGCTTGATGTTATAGGGAAGGTGACAATTTTGGCTGATGTGGAGATATCATCCTTGGTGAAGCCACCTGATGGTGTAAAAATGCGAGTGTGTTGTGGTAAGTAGGCATAACTACTTCATGACCTCTTCTGAAATGAGGTTCTTTTAGCTTCCGTTGTCGACAATGAATTGTAATGACGAACCCTTCACCCACATATGTGAGTGGAAGAGACTCTCCCCCTCCTCTGGATCTTCTTCTGGAACTTGGTGGTGGCAATAGTGGCATTGGGATCTACATCAATAATCTACTTCCCTTTTTCATTTCCCTTGTTGGGTTTGGACTTAGACTACTTGGCTAGTGATTCCTTGCTTCGACACTCACTTGTGTTGTGAGTGGGGCTCTTGTGGAACTCACACAACTTTCCTGTGTCCTTCTTTCTCTTCATGGTGTTTTTATCTGATTGCAGGTTCGATGGGTTGTCCTGAGTCACCCCACCTTGGCTTTGTTCTTTTTTCTATGGTTTGGGGGCACCTTTCCCTTGATTCAAATTCATAGATCCAAAGTCTTGCTTCTTCTATTTAAACTTCTACTTGATCTTGACATCATATCGGTGCGCAGTGCCAAGCAAGGAAATGTCCAGGAACTCCATCTCATACTGGATGTATTTGTGCAAACAACCACAGTACTTGACTACTAGATGCCACTCAGAATTCTTGATAACCAACTTTGTGCGAAGTGTGTGAAAAATATTTGTGAACTTCAACACATCTTGGTCCCTTCCCTGATGTAGTGTGGTCCACTTTATATCTCCTAATAGGTTAATACTACTCCTTGATGTTATCTCAGAAAGAGTTCCAAGTGGGTGTGTTGAAAGCAGTGAGGGTTCCCTCTCATCCTTTTGCTCACAGTAGGTTTCCCACTAGTTATTGATCTAGGGGGTGACTTTGAGGAGTGCAAAATTAATCTTTTTCCTATTGGCAAATTTGTGAACTAAAAAATACCCTTCCAACAGATTTAACCATCTATCTACGATGTATGCATCTATCTGGCCTTCAAATATGGGAATGTCAAAGTTGAATTGTAACTTGAAGGGAGTGATGCCTCCACAGTGGCTATTGGATGAAGATGTGTCACATGTGGGCATCCATCGAAGGATTTGGGAAAATTTGTCCATCATCGTGTTCCTCTATCACTCGAGGGATTCTTCAAGAAATATTTTGAAGGGATCTCTTGTTCCCTCGTCTTTCTTTTCTTTTGCCATGGGAGGATGTTGGGCTTTGTGAGGCTGGTATTGAAAATTTTCAACTAGTTTGAACCCTAACTCCTTGTACCCTGACCTCATTCTAGACATGCAAAGAAAAGCAAAGAAAGAGCGAACCACTCTGATACCATTGATTCAGACTTATGTAAGAACACAAAAAAATACAGATATAAACATAAACACATAGGTGCAATGGAAATAAAACTTCATTTCATTACATTCAAAGAACTTAAATATGCTTACATACAAAATGGAAATAAACTAGTTCGGGTCATGGTAGCTTATCTCTGAGAAGAGATGTGGCAGATACATGCCTCTAAACTTTGTTACAATGAGTCTTGAACACCTCTTTATTATTGAGAAACAATGGAAAACCCTAAACATCCAAAAACATAACCGTAGGAGATGAAGCGTCAAAACTATGGGCCCTCTTGGGTAAAATAGTACATCAACTTCCTGGGGTTTTAACTTTGGTATTAGATTTCCGTTTGACACAAATGAACCTCACTTGAAATATCTATCTGAGGACTATAAATTTTGACTGCAAACATCAATCATAGAATGATGTTTGCTCATTTTCCAAAAAAACATCATGTAGCGACTCAAAATGGCTATGGAAGTTCAACGCCTGAAAAACTACAAAAAATAGTAAACTATGCTACAATTATGAAAAATAAAAGAAATAATGGTACAATAATGGGGGTCCAAGTGGAATAGGAGGGTGGCGACCAATATTCACCTGGATCAACATGGAGAAAGAAAAAAAATATATTTTAGCTATGTGTAGTGAAGATAAAGAGGACAAATGGTATGTAGATAGTCATTGCTCGAGTCACATAACATGAGAAAAATAAAAAATTATCTCACTAAAGGAAGTCAAAATTACCAGTGCCATTATGAGAGACAATATATCAACCAAAATAATGGGAAAAAGACTAGTTGGCCTTGACAATGAGAAAAGTAAGGCTAAAGAAGTCTTGTTTGTTGAAGGTTTAAACAAAAATGTTTTATGTTTAAGTAAAATGGTTGATAACGAAAATGAGATCACATTCTCATATAAGGGATGTGAAATGAGGAAGAATTTGGGAAATTTTAGCAACAACAACTAGGACCTCAAACATGCATATGTCCTTAATAAATGTAAACTGAAAGATTGTAGTATGAGAATGTTATCTCTCTTACCACATCAATAAAAGAAAAGTGAGGGACAAAAACACCTCAAGTAACATAAAGAAGATACAAATCATTGATGGTGAGCTACAAGAGAATAGTGGTTAGTTGAAAGGTCCATTGGAGATATGTTGAGGGTAGTATGTAAATTTCATTTAGCTAGAAAGCAAGATGAACAAGTGAATTGAAGTAAAGATGGTGTCAGAAGGTGGTGTGAATAGTGGATATGGATCCATATGAATATATAATAAGAAAAAATAAAGAAGGAATATGTCATCTTTTGCCAACAATAGGTGTATATTAGGAGGTCATAGAGAAGAATAGTTAATAAGCTCAGGGGGATCTACAAGATTAGTAGTAGCATGTGTTCAGGGGGACTTGATTGTTCAACCAGAACAGAAATGAAAATTTTTCAAATCTTATATGTTTTGTATTATTTCAATTTTATAAGGGGCCAACATAATAATGTTAAATAGTAATAAGCATAAGTAGCATTTCATGTTAAGGCATGGGAAGAAATTGGCCTTTGTAACAACCATTAGTGTGCAATGGCTCCGTTGTAGAAAAATAGAAATGAAGCTTGGTTAATTGGTATAATAAGGGAGAGATATCGATATTTGGATCAACCATTGGTGCAATATTATATCTAAATTTTGGAGTAGCTTTAATTGTGGCTTGGTACAATAGTACAACTCATTTAATCGATACCAAAGAAAAATACTTGTATCAGAAGGAGAGGCAAAAATTTTAAGGGGAGCAAAGTGTATTACTATGTACTATGAGATGGAAATTTTCATGTTTCCTAAGTCTTTCTCTATCTGTTTTCAATTGGTATCATTTGATTTAAGTGGTAGCAACAAGTATGTTCAACAAAAATTAATATTAGTAGCCTCTTATATCCCTCTGCCATTGATGTCAAAGGTGGAGAGTAACAAACATTGGAGATGCAATGTGTATTAAGATATTGAGTATAAACAATGAACAAAGGGGTAGAGTTATCAACAATAGACTCTTCAAAAGAAAAACAAGAGAAAAAAATGCAATTACTTACACAAACATTTAAAATAGAGATCTCACGAGGGAAATCCAAATTTGGAAAACTAAAAATATTTTTTAGTATATAATATTACTTTACAATGTTAGAATACAATGTGTACATTATGTGGCATCCATTAACCCTATATCTATTAATCTTATATATTTATTTAACTAGAATTACATTACCATGGACTGCAATAATTATGTGCCATAAAACCACCAAAAGTGAAAATTGTGTGTTGAAAATCGTCAAAAGTGAACATTAAAAACCATCCAAATATTTTTTAGGGGGGCTAAGACCCCACTGTGACCCCCCATTTCTCATGATGCATACAAATCACATGTGTATCTAATCATTCAAATAATATAACACATACCCAACATTTTCATAATAATTCTATTCTAATTCCCAATGCATTTCAACTATGAGCCACTAAATCTGTTTATTACAAGTATGTTTGAAGTTTTAATAATTTAGTTTCCTTACCAATACTATCAATGCTTTTTATATCCATTTTATAAATTTACATTTCCATGTTTGTCTCCCATGGGTCAACATTGCTCTCCAAAGGCACCATTAATTAGTGGAAGATGCCATGGCAGTTAAGGTCAATATGTGTGGTTACAAACTCCTATAGAAGCACCTAAATATTGATGGTTAGTACCCATCACTTAGTTAAAGAAATATTATTCACATTATAGCATTTGTTGTTGTCTCCACCTATTGTACATGTATAAATTTTGGTAAGCTTCATCTTCAACCCTTTTTCTTGTGTCACCTTTCTAGTAAGAAAGAATACTTTTCTCTATGAAAAAAAAGATATTCAATGCTAGTTAGACAATGTGATCAAATTTAAAAGGGTATGGATTCAAATCATATAATCATTTGTAATTTCCTTTGGTATAACATTCGTTTTGTTTATGGGGGAATTTCAAATGATTTATTTTTTTTCCCCTTGCTCAAATCTCACCTTTAGAGTTACATGGGGAAATCCTAAAATAACATTAAAACGTTGATAAATGTGAAAATTGAATTCAAGCATATTTGGGAGCATATTGTTTGTCCTCTTATTAAAAATATACAAGAATATGCACAAAAATGGAAATCTCTTATTAATATCTGAAAAATTATATCCATATAATGAAGTTATCTAGAAACAAGTTCTCAAACATGAATGCTTATCCAGATCTCCAAACAATACTTCTAGTTTGTCCTTAAAGTGCAAATTTGGAAGTTTCACTTGTAGACACAAATGTATTTGCATCAACATGCTTGTATAAATGCTCTATTATTTTTTGTCATTTTACATGTACAAGGGTGTCATCTCTTTGAAATCAAGACCTCCCTTTGTAGTGTTTCTATTCCTTGACAGATATAATATGTCATAGCCTATCAAAAGTAAACTTAGGACAATGTTATACTCACCAATAGTTCATGGTTGGCATAGTATGTAGAGTGAGATACCCTTTTTCTAAGCTTCTTGGTCATCTCTTTAAACTCACTTTATTTTTCTTTAAGCTCTTTAATTGGATTGTGTAATTTTGGATTGCTGAAAATACAAGCACAAAGCTAAAAGTGACCAAGATTTTTGAAATTCTATCTGAAACAATAGATAGTGAAATTGAAAATCTTCAAATTTTCAGTAAAAACTAATAAAATATTGTTAGCTATAATCCACAAAGCATAGTTAATTGGTAGATAAATAAACTGACATCATTTTATTAATTTCCAATAAATGACCAAAAAAATATGTCCATGGGAATAAAAGTACAACTAGTGTAATACATAGAAAAAACACAATAAGAGTGTAATAGTAACTCATATAGCCATGTTAACAATAGAAGGAAAATATCTAATATCTGGAAGTAAAGTTACAAAAGGGTAAAATAATAACTCATGAAAGAAAAATGCAAAGAAATAAAATGCATACATTTAAGCAAAATGTCATTAAGAACATGTCAAGTGGTGCTTGAATTAGCCCAAAGGTTTAGCTCAAATGGTTGTTGTCAATGACTTTGGGATTTTGGCTAGATTTATGGTAACACATGTTCGACTTAAGTAAATGACTTTGGCCATTTGGCTAGATTTATGGCAACAAGCAGCCGACTTAAGTCAATAACTTGGGATATTTGGCTAGATTTATGGCAACAGGTGTCAGACTTAAATCTGCATAGATTTGGGATATTTGGCTAGATTTATGGCAACAGGTGTCAGACTTAAATCTGCATAGATTAGCCACACCGATCTAAACCAATAGATTTATTAAGGATGCCATCCACAATTGTGGACAAGCACTTCTTGAGTTTCCCAGCATTTAAATAAACTTGGGCTCTTTTTGGACAGTGAGGCCAACCAATTTTAATTTTAAACTGTACTTCAAGTTGAAAAAGAGGGGAGATGAGATTGAGGCTAATGTATGACCTGGAAATAAAGATTATTCAAGAGATAGGAAGCCAATGTATGAGTTGGAAAGAAAGATTGTTCAAAAAATGGAAGCCAATATATTTGTTGAAAGAAATACTATAGATATTTATAGAAGAAAGATTGTTCAAGAAATAGAAGCCAATATATTTGTTGAAAGAAATACTATAGATATTTATAGAATTTCTATTAAATCATATAAATTTTCATTTTAAATTTGGAAAAAATTTAAAAAAATCAAATTCACTGTAAATGTAAAGAATTCACAAATTCATTATAAATCAAGGCCGTTACACAAATTCATTATAAATCAAGGCCGGTAAATAATAATAGAAACGGTTAGTTAATAAAAGAATAGAAAAACAAAAAAAATCTTAAATCGAAAAGAAAAAAAAAAGACTACTAAAAAGCGTCAGCTTTCTAATATACTTGCTTTTTTGGGATGGTAGTGGGAACCAATTTTAAAACTTTCCTTCATATCGAAATCCAAAAGAGAAGAGATAGAGGGCAATGTATCAGTTGGAAAGAGAGCAGATTTGGCATTCTGTGAGACGGTTGTGTCCAGAGACAGATTGGGCCATGCAATCGTTGATAGGAAAATCTTGAATCGAAATTAAAAATAAAATAAAAACCTGATAAATATAATTGCTTTTATTTAGACGGCGCCAAGTTTAAAACTATTCGTTGGAATGAAATAGGGGATTTGGGTGTATGTGAAACGGTTGGTATCGAGGCCAATGTATCCGTTGAAAGGAACAACCATTTATATCAGGTATAAAAGCTTGCATAAAATTTACATTTACATTTTACTCTGGTGTGGTTGAACATTTCAAAGCCTGTTCCTGATGCATCAGTGTGCCTGTCTGATGCATGGGTGCCTCTGTGCCTGGCAATCTGGTGCATGCGTGTGTTTGTGGCTGTGCATGAATCTCTTTCTGTGCCTGTCTGATGCATGTCTGTGCCTGTGCATGAATCTTTATGTGCCTGTCTGATGCATATCTGTGCCTGTGCATGAATCTTTGTGTTCCTCTGATACTGAGTTGCGCGAGTGTGATTCTGTTTGCTTCCCAACGTCAAAGGAAGGGCGGTCCAGCAACTGAACACTCACGGCGCTCTCTCAACAATGAGTTATTTTAATTTCAGGTACATGGTATCATTAATTCATATTTACTCTGTTTTTCATTTTTTATAATATCTTTTTAATTCATTTCCGCCATTTTAATGCATGCATGTCCTCTATTTCAAATTGAAGAGTTCGATGGAAAACAACCTCCAATGGAAGAGTTCTTAAACCATGATGAATGCGCAGGGATTAAATTACAATTATAGGTACCTAGTCTCTTCATTTCAGATTTCTTTACGTTAATTTCTTCCTGGTCAAACCACACCAAGAATAGCGTATATTCTTTATTTTTCTTTCTGTTATTTCCTTCTTTCAGCCCTGTAAGGGTGGAAATGTAAAAACGCAATGAGTATTAACTTTTAATTGAGTGAAACCCAAATGTCAAACCAACCCTGTAATGAGTAATTTTGTAATTCCTTCTTTCAGCCCTGTCACGATGGAAACCGAAATGTCAAAGCAGCCATTTTTAATTGAGTGAAACCCAAATGTCAAACCAACACTGTAATGAGTATTTTCTTTAAATTGAAAGATTTAATTATAGGTACATTTCTCCTAAATTTTTCTCTCAAAACAGAACCCAGTCCTTTCGTTTCAATTTTGTTTACGTTAATTTCTTCAACAAGTCAAACCACAGTAAGAATAACGTATTTTTTTTATTTTACTTTCTGTAATTCCTCCCTTCGGCCCTGTAACGACGAAAACCAAGGTGTCAAACCACACTGATATTTCCTTTTAATCGTCTAAGAGTATTTTCTATTGATTTCTTTAGCTGGGTTATAACTACGACGGAAACCAAGGTGCAAACCACACTGATATTTTCTTTAAATCGTCTGAGAGTATTTTTTATTGATTTCTTTAGCTGGGTTATATAGTTATTGTTCAGCTTATCCCATCTATCCATCTGGTACAGGTACCCGTCCCCTCATTTCAGATTTCTTTATGTTAATTTTTTCCTAATCAAACCACAACAAGAATAGGGTATTTTCTTTATTTTTTTTCTTAATTCTTTTCTTCAGCCCTGTAGTGACAGAAACTAAGGTGTCAAACCACACTGGTATTTTCTTTTAATTGTATTGATTTTTTTAGTTGGGTTATCGATCCATCCCATAGTTATTGTTCAGCTTATCTCATCTATCGATTTGGTGCTTATGAAATTCATTCCAGTTGTTTCTACTCATCCACTAACTATTTCATTTGTTTAGTTATTCCTTCATCCGTTTCTCCATTCATTGCCAAAATTTGATTTGCATGAAATTTAATATGCATGTACACATGTACAACATATCAATGTGTTTAACTTTGGTTTCTCGACTGGTGTAGTATCAATGTACTCTGTATTTTTTTATTATTTAAATTAATTTGTTGAAACACACTAATTATCATTTGAATGTGAATTTTTATTTAAAATAAATAAAATATTTAAAAATCATTACCAAAATTCATATATATATAAATTTAAATGAGAAATATCATTTAACAATTCCGTGTTAAGGTCCGTCAATATTTTCGCTATCTTAATTAAATCATAGCATTATTTGCCACAAAACAAACCCACCACATCCTGTCGTTCTTGTAATTAAGGGTGACCTTAGTTTGATTTGTGAGAAATATTGTAATGATTAATTAAGGATATAGAAAATGTTTCAGACCATAGCATCATCAATTTCTTAAATGATACTTCAATTTAAATTAAATCTTATTATATATATTTTAAATAAAAATTCATATGTAAGTGATAATTTCTAAATTTATTATACATATTTTAAATAAAGATTTAAATTCAAATAATGATTATGATATAAGATCTCTCAATTATTAAAATTAGTCATTTAATTTGTCACTCTAAAAATAATCTTTTCTAAATAATTTTTTTATTAATATTACTTATTTTATTTTAAAATTTAGATAATTAATATTTTATTAAATTCTACACTATATTTTATTAATAATACAAAAATAATGTAATATACAATGAAAAATGTTTCTAACTTATATGATATAAAGTAAGAATGCTTTTATATTTAAATCTATATATATCATAAAAGTAAATTAAAAGCTAAATATTTTTTAAAATTGAGTTTAAATATGTGTTTTATTAAATGTCTCAAGTACAATATGTATATATAATTTTTTATACATCTAGATGGGGTTAGAGTAAGCTTGGCTAAGCTAAGCTAAGCTGAAGCTAAAGTGGGTTAGAGTAGGCTAGAGTATCCTAGGCTAAGCTAGAGTAGGCTAGGCTAAGCTAGGCTAGAGTAGGCTAGGTCTAGGCTAGGCTAAGCTAAGATACGATAAGCTAGTTTAGAGTAGGTTTGGATAGGGTAGGTCTAGGCTAGGATAGGGTATGGTAGGTTATGTTAGATTAGAATATGGTAGTCTAGTGTTAGGCTAGGAATACATTAAGCTAGGGTAGCATAGGCTAGGTCATGCTACAGTAGGCAAGGCTATAGCCGACTAGGCTAGGCTAGGCTAGGCTAGGAAAGAGTAGGATAATCGAGGATAGGAAAGAGTAGGCTGGGTTAGGCTACGAAAGAGTAGAGTAGGCTAGAGAAGGCAAAGCTATAGTAGGCTAGGGTAGTCTAGAGTAGGTTAGGCTAGGGCAGAGTAGACTATGTTATGCTAGAGTGGGCTAGAGTAGGATAGCTTATAGTAGGCTAGACTAGAGTAGGTTAGGCTAGGAAAGGTTAGGCTAAGCTATAATAAGTTAGGCTAGCTGAGGCTCAAGTAGGCTAGGCTAAGCAAGAGTAGGCTAGAGTAGGCTAGGCTAGAGTGGGCCAGATTAGGGTAGGGTAGTCTGGTCTAGACTAGGCTAGGCTAGTATAGAGTAGGCTAGGCTAGAGTATGATAGGGTAGGCTAGGGTAGGTTAGGCTAGGCTAGGCTAGGATAGATTAGGCTAAGGTAGGCTAGGCTAGGCTAGGATAGAGTAGGCTAGGCTGGGTTAGGCTAGAGTAGGTTAGTTTAGGCTAGTATAAAGTAGGCTAGGCTAGAGTATGATAGGGTAGGCTAGGGTAGGCCAGAGTAGGTTAGACTAGGCTAGGTTAGAGTAGGCTAGGCTAGGTTAGGCTAAAGTAGGTTATGCTAGGCTAGGCTAGGTTAGGCTAGAGTAGGTTACTCTAGGCTAGGCTAGGCTAGGCTAGTATAGAGTAGGCTAGGCTAGAGTATGATAGGGTAGGCTAGGGTAGGCCAGAGTAGGTTAGGCTAGGCTAGGCTAGGCTAGAGTAGGCTAGGCTAGGTTAAGCTAGAGTAGGTTATGTTAAGCTAGGCTAGAGTACGTTAGGCTAGGCTAGGCTAGTATAGATTAGGCTAAGGTAGGTTAGGCTATGCTAAGCTAGAGTAGGCTAAGTTAGGCTAGGCTAGATTAGGCCAGGCTAGGCTAGGCTAGAGTAGGCTAGGCTAGGCAAGAGTAGGTTAGGCTAGGCTAGAGTAGAGTAGGCTAGGCTAGGCTAGGCTAGGCTAGGCTAGAGTAGGCTAGGCTAGACTAAGGTAGGCTAGAGTACAATAGGGTAGGCTAGGGTAGGCCAGAGTAGGTTAAGCTAGAGTAGGCTAGGCTAGGATCGATTAGGCTAAGGTAGCCTAGGCTATAGTAGGCTAGGCTAGGATAGATTAGGCTAAGGTAGGCTAGAGTAGGCTAGGCTAGAGTGGGTCAGGCTATGTTAGGGTATGCTAGAGGAGGCTAGGCTAGACTAAGCTAGGCTAAAGTACAATAGGGTAGGTTAGAGTAAGCTAAGATAGAGTAGGCTAGGATAGGATAGGATAGATTTGGCTAAGGTAGGCTAGGGTATTCTAAGCTAGGAAAGAGTAGGCTAGGCTAGGCAAGAGTATAGTAGGCGAGGGTAGGCTAGAGTAGGCTAGAGTAGACTAGGCTAGGCTAAAGTAAGCTAGGCTAGGCAAGAGTAGGTTAGGTTAGGCTAGAGTAGGTTAGGTTATAATAGGCTAAGCTATAGTAGGGTAGGGTATGCTATGGTAGGCTATCCTAGGGTAAGTTAAAGTACCCTAGACTAGAGTAGGTTAGGCGAGAGTAGGCTAGGCTAGGCAAGAGTAGACTAGGACAGGGTAGGCTAGGCTATGCCAGGCTAGTACACTAAAATAGGTGAGGCGAACCTAGAGTAGGATAGACAAGAGTAGGTTAGGCTAGAGTAGGCTAGGGTAGAGTAAGTTAGGCTAGGCTAGGCTAACCTAAGCTAATGTAGGCTAGTCTAGCCTAGCCTAAGCTAAAGTAGGCTAGTCTAGGCTAGGCTAAAGTTTGCTAGGATAGGGTAGAGTATGTTACGTTATGCTAGGATACAATACGCTAGGGTAGGTTATGCTAGAGTAGGATAAGCTAGACTATGCTAGAGTAGGCTTGGATAGGCTAAACTAGGCTATTCTAGAGTGGGCTTGGCTAGGCTAGGTTAGACTATATTAGGTATGCTATGCTAGGCGAGGCCACGCAAAGCTAGGCTAGGCTAGACTAAGGTAAGCTAGGGTAGGTTAGAGTTGGCTAAGCTATGGTAGGATAGGCTAGGCTAGGCTAGGCTAGACTAGGCTAAGGAAGGCTATGTTAGGGTAGCCTAGAGTAGCCTAGGATAGGATTAAGTAAACTAGGTTAGTGTAGGCTAGGGTAGCCTATAGTAGGGTAAACTAGAGTAGGCTAGTATAAGCTAGGTTAGGCTAGGCTAGGGTAGCCTAAAGTAGGGTGGACTAGAGTAGCTTAGGCTAAGCTAGGTTGGAAGGCTAGAGTAAGCTAGGCTAGGATCAAGTAAACTAGGTTAGGGTAGGCTAGGGTAGCCTAGAGTAGGGTAGACTAGAGTAGGCTAGTATAAGTTAGGCTAGGCTAAGCTAGGTTGGTAGGCTAGAGTAGGCTAGGGTAGGCTAGGATAGGTTAGTAAGCTAGAGTATGCTAGGGTAGACTCGAGTATGCTAGGCTAGAGTGGGCTAGGATAGACTAGGCTAGGCTAGGAAAGAGTAGGTTGTGCTAGAGTAAGCTAGGCTAGGTTAGGATAAATTAGGGTATGCTAGGTTAGTGTAGGCTAGGCTAGGCTAGGCTATGCTATATTATGCTAAGTTAGGCTAGGCTAGGCTATCTATGCCAAATTATGATAGTCTAGGCTAGGCCAGGCTATGGTAAGCTAGGCTAGGTTAAGTTATTGTAAGCTAGACTAAGGTAGAGTAGGTTGGGCTAAGCTAGGCTAGGGTAGGCTAGGCTAGTGTAGGCTTGGCTAGACTAGAGCAAACTAGGCTATGCTAGGCTAGGCTAGGCTAGAGTAGATTAGGGTAGAATAGGCAATGATAGCCTATGTTAGATTAGACTAGGCAAGAGTTGGCTAGGCTAGAGTAGGCTAGCCTAGGCTAGGCTATAATAGGTTAGGTTAGGTTAGGCTCGGCTAGGTTAGGCTAGAGTAGTATAGGCTAGAGTGTGCAAGGCTAAATTAGGGTAGGCTAGGGTAGGCTAGGTGGGTTAGGGTAGGCTTGGGTACGCTGGATTAGGCTACGCTAGAGTACATTATGCTAGGCTAGGCCAGACTAGTCTATGTTAGGCTGGGTTATGCTAGGGTAAGGTAGGATAGAATTGGTTGGGCCAGGCTAGGATAGGCTAGGCTAGGTTGGGCTAAGGTAGATTAGGTTATGATAGGTTGTGTTAGGGTAGGATGGAGTAGGCTAGGCTTAGGGTAGAGTAAGCTAGGCTAGTCTAGGCTAGAGTAGTCTAGCAAAAGCTAGGTTAGAGTAGGCTAGGCTATGATAAGCTAAACTAGGCTAGGATAGAGTCGTTTAGGCTAGATTAGGGTAAGCTAGGCTAGGTTATGCTAGAGTAGGCTAGGATAGAGTAGGTTTTGATAGGCTAAGCTAGACTAGAGTAGGCTAAGCTAAAGCATGTCAGGGTCGAGTAAGCTAGGCTAAGATATTCTAAGCTAAATCACTATGCCCAACTAAAGTAGGCTACAAAAGGATAGCTTAACCTAGGCCAAGTTAGACTAGGTTAGGATAAGCTATGATGGAGTAGGATAGAGTAGGTTAAGCTAGAATATAGTTGGAAAACCTAGAGTAGGCTAGGCTAGACTAGACTAGAGTAGGCTAAGCTAGACTATAGTTGGAAAACCTAGAGTAGGCTAGGCTAGACTAGACTAAAGTAGGCTAAGGTAGACTAGGCTAGGCTAGGCTAGAGTAGGTTATGCTAAAGTAGACTAGGATAGAGTATTCTAGATAGAGTAGTCCGAGCTAGAGAAGGCTAGGCTAGGCTAGAGTAGGTCAAGCTAAATTAGGCTAAGCTAGGCTAGATTAGGCTAAGCTAGAGTAGGCTAGGGTACATTAGAATAGGTAGGTTAGGCTAGAGTAATTTAGGATAGGCTAGAGTAGGTTAAGCTAGGCTAAGCTATAATAGCTTAGGCTAAGCTAGAGTAGTTTAAGCTATATTAGGCTATTCTAGAGTAGGCTAAGCTAGGCTAAAGTAGGCTAGGCTAGAGTATGGTAAGCTAAGATAGGCTAGGCTAGATTATGCTAAGGTAAATTAGGCTATGTAAGGATAAAGTAAGCTACACTAAGATAAGATAAGCTATATTAGCTTAGATTAGAGTAAGCTAGCCTAAAGTGGGCTAAATTAGGATGGGCTATAGTAGGTTAGAACATGCTAGGATATAGTAGGCTAGATTAGGTTAAGCTACACTAGACTAGAGTAGGTTAGACTATGTTAGCTGAGTAGAATAAAGTTGTCTAAAATAGATTAGGCTGTAGTAGGTTTGAGAAGTGTAGAGTAGGGTAAGATAGAGTGAATTAGGATAAGATGGAGTGGTTAAGCTAGGATAGATTAGGCTATGTTAGGGAAGGGTATGATACATTAGGCTAGGTTATAATAAGTTGGGCTACGTTAGAATATGTTGAGCTAGAGTAGGTTTAACATAGTAGATTAGGCTAGGGTAGACTAGGTTAGGATAGAGTAGCCTAGAGTAGGATAGGATATGCTAGGCTAGGATAGAGTAGGCTAGAGTATAGTAGGCTAGCCTAGGGTAGGATATGATAAAGTAGGGTAGGTTGGCTAGCCTAGGGTAGAGTATGCTATAGTAGACTAGAGAATGCTAGGATAGAGTAGGCTAGTGTAGGGTAGGGTAGGATAGGATATTGTAGCTTAGAATAGGCTAAAATAAGCTAGGATATAGTAGGTTAAGCTAGGCTAGGTTATGTTAGAGTAGGATATGTAAGGATAGAGTAGGATAAATTTTGTTAAGCTAGGCTAGACTAGAATTAGCTAAACTTTTCTGGGCTATGTTTAACTAGGCTCTAATGGGATAGGATTTACAAAAATACGATAGGATCAGGTAGGGTAGAGTAGAGTAATCTAGAGGTAAGCTAATCTATGTGAGTGTAGGCTAAGTTAGAGTAGGCCAAGATAGACTTGGCTATGCTAAATTATGCTAAGGTAAAATTGGCTAGGCTTGGTAAGAGTAGCCTAGGCTCGAGTAGCATGGAAAATTTTAGGGGCTAATATTTGCAGGTGGGTTAATTTTCAATGGTATTTCCACAAAAAGGATTCACCAATTTCCATTTTTTATAAAAATGATTCACCCAAATTTTACAATATCAAATTATTTTACCTTAAAAATTTCCAACATTATATAAAGACTATATATAAAACCATTATAAATTTGAATAATGTTACAAATATATCAATAACATTTTATAGTTTTCCTATTAGGGAATAGTGAGATTCACCAATGTTTTCAAACTTTAAGATAAGTTTCCATCCTTAAAATTTTCGCTGCCAAGTAGGGAAGAGTAGGCTAGTGTATGATATGCCAGAGGTTAGATTCTTCTAGGAAAATGTAGGCTAGATTAATCTAGGTTAGATTAGGCTAGGCTAAAGTAGGCTAGAGTATTCTAAGCTAGAGCTGTCTAGGCTAGATTACTCTAGGCTAGAGTAGGCAAGAGTATGCTAGTCTAGATTAGGCAAGAGTACACTAGGTTAGGATAGTTTAAGATAGTCTAAGCTAGGCAAGGCTAGGCTATAGTGAGCTAAGCTAGAGTAGGCTAGGGTAGGCTATATTAGTGTAGGTTAGGCTAGAGTAGACTAAGTTAGGCTATGCTAGAGTACACTATAGTAAGCTAGGCTAGGTTAGAGTAGGATGTTTATTATAGGCTAGGCTAGAGTAAGTTTTGTAAGGCTAGGCTAAAGTAGGCTCTAGTAGGCTATGCTAGAGTAGGGTGGAGTAGGATAAGATATGCTAGAGAAGACTAGACTATGCTATTTTAGTCTTGTTGACCACACTTTGTCAACAATCCAAGAAATCGAAGTGGAGAATGTTTTTCAGAGATCTAAGTCATTAATTAGAATTAATATATCATTGTAAGCCCAATTTCTGCAAAGTTTATTATACACAATGCTAGTATGATCATTTATTTATGTAACAATACCTAGGTAAACCTCATCTTTTGTTAAAGCATTTCATCCTAGGAAGTTTTTTACCTTCCCCGAATTATGTGTGTTTGTAAACATGACTAATTGACATAGTTTTTCTTCTAGCTAAAACCCCAAAGCTAGGGTGGAATTCATTGACAAGTTCTTAGGTGAATCCTAGTGTTTATTGAGTCTATTGTAAAAGTGTGTTTAAGAATAATTTTAGTGCATGGTCCCTCGTAAATAGAACACCATGGTTAAATTATTTTATTATAAGCACACTTGGTTTCATGCTAGATCATATTATGTTGCATAGTTGGGTAATGTCTTGATGATCTGGTCTAAATGTGTATTTCTCCTTCCAAGGGTTGAATTAATTGTAATATTTTGATTTAAAAATATTTTAGTGAATGGTCCCTCAGAATTAGAAACTGTGGCTAAAATATTTGAGGGTGGAAAAATAATTAAGTCCCCTTGAGAGTCAATTATTTAACTTTTCTGACAAAATTAAATAAAAATCCTAACCAAAAAAATTGATTAATTTTGAGTCAAAAAAGAATTATATAGAAATTAATTTATCTCAAAGTGGAAAATAATAAAAAATTTATTGCTACAAAATAATTTAATTTTTTGAGGCCCGCCACCAAGAGAAAAATGGACATTTTAAGATAATTTGGCCATTAAGGGAAAAATGGATATTTAAGAAAATTAGAGCCCTTGGACCTTGGTGGTTAAGTCAAAGTCAAAATTTTGAGGAAATTAATCCAAAATATTAATTTTTGGATTAAGAAAAATATGGTTTTTAAGAGAAATTTGGTTTTTTCAACAAAAATAAAAATTTGACCGCAGAGATTAAAAGATGATAAAGTTATTTTAAAAGATCGAGATTATTTTGAGGAGGATCAAGCCAACTAATTGTTATTTTCCATTTGGAGGGGTTTTATCTATAAGGAAGCCAATTAACTTATATTTCCCATCTATGGATGAGGTCATTTTGTAACACATGTACTGAGTTTCTACTCCGTTGGAAACATTTTTCTCATAATAGAAAGACTTTGGTGTTCAACTCATGGTGTTCTTCCATCTGCTAATTTGTAGGATGTCCTAGTTATCTTTTTATCCTATATTTTGCTGCATATTTATCTATTATTTAATTTGTTAGTGATAAGAACATTCTATCTGTACAAGCTACCTTTGGTGATTTGATTCACTATATGATCTAACAATTTATCTTAAGATTTAATTGAGATTACAAGTATACTAGCCCTTGGGCTTCAAGTTCACAAACTATGGGGAAGATCTGACCTTCTTTAGGCTTTAAGCTTTCATTGTGACAAATTATTTTGGAGGAGGGTTTTGGTTGGTCTATCTTTCGAAGGTATGCATCCATGAAATTTATTTAAAAATTTCTGAAATCTTTTATTTGATCCTAGGCTACAAAGATTTAATTTACTAATGAGAGTTAATAAATTTCTTTTCTAAGCATTGTACATTTGTAAATATTAATAAACTTGTTTTCTGACCCTTGTTTTATTTTGTAGCACTTCGGGTTTTGAATTTTGTGTATATATTTGGGGTTTTAGAATTATTTCATTCATTTTTTGAAGGCAAATCTTCAAACCATCAAAGGAAATCAAATTATGTTGTGGATAATCAAGCCCTAGAGCTAGGTTTTGAAAGGTTTCTCCTTTCCACATGAGATACTAGCCATCTCAAGCAAATCATTGGGGTTTTAGATGTTGATCTAGGCCTATGAAGGAAAAAGCTACCATCTAGACCTCATCTAAGCTAAACATCCAACTAAGAGAGGAAGATGTTGGCCCTATCAAGGTGAATTTATGAATTTTTTTTTGTGGAAAATATTTTGATTGAGTTAATATTTTTGTTGTTTTGCAGGGTCTGAAGATTTTCTAAGGCCTCTAAGGCCTAGTTGTAGCCTTCCTAGCCAAGCGACTTTTGTCCTTGTTCCCTAAGACTACAACCTTTTAAGGTGTTGATCCCTTGCTGCCAACCCTCCTAAGGCTCTCGATTTCCATTTTTGGGACTTATACCCTTATTGTAGCCCTTAGAGGGATTTCCTTGCATAGTCACAAGCCTTTAGGGCCTTATTGTAGCCTTAGAGGGGAATTAAACCCTCTTAGTCATCCTCCTTTTCCCCTTTTCCCTTAGGTGCATGCCTCTTAGGAATTATTATTACTTCTAAGAGAATTTTCCTTGTGTGTCATAGGCCTTTTAGGCCTTCTCTTCCCTTGTCATGGCCTTCTTGGGCCATCTTCACCTCATTGCTTCCTTACCCTTATCCTATTAGCCGCATTGTTGGACTAATAACCCTTTTATATCCCTCATCCAAGCCATTCTTCAATCATTGATTGGGTTTGCACTGGTTTATGGCCTTTAACATCTTGTCTTGAATGATTTTGAAATTAACATTGTGGTTTTAGGAAACCTAGTCATCCATCTACAAGGCCATTTGGCCTCTTGGTTTTCCTTCTAAGCCCTCATTGTAATCATTGTTTTCATTTTCAATTTTGAAACATATATGAAAATGGTATGTTAATAGCTTAAAAAAACATTAAATAAGCCTGAACTCATCAATATTTCACTTAAGGCTACAAACATTTGTCTTTTGGTTCATTGGTTGCAAATAAGTGAAATTGTGGAAAACTATGGTGAAAATTCAAGCTTGATATAACCACCTACAACCATCATAAGTCACCTATATCAATGACCAAATTACATTACAATGGCATAATAATTAACTTGCAATCATCTCTTATCATTGGAATATCATTTGCATTGGTTGGGCTTGCATTTCTTGGCATATCTTGTCATTTTTTGAGGTCTGTCATATTAATCTAGGGTCTCATATATGAATCATAAGGTCTGATGATAATCTTGAATGTGGTATAAAAGTAGTGGACAATCATCTAATTTCACTGGGAATTCAATCCTAACATATTGTGCATCTTGAGTAAGTGTCCTCTTGTGTGATTGGGTGCTTTTTTTACTACTGCAATCATTAGTCTCTTGGCTGCCATCTATTGCATTTTTCATTTTTTGCATTGCATACATAAACATATCATTATTTTCATTTTCATCCATCGCATTCTTAGACTCAAGGATATCATTTTTTGCATTCTCATTGACATACATAAGTTCTTTAGAAATTTTGAATAATTTAACACATATTCACAGAGATTATACTGATCATACAATTATAAGCGGAACATGTATAATACATAATCTCCTCTACGTTGATCATCAATTTACAGAAGCAGAAACATTCACAGGCACACATAGAAGCATCAATCAAACTCATAAACACAGTATGTATCTCGGGGAAAGCATCTCGCTAAAAACCCCAACTATCTGTATATTATATTGATTGAATCATGTAACAATAAAAAGCATAATACTTCTCACAAGTATCTCCACCTGTTACACACAATACAGCTCAAATCTGATCTCCAAATCTATTCCACTACTTGCCTGCCTCTCCAGCTCAAGAACTGATGAGAATGGCTTCCCAAACTCGTATTTCACCTGCAAAATAGTCACTCACACTTTTTTGGACGTGAGCACAAGCTATAATGTGGGAAAATACGTGAGAAAACTCATTGGCATACTCAATCCCTTGATTGTGCAAGATCTGGTGCACAACTATAGTCACAACTGATAGCAATCTGATTCTCTACCACCTGTCCCTGTTGAACTGAACATGCACTGACATGCAACTGAGTTAACTGATGTATTCATTAGTTGTATTATGAGTTAATAACTTGTGAATTAATTAATAATTAATTCACCCAACTCATCTCTAGTCTATTGATCAGTTAGACTAAATACAACTAGTTTAACAAAGCTAAACTGAACACAACTCCATCAACTCCACCTCCAGTCCACTAAACTCAACTCACTTGAGTTCTAACTGAAGTCCTGCATGCAAATATTAGTCATCCCATAGGTAACCACGTATTTCCCTCTGGGATCTGCATGTACCACATCTGTAGCTCATCCTGAAGTGCTCTAGAGAATAAGATTAAGTTTATAGCCCAAATATTATTGTGAGATAATAATATTTGACTTTTCTATTTTTGACTTTGATCACTCACACTGTGATCACTCACACTTTCATCAAAAATAAAAGTCCATCTATTTTTTTCCCAACTTGATCAATCATCCATAAACAACAACCTGCAATCCATAGACATGATCCATATGTCTAAAAATAGACATAGTCTAAAAATAGACTTGCGCCAAAAATAGCCTGCGGGCCCACTTAGTGAAGGCAACTCTTTTCACTAAGCTCCATCATCTTGTTGCAATCTCAACAAGCATTTCTTGTTGCACACTTTTCAACACTCCCTCTCAAGAAGAAAGGCTTCCTCTCAAACCCGATCCTGTAACTCTGGAATGTTCTCCATGCAACACATCTGGCCGGTCCACTTGCTCTGTCATCAAAGTCTCTGACTACTATTGCCTCTGTCGAATGAAACTCTGCATCTCTGTGCTCTTCAGTATCTGACTGCTCTAGCCTCTGTCACTTTGATCTCTGACTGCATCCGTGCTGCTGCTGGTTCTATCTCCCAGCATTGCATCCACACTGCACCTCCCAACTGACCTCCCTGTTGGGATAGAAACATCCTCTGATGCTGAAGCTCTACCTGCTGCTGACAAGTGCTCCCTCTCTGACATCTGTGCTACTGCAACATCTCCATGCATCTCGCACCATTGCACACCTCTCTGTGCCACCTAGCACTGTGCAAAACACTTGTGCCTCTCGCATTTCTACAGCCTGCTAGCTATGCGCTGTCCTGGGATTCCCTGCACTGTCGCTCTCTCTGCCACTCCATCCGCATCTGTCTCTACCCAATCAGTCAGTTCCTGCTACTACACATCGGGGCTCCCGTAGCAAGGTCTCATCCAAGAGGTTGGGTACCTCAAGGATCCTGCCCCTCCTCCTTGGGACAATCAATCCACATCACCCCACCTCCTACCTGAAGGTATGGCTGCATGTGATCCCTCAGCCCACCTGGCTCGAAGTTTCCCCCTACTGGAGGTCTTTGGATGAGTAGATGTCTCTACTCCATCTCCTCTCAGCTTCCCCTGTTGTGGCTCCTCCACAACCTTCTGAAGCTGCTGCACCAATCGTGGCTCCTCCACAATCGTCTGAGACTTCTTCTGGCTCTGCATGTCGAGAGGTAATATACGCTCCCTCTCAACCACCAAGTCTCCATCAATTGCCTCGCTGCTCAAGGCTTTGCATGCATCTTGAACCTCAAGAGCATACAGGTTCTTGACCCGTGAACTAATCTGCTTCACATGTCTAGTGATGATGTGTCTAAGAAAAACCTTTCCCTTACTAAAGACCACATCATAGACTCTGTCTTCCAACATCGCGATCAACACCAAGTTTCTCTTCAGTCCTAGTACATACTTGACATTGGTCAAGGTAAGGCGAGCTCCATGCTCCCTCTGAAAATTAACCGTGCCTACACCTGAGACACTATACTTCTCATCATTACCCATCCCTATGAGTATCTGGAGATCTTTCTCCTCCAAAGTACTGAACAAACTTTTGTCACCGGTCATGTGGAAAGAAGCTCCACTGTCAAGAAACCAACCACTTCCCACCATGGATGAAACCATGCATGCGAAGAGTGTGAAGTCCAACTCAAACTGTGAAGCAAGTAAGGCTGCCTCACCTTCAGATCCTTCCCCGGATCCCTTCTTGGACTTCTTCTTTGGGAAATTAGTAGCATAATGACCCAACTCATGACAACGAAAGCATCTCACCTTCGCCTTGTCACCCTTCTTCCCATCATTGGAAGAACTGGATTCGGAAAGAGAAACCTTCCCCTTCCCCTTCTCCGCCTTACTCGCTAAGGCACAGTTCTCCTCATCCTGCATGGATGAAGAACTGTCTCTGGTGCTCCATCTAATCTCCTCTTGCACAAGATCTGACCACAATCTTTCCCATCCTGGCAATTTCTCCCGACCATTGACAGAGTCCTGATAGGAATGCCAACTCTTCGGAAGACCAAGGAGAGCCAAGCTCACCAAGTCCTCATCATCGACAGTAACCCCCACACTTCCCAGCTCATCTCGACACTGAGTGAACCTCGTGAGATACTTGGGGCATACTGTCTCCATTCTCACACTGAATGTTTCTAAGGTTTATCTCTTGCTTTGGAATTAAATTTGAATTCCACCAGCACAAAACTCAACCGCTTCCGATATAGAATTCATGAGAACAAAGTATTTCTTGTACAGAGATCGATTGTATGGGAATTCACCGGATATCTCACCTTCCAAAAGAAGGATGAATCCAGAGGCTACTTGGCCCAATTACAGACTCTGCCTGAAGAAATAAAATGTAAACACTTCCTGAATAAAAGATCTGATGATCAATACAACACTGATATCATGTAGAACTTCTTCTAGAAATCAGCTCGCTCTGATACCATGTAGAAATTTTGAAAAATTTAACACATATTCACAGAGATTATCTTGATCATACAATTATAAGCGGAACATGTATAATACATAATCTCCTCTACGTTGATCATCAATTTACAGAAGAAGAAACATTCACAGGCACACATAGAAGCATCAATCAAACTCATAAACACAGTATGTATCCCGGGGAAAGCATCTCGCTAAAACCCCCAACTATCTGTATATTATATTGATTGAATCATGTAACAATACAAAGCATAATACTTCTCACAAGTATCTCCACCTGTTACACACAATACAGCTCAAATCTGATCTCCAAATCTATTCCACTGCTTGCCTGCCTCTCCAGCTCAAGAACTGATGAGAATGGCTTCCCAAACTCGTATTTCACATGCAAAATAGTCATTCACACTTTGTTGGACGTGAGCACAAGCTATAATGTGGGCAAATACGTGAGCAAACTCATTGGCATACTCAATCCCTTGATTGTGCAAGATCTGGTGCACAACTATAGTAACAATTGATAGCAATCTGATTCTCTACCACCTGTCCCTGTTGAACTGAACATGCACTGACATGCAACTGAGTTAACTGATGTATTCATTAGTTGTATTATGAGTTAATAACTTGTGAATTAATTAATAATTAATTCACCCAACTCATCTCTAGTCTATTGATCAGTTAGAATAAATACAACTAGTTTAACAAAGCTAAACTGAACACAACTCCATCAACTCCACCTCCAGTCCACTAAACTCAACTCACTTGAGTTCTAACTGAATTCCTACATGCAAATATTAGTCATCTCATAGGTAACCACGTATTTCCCTCTGGGATCTGCATGTACCACATCCGTAGCTCATCCTGAAGTGCTCCAAGAGAATACGATTAAGTTTATAGTCCAAATATTATTGTGAGATAATAATATTTGACTTTTCTATTTTTGACTTTGATCACTCACACTGTGATCACTCACACTTTCATCAAAAATAGAAGTCCATCTATTTTTTTCCCAACTTGATCAATCATCCATAAACAACAACCTGCAATCCATAGACATGATCCATATGTCTAAAAATAGACATAGTCTAAAAATAGACTTGCGCCAAAAATAGCCTGCGGGCCCACTTAGTGAAGGCGACTCTTTTCACTAAGCTCCATCATCTTGTTGCAATCTCAACAAGCATTTCTTGTTGCACACGTTTCAACAAGTTCTCTAAAAGGGTAATTGAATTGGCGATTGTTGGATAAGATTGGCTTATTTCTCTAGAGAAATAACATTGTTGATGAATGATATCTTTATCCCATTTGATAGTTAGCATATCTCTATCACATTGCTAAACAAGTGAATAATTGGATAATTGGTTATCTTGTTTCTTGTGGATTTACGAACTTGTTGCAAGTGAGCTTGACGTCTAAAGTTTATAATCTTGCAAATAGTCACTTAATTGGTAATCTAAGTATTCTTAAGAATTTTCTAATTATGTTTCAAGGCCATCATCATCTAATTAGCATTATTGAAAGAAGCATTTAATTTTGTATATTTATGGTCATTTCATCAACAATTGTCTATTGTGATCTTGACACCTTTTTTTGGGCACCATCTATTTGTTTCATTGAGCACTTTCTTTTGGTGAAGATTGTCATTATACATTGTTAAGTACTTTTTTATTGAATATCATTGTAATTTGTCTCTATTTAAGACCCTTAACAAATTCACCTAAAGATAATCTCTCATTTTTCACTTGCATTCTAGGATTAGTCTTACACTAATTAATTTACCTCCAAGTATAAGCTTGCTTGATAGGGAGATAAGACCACCTTTCTCAACCATCTTGCAAAACCTAGACCCTCTTTTGTGGTTAACTGGTGACCTTGCAGTCGTTAGAGCCTCTCTACAGAACTAGACGAATCAGGTAGTTAGAACTCCAGGGGAGGTATCGTTAATATATTCTTGTCTATCTTCCCCTGGGTTTATTTGTCACAAACTACACTAGAGACTAGCTTTAAAATAGTTGAGAGGAAGGATTCATCTAGTTAGGCATTAAATTTAAAATTAATCAAGATCCTATACTTCACTTAGATTTTAAGTGTTTCATTTCATATATGATAGTGAAGCATCCTAAAGCAACAACTATTCATCCGATGGCTTGGTTAATGTTGGGTGTAGGAATTGCACTTAAGCAAACTCCTCAACACTTAATTGTCAACCTGGGGGATTCATAAACTTAGAGATGAAGCACAGGCAATGCCAGATATGGTATGAATATTTCTAATGCTAGTCCCTACTTTCTTTAAAGGAAAGATTGCATAATCAAACTAAAGAAAGAAAAAGACAACTTGAAAAATCAAAATAATCTAAGACTAGAACAAGGAAGAATTCATTTGCAAAATAGATTTAGAAATAAAGGGGCAATCACTCTAGCTCACTATTGATTAACTACTGAGTGTGGTTTTCTTTAGCATAGACGCTTTAGTAGTCTCAACAAATGGGCCCTTCAAACCTGCTTATGTAGAGATTTCCTTCTCACACTAATCTATCTTGCACTAGTGCAGTCTGCTTGCACTACTGCAAGAACAGAGATTTATGCAGAGGGTATAAATGGTGTCTATACTAAAAGCATTTTCCTTCGTGCAAGGGCTTGAACTTTTTGAAGTTCAGAGCACTCAGATTACGTGACAAGAAACTAGTTCTTGCACCAGATCAAAGCTTCTTACACTTAGTATTTAATTCTTGAAATAAGAGCTTAACTACTTCAAGTGTTGTGAAATAAAATTGCACACATAAAAATGAATGTTTTTGATTTTAACAGAGTGCAAAAATAAAGAAACAATCCTTATAATTTATCTTGTCATGAAGCATTAATGAAAGCAAAAAAATTACTAGAAGTAAACTAAAAAGGCTTGCTGCATCACACCAACATGCACTGGTGCAAGTTCATTTCTCCTGCTTGGACCAGGCGGGAAAACCAAATCAAACAGAAATGCAGAAAGTGAATAGCACACCAACATGCATTGGTGCAAGTTTATTTCCCATGCTTGGACCAGGCGGGGAAAACCAAATCAAACAAAACTGCAAAAAGTGAATAGCACACCAACGTGCACTGGTGTAGGTTTATTTCTCCTGCTTGGACCAGGCGGGGAAAACCAAATCAAACAAAACTGTATAAAATGAATAGCACACCAACGTGCACTAGTGCAGGTTTATTTCTCCTTCTTGGACTAGGTGGGGAAACCAATCCAAAATCAGATGTAGGAAAATGAATTCTAACTACTTCACTCTGCGGATCCACTTTCACTCAAATAGGAATTCATGTGTTGTACATTAAATCACACTTGGTAGTATAAGCATAAATTACAAGAACAGAAAATAGGGTAAACTTGCTGGGTTGGCTAGGCCCTAGCCAACCAGCGCATTTCCCTTTCAAATAGAAATGCTTCTCAACACTTTACCAATTCATCAACTTTCAAACAAAAATATGATTCATGAAACATAAGGCAAAGCTCCCTTTTTTATTAATTGATAGAGGCAAATACATGCATGATTACATAGTCCAACCCAAATTTGGGGGATAACAAAAATACAAGCTTGTTACCGCCTCCCTAGTTATATCTCCGTTCTATATAAACTTATCAAAAACTATCTCACCCTATTTACATTCCTCGTTATATAGATCCTTGGCCGAAGGCCAAAAGAATCATTTAACCAGTTACATAATTGATATGTAGATTTTAGCTTTCAGCCTTCAAAATTAGGCAGTTTAACAAAACTGGCCATAGCCAATCTCCAATTATTTGTTCTTCATAAATCCGATATCAGCTACCTTTTGATTGCCTTGCTATCATAGCTGGAGCTTGGCTGCCTTCAGATTGAACCTGCTGTCATGGCTGAAGCAGCGCAAAATAAGGCGGTGATCAAGGAGGTCTGGATTTGGTGCAAAGATTCACTGTGTTGGAACCAGTGCAAGATCTGATCCTGCACTAACATCAATGGTCACAATAAGCACTTGATAATCAAACAACATTAGAGATATCGATAAGTTACAAGAGTGATTATAAGAAAGAAATCACGTAATAAATAATTAATTAATGCGAAGTTAGGTTAAAAATATGTAATATAAAGTTCATGCGAAATATGTCATCATTCTTAGACTAGTGCAACATGAGGGTGTATAAGAGAGGTAAAATAGTGGTAAATGGTCATGATTTAGGAAGGAAAAAATGGTCGAAAGGGAGAAAATTATGGGGCTAACATCCTCCCATCCCTAAACTATTGTGTGTCCTCACACAACTCTTTACCTCTGCAAAAAACTTCAAAACTTTAAGCACTCCAGCTCAATCCTACTTTGGCATACTGTCATCACCCTGCAATGTTTCAGACTTCTTCTTTTTGGTGTTCTTTAACTTCTTGGTCACCTTTTTAAGTCACCTGAAACATTGTGTAGCTCCGTACTTCCAGACTTTAACTTCCCTTTTCTTCTTCTTCATTTCTGCTGTCAATTCTCCTTTGTTCTGTTCTTTGTTCTTCCGTGATTTGGCTACAAGCTTCTCTAAATTTTGCACTTGAAGCTCTAACTCAACTACCTGAGCAATAAGAGTTACCAATTCCTTCTCTTTTTCTGTTTCGACAGGAGCTGCGTCTTTCTCAAGGACCTCCATATCCACCATGGTTACATCAGGAAATTCTTCTCCCTCTGGTCACTTTTCTTCTAGTTCTTCCTCCTCTGGTTCTTCTTCTTCCGTTTCTTCCTCCTTTGGTTCTTATTCTCCTGCCTCTCCTTCTTCTTCTCCTTCTTCAGATTCCGCCTCTTCTTCTTCAGATTCCACCTCTTCTTCTTCTTCTTCTTCTTCTTCTTCTTCTTCTTCTTCTTCTTTTGCTTTATCTTCTGTGGGGTCTGCCTTTTCTTTTTCTTCTTCTACTTTATCTTCTGTGGGGTCTGCCTCTTCTTTTTTGGATTTCGCCTTTTCTTATTCGGATTTTCCCTTTTCTTCTTCTTATGTTTCTTCGTTGTCTGATTCTTCTCCTCTTGCCTCTTCTTCTTCTGCTTCCTCATTTTCTACTTCTTTCTCTGGTTCTTCTTCTCGCACTAGTGCTTCTTCTTGTACCGGTATAAGAGGGGATTCCACACCCTGTGGAGACCGTGGTTCTTTGCCTACATCAGAGAATTTACTCTTTTTCCATGGCTTCTTGATAAAATTGGCCAACAGAGCATCATCCTCGACCTCTGCAAAATTTTTTGCATCTACAAGGACTGACAAGTTGTCATTTTCGGGGGTCAAAGGGGTCCCTTCAGCTGGTGCACTAGCCGTCCTCTCATTTGAAGATGAGGCCTTCTTTGTTTGTTCAGATCGCTTCCTTTTTGCACTGGTGCAAGAAGGTGTTCCCTTTTCATTTTTACTCGGGCCCTTACTTGTGCTGGAGGGGCCCTCTATCCCCTTTCCAGTGGCTGTCCCTTTGTGCAGTTGTTTTAACAGTGCTTCCCATGTCATACCTTCCACTTCTAACTATTTTAGGGCCAAAATTTTTATTAGGTTATGATGATATAACCTTGTGTCGGCCTTGTCTGCCCTACTGTCCTGTACAATTTTTAGCCATTTTCTCCAAGCTTTTGAGCAGAAAATAGGGGAAATTCATCCTCCACTGGATGTGCCGGCCTGCTTCAAAATGTTTCAACATTCTAAAATTATATACCAAAGTGCAGGTGTATTTTCCCTCATA
Organism: Pinus tabuliformis; assembly: GCA_031772625.1. Taxonomy (NCBI): domain Eukaryota; kingdom Viridiplantae; phylum Streptophyta; class Pinopsida; order Pinales; family Pinaceae; genus Pinus; species Pinus tabuliformis. Next base: position 471,563,178 of record CM062813.1, on the reverse strand, counting down.
GGTCACAAACTTTTGTAAAATGAAAAGGAGGTCTTTCCACTAACCCAGAAGGGCGCGACACAGAACTCCTACTTTCTAGTCCACCTCTATCTTTTTATCAACGACGAAATTATTCCAACATTTCCTTTCTAGCTTTTGATTCTTAAACCGTTGTTCTCCAGTGTTCTCTAAGCCCATCACTGCTGCTATGAATTCCTTTGTGACTTTGAATTTGAGTGGCCTAATTTTCACTTGGTCATTTCTAAAACTCCTTGCGAATTGTAGAGCCACTTCTTTATCATACCCGTCAAACTTCTGTAGAAATGGAAGAAAACCCGAGTCTCACAATAGTGTAAGACTATTGCGATACTCAGCGGTCTGCTCTATTTTGCTGAGAGACAGGGGTTCATTCTAAACAGGCAGCATTGCTGCTTAACGACTATGAACAGTCGAGTTCTGAAATTTTACATGCAATACTAGGAAAATTGGTGCTTATAGATAGAAACCTAACTGTCCACCATCGTTTCCATCATATCATTGGTTCATTCACTGTAGTTGCACATCATCTTTGAGGTCAAGCCGGATTGGTACTTGTGGCAGCGGTTTAACATCTAGGTGAGGTAATAATTATGAGTGAAGGACGTTCAGGATTATGGCAAAGAAGGGTAATCATGTCCAAGCAATGGTTAAAATATTTTGACATTCCTTCATAATTCAAGAAAAGAACTTAGCATTTATTAAAAAATATCATGATTTCTAACTTAAAAACACCTTGTACTTTAAATCATTTTCTCCTAGTTAGTATGATAGCATAAGTACTTCGTCGGTTAAGTGAAAGGACTTCATATAAATTTCATTATGACCATTTTCCTATGCCATATGCTATAAAAATAAATTGTACTATGTTGCTGACAAGGTGCATGCTTGCACTTATCTGCTTGCACCGCTTAAATCATACTATTCTGCTGGTACCTTTTTGCTTATTTTATCATATAGGACAACATGCTTTCACTACTGCAAGCATAATATCTAAAAATAGAGAATTTAAATAAATATAGGCTGGATTTCAACATGACTTCCTCAACTTATACTAAAAATTGGCTTCACCCTTTCTTGATGTTTCAGGGCATATCCTTTTGCTCTTTGTGTGCGAGATCGTGCAATAAATTCATGAGGGAATAAAGAAGTTGGAAAGGGGAATTTTCAGAATGGGAAGGAATTCTATTATAGGGATTCCAGAAATAGTACCAAAGAGGGAATAAATAGAAGTGGGATAGGGAAAATATTTCAAGTTTAAAGTGGGATTTCTTCCAAGCAGATAGGGTAAATTAGAAGAGTGTGGGAAGGTTAATCATTCTAGGATTGAAGAAGAAAACTGAGGGAATATTATGAAAGTGGAATATGAAGAAAGGCAGAAAATTTTCTGGAAGATCTCCCTGCACTGGTGCAAGAAAAAATAACTACAATGAAAATTAAGCATTACTTGAGTAAAAATATCCATGCTAATTATCCCAACTATATAAAGGTTGGTTTTGTTCAACCTGATTTTACTTCTGGTAGCTAGCATATCTAAAGATCAAGCAACATTTTATTTTTATTAGAAATTTTTGATCTTCGTGCCAGCAAACTAGTTTTCAGGTTGATCTTTCTACAATCATGTTAGCGAACTGATTTTCATAATTACAGGAAAATATTTCTTCTTTACTTTTTTTTCTTATTTTTTTATCTTTATTTTTAAGAAGAAAGAGAATTCATGTTTTCAAAAGGTTGGTATTACCATTCACCACTACTATCCCAAATTGCTGTTGGACTTGTTGTGTAAAATCTTTCCTGGTAGGTGGCTGAAAATACTTCTTTAACATGTGGCCATTTACCAAGAATATTGAATTTTGTCCATCAGTAGTTTTAGCTTCTACTGCTCCATTCTCAAATACTTGGATAACTTCATAAGGTCCCATCCAACGTGTATGGAATTTCCCTTTAAAGATTTTAAATCTAGAATCATAAAGGAGCACCCAATCACCTGGTTGGAACTGCTTTTTCTGAATAGACTTGTCATGCCACCTTTTACGTTGTTGTTGAATTAGTATGTTCTGTTGAAAAACATCCCTACGAAATTCATCTAACTCATTTAATTGGAGAAGACTCTATTGTTGTGCCTCAGAGAGATCTAGTGCTAACTGAACTGCAGTTCTGAAAATTTTGATCTGGAATTCAATTGGTAACAAAACCTGTTTGCCATATACCTGCTCATATACTGTATGTCCCATGCTATTTCTCCAAGTGGTTCTGTATGCCCACAAAGCCTTTGGTAATCATTCAGCCCAGTCCTTCTGATGCATATTGACTGTCTTTGTAAGAATGGACTCGATCACTTTGTTCATGGATTCCACCTGGCCATTTTCTTGCGGGTGATATGGTGTGGATTTCCTGTGTCAGATCTTATATTGCTCCATCACACCCTGTACCAGATTAGAAATAAGCTGCATACCATTGTCAGAAACAATTTCTCTAGGCACACCAAATCTAGTAAAGATTTCAGTAAAAAGAAAATCAACAACAACTTTTTCTGTAGCAAAATAAATAGCTTTAGCTTCTACCCATTTGGTAACAAAATCTTTACAAACCAAGATATGCTTTTTACTTAATGACGTTGGATTTATTGACCCTATAAAATCAATAGCCCATTTTTAAAATGGCTCAATCATAACTTGAGGGCATAAAGGCATTTCATTGGTTTGATTAGGCTGGCCTATTTGTTGACAGCTATCACAATGTTTGACATAATGTTTGGCATCCTTAAACAAGGAGGGCCAAAAGTAACCAGCACGCAATACTTTATATGCAATCCACTTATCAGCGAAGTGGCCTCCACAAGGTTCATCATGAGCAGATTTTAATATGTCAAACACTTCCTTCTCTCTTACACACCTATGGATAATCAAATCTAGACTGGTGTAAAAGAGATCTCCTTGAATCTAGGAATATGTAGCACTTTTTTGAACAATACTCCACTTTTCATGAGAGGAAAAGTGGGGTGGTGTTTTCCTAGTAACCATGTAATTCGAAATGTCAGCAAACCATGGGGAATCTGTTGACATAGCAAAAATATGTTCATCTGGAAAATCATCATTAACAGGAGTTGCTTCACTAGGATTATCTAATCTAGAAAGAAAATCTGTTACAACATTAGATTTTCCTGGTCTATCAACAATAATAATGTTAAATTCGTCCAACAATAGTAACCACCTAGTCACTCTACTGCTATTTAATGTTTTATTCATTAAATATTTAATCGTGGAATGATTGGTATGTACAAATACTTCATATCCTATAATATAGTGCCTGAACTTATTAATTGCAAAAATTACAGCTAAAAACTCTTTCTCTGTAACTGTATAATTTAATTCAGCGGAAGACAAATTCTTACTAATATAATAAATATCATAGGATTTTTTATTTTCCTCCTGTCCTAAAGTTGCGCCAATAGCCAAGTCTAAAGCATCAGCGGAAATATGGAAAGGTAGAGACCAGTTAGGACCTCTTAAAACTGGTGCATGCACTAAATTTTCCTTCAATGTTTCAAAAGACTGTTGGCAAGCTGTGGTCCAAGAAAATTCACTATCCTTAGCCAGAAGTCAAAAAAGAGGAGAAGGCTATATTAGAAAAAAAAATTAATGAATCTCCTATAATAACTAGCATGTCTTAAAAAACCCCTTACTTCCCTTTGAGTTTTGGGTGCAGGAAGACGAAGAATGATTTCGATCTTTGCTGGATCAACCTGGATACCTATACTGGAAATCAAATGGCCAAGTACTATTCCCACTTTGCACATTAATCTACATTTATTGTCACTCAAGATGAGATGGGCTTCCTGACAACGAAGAAGTACTTTTTCCAGGTTTTCGAGAGCTTCCTAAAAAGAATCACCAAACACAGAAAAGTCATCCATATAAATTTCTACAAATTCTAGATCAGCAAAAATGGCCAGGATTGGCCTTTGAAAGGTAGTCGGAGCATTACATAAACCAAAGGGAAGTACTATATAAGAAAATGTACCCCATGGACATGTAACAGTAGTTTTATCTGATCCTCAGGTGTAATCTATATTTAGTTATAACTATTGAAGCCATCCAAAAAGGAAAAGTATTTCTTTCCTGCAAGGGTATCAAGCACCTGGTCAATTAAAGGGAGAGGGAAGTAATATTTGGGAGTGGATTTGTTTAATTCTCGATAATCAATACAAATATGCCATCTTCCATCTTTCATAGGTACTAGCACTAATCGAGAGACCCACTAACTGTCAGAAATAGGATATATAAAACCAGCATCCAAGAGTTTCTGCACTTCTTCCTTCACAATATCTCTTAGAACTAGATTCATTCGCCTTTGGGGTTGTCAGATAGGTCAGGATCCTTCTTGAATATAGATATGATGTGTACAAGTTTCAAGGGGGATACCCTTCATATATTCATAGCCCCATGCAAAGGCACTAAGATGGTTTTGCAACAAATTCACAAGCTTCTCTCGTTGAGATGAGTCCAAATATGAACTAATATACAAGGATTTACTGGGGCTAATCTAAATAAGAGTAGTATCAGGCTTAGGAGTACTCAAGGGGGTGGCCGAATGCAGCAGTACAGAAGAATAGGAATCGTGGTTATCTTGAAAATCTAGGCTGAAGATCTGGCTCAATAGCTCAAAATTAGGCATAGTGTCTAGATTATTCAAGAAATATTGAATCTCATCTTCTTGTGAAGACCCAGTATGCTGAAGGATAAAGGAAATGGGCTAAGTCTCCTCATCGCTGCTCTGATACAACCATAAAGTATCTCAAAGGTCTTGAATGGATCTAGCAGGGGGTTATAAGGTAACATTCTTCCTAGCTTCCCCATGTGAAATATACATATCACTGGAGCGACATCCAATATATGCATCAGCTGTAGCAAGCCATGGTCGACCCAAGATAAAGGCATGTCCTCCTACTCGGTTCTTTAGCTGAAGCACAATGAAATCATCAAGATATTCCCAAGAATCTAATGAGATGATCACATCTTCCAATAGTCCTTCTGGCTTAGTTTTAGATCTATCTGCTAATTCAAGCACAATGGGAGTAGGGTCAAGATGAGATAACCGAAGTTGATCCATGGTTTGCTTAGTCATGACATTAATGGTTGCCCTCAAATCTATAACAACATTAGAGTCAAGGACATTACCAATCTGAACTAAGACAACAAGGTTTCTAGGATCAGTATATTTTTCCATAGACACACATCCCGTCATCAACTCTACTGCCCTACCAACAAATTGAATGGTTTTGGGTTCCAATCTATTGCTCCTAGGTTTCTTGACACATAGTTCCTTAATAATCTTAGTGTAAATAGGGATCTCTTTGATGGCTTGGAGCAGAGGTATCTTAATGAAAAGATTTCAAAGCTCTGATGCCAAGCTAATCTCAGAAGTAGGCTCACTTCTTTCCATTACTAGCCTCTCTAGGAAGGGAGGCTAGTTGGAAGAAGGTGGCAAGGATTCATAGGGTAAGGGCTGCTTAGTGACAGCTTTCAGAGAATGATTAAGAGTTTCCTCTTCTTCTTTCTCTTCAACAATCACTCTAGGTTGATTCTGATTTTTCGATGTTACAGTCCTTCCCGGTCTTAATTGAATATCATGAAACCCAACTGGAATAGACTGGTACTCGAATAAAGGTGGGTTTGTTACATAGATCATTTACACTGCTTTATTATTGTTAGGATTGGGCATAGGCTGAGCAGGAAACTGAGGAGGTCGAAAAGGTGGAGGTAAAGGTAATGGTGGAGTAGACTGACTCGAAGGTTGAGGCATTGGATAAGGTGCATGTGTAGATGGATATGATTGCATGGGTGGCTAGTAGGAATATGGAGAATGAGTTGGCCCTCTCCAACTTATTACCATGGTTGAGAAGGTTTCCCATGCTGATATTGGTTTCCATACTGCCACTGCTGATTAGTGTTAGGATAAGAATATGCATGTGAATTATAACCAAAATAGTGTGGAGAAAATTCAGGAGCCATACCTGCACCTACCTGAGGCCAATTTCTTTTTTCTCCCATAGCATACAAGTATTTAGCTTTAGGTAGTCCCCCTATAAATACAGCTTTAAGTCCTGGTATAGAGGGACATTTTTCTGTGATATGGTCTTCTACACAAATAGCACACTTATTAGTTTCTTTCAAATTAAGAGGACATTCTTTAGGAGGATTTTGTCTCTACATTTAGGACATAAAATACTTAACGAATCTTGTTCCTTCATGAGTTTTTGCTGAAATTTTAAAGAGTCCAACTGTTCGGTAACAGTATTCATTATATAAATTTTCATGTTTTCCATTTTATTTTCTAGTCCAACAATCATTGCATCAGTAGATTCAGTTATTCTATTTCTATTTCTAGTTCCTCTACCGGATCTATACTGATTTCTTTAGAATTTCATGCATAATTCACAAATTTGTTCGAAAGTTTACTGAGAAATATCACCTTGTCCTAACAGATTTAAATTATTTCTAGCATTATCAGTAAGTCCTCTTAAGAACAAGGTTCTAATAGTACTAGAATCAAGCTTAAGTTTTGACCTTTGTAAAATATACAGAAATCTTTCTAGATAGTCTTCAAGAGTTTCATCATCATCCTGTATGATTGTAAAAATCTCATCCTGCATGTCCCGAGCTTTGCAATATTCTTGATTTTTAGATAAAAAAAATCTCTTCATCTGATCCCAAGAGGCTATAGTGTTTCCTCCTAACCCCATAAACCAGCGCAAAGTTGAGTCCTTGAGAGTAACAGGAAATAATCTTAGCTTCTGAGCATCAGTTGAATAATCATAACTTCTACACAAAATATCAAACTCAAATAGAAAAGAGTCAGGATCTTCATGAACTTTACCATGGAAATGAGGGAGAGATGATGGTGGAATGTTCTTCATTTGTGCCACAGTATCGGGGTCCACAATTGGAAACACAAAAGTGGATTGTTCCCCACTTACCTGGTTTTCATCAGTCCTTTCCCCATGATCTTCATGACTGCCATTGTTTCACTTTTGCTCCCAACAGACTAAACCACACCTCAGCTATTGTCACCAAAATCTAGGTGGACTGTTCTTGCATGACGGGTTTGAATTGGATTGGGCTTCCTTCTCACAGAAGGAGACCCAATATGAGAATGGTTTTTAGAATTCTTTCGGCCCTTAGTGGGCTTTGAACTCCTAACTTTTCTAGGCATTCATTTCAAAAAAAAAAAGAAAAATAAGAAAAACAATTTCTAATAAAAATGTTATCAGAAATCAATCAACACCCGTAAAATTCCTTCAAAGAAGCTTTTCCAAAAAAAATACTGCAAAAATGAAGGAAAAATTACCTCTATTGTATAGTCAAAAAATTCTTAACAAATCAAATTGCCTCCCTGACAATGGTGCCAAAATGTTCGGTGCAGGAATTGCACTTAAGCAAACTCCTCAACACTTAATTGTCAACCCGAGGGATTCATAAACTTAGAGACGAAGCACAGGCAATGCCAGAGATGGTATGAATATTTCTAATGTCAATCCCTACTTTCTTTAAAGGAAAGATTACAAAATCAAACTAAAGAAAGAAAAAGGAAACTTGAACCATCAAAATAATCTAAGACTGGAACAAGGAAGAATGCATTTGCAAAAGAGATTTAGAAATAAAGGGCCAATCACTCTAGCTAACTATTGGTTAACTACTGAGTGTGGTTTTCTTTAGCAGAGAGACTTTAGTAGTCTTAACAGATGGTCCCTTCAAACCTACTTATGTAGAGATTTCCTTCTTGCACTAATCTATCTTGCACTAGTGTAAACTGCTTGCACTAGTGCAGGTTTATTTCTCCTATTTGGACTAGGCGGGGAAAACCAAATCAAACAAAACTGCAGAAAGTGAATAGCACACCAACGTGCACTAGTGCAGGTTTATTTCTCCTGCTTGGACTAGGCGGGGAAAACCAAATCAAATGAAACTGCAAAAAAATGAATAGCACACCAATGTTCACTAGTGCAGGTTTATTTCTCCTGCTTGGACCAAGCAGGGAAACTAATCCAAAATCAGATGCAGGAAAATGAATTCTAACTACTTCACACTGCGGATCTGCTTTCACTCAAACATGAATTCATGTGCTATACATTAAATCACACTTGGCAGTATAAACATAAATTACAAGAACAAAAAATAGGGTAAACGTGTTGGGTTGGCTCGGCCCTAGCCAACCAACACGTTTCCCTTTCAAATAGAAATGTTGCTCAACACTTTATCAATTCATCAACTTTCAAACAAAAATATGATTCATGAAACATAAGGTGGAGCTCCCTTTCTTATTAATTCATAGAGGCAAATACATGCGTGATTACATAGTCCAGCACAGATTTGGGTGATAACAAAAATACAAGCCTGTTACCACCTCCCTAGTTATATCTTTGTTCTATATAAATTTATCAAAAAAATTCTCATCCTATTTACATTCCTCGTTATATAGATCCTTGGCCAAAGTCCAAAAGGATCGTTTAACCGATTACATAATTCATATGCAGAATTTAGCTTTCAACCTTCAAAATTAGGCAGTTTAACAAAACTGGTCGTAGCCAATCTCTAGTTGTTCGTTCTTCATAAATCCAATCTCAGCTACCTTTGGATTTCCTTGTTATCGTAGCTAGAGCTCGGCTACCTTCAGATCTAACCTGCTATCGTGGCTAAAGCGGCAAAAAATAAGGCGGTGATCAAGGAGGTCCGGATCTGCTACGAATATTCGTTGTGCTGGCACCGGTGCAAGATCTGATCCTGCGCTAGAATAAGTGATCATAGTAAGCGCATGACTACCAAACAACATTAGAGATATCGATAAGTTACAAGAGTGATCATAAGCAAGAAATCACGTAATAAATAACTAATTAATGCTAAGTTAAAAATATGAAATATAAAGTTCATGCAAAATATGTCATCATTCTTGGACTAGTGCAAGATGAGGGTGTATAAGAGAGGTAAAACAGTGGTAAATGGTCATGGTTTAGGAAGGAAAAAATGGTCAAAAGGGAGCATAGGGGCTAACAACCAATAATTCACGTAAAATAAGTATTTTGACTCCATTTAAGGCACCACTCTTTCAAGGTAATCTAATAAATATCTAAACTTGCTAGATTAACCAAGTTACTGGGCCATTTAGTTGTGTCTCTTGAACTTGTTGATTGTTGGATGGTCTTGCATCTTCACATTTTATATGGACTACCCCTCATAGCTTGATGTATGGAGATAACTAGAAGGGAGAGGGTGAAGATCAGAGTGACAATCCCCACCCTAAGAATTGTCGAATCTTACTTGTACAATTTGGGTGACAACAGGTCTAGTATAGGTTAGACTAGGCCATGTTAAGCTAGGTTAGTATAATATAGCTAAGCTACACAATGTTCTCCTAGGTTTGTTCGAGTACACTAAGCTAGCCTGGGTTAGGCAAGCTAAGCCAAGCTAAACTAGGTTAGGCCAAGCCAATCTAACAGGATGAGGATAGGCTAAGGGCCATGGTTAGCCTAGGGCACACTAGGCTAAAGGCCTAGGATAGGCGAGGCCACACTAGACTAGGTCAATCCATACTAATCTAAACTAAGCTAGGCTAGGTTAGAGTAGGATAGATTAGGACAAAGTAGTGTCAACTAAACTAAAGTAGATTATTCTAGAGTTGTAAATGTTAGAGTAGAGTAATTAAGAGTAGTCTAAGTGTGTCTAGAATAAGATAGAGTAGGATCGGTTAAGCTAGAGTAGGATAGAATAGGTAAGGTTATATTAGGTTAAGCTAGAATACATTAGTCTAAAGTAAGTTAGGCTACAATCATATACTTTAGTTTGGCATAAACTAGGCTAGAGTAGAGTAGGATAAGATGGAATAGGCTAGGGTAGCCTAGAGTAGGTTGGGCTAGGCTAGAGTATGCTAGAGTCAAAGTGGTTTAATGATAATATTAATGATGTGAACAATACCCATAATATATCTTAAGTGATGATTCAAATGATAACTTTCCTACTACTAACGACCTGAATTGAAGCAAACATGGAGATATAAATGATAACAATAGCATGGAGGAGAGATGTGAAGATGTTCCAAATGATCTTGGTGTTAATAACAATGAATATTTCCTCCAGGTGATTATTATAAATGGATTAACGATGACAATGAATATTTTCCTCCAAGTGATGATTCTAAAAGAGCTGATGATGATTGTGATGGTGGTGAAGATTTTTATCCAGGTGTAGAATGTAAAGGCACTAGTGACGATGATAGTAATTTTCCTCTAAGTGGGTATTTTAAAGGCACAAATGATGAGTAATTTCCTTAGAGTGGTGAATTTGATGTCATCTTTAGTGTTCAAGATGATGATGATTTTTCTTCAAGTGAATATTTTAATGTTACCTTCACGGTATATCAAATGACATTAATGATGATGGCAAGCATTTTCATATTAAGTTTAATGTCCTTTTAAAGATTATAATATAAATGAATATGATGATAGGCCTAGGAATGAAGATCATGTTCTAAGACATCAAAGCACAATAATTTGAGGTGGTCAGAATTATCTTGTTGGGTCTCTTAATTATGTTGAGCATGATTATAATGAGGACATTGATCTCCCCATTGAAGGTGATATTCTTAACGATTAGAATTATGATATTCCCATTAACTTGCTAGAGATGATATACGGAAGAATTGATTTTATGCCCAAGATAAGGAATAGGACTATATGTTTTTATATCAATCCAAATCATTCTAGTTATATAAGATGTGGGAAAAAGTTTACCAAAATCTAAATTCCTATTAATGATTTGATTTTAGGGGAATGTTATCAAAATATTTATTTGAAAGGCATGCCATGGAGAAAAGGAAGACATACTTGTTAATGAATAAAAGCATGAAAAATTCACATTTATTTGGGGCCATGATATGTACAGATATAGGTTATGATTATCACATTGGAAATATTCCACTATGAAAAAATAAATCCACAAACCTTCAGTCACTTGGTAATACTCATCTATCAAGAATCTAAACAAGCCTAGAAAAATATTTGTTGTAGTAGTAACAATATACCCAAAAAAAATTGTCAAGAGCCCAATTTTGGAGTCCCCCTTTTCATTCAACTCATAAGAATTTGTGTGGAAAAACTCATCAAACCTTTCTTCACCCAATATTTGTACACACACCCCCTTACTCTCAGAGATGTGCTCACTATACTTACCTAATTTCCTAGTAAAATTAGAAAAATGGGGTTCTTAAATTTGTTTTTAACTTCTTTTGAGTTCATAAACCTCACTTTGGATGTCTTCATCATATTTGTCTTAGCGATACATTTCCAATGATATGAAATTTATCCAAATCAGATTCCATAATATCAAGTTATGCTCCTTTAAAATCTCATTAAATAAAAAATGCCATCTCAACTTTCCTGCCACTTGTTCTCCACATGGTGCCCACATGGCATATTACTACCCTGCCACATGTTGAAAAGTGTAACTAGGTTCATTCTTCATAATGACGTGTATTTTTTATTTTATTTATTTAATATATAAAAGAAAAATAAAAATATTTTTGTAATGCTTGTCTCGTGGGTTTCATGAGTAAGGAATTTTATTTTAGTTATGTCTCCCAATGTGAGCCCTTAGGATTGGTCATAAAGTCAAATTGAGTCAATGTCGTGTGATGTACCCTTCTTGGGTATGTTACATTTGTATATGAGTCAATGAAAGAGTCAAATATTCTCCAAGACCAAGCTCAAGCACCTCCAACAAGCTAAACTCAAGATGGAAAGATGAACCTCCACCAAATTACATGCTGGCTTAGGACTCCTCCAAGTCAAGCTTATGTACATGGGAAAACCAGTATAAATAGGCAGCTCAATCTCCATTTGAGCACACATATTTTATTCAAGGTATGAAGCAAAAATAAGTGAAAAAAGACATAAGAAAAGCCTCCATCCAAGTGAAGAATGGATCAAAAGATGAGTTATTTTGGATATGTTTTAGGGTTTCTTTTGTCACACTTGTGAAGGGATCTAGGTTTTCGATCTACTGCAGATAGGATGAATTGTAGTCACATCAAAATATTTAAGATTGCTGTCAATGAGGTCCACCTAGAAAACCAAGCTCACTAACAAGGAAAGGAAGATATAATGAAAGCATAGAAGGATAAATCTCTCCATGATCTCCTCCCTCATGTAACCTAAGTCTTTTTAAGGGAAGGTTGAAAATTTGCAAAAATTGTAGGCGAGTCAAATTGCAGTAAGGAAGGACAAGGTTGTAGTGAAAGTGTTCCTAAGTTCAAAGTTGAAGATAGAGACAAGCTACAAGGATAAAGGTGACTTAGTCTTGGAGGAATCTTGGTTAAGGGTCGAGGTCATGTTCTTGGTATTCATCAATTGAAGTCTCTATAGGAAGAATAATTTGTTTGGGTTTTCCTCTTAAGTGGGAGAGGTTTTGGGCCTGTATTATCACCTATATTATGTGTCTCTTGCATCTTTATTATTGATGCATTGGTAGCTATTTGATGAAGAAGAACACTATAATAATCTACAGAAGGAGAAGATCTTAATATAAAGAAGGAAAATACATTCACAAGCAGTTATCACTAATAGAGAAATCTCTTAATCTTGATGCCCTAGATTTCTCAACATGGTATCAGAGATAAGGTGAAAAATCAAGGAAAGGGAATCTCATAAAGGGACACAAAAGCACTCAAGGATCAAATCTAGAAGGATATAAAAGAGAATCAAGAAGTATCAAAACCCTAGATCGAAGAAGAAATTCTACACTAGTAAGAAGTCTTGGAATCCTCAAGTGAAAATTCATATCGAGAGACCACAAAGACGCTACTCAAGTCAAAGGACTTATACATCAAGTTTCTTACTAGAGAAGTAAGATCAAGGACATTGTCATAATATTAAGAAGTACTAAGGAAATTTTCTCTCATTGAAGCAAGGGCCTAACCATTATAGAAGATCATCCAAGAATTATCAAGAAGTCATCATTGATCATCATCAACAAGGACATCTACATCAAAGGATCTAAAGTGATCTCCTTCTTTGTGAAGTCAAGTCTTGTGAAAATTTGAGAAACCTTGAATCGCTACTGCAAAAACTGATTAAGTTCCTTGTATTTGTTAATTATTGAGAAATTATTTACTACTTCCTACAGTAAATATTGAAACTAATACACTTCAGACTTCACCAATTAAAATTATATGTGGAAATAAGAAATTAAGCAAGAAAGAAATACACAACACATTACATTGCTATTTTTGGAAAAATTCCCTCGAAAAAACACAATGTGGGAAAACCGGTGTAGCAATTGAGGGTTTATATTATTAAGCAATAGTTTTTTAATACAATCTTTGGATGCCTAGCTGACTATCCAATATAGAGAATCTGATTGAGAGAGAGATGAGTGAGATATACCTCACACTATCACTGGTGATCCTAATTGATCCAACAACATAATGGCTAGTCCCTTGCTACTTCTGTGCAACCTCTATGCAATCACTGCATATGGCCTACGTCACAAATTTTGGGGACTGTGTCACTTGTTTTGTTGATAATTTTTCTTCTGGAACATCAAAATTTTCCCTCATAGTCTCACACCCCAGCTTTTGGCTTCATAACTTGACTTCTCCATCAAAATATAGATCTCCTCTCAGGCTCTGTGTTGCTTCTGCATTGCCTCTTCTAGATCTCTCTCTTTGTCCTCTACAATGTATTCCCGAATTAGGAAATTATCCAATTAGAACGATTGCATCCCCTCATTGCAATAAATATCCTTAATGGATTCTCTAGCAACTGTTGCACTGCACTCTCTGAGAAATTTGATCTCTTGATCTCTCTCTGATATTATTTCAAAAATGTCCATCAAGGCTCCTCTTATAATGTTCTCGTTGAGAACCAACGGATGTTATGAGACCAGCTCACAGAAAGATAGAAAAGATAGATCGACGCCTTAGAATTCAGCCTCTTTGAGGGGGAAACCTCATTTACATTAGACAAATGAACAATTTTTGCATGATTCAAATGACAAAAGCTCTTTTCTATATATAGGAGTCTAAGGGGTCATAATATAACCAAGCCGACCTAACAATAATAATATAAAGGCACAAAAATAATAATAGAGGAATTTTATGGGGCATAGTAATAACAATATGGGGACAATAGGGCCACAACAATATTAATAAGGGATACAACTACAATAGTAATGAGGGAATCACTAGTATTATAGGGACCCAACATGCCCCTCTCCTTAAAAAAAGTGTTGTCCTCAATGCTTGAGTAGTTCCAGATGCTTATGTATAAAATTCTCATCCTCCCATGTGGAATCTTTAGCAGATAAGTTCTTCCACTTGATGAGATACTCTAAAATTGATCGATTTCGTAGCTGTCAAGTTCTTGTTTCTATAACTGCTTCCAATTCCAATATAATTTTTCCTTCCTCGTCAAGTTCTGGCAATATTGTTTGAACTAGGAGATTGTCGCCTATAGCCTTCTTTAAACATGAAACATGGAAAACTAGGTGTACTCGAGAAGCTGCAGGAAGATCCAATTTGTATGCCATAGTAACAATCTTTTGCAACACCTTGTTCAGACCATAATACTTTGGTGATAATATTTTATCCTTCTTAGCTTGTTGTAGGGACACTTGTTTATATGGTTGTAGCCGTAGGAATACCCAGTCACCTACATCAAAACTTCTTTCGTTGCGATGTTGATCTGCGTGTTGTTTCATTCTATTCTACGCCAACACAAGGTTATCCTTTAAGAGTTGGAGAACTTTTTGTTGATGCTCTATGTGATGTTCCACTACTTTAACCTTAGAATTTTCACTTAAATATGATGTGATGGATGGTGGCTGATATCCATAAAGTGCCATAAATGGGATCATTTTTGCTGCAGTATGAGAGGAAGTGTTATACCACCATTTAGCCAGAGGCAACCATTTGACCCATTGTGTCTGTTTATCAGATACAAAGCAACGAAGATATCCTTCCAAACATTCGGTTACTATCTTAGTTTACCTGTCAGATTGAGGATGATAAGATGAGCTATGAGCTAACTGAATACCAAGACAAGAAAATAATTATGTCCAAAAATTTCCAGTGAAAAAGGGATCTCTGTCACTTACAATAATCTTTGGGTTTCCATGTAGCTTTTGAATTGTTTCCATAAATGCAGTAGCAACTGTACTGGCTTTAAATGGATGTGATAATGCACAAAAATGTGCATAATTGGTAAGTCTATCAACTACCACCATGATGACACTCTTTCCTTCAGACTTGGGTAAACCTATGATAAAATCCATTGAAACCTCCTCCCAACGTTGGCTTGGAATGGATAAAGGTTGTAATAGACCTAGGGTCTTAATTGTTTTAACTTTTTGTTGTTGGCAAACCAAACATTCCGCCACAAACTTTTGAATATCTGATTTAAGGCCAACCCAAAAAAATTCCTTCTTAACCCTGTGGTAAGTTTTTAAAAATCTTCAGTGCCCTCCTAAGGGAGAAGTGTGCAATTCCATAAGAATAGTTTGTTTGAGTTGGGAATTATTACAGAGGTATAATCAATCTTTGTACCATAACGAATCATTTTTCCAGCTAAATGTATCAGATGTACTAGAATCTTGTTGTAACTTTCGAATAAGTGCCCACACTTCTTCGTCATTCTTCCATTGCTTCGTTTATCCAATCTGGTTGGATAATAGAAATGGCGCACAACAATGCTTCCACCTCCTCATCCTTTCTTGAGAGTGCATCTGCCACAACATTTTTCTTCCCTTTTTGTAGATGATTTCAAAGTCATAACCCAACATCTTTGTGACCCATTTTTGTTGCTCTTCAGAGGATAATCTTTGTTCTAAAAAGTATTTAAGGCTATCATGATCTGTTTTTACCTTGAAGTGTCTTCCCATTAGGTAGGGTCGCCATTTCTTAAGTGCATGTAGTATTGCCAACATTTCCTTCTCATAAATAGCTTTGTGTAAATACTTTCCCTTGATTGGACGACTTTCAAAAGCAATGGGTCTTTCATCTTGCATTAAAATAGGACCAATTCCATTTCCTGAAGCATCACATTCCATAATAAAGGCTTTTGTGAAATTCGGTGTAGCTAAGACCGGTGCTTGGCACATTGCCTCTTTAAGATGTTTGAAGGCCTTTATTGCTTCTGGAGTCCTTGAAAATGCATCTTTCTTAAATAATGTTGTTAGAGGTGCTACTATTCTCCCATAATTCTTAACAAACTTGTGATAATACCCTGTCAACCCGAAAAGTCCTCGCAAATGCTTTATGGATGTGGGGATTTTCCATTCCTTAATGGCTTTAATTTTGCTAGGGTCTACCTTAACACCTTCATGAGATACAATATGACCCAGATATTCCACCTCCTATACTACAAAGAAACATTTGGAGCTTTTCTCATATAATTGTTTCTCCTCCAGTAGTTGTAGCAACCTGTCAACATGTTCAACATGATCCTTCCAAGACTTGTTGTAGATTAGTATATCATCAAAAATTACTAACACAAATTTTCTAAGGAAGGGTTTGAAAATGGATTTCATCAAACCTTGAAAGGTAGAAGGTGCATTGGTAAGGCCAAAAGGCATGACCAAAAATTCATAATGACACTCGTGAGTTCTTAATGTTATTTTCGGAATGTCTTCAATTTTCATTCTAATTTGATGATATTTTGAATGAAGGTCCAACTTGGTGAAGTAAACTGATCCATGCAATTCATCCAATAATTCATCAATGACAGGAATGGGAAATTTATCTTTAATAGTGAGCTTGTTTAGCTCCCTATAATCCAGACACATGCGCCATGATCCATCATTCTTGTGCACCAATACTACTGGAGCAAAGAAAGAACTTTGAATAGGTTGAATTATACCAGCCTCTAGCATTTCTGCAACCATACGTTCAATTTTACTCTTTTAGGCATAAGGATATCTATACAGCCTTATGTTTGGAGGAACACTTCCTAGAATCAAATGAATAGCATGATCTTGATCACGAATAGGTGGGAGACCTTTGGAAGTCTCAAATACCTTGGAATGATTGTCCAAGGCTTTTTGGAGATCTAGAGAAATAGGTGATTTTGATGTGGAAACATCTAGAGAACATAATTGTGCAATTACACCTCGTTGTTCCTTTTTTAGAAGCTTTGTCATACTGTTAGAGATGATTATCTTTCCCAGTTTCCCTTCAATACCCCTTAATTCAACTTCCTTTCCATCCACACAAAATTTCATGAAAAGTTCTTGAAACTTAAAAGCTATTGTACCCAAGGATTGTAGCCATTGGACTCCTAGTACAACATTAGCACCTCCCATTGGAATGGAAAGAATTGGGCTATTCAGTACATATTCTCCCATGGATAGCTTGATATTATGGAACTTTCCAGAGCAATTTATGGTTCCTCCACTTGCAACCATTACTTGACACTCTAGCGCTGGATATACGAAGCAATTCAATTCTTTTTCTATCTTACAATGAATAAAATTGTGGGTACTTCCTGAATCAATCAACAATATTACCTTTTTCTTCTTGATATGTCCTTCTATCTTGATAGTTTGAGGAGTGGTAATTCTAGACAATTCATTACAAGATATGGTTGGATTCATTTCTTCTTTATCTAGGGTTTGTTTTTGGAGTATTTCCTCTTCTTTTGACATTTCTTGTTCCTTTTCTTCCTCCTCTTCACAATCTATGTAGAATAATTTCTCGTCGGCACACTTATGAAATTTAGTGTATTTTCTATCACAACTGTAACAAGCCATTTTACTCTTTTTCTTTAAATTTTTGTGGTTTCAACCTTATAGCTTGTGGAAGGCTAGTGGTAACAACACTTCCATCTTGATAGTTGTGAGTGGTAGGCTTCATGGTTGCCATAATTTTGCTTTCCATTTTTCTTGCTAACCTAAATGCCTTCTCCAATGAATCAGGGTCCTGTTGTGCTCTACAACAACCCCCCATTTCATATCATTTTTATTCACAAAACTATAATATGAAATGGGTCCCTTTTTATTTTAATTGGTATCAACATTGTATTATTCAAAATCGTCCAAAAACAAAATGAAAACATTACAAAACCTTTTTGACAAACCAATTATTTGGTCTTACAATATAAATGATTAATCTTTTATCATTGCGATAAAGCGATCGCAAGATCGCATATCGCAATGAAAAAGGAGGCATAACTTAAAGACCCATTGGTTTTCTCTGACGCGACAACATGCAATAGGCTATCAGATATCGGCAATAATAAGTTTCCATAACAAAAGTGCCTTTCGCTCCGATGCGATGCAATAAATTGCCTTTCGCTCTGATGTGATGCGATCAAGTCCCTTTCATTCCGATGCGATGCGATATCGCTATCGTTGATCAGGGATATACCATGCATGCTTTTTAAAGTGCCCCATTTAATACTCCCGATGCGATGCGATATCGCTATCGGCGATAAGGGATTCTAAAAGGAACCAATATAATGATTTAAGTTTTCCCCCCGACACCCGATTGCGATAAAGCCAAAAGCTCAAACTTCAAGAATTGTTAAAGCGGGGTTATTACGATTAATTCGTTTTAAAGCCCTTATCTTTCAAACAGTGATTCACCTGCGCTAAACCGCCAAAACATCTGAGGCACGCTTAAACAAATCATTCGGTCGATAAACGATATTATGGGAATTTAAAGGATTGGCTGGTTTTAACGGCCATTTAATGAAATAGTAAGGTTAAAAATCTTTTCACAGATTGTATCCGCGACCACTTTAAGCTAATCCTTCATCGTGCTTTGATCAATATATATCTCACTCATATTTCATTTTCGCTACCAGTTCTCTGTGTTACGCTTATTGTCACTCCTGTGCAGAATTCTTCCGAAGTAATAGATTCTAGCAGAATGGGGAAGAAGTCTAAGAAAACTGCAATCGCTTTCGCTTCACCAGACGCAGGAAAAGTCATCGCTGATCTAGGAACTAAAAAGAAAGGATTGATATCTGATACTACATGTTCAGGACTCGGCAAAACTACTTGGCAAAGTACCTATAATTTGATTGAGGCCGAAGAACCAAAGGTGACAGCAGTACCAGCCACAGCGGATACCAATCGAAAATATGATGGTATTTTAAAGGACTTAGCCGACTCTTTCCTTCATCGGATAGTGGCTAGGGAAAAAATTCTCCCATATACGGATGTAGTAAGGTGGGCAATTGAGGAAATCCCAATCACAGACAGAACCTTTTGCAACAGAGATGGGAGAATCTTCGGTTCATTTTAGGCTAATGATTTGAGGTAAATGTATCATTTGCCTGAGCCAGAGAAGAAGTATAACAAGGCATTTCTGGAGAAATTCCGAAGTGAGAATGAAATTGAATCCAAACCCATTCAGGATTGGAGGCAAAATCTAGCGAAACACAAGCATGAAACTTCTGGTAAGTACTCTATTGATTCCCTATGTTCTCCTTATTGTTATGCTGGGATAATGATGTGTAGATTGTGGGGGTTGCATGATTCCGCTAATTTCACTATAGAAATGGTTCCCTTGATGGAAGCGGCATGTAATAGTGAAATAATGGATTGGGCAACTATACTATCAGATAAGCTAGCAACAACATTTCTCGATTTTAGAACTAAATCCCACGTCACCAAAAGGCTTATTCCTCCATTCTACTACAGTGCTTATATACTAGATACCCTGTGTTTTAATTCTGAATTTCCCGTGCTCGGTTGGAGGTGGACTGCACAAGACCCCATGCCTATTCACATATACCATCAGAAATTGTGGAAAACTTCCTATAAGCACCATTTATAACAAGTTTGCAATGGCTTCATGTTACTCATTCATTACTCTATTTTTGATAAACCTGCTCCCAAAATTTCTTAACAAGCAGGGATTGATTTGACATCAATAGGAAGATGGCTCAAAGAGGAGAAATTTACTTATATAAGAATTTTCGGCAGCCAAGACGAACCTCATGTTCTTCCTTTGCACATACCTGATAAACTGCTGGCGAGGGAGATAGCCTATCAGATTATTTCTGAAGCAGTTACACAAACTCTAAAGGAAAATAAGAAGCAGGTCTGGCCCTCTTTTCCTCTGAGATGTGGTGTCTACACTTTTCATGATTTCAAACATGCAGAGAAAGAAGCTACAAAGATGAAATCATTAACTCTAGCAACTCTCCCTAATAGGTGATTTGATCCCAACAAAGTCGCCTATAATGCACTTAAACAGGCCAAATTGACAAAGTTTGATCATAAAGAAGATAAGTTTGATGACCTGTTCTCCTCAGCTGAATCAATGTACCAAGTTATATCGCTGGCCATAATGGAATACAAAGATGAAGGGTTAGTTGAATTCAACAGACTTAGAGAGCAAAGGTTGCAAACTCTACCTCTAGATCTGTTAGCAACAACCCCAGCAACAGAATCAAGTGAGCCTGAACAACGACATACTAAGGAATCTCTAGTTACAATAAAAGAATAGGAGAAAGTGCAAGAGGAAACCCAGACTAAAGAGCAGGAACAGAGCAGCTTAGAGGTGAATGTAGATACTCAAATTGACCTGAAATTGCTCTAGGAATGACAACAATTCGATTCAATTATCAGTAATCTTGAGTGCTGAAAAGATACCGAGACATCAAAAGCAACAGATACACAAGAAACCACTTCAAAACAGGTTCCAAGTGGAACCAGCGGCCTACCCAGTTTAAAAGTAGTAGAGATAATCCCAAAGGATCCCTCCGATCAAATTATTTTGCAGATAGAAGAAATTCCTTCCTTGGATGTCTTCTATAGCCCAAGACACAAAGTTGTGGTAAAACGACAAAGGAAGAGGAGAAGGACTGATCAACCTTCCCTATTCCCAGAACAAACGGTCACGGGCAATGTGGTTTGGAAGGAGGAATTTGACCCCTCTGATGACCTAACAAAACTATCACAATATGCTGGAGCCTATTCGGCAGCAACAATAGACAAGGCATCAGAGGTGAGTCTTCTATTAAAAACAAAAGACCAAGAGATCTTTTCATTGCAAGCGCAACTATTAGAAGTACAGCAAAAGGCAGAGCAGGCAGAACGGAAATTGTTAACACAACAGCAAATAAATAATCAATTAACTCAATAATTGCAGGAAGAGAAACAGAGGATTGATCACAGCGCAGTCCAGAAGCAGAAAGAGTTGTCTGAGGCATTGGCACAACTGAAGGCAACGAATGAACAAATGTTGAAGTCAAAAGATGAGAAGATTGCTCAACTATCAGCCCATCTTGAGAAGACAAAGAATCTTCCACAGATAACCGAATTCAAATCAGAAGCATTACAAATAAATAAGGCATTAATAACAGAGATCAAGCTTTTATGTCAACAAATCGCCCAGGCGGAACCATTATGCGATTTGACGACATCAATAAGTAAAAAATCAGAAAAAGCTAGAACAGACTTGGATCAAGCTGATGAAACATTAACTGATTTTCTTGAGTGGCAAGATACCGATCAGGGACAGGCGGCTAATTTACCAAAGATTTTAGAATCACATAAGGAAATAGTATTTACAGAATGGCAGTCCTAGTTAATGAAAGCAGAGAGGGAAATTTCAATATGCAAATCAACCACAAGTAATTTGGTTGAATTGGTTAATAATACTCTCTACTTATCTAACATGATTTCCCAATGAACTCCAGGTAAATTGACAGTGGCGAAAACATTGGAGCAGTCATGTTATCTGGATCTAGAGAAAAATGGGAGATTAATCGCAGGAATTAACAGTTTAACATGGGACGCCTATCAGTTCTTCTTAGTAAAACCGCACAGCCAGAGAGCCGCCCTCAAATGCCTTACAGATGCAATCGGGTATATTATTCCCGATATTCAGGATGCCACCTATGCCACCCAACTCAACTCTCGCCTCAATAGACCGCCCGAAATGGAGCCAATGCTTGCAATATGTCAGCTCAGGTTTAAAGGCAAACAGCCTACATGATGATTCATGCCGCCGACTGCCAGGTTGCTGTGAAGGAGATATTCAAGATAGTTAGCTTAATTCAGTATTTATAGACCCTTTCATTGTATTTGGAAGGGGTCGTAAAATTCTTGTACTTGACTTAAAAGCCTGAAGTTGCACTACTGTACTTCAGGCATATTCTTTTATAAAACTGGACCAATTATTCTAATTTTGGCAAGGAATCTTTTATGCGAATGTGCACTACTGTCTTTGTTTGAAAGTATTTCTGAGTAGGAAGAAGAATCTCAAATAGCGATTGATATTGGGAGTGACTCGCAGCTCATATGGTACTATTATCTATGTCTGAATTCATTCTTTTTATATGAATTGTCATTTGATCGCCTTTGCTATTATCGAATATATGTATGCGTTTTAACAACATTTCTTTATTCCCTCAACTATTGGATGTTTATGGTATGCTTTTATTTTGATCATATATGTGTCAATGATATAAATGATAAGTGTAGAAATATTGCATTAATCACTTTCTTTAACTATTTAAGAAAAGTAATCCTTGAATGAATAAATGTCCGTGTCTATTAGATGGAGTCATCTATATGCCTGTCAATAAACATAGATCATCAAGCGCTACACTTCAAAGTACAATAGTTCCCGAGATTAGTAGTAGTTCTTTTATTTTGCTGATAGATTAAGTTATTCACCTATCATTAGATTAGACAATCAATCATTCATCCATCCCTTTTATTCATTACTGGGAAACTGGTCCCATTATCCCCAGTTGGAGCCACCATTCCAAATGGAAAAGGAGCTGTATTAAGGTCCGAACCGGGTGGTTATCCCCCATTGTTGATACAACGATTTTCGGGGCATCAACATTTTTGGCGCTAGAAGGAGGGCCTCAACTGTGAATGGCAAGCAAACCCAAATCTACAAACCATTCTAAGAGTAATTCTCCCTCTGCATCACCTCGTACTTCCCGATTGCATGCTGGTTCTCCAGTATCCAAACAAGAAGAAGAGGAATCAACTACCACTGCTCAAACCCATCATACTCCAGAACAACTAAGTCTTGAATCCCCTGAAGTCCAGTCTCTTATCCACAAACTTCAGAGCTTCTCGATTTCACCACAGAAATCTGAGGTATCTCAAAGCAGTGCGACTTTGCAGTTTAATTTACCTCACCCTCTCACCAGACTTCAAAGTTGAAAGCTCGGCATTGAACCTACTAAGTTCCCTTTACCCAAAAGGAAAAGGGCGAAGAAAAACACTGAAGGATCTGACAGTGAAGAACTTTGATCCACATCCTCCATCTCACCTTCCCCCGTGCAAATTCAACCATCCACTCCCTCATCACACATTGTTGTTCATCAGGGATTAGCAACTGCAACATCCCAAACTGCGCAATCCTTAATATCAACTCCTTCCTAGAATTCTAGAATTTCGACAGTAATATCATCCACTACTGCAGTTAAAATGGCAGATCCATGGACCAGGCCTGGTGCAGTCAATATGCCTGCTCCATTGCATGCATTACCTGATGCACCTGAAAAATGGCTACCCAAGTTTAATCAAGATGATGGAACACAAGCTGAGGAACATATTAATAACTTCATGTTGGCAGTTAATTTGAAGGGAGTAACGGAGCAAGATGTTGTTGTTATACTTTTCCCTTATACTTTGCAAGGATCAGCAGGATCCTGGTATTTTTCTTTACCTTCTGGTTCCATTACCAGTTGGACGACTTGCCAAGAAGAGTTTCTTACTAAGTATGGTGATGATAGGTCTTTGGCTACACTAATAAATGATCTCTCCAATCTTAGGATAGAGCATAGGGAACCAATTAAAGAATTTAATGCACGATTCAATAAACTCTTGAACAAAATCCTAATGGCCTCCAAACCAAGTGAGAAAATCCGAAGCGAGTGGTAAATAACTTCCCTACCTGCCAATATAGCTATTTTTGTAGACAGGGCTAGAAAACCAACTTTAGCTGAAAATATGAAAGAAGCACTTGCTGTGGAGAAACGTATTAATGCTCTAGAGAAGAAATCTGCTCTTGAAGATAGAAAAAACAAAAAAGTTTCTTTTAAAGATGATTCAAAGAAGAAAACCCCTAAAGACTCATATGACATGGAGGGTCTACAAAAGGTCCTCAAAACTATGTCAAATGAAATGGTTGAAATCAAAAAGCAGGTAGCTGAAACCTCAACCAAAAGACCCTTTAGGAATTACAAGAAAACTGAATTAAAACCACCGAATGTTATATCTAATGCAGATTCAGATCTTGAAGAAGGAGAAGAAGAAACAGCTACACCAACTGATGAAGAAGAGGAAGTTGTTGAATGTCATGGAATGTGGGACTTTATATTGCCTAACTCCGATATAGAAAATGAAGAAGAAGCGTTTCCTGTCACTACCAGGAGTAAAGGTACCTCTGAACCTGTTTAGACCACTTCGAAGAAAATAAGTGCAGGTGCTGCTACAACAAAGGAAAAGGTACCCCCGAAGAAGCCACCTGTAACAGTTCCACAAAACCAACCTTCAACCTCAACAATCCCATCAACAGCTAAGACATTGGTAGTGTCTGATTCAATGGATTACAATATTGTTGATGACACGAAAAAGACTAAGGCAAACATTACCATGTTTGAACTTAGTAAATTGAAACATCATCAAAAATTGCTTCTCAAACAATTAAATGTTGTTCCTACTTCACCCCTTCCCAGTGCTAAAGCCGCAAATGATACAGGTCAACCACCTTCTGGTATGGTTGAAGCTACTGATGCAGTTCTGATAGGAGATAGATAAAATTCTCATACTCCACCTTTCCTTCTAACCTATGAGATCTACAATAGAAACCTGCACAACTATTTGATTGACTCAGGGACATCCTCTAATATAATGCCAGCTTCAGTTTGTTCCAAACTGAACATTGAACCCCAAAAGTCCGCTATTCATATTGTGCAGTTGGACAGGACTAAAGTACATGTTTTGGGAGAAATCAACTCCGTATCTATCAGGCTATCTGCTGATCCTAGAGTAGTACAAAGAATTGATATCTTGATCGCCGATATACCTGAATTTTATGGTTTGATCTTGAGTAGGGATTGGTCTGAAAAACTACATGGGTATATTTCTACCGATTGGTCCCATATGTGGCTTCCCTATAAGGGTAAGCCAAATCAAATAAAAATCGATCGGGAAAAGCATATAACCCATACAGTTACGGAATTTGAACAATTAAACCAACCAATAGCATTTAATAACAACATTTTGGGGAATTATTCATCAGAGTCATTCTTTGGCAACTTCGCTTCCCAACCATCTCCTTTCTCAGTAAACCATTCTACATCTCAGATCGAAAATTATTCACAAACTGATAGGTCAAGATGTTTTAATGATACTGAGGAAACTGTAAATAAAATTGTTAATACTTATTTATTTTGGTCATTATATTTCGATGGGTCCAAGTCTAGTGAGGGCTCAGGAGCAGGATGTATTTTGATTAGCCCGCAAGGAGAAAAAACAATGTTGTCCTGTAGGTTAGAGTTTGAATGCACGAATAATACAGCAGAGTACGAAGCCTTAGTCCAACGACTATATAAAGCTATTGACCTTAAGGTCCAATATTTGAAAGTGTTTGAAGATTCTGAAATTATTATTAAACAGGTAAGGAATACAATTCATTTTCTTTCCAACCATCTCAAACGTTATCAATCGCTAGTGCAGGAACTCACCTCCAACTTTTCGGCATTCAATATTTCTTCCATTCCCAGGTCTCAAAATTCGGCAGCCGACCTGCTAGCCAATGTTGCTTCCAAGCTCCTACCTTTTGAAGACTATAACCCAGATAGATTTTCAGTAGAATTACTTTTTAGGCCATCAATTCCGGACAATGTCACTAATTGGAGAGTATTTAACCACGATGAAGACATTTTACAGTTTTTAACTTCCGAAAAGTCCTATGATGATCAAATCATTGAGGAAAATGAGCATGACCTTCAAATGAGAGGTAAACACGAGGAGAATTCAATCCCAAAGCCTGTGGTGAAGCTTGAGGATCTTTATGATATTAAAGACAGGTTTAAACCTGTGACCAATACAAAGCTCCAAAGTTCTACCTTAAGGTTTGAATTGATAAACCTTGGCACTGAGCAAACTCCTAAAAACATTAATTTAGGATTAGGACTTTCCGTGGAAGAGAAGGAAGAATTCATTAGACCGTTACGGAAAAATAAACATGTTTTTGATTGGAAATATGACGATTTAAAGACATATGATACATCCATCATCCAGCATACCATTCCAATGCTTCCCGAATAGAAACCAATTTAGCAGAAGTTGAGAAAAATACATCCGAACTTAGAGAGTCAAATAAAATCTGAACTTAATAAACTCTTGAAATCTAAGATTATTTTTCCCGTTCGGCACTCAAACTAGGTCTCCAATATGGTGCCAGTCAGAAAGAAAAATGGCGACATCAGGATTTGTATAGATTTCAAAAATTTGAACAAGGCGAGCCTAAAATATAATTTCCCATTACCTACTATGGAGCAGATACTCCAATCAGTGGCAGGCTCTGAGTTAATGTCCTTTTTAGACGGTTTTTCAGGATATAACCAAGTTTTGGTCCATCTTGATGACCAACTCAAAACCACATTCAGAACAAAATGGGGAACATATGCGTATCAAAAAATGCCTTTCGAACTTATTAATGCAAGAGCCACATTCCAAAGAGCAATGGATTTAGCTTTTAAAGGGTTGATTAATAAAACAATAGTCGTCTACTTAGACGATATTACTGTATTTTCAAAAGAGAAGTCCAATCATTTGCATGGTTTAAATCAAATCTTTCAACGCCGCAAAAGGTATGGTATTTCACTTAACCCTAAAAAATCCTTCTTCGCTCTTGACCAAGGAAAGCTCTTAGGCTTTATTGTTTCTAAAGCTGGCATTTATATTGATCCCGATAGGATCAAAGAAATATCTGAAATCCCTTTCCCTCATAATAAAAAATCCATGCAGTCATTTTTAGGCCAAATCAATTTTGTCAAAAGATTCCTTCCAGTCCTTTCTCAAATCATTTTGCCACTTCAAACTATGATTAAGAAAAAATCAGTCTTTAAGTGGGGATCAGCAGAAAAGGAAGTGTTTGATTTAATCAAACAATCAATAATTAATGCCCCCGCCTTAAATACCCCTAATTTTTCTAATCATTTCACATTGTATACTATCGCATCCGATTTGTCTTATGCAGCAGTACTCACACAGATTAACGATCACAATTCGGAAGCACCCATTTCATTCTATAGTTCAAATCTTCAGGGTGCTGAATTGAATTACTCCGAAGTAGAAAAACAAGCCTTTGTTGTATATAAAGCTGTCAAACATTACAGAACCTTCCTTTTAAAAGCCCATACAAAAGTTATAGTTCCTTTCCCTGCAGTAAGGCAACTATTAATCCAAAGAGAACTAGGTGAGAAAAGGGCAAACTGGGTTACAACACGTCAAGAATATGATTTAGAAATTAAACCAGCAAAGATTGTTAGAGGCCAAGGTTTTTGCAGGTTATTGGCAGGAGAGTCCAACATTCCAGAATCAGGTGATACAGACCAAACCGAAGAAATCAACCAGATAAGTATTACTGATTCTGAATCACAATATGATGACTTAATCTTTTATTTGAAAAATGGATATGCACCTCCTAACCTGTCTTACAAAAACAAAAGGGCCATTAGATTAAAAGCAAAAAATTTCACAATTATTGATGATGTGCTTTTTAGGCAAAATTATGATTCAATCTTATTAAGATGCCTAGAAAAACTTGAAGCACAAAAGGTTTTGCAGGAATTACATGATGGACCAACAGGAGGACATTTTGGAGCTGATACAACAGCCCACAAAATCATTCATGCTGGATATTACTGGCCCACTCTGTTTAGAGATGCTCATGAATATGTAAGGAAATGCCGAAATTGTCAAACTTCTAGTGGAAGACAAAGAAAACCAGCTTTCCCTTTGCAACCAGTCAACATTGAACAACCATTTGAGCAATGGGGATTGGATATCATTGGAGAAATTACTCCACATTCTTCCAAACAACATAAGTATATCCTTACCGCTACTGATTATTTTACTAAGTGGGTTGAAGCAATTCCTTTGAAGACAACAAATTCTGAGGCAATCATTGAATTCATAGATCAAATCATCATTACCAGGTTTGGTGTCCCAAATGCTCTTGTTTTTGATAATTCATCTTATTTCTCAGGCAATTCTATGATTGATTTCGCTATTAAAAGATGATTTAAATTAAAATATTCTGCTAATTACTATCCCCAGGGTAATTGTTTAGCAGAGTCTACAAATAAAAATCTGATTAAAATTATTAAGCGAACTATCGAACAGAATCATGAAAAATGGCACAAATCCTTAATATTCGCACTATGGGCTGATAGGATAATGCAAAAGGCTTCCATAGGTTCTTCTCTGTTCAACCTTGTGTATGGAAAAGAAGCAGTGCTACCAACAAATCTTGTCCTTCCTTCTCTAGCCCTAGTTCAGTTTATTGAGGAAAGCCCTTCTTCTTGTATTCAACTTAGACATGACCAAATTTTAAAATTAGAAGAAGAAAGAGAAAAAGCCAAGGTTATTCATGCAAAACTTCAACAAATCATCAAGTCATCCTTTGATTCAGTCTCATCCGGTTCAAAACAATTTCAAGTCGGTGATTTAGTTCTGAAATGGGACAAAGCCCATGAGGACAAGGGAAAACACACCAAGTTCCAGAAGATGTGGCTTGGGCCAATTCAAATCTGTGAGAAGATAGGCCATTCGACCTTCATCGTACAAGATTTATCAGGTTTGAGAGATTCTCTCCTTGTTAATGGCCTTATCTTAAAGAAATTCTTCAATTGAGAAGGTAACCCCTTCTCCTTTTTTTTATAGTTTGTAGGATCATTAGAAAATAAAGTTGTGAGATATCTTCCATTGACCTTTGCTGTACTTGAAAGTTTCTCAAAATGAGTAGGGTTGATATTTACTTTTAAAATAATAGAAGTCTTAAACAAAAGGGATAATTTCTAGGAAACTAGGTGCAATTGCATTCCGAAACAACACTCCAATCTTTGTGAAGGCTTCTCAAAGTTTAGAAATATTGTAAATCATTTTATGTTTCAAATTGGTCACAAAAAGGGTTATCAATATCAAAATAGAAACTAATCCAACTTCAACATTTTTAACTCTTACCTTGTCATCCATTTACTCTTAAGGAGAAAATTGTCCATCCCACTCACCAAAGCTTATGATTAATCGGAGTGTAATTCTAAAATATTTGATATAAAAGATAAGAGGTCTTATTACAAGCCTGCTTACCATGATCATAGGGAAATAGTTTAACCGACATTACCAATACTACATACCAAAACAGGGTAATGGCTTAGAATTATAAGACAAGGGGTCTCATCACGAGCCAGCTTATTCGGTTAAATTTCTACCAGTGAATGGCATTGTCACTAAGCTGGTCACCAAACCAGGACAATGGCTTTTTATCTTACAAAATAACAGAAAAGTAGAAAAGAAATGCAAAATATGAAAAACATGTTTTGAATTCATTATGTTAATCATACTCTGAAATGAATGGGACAATGGACAATAGCTAGGTTAAAATGTATCCCTGTCGAAACTATGAACGTTTGCTGGCAGCAGAGGCTCTACCTATGACAAAGGAGTCAATTCTAAAAGCTGATTTGGAAAGGTTTTCTATTTTATCATTATCAACCAATAGAGGCTAATTTAAAACTTAGAATGTATCTAATTTTAAACAAGAGAGGAAATTAGCAAAGATAGTTTCATTTTACTCGGAATGCATATATACCTAGTTATATAAGAATGTTCCCCTTTGATGAGAACTCTATTTTTAAAAAGTTTAAGTATTTCCGTACTTTTCAGAGATAACTGTTTCTTCCAGCAAATTGCAAATTGTTGTGCTCTACAACAACCCCCCATTTCATATCATTTTTATTCACAAAACTATAATATGAAATGGGTCCCTTTTTATTTTAATTGGTATCAACTTTGTATTATTCAAAAAGGTCCGAAAACAAAATGAAAACATTACAAAACCTTTTTGACAAACCAATTATTTGGTCTTATAATATAAATGATTAATCTTTTATCATTGCGATAAAGCGATCGCAAGATCGCATATCGCAATGACAAAGGAGGCATAACTTAAAGACCCATTGGTTTTCTCCAATGCGACAACATGCAATAGGCTATCGGATATCGGCAATAATAAGTTTCCATAACAAAAGTGCCTTTCGCTCCGATGCGATGCAATAAAGTGCCTTTCGCTCCGATGCGATGCGATCAAGTCCCTTTCGTTCCGATGCGATGCGATATCGCTATCGGTGATCGGGGATATACCATGCATGCTTTTTAAAGTGCCCCAGTTGATACTCCCGATGCGATGCGATATCGCTATCGGCCATCGGGGATTCTAAAAGGAACCAATATACTGATTTAAGTTTTCCCCCCAACGCCCAATTGCGATAAAGCCAAAAGCACAAACTTCAAGAATTGTTAAAGTGGGGTTATTACGATTAATTTGTATTAAAGGCCTTATCTTTCAAACAGTGATTCACCTGCGCTCAACCACCAAAACATCCGAGGCACGCTTAAACAAATCATTCGGCCGATAAATGATATGATGGGCATTTAAAGGATTGGCAGGTTTTAACGGCCATTTAATGAAATAGTAAGCTTCAAAATCTTTTCACAGATTGTATCCGTGGCCACTTTAAGTTAATCCTTCATCATGCATTGATCAATATATATCTCGCTCGTATTTGATTTTCGCTACCAGTTCTCTGTGTTACACTTATTTTCACTCCTGTGCAGAATTCTTCCGAAGTAATAGATTCAAGCAGAATGGGGAAGAAGTCTAAGAAACCTGCAATCGCTTCCGCTTCACCAGCTGCAGGACAAGTCATCGCTGATCCAGGAACTAAAAAGAAAGGATTGATATCTGATACTACATGTTCAGGACTCGGCAAAACTACTTGGCAAAGTACCTATAATTTGATTGAGGCCGAAGAACCAAAGGTGACAGCAGTACAAGCCACAACAGATACCAATCGAAAATCTGATGGTACTTTAAAGGACTTAGCCGACTCTTTTCTTCATCAGATAGCAGCTCGGGAACAAATTCTCCCATATACGGATGTAGTACGGTGGGCAATTGAGGAAATCCCAATCACAGAACTTTCTGCACCAGAGATGGGAGAATCTTCGGTTCATTTCAGGCTAATGATTTGAGGCAAATGTATCATTTGTCTGAGCCAGAGAAGAAGTATAACAAGGCATTTCTGGAGAAATTCCGAAGTAAGAACGAAATTGAATCCGAACCCATTCGGGATTGGAGGCAAAATCCGGTGAAACACAAGCATGAAACTTCCGGTAAGTACTCTGTTGATTCCCTATGTTCTCCTTATTGTTATGTTGGGATAATGATGTGTAGATTGTGGAGGTTGCACGATTCCACTAATTTCACTATAGAAATGGTTCCCTTGATGGAAGCGGTGTGTAATAGTGAAATAATGGATTGGGCAACTATACTATCAGATAAGCTAGCAACAGCAGTTCTCGATTTTAGAACTAAAACCCGCGTCATCGAAAGGCTTATTCCCCCATTCTACTACAGTGCTTATATACTAGATACCCTGTGTTCCAATTCTGAATTTCCCGTGCTCGGCTGGAGGTGGACTACACAAGACCCCATGCCTATTCACATATACCATCAGAAATTGTGGAAAACTTCCTATAAGCACCATTTATACCAAGTCTGCAATGGCTTCATGTTACCCATTCATTACTCTATTTTTGATAAACCTGCTCCCAAAATTTCTTAACAAGCAGGGATTGATTTGACATCAATAGGAAGATGGTTCAGAGAGGAAAAATTTACTTATATAAGAATTTTCGACAGCCAAGCCGAACCTCATGTTCTTCCTTTGTACATACCTGATAAACTGTTGGCGAGGGAGATAGCCTATCAGATTATTTCCGAAGGAGTTACACAAACTCTAAAGGAAAATAAGAAGCAGGTCTGTCACTCTTTTCTTCTGAGATGTGGTGTCTACACTTTGCATGATTTCAAACATGCAGAGAAAGAAGCTACAAAGATGAAATCATTAACTCTAGCAACTCTCCCTAATAGGCGATTTGATCCCAACAAAGTCGCCTATAATGCACTTGAACAGGCCAAATTGACAAAGTTTGATCATAAAGAAGATAAGTTTGATGACCTGTTCTCCTCAGCTGAATCAATGTACTAAGTTAGATTGCTGGCCATAATGGAATACAAAGATGAAGGGTTAGTTGAATTCAACAGACTTAGAGAGCAGAGGTTGCAAACTCTGCCTCTAGATTTGTTAGCAACAACCCCAGCAACAAAATCAAGCGAGCCTGAACAACGACATACTAAGAAATCTCCGGTTACAATAAAAGAACAGGAGAAAGTGCAAGAGGAAACCCAGACTAAAGAGCAGGAACAGAGTAGCCTAGAGGTGAATGTAGATACTCAAATTGACCCGAAATTGCTCCAGGAAAGGTAGCAATTCGATTTAATTATCAGTAATCTTGAGTGCTCAAAAGATACCGAGACATCAAAAGCAACAGATACACAGGAAACCACTTCAAAATAGGTTCCAAGTGGAACCAACGGCCTATCCAGTTCAAAAGAAGTAGAGATAGTCCCAAAGGATCCCTCCGATCAAATTATTTTGCAGATAGAAGAAATTCCTCCCTTGGATGTCTTCTATAGCCCAAGACAAAAAGTTGTGGTAAAATGACAGAGGAAGAGGAGAAGGACTGATCAACCTTCCCTATTCCTAGAACAAACGGTCACGGGAAATGTGGTTTGGAAGGAGGAATTTGACCCCTCTGATGACCTAACAAAACTATCACAATATGCTAGAGCTTATTCAGCAGCAACAATAGACAAGGCATCAGAGGTGAGTCTTCTATTAAAAACAAAAGACTAGGAGATATTTTCTTTGCAAGCGCAACTATTAGAAGTAAAGCAGAAGGTAGAGGAGGCAGAACGGCAATTGTTAACACAACAACAAATAAATAATCAATTAACTCAACAATTGCAGGAAGAGAAACAGAGGATTGATCACAGCGCAGTCCAGAAGCAGAAAGAGTTGTTTGAGGCATTAGCACATCTGAAGGCAACGAATGAACAAATGTTGAAGTCAAAAGATGAGCATATTGCTCAACTATCAGCCCAGCTTGAGAAGATAAAGAATCTTCCACAGATAGCTGAATTCAAATCAGAAGCATTACAGATAAATAAGGCATTAATAACACAGATCAAGCTTTTATGTCAACAAATCACCCAGGCGGAACCATTATGTGATTTGACGACATCAATAAGTAAAAAATCAGAAAAAGCTAGAACAGACTTGGATCAAGCTGATGAAACATTAACTGATTTTCTTGAGTGGCAAGATACCGATCAGGGACAGGCGGCTAATTTACCAAAGATTTTAGAATCACATAAGGAAATATTATTTACAGAATGGCAGTCCCAGTTAATGAAAGCAGAGAGGGCAATTTCAAGATGCAAATCAACCACAAGTAATTTGGTTGAATTGGTTAATAATACTCTCTACTTGTCTAACATGATTTTCCAATGCACTCGAGGTAAATTGACAGCGGCGAAAACATTGGAGCAGTCATGTTATCCGGATCTAGAGAAAAATGGGAGATTAATCGCAGGAATTAACAGTTTAACATGGGACGCCTATTGGTTCTTCTTAGTAAAACCGCATAGCCAGAGAGCCGCCCTCAAATGCCTTACAGATGCAATCGGGTATATTATTCCCGATATTCAGGATGCCACCTATGCCGCCCAACTCAACTCTCGCCTCAAAAGACCACCCGAAATGGAGCCAATGCTTGCGATATGTCAGCTCAGGTTTAAGGGCAAATAGCCTACATGATGATTCATGCCGCCGACTGCCAGATTGCTGAGAAGGAGATATTCAAGATCGTTTGATACTAATTAAGTAGGATTTCAGTTTCATAGATAGTTAGCTTAATTTAGTATTTATAGACCCTTTCATTGTATTTGGAAGGGGTTGTAAATGTTTTGTACTAGACTTAAAAGCCTGAAGTTGCACTACTATACTTCAGGCATATTCTTTTATAAAACTGGACCAATTATTCTAATTTTGGCAAGGAAGATTATATGCGAATGTGCACTACTGTCTTTGTTTGAAAGTATTTCTGAGTCGGAAGAAGAATCTCAAATAGCGATTGATATTGGGAGTGACTCGCAGCTCATATGGTACTATTATCTATGTCTGAATTCATTCTTTTTATATGAATTGTCATTTGATCGCCTTTGCTATTATCGAATATATGTATGTGCTTTAACAACATTTCTTTATTCCCTCCACTATTGGATGTTTATGGTATGCTTTTCTTTTGATCATATATGTGTCGATGATATAAATGATAAGTGTAGCAACATTTCGTTAATCACTTTGTTTAACTATTTAAGCAAAGTAATCCTTGAATGAATAAATGTCCGTGTCTATTAGATGGAGTCATCTATATGCCTGTCAATAAACATAGATCATCAAGCGCTACACTTCAAAGTACAATAGTTCCCGGGATTAGTAGTAGTTCTTTTATTTTGTTGATAGATTAAGTTATTCGCCTATCATTAGATTAGACAACCAATCATTCATCCATCCCTTTTATTCATTACTGGGAAATTGGTCCCATTATCCCCAGTCGGAGCCACCATTCCAAACGGAAAAGGAGCTGTATTAAGGTCCGGACCGGGTGGTTATCCCCCAATGTTCATACAACGATTTTCGGGGCATCAACAGGTCCCAAAGGCGAACCTCATGTTGGATATTATCCTTTAAAGTGCCTATGAACACATCAATCCTATGATCCTATGGAAATATTTTACCCTTATGTTCAATTTTCGGAAGTCCTCAATGTGCCCTATCATTGAACCCTTTTGCTTGAGACTTATCAATTGGCTTAAAAAAATTTTGCTTTTTGTATCCTCATAATGTGCTATCAATTATTCTGTAAAAATTGCCCAAGTGACAATTTGTTTATGAGAGCAAAGCCATCGATAACATACAAGCTGATTTGCTTCCAAATATAAAGTTGCAACACGTACCTTTTGTGTGTTTTGCACATTATGGAGATCAAAAAATTGCTCCATCTGTAGTATCCATGTTGCGGGATCCTTTCCATCAAACTTCCTCATATCGATTTTTGGAATATGGTGGGTCTTCAATCCAACATTAGAGTCTATGAAATCATTATTAACATTTCTTTTGTTCTCGTCATGAGTTTCCTTTACTGCCATTTCACCATTAGTGACCACTTTTTGTAGAAACTTATTCAAATTTATCTTCAATTCTTCCATCTTATCGTACATGCCATTCATCTTAGCTTCCATCTTAGCATCCATGCCATTCATCTTTGCTTCATTTACCTTTAGTGAGAGTGAAATTTGTTGTACTTGGTCTTTTAAGTTTGATATATCATGTTGCATTTCTTCCTCCTCTTCACGAGTCATGCTAGAGCTTTTAGGTTGCTTACTAGGTGTTTCCATTTTCTTTCTTTCGGGCATTAATTAATGCTAATAATTCTTCACTATTCTCTTTGAATTCCTTCAAACTAATTTTTCAAACCAATCTTATGAAAAATTAAAAAAAAATTCACCGTTTTTCAATTTCTAGGAGCTCGATATTAAATCTGATGTATCTCTATAATTTCGGATCATCCAGTTCTAAAATTATGACCTGAAGTAGCCTTCTGCGTCCTCTTTCTAATGCCACCAATCTGATCAAATTTAGATTCTCGAAGAAAGAGTTATGGACAATCTCCCAAGATGACTTGATTATATACCTTTTTAGAAGAGTGAAATTGTATGAAGTGCCATGTGTCACTATTTTGACCTTCAGGTCTAAAAAATATACACAGGAAATTACAGTCCGTCCTCTTTCTGTAACTTCTTACGAAATTGAAATCAGATGCTCAAAACAAAATTTATGAAAATTTTCCCAAGGTCGCCTGTTTGGAATGTAATTCAGGAGTCTACAAAAAGACAAACTTTTTCAGATCATATCTCCGCAAATATAGCATGAAAAGCTCTGAATTTTGGACCCGAGGTTCAACGTAATTTCGTCTCAAATGGGTTTTTGTTTTCGCTTTTGAAACAACATAGAAAAAAGTTATAATGAAAATGCCATGGTGACCTATTTGGAGCAACGAAACCCTAGAATCCAAAGCTCTGATACCAAACGTTATGAAACCAACTCACAAAAAGATAGAAAAGTTAGATCAACGCCTTAAAATTCAGCGTTTTCAAGGGGGGAACCTCCTTTACATTATACAAATGAACAATTATTTGATGCTTCAAATGACAAAACCTCCTTTCTATATATAGGAGTCTAAGGGGTCACAATATAACCAAGCCGACCTAATAATAATAATATAAAGGCACAAAAATAATAATAAAGGGATTCTATGTGGAACAATAATAACAATATGGGGACAATAGGGACACAACAATATTAATAAGGGATACAACTACAATAATAATGGGGGAATAATTAGTATTATAGGGACCCAACAATGACCTATATTAGATTCTAATCAATGGCGTTGATCATTTTGGCTTGATCCTCGTCTTCTTCTAGAAGTTTCACCCTTAGATTGATTAATACCCTTTATTTATTTTAATTTCTTAAGTTTAGACTTAGGAACCCATAAAAAATAATTAATTATTTTAATAAAAATTTCTCCAGGTGGAATTTCCCAAAATGATTTCTGGGTATTGTTGAATACATGTGTAGAAGCCTCCTTAAAAATTGTGAAGATTATAGCACATATAATTCTACCAAAAATGAACACTCCCTTTTAGCGAGGAATGCGCTCTAGTAATGCAACCTGTTGAAGCATGACTCTAATTATGAAACATCTCCCTCTGTGCTGGCGATGTTTGACATCGATTCCCACCAAATACTACATAATTGCTACATTTGTACTGTTGCTGACCCTACCACTATCAACACTACATCTATACTACAACCGTCATAAATTCTGCATATATGTTGCTGCTGGCATTGCCACTACCAACACTGCATCTACACTGTAACCTTATCCAACTACTGCTACTACTGCATCAACAATGAAAAAGCATCCAAAATTATTGAACAAGTTTTCAGCATGAAGCATATATTGTTGGAGTTCTAACTGTTTCTAGTCTCTGCATTGCTACTGACTCGGCAATGTGCCAACTGCACTGCTTCCAATTCTACTATATGATGCTCAGTTTCTGGCACTTCTAGTCACTATAGTTGTCACTCCAACACTCTTCTGTATCGATTGATATTGGTCCATCCTGCTACTTCTGGTATGAGCACTCATAGCAAGGTATTGCTCCAAGAGGTAGACTCCTCAAGGATCCTTTCCATCTATAGTTATTTTGAACTACAGTTCTAAATCACCTCACCTCTCCCCTAGGGTGTATATGGGAAACCATGGCAAACTCATCCTCCTTGATCTTTGTGGACAAAGCCTTCAAATCATGCTTCTCATCCTTGCCCTTCTTCTTGATAGGACACTGTAGCGTAGTGACCAAGTTCACCACGCAAGAAGCATTTGATCTTTGAAACATATTTCTTCTTCTTTTGTTGCTCTTGCTGCCCCTTATATGCAATGCCTGCATTTTATTCCTCCTTGGGATTTGTCCCATTGGTGCTACTACTATCAAGTTTGAACTTGACTAAGTCTCTCCTCATCTCTTCCTGCTAAAGAGTAGCCTCCATTCCTTCCCAATCTGACAATCTCTCTCTGCCCAGGATACTCTAGACAAACACTTGCCATTCTTCTAAGACTGAATTTAGGGCCAACCTCACCATCTCGGTAGGTTGAGGTGTTGACCCCATAGCTTCCAACAAGTCTCAAATCTCATGATGCTTCGTTAGGAATGGATCAATGGTTCCCCCTATTGCATCTACGTGGATCTAATCTTCTACTCCAAGTATCTTCCATTGCTCGAAAGATCATTCATATAAGGTGGAAAATGGTTCCCACATCTGTTGGATAGTATGCTTGCCAATAATGTGACACACTACATGATCCCTCACTCCATCGAGGATAAACCTCTGGGCCTTCGCCATCTTGACTTTGTACTTCTTGGGTGGATCTAGATCCACAGGTACAACTACCACATTGTCAACGTAGGTTTTTCTCATCTAGAAGGAATGGGATCCTTGCCTTCCAGATCACGTAGTTGGATGCACCCTCCAACCAATACTGATCTTGCAACCCATGAGTATCCATCTCTGCCAACAAAATGTCAAATTTCCTCCTCTCCCCTCTGTGCTTCTACCAGGCTAACCTATGCACTCCCTGCTAGAGTTAGTAAATGAACTCCTCTTTGCTATTGCTCAACATTGGAGAAGTTGAATTCCTTGGCTAGGAATTATTTGAGGAAGATATTCCCTCAAGTGTGGATTCTTCTTCCTTTTGATTTTTTTCTACCCTAGAAACTATTGCAGAAAACTGCATCACACCAAAAACCTCCTCTTCACGGAAGCTTTTGTGGTGCTCCCTCTGACACTAGAAATATTCGATATGGAATTCTTACCTCTTTGTCGACTCACTCAGACCTTCCTCGAAATTTTTTCCTTTGTAGCCCTGATAATGCAATCCATATGGGGATTCGATTTGTTTCCTACGCAACACTTCGAGCCTCCTTCTCTTTAGTGCTGGGCTCTTTTGGCTCTACACTCTTGCTTCACCTATAGCTCTAACACCATGTGAAAATTCAAGAAACCCTGAATCACTACTGCAACAACTGATTAAGTTCCTTGTATTTGTTAATTACTAAACAAATTATTTATTGATTCCTATAGTAAATACCAAAACTAATACATTATAGCCTTCACCAATTAAAATTATATGCGGAAACAAGAAACTGAGAAATAAAGAAATACACAAAACATTACACCATTATTTTTGGACAAACTTCCTCAAAAAACCCAATAAGGGAAAATGAGTGCAACAACTAAGGGTCTGTATTATTAAGTAGTAGTTTTCTGAATAGAATTTTTGGATGCCTTGCTAGCTATCTAATACAGATAATTTGACTGACACGGAGATGAGTGAGATATATCTCACACTATCACTGGTGATCCTGACTAATCCAGCCACAGAATGTCTAGTCTCTTGCTCCTTTGTGTAATCACGACGTAGGCCCTGCATCATAGCTTCTGGGGACACTGTAACTCCTTTTGTTGATTTTTTTGCTTCTGGAACTTTGACTTCTTCCCTCCTGATCTCACACCCTAGCTTCTATATTTAGAACTCGGCTTCTCCAATCAAATACAGATATCCTCTTAGTCTTTGTATTGTTTCTGCATCAGCCTACATTTCCCAACATAGCTGTTGCACTGGTTCTTCTAGATCTCTCTTTGCCTCCTCTATGACGCATTCCTAGATCAAGAAATTCTCCAACCGAAACTATCCCTTCCCCTCACTACAAGAAATCTCCTCAATCAATTCTCTAGGAACTACTGCACTGCCCTCTTTGAGAAATTCGATCTCTTGATCTCTCTCCCATATTTTTTCCAAATGCCCATCAAGCCTCCTCTTATAATAACCTCATTGAGAACCAACGACCTATATTGGATTCTAATCAATGGTTGAGATCATTTCAACTTGATCCTCATCTTCTTCTAGAATTTTCACCCACAGTTTGATTAATATCCTTCAATTATTTTAATTTCCTAAGTTTAGAGTTAGGCACCCATTAAAAATAATTAATTATTTTAATAAAACTGTCTCTGGGTGGAATTTCCCAAAACTATTTCTGGGTATTGTGGAATACATGTTTCCAAGCCTCCCTGCAAATTTTTAGGCTTAGAGCACATCTTATGCTACTAGGAATCAACAAGGATCACTCTGAAGAGATCTATCTTCATCAAGGCAAATTTCTCTATCATCTATATTATTGTCAAATTAAAGGAGTCATTGAGTGGAAGAAGCATCTTCACAAGTATATTTATGTTTTAATATGTAAAAATGTCTTCTTGGAAGGAAAGAAACAAATTGTCTGGGGATTCAAACTATCTTGCATGGAAGAAGAGGAAAAATCTGAATCTCACTGAAAATGAGGTTATGGATCATGTCAAAGGATCTATCACCAAACCAGGAAAAGAAGATGATCAAGCATTTGCAAAGTTTATGAAAGGAGAAATGAGGGCTCAAAGGATTCTCATAGAATACATCAATGATCCCCTCATTCCATATGTATCTAAACTTGACACTCCAAAAGGAATATATGATAGATTGGTAGAGTTATTTTCTGTAAGCACTTAAGTAGAAGTTATCTCTCTATGGAAAGAAATCTACAAGATAAGGATATCAAAAAGGGATAGCCTCATACTTTATGAGGATATCTAAAATAAGGGATCAACTTCAAGATCTAGGAAAAATAATGTATGACAAGGAGATGACCACCATAGTACTAAATGCACTACCAGAGGACTGAAGTAACTTTACTTCAAGTATTTATGGGAAGAAATAAGCTACTCCATTCTAGGATCTATGGTCACCATGCAATATTGAAGAAACCAGACAGAAGGCTAAAATTGATGTGGTATGAAGTGAGAAAAATCAAGCATATGCTTCTATGGCAAAGAGAATAGGGAAGTCTAAGAAATTTGGTCCTAAGAAAAATAAGAAGAACATTCCTAAGGTTCAATGCCACAGATGTCGATAATATGGGCATTACAAAAGAGATTGTCTTAAGCTTAAGAAGGAAAATAACAAGAGAGTTAGAGAAGAAGCTCATATCACCGAAGAAGTGGAGGACACTGAAAAGAAGAAGTCCAAGAAAGTGGAACTAAGAGATCTTTACTATGAGTGAGAAAGTCTTCCTCACCTAGTTCTTTTCAAGTTCCTAGTTTCAAGTTTTTTTGTTGTATCATTAATCAATAATGAAAATGATAGGATGCATCATGGCATCATAGAAGCATTAAAAACAAGAGCTTGTGACATCATCATAGTCAAGCATGATATATAGTGAAAGTCTATCGCAGTCACCTATGGAAAGATATAGCTCTTGGTAACCTCATTAGAAGCATAAGTGGTGCTTATTGGAAAAGGAAGAAAAGTTTCATCTAGCACAAATATCATCATACATCAATCAAAAGGAAACATCTTCTGGATGAGGATAGTCAAGATCATCTATTTGAATCTTTATCGGAAGGTTTGCCAATCAAAAGGAAGCAATTGTTTCATCAAGAATTCCAACATGTGGGAATTCATGGGATGATGACAAAAAGAGGTAAATAAGATCAAGGGATTGAATTTATTTCAATCAAAGAAGTTGTTGAAAAAATTGTGGATGACATAAAGGAAAATGAGGTATGGTATTCAATATTGTAGAGTCATGTCATATGTTTACAAGTAACATGGATAAATGCTATATCTAAAAGGCATGATCAAACGAAAAGATCTCCTCCTTTGAAAGGATGCAGGAAGGCATGGGTCACAAATTGTTTAGATGAAATCAACATAATATGTCCTCATATGATATATGTTGGAAATAATACTGAGAGGGGGGGTGAATCAGTATTATCAGATTAATCAAACTTTTTAAATGCTCAGAAACATATACGCTACTTCAGTTAAGTGAACCGGCGTGTACACGCTACTGTGACGAAGTAAAACAGCGTATAAGAAGAAAACTCACAATTTAGTTAGCTTATTCTTCAATTAAGTGCATCAGGACATTATTCACCACATTAACAGTAAACATGTGCAGTATAACAGAATAGATAAAAAGCCACACACATGAACACCAAGATATAAGGTGGAAACCCAATGTGGGTGAAAACCACCTGCTGCAAGTTGTCTCTATCTTTCTTTAATATGAAACTTCAGTTTACAATCTTTTGTACTGGTGCAGCCTTATACCAGTACGCAAGCTACAACCTGCAGAAGGCTACAACCTTCTCTCGTTCTCCAAACTTCCTTGGAAGGGAGCTCCAACCCCCTTTGCTCTTGTACTAGCCAAGATACTAGTACGTAGGTGCTGACCTACAATCTTCCTTCTTTCAGGTATCACTTTTCATACATTTTCAGACTTGGATATTCCTGAAGCACAACATTA
This sequence comes from Pinus tabuliformis, assembly GCA_031772625.1. NCBI lineage: Eukaryota > Viridiplantae > Streptophyta > Pinopsida > Pinales > Pinaceae > Pinus > Pinus tabuliformis. Next base: position 471,520,962 of record CM062813.1, on the reverse strand, counting down.
CAATCTGAAGACCACAATTCATTCAATTTCCACAACAGATCATTGAAGCATAAAACAACCAAACTTTGAATCACTGAACCACTGAACCCTGTCAATCACCAGTTACCAGAACACAGAGCAGACTACAGAACTCTGCAATAACAGTCAGACCCCACTGTAAACCCAAAATCAAGCTTCAAAAGATATACGCTACTTTAATGAGCAAAACCCGCGTATACACGCGCTTTTACCGAAGCCAACCTGCGTACAGATCTAAAAATAAACTTTCTCAATTTGCAGCTGTACCAGACATTAGTTAGACCCAGAACGTAACATTGCGACAATATGCAGATCTAGAAATACGCATAATCAACCATATCATGATAGTGCATTTCAAACCATTAGATCCCGATCTATCCTTAGATCTAGTCTTCCATCAACCGATGTGATCTCTCCTTGGCTTAGATCAAGCAACTCAGAACCTGCATATCAGATCTCTTTCTCTCTTAGATATTCAAGCCTTGTCGAAAGATAATTTTGCCTAATGATCTTCTTCTCCTTATATAGTCTTAGGCCTAGCTCAATACCAAGAGCCAAAACCATAGTAACACAATACCATCAACTTCAAAACTAGGGATCGACACGCCCGTCGAGACACAATGGTCCGAAATCATAGGCACAACTTCCAAGGACTAACCACCATGGACCAAAGATACTTTTCCACATACACGCGCTTTTTCTGAAACCAACTTGCGTGTACACGCGACTTGGTCTTAACGAACATGCGTATATGAACTTCCTTGGCATGCTGTACTAAGATCTGTCTTCTGATTAAGTTGCCATCACCTGTACCAACCTCTGAGCACCTGTACCATCCTCTGAGTGAGTTGCCATCAAGGACAACACTTGAATCATAATGCCAACAATCTCCCCCTTTGGACTTGATGGCAACCACCACACCAAGTCACTCTCCCCCTTTGACATCAAGGGCAAAGGGCTGTGCTCCCCCTGAGGACATGCTGATACCTCTGCTTGGCTGTGCTGACTCGTGCTCCCCCTGACAGTAGGCCAGATCTGCAAAAGATGTTCTTCAACAAGAACCAAGACTTATACACCATAAGGGACCTTCCTATCACCAAAAGACTCAATACATACATCCATATCATATCAGAAACAACCAATTATATTACAGCATTCATCCCAGGCATAGTGGGGAAACCAACATAGGCCGTTACATGACCTTGACACCATAAAAGAGATATGACAAGAGAGATACATGACATAGAGACAACAGATCTAGACCAAGACTTAGGAAAGGCACCAGCAGCATCTGATAAACATCTTGTTAGATCAGCAACCAGAATTTCTTTCTGAGCTCCTTCTCCTGAAACCAAAACATCTGAATGCCAACAATGCTTTATGAGACTTTTAAGCTGCTCCCCCTGAACCTGTGCCTGTTGCACTCCCTGAAACTGTGCCTGAAGAATTCTGACATTCCCATTGCTGTTCAGAACTCCAGAGTTTTCCCTTGCTGTTCAGAACTTCATATACGCGATTTGTCCTGTATAAAACAGCGTATGTACGCGGATATACTTTCTGCAACAAGCGTCCAACATATACGCGACTTACCCATCATGAAACCGCGTGTATACGCGCATATCCCTTCCGTAACCTGCGTATACCAACTTTTCTGTAGAACAAACAAACTTCAACAACAGGATGAAGCATCAACTACTCCCAGCTTTTGTCTGAGATATTCAAAAGTTTCCCTGGGCAGTGGTTTTGTGAGAATATCAGCAACTTGCTCCTTAGAAGGAACATACTCCAACTTGACCTTCTGCTCAAGCACTTGTTCCCGAAGAAAATGGTACTTGATTGGTATGTGCTTGGTCTTTGAGTGCATGACAGGATTCTTTGAAATGCTGATTGCACTTGTATTATCACATAAGATAGAGACAGGTGGAGTGCAAGTGATTTGAAAGTCCTGCAAGGTCTGCATCATCCAAAGAAGTTGTGTGCAACAAGATGCTGCAGCCACATATTCTGCTTCAGCTGTAGATAAGGCAATCGAACTTTGTTTCTTGCTGAACCAAGATACTAATCTGGAACCCATGAAGAAAGCACCTCCACTTGTGCTTTTCCTATCATCCACACTTCCAGCCCAATCTGCATCTGTGTAAGCATGAAGAGTGAGATCTGTATTTCTAGGATACCATAAGCCATAGTTTTGGGTCCCTTGAAGATATTTGAAGATTCTTTTGACTGCCTGAAGATGAGTTTCCTTTGGGTTGGCTTGAAATCTTCCAACCATTCCTACTGCATGTGTAATATCTGGTCGAGTACCTGTCAAATAAAGCAAACTCCCAATCATGGATCTATAAGTGGGTTGGTGAACTGCTGCTGATTCATCATTTGCACTGAGGCTGCATCCTGTAACCATGGGTGTACATACTGGCTTTGACTCTTCCATGCCATACTTCTTCAAGATCTGCTTGAGGTATTTGGTTTGAGACAAGAAGATACCTCCTTCATTTTGTTGGATTTGCAATCCAAGAAAATATGTCAATTCTCCAAGAAGTGACATTTCGAATTCTTTCTGCATAACCAAGGCAAAGTTTTGACTCATGGTCTCTTCATTGCTGCCAAAAATAATATCATCTACATAAACAACAAGAATTAGCAATTTGTTATTTTCAACTTTTATATAGAGATTGCTATCTGCTGATCCTTTTGAAAAGCCTTGTTGGTGAAGATATTTGTCCAACCGATAGTACCAAGCCCTTGGAGCTTGTTTGAGCCCATAGAGTGCCTTTTTCAATCTGCATACAAGGTTTGGATCATTCCCAAGAATGAACCCATCTGGCTGCTCAATATATACTTCTTCTTCTAAGTCTCCATTCAGGAAGGCTGATTTCACGTCCATTTGAAATACCTTGAAGTTTTGAAAGCTTGAGAGAGCAAGGAACATTCGGATGGCCTCTAGTCTTGCCACAGGAGCAAAGGTCTCTTCAAAATCTATTCCTTCTTGCTGTGCATACCCTTTACAAACAAGTCTGGCCTTGTTTCTAATTACTTCTCCATTTTCATTTAACTTATTCTTGAAGACCCATTTTGTTCCTATTACATTCTTATCTTTTGGTCTAGGAACTAATTCCCAAGTGTTGTTCCTTTCGATTTGCTCAAGTTCTTCATCCATTGCTTTGACCCAACATTCATCTTTGCATGCTTCTTTCACATTTTGTGGTTCAATGGAGGAGAGTAGAGCCAAGTAGCTTGAAGCTTCTGCAAGTGTCCTTCTTGTTTGTACTCCTGCTTCTTTCTGCCCCACAATCTGAGTTTCTGGATGATTCTTTTGGACATATCTGGATGGAGTCTTCTCTTTCGTTCTTGTCTGCTCCTCTGGTTCTTCTTGAGATTCTTCTTCTTCTTGAGGTTCTTCTTCTTCTTGAGGTTCTTCTTCTTCATTATTTCGCCTTTGAGAGTAACCTTCATCTTCTTCAATGTCTTCATGATGAACTTGCCTAGGAATATATCCCTTCTCATCAACCACTATATCAATACTGTCAACAATTCTGCCAAGTCTTTTATTGTAGCACTTGTATGCTTTGCTATGTGGAGAATAACCAAGAAGAATGCCCTCATCTGCTCTAGGTTCAAGTTTGCCAAGTTGCTCATCAGTATTCTTGATATAACATTTGCTCCCAAAGATTTTGAAGTGCTTCACGGAAGGAGTTTTACCACTCCAAAGCTCATGAGGTGTTTGAGTGCTGTTTACTCGGACATTTGTTTTGTTAAGAATAATAACAGCAGCATGTGCAGCTTCACCCCAGAAGGTTGCAGGAGTACCTGATTCATCGAGCATAGCACGAGCCATTTGTTGGATAGTTCTGTTCATTCTTTCCACAACCCCATTTTGCTGAGGAGTTCTAGCTGTAGAGAATTCTCTTCTTATCCCATGTTCATCGCAGAAATCGAAAAATTCATTTGATGTGAACTCCCCACCTCTGTCAGATCTGAGGCACTTAATTTTGTGTCCTGATTCATTTTCAGCCAATGCTTTGAAGGATTTGAATTTTTCGAATGCTTCATCTTTGTGCTTCATAAGCCCTAACCAAACAAACCTTGAGAAATCATCAATGAATAATATCAGATATTCTTCTCCTCGAGGTGTCCTTTTCCTAAATGGACCACATACATCTGTATGGACTAGCTCAAGAGGCAAGCTAGCTGATCCTTCCTTCTCTGGAAAGTTAGTTCTGGTTTGCTTTCCAAACTGACAAGATTTGCATATGGTGTTGTCTGGAATTTTGATATCTGGAAGATCGCGAACTGCCTGATATTTGCATGCTTTCCTTATTTGTGAGAAACTTAGATGTCCCAACCTTCGATGCCATAACCAGTGCTCTTCATCCTTGCTAAGATAGCATTGTTGTTGTCCTTCTTCAAATATGTACAGATTATTTGGAGTTCTTTTGCCTTTGAGAACTGTTTTTCCTGTATCAAGATCACGAACAAGACATCCATTCGATCTAAAAATAACCTCGGTTTTTTGATCACACATCTGGCTGACACTTAGAAGATTATGCTTCAATCCATCAACATATAAAACATTTCCAGCCTTGACCTTTTCTTTCAAAGGAGCAATACCTTTTCCTTTTATAGTTGCAGGAGTATCATTTCCAAAAGAAACTTTCTTTCCCTTTTCTAAAGTAGAATAAGATTCAAGTTTTTCTTTATCACCTGTCATATGTTTCGAACATCCACTGTCAATGTACCATAGATTTTCCTGTCCTTCTGCATAAAATGCTATCCCACATCTTTCTGTTTGAGGTTCCTTTATTCTCCATGTTTTGGTGCTTGTGGCTTGTTCCTTTTTCTCCTGAAACCTGCTCCTGCATTCAGAGTCTTTATGACCAAAATTATTGCAAATAGAACATTCAACTTCATTTTCAAGAACCGAAAAGTTGTTATAGGTCCTTTTTGTAATCCCTGTCATACTTCTTTGTTTTTGAGCTTCCCTAGTCATGATTGTTTTATATGCAACACATTGAGCTGCTCTGTGACCAAAGTTGTGGCAAGAAAAGCATTGTCCATTGAAGAAGCTTCTGCGGTTATTGAATCTACCAGCCAACTGATTGTAATTTCTATTTTCATCTATTCTTGAGCCAAACTGAGAAGATTTTACCTGTGGTTGGTTGTAGCTTTTGTTCATCCTTAAGGAGGATTGTCCCTGATAGTTTCTGTTTGTAATTCGTCCCTGCTTTACCTGATTATCTTCATTGTTCTTCCGCTCATTTCTTCTTGCTGCATCAAGATAACTTTTTGAGGTGGATGCTTGAGAGGTTTCTCCATTATAGCCCAAACCTGTCTTGTTTAGAGGAGACCGCTGCACACTGATAATCTCATCCAAAGTTTCAGATCCTTTGACAAATTTAAGATTAATAGCTTTTGTTTTCTCAATTTCTTTTCTGAGACCAACAATTTCACCTTCTAGTTTTTCAAGATGTTTTTCCTTTTCATCAATTTGAAATTGCAAAGTATCAATGATCACATTCTTTTCTTCTATGCCTCTCTTGAGTCTAGTGATTTCATTATAGAGATTATCCACATCTACAGCATCCTCATAATCATCATCTTCAAATGCCATTAACAGCTTATATTTATTACCTTGTTCATCTTCATCACTGTTTGATAAGCCATCACTATCTTCATGGGTGTAGTAGCTTTTCTTATTTGCACTTTGTTTCTTGTTCCATCTAGCAGGTTCTTTTCCTTTATCCTTATAAGGACATTTTGCAGCATAATGACCTACTCTTCCACAAGCAAAGCATTTGAAAGGTAGCTTACCTCTGAACCTTCCAGCACCCCTTTGAAGATTTCTGACAAAATTTGATTCTTCTTCCTCTTCTTCTGGAACATGGCTTGCTTCATAGTAATCTTCTTTTCTTGATGCCTTAAAAGCAGCTTCCCTTCTGTCTGATGGACCTCCCTTTCTCATTTCATAAGCAGTTAGAATTCCATGTAGCTGAGACATAGTGAGAACTTTGAGATTTTCCTTTTCTTCTATTGCAGATACTTTAGATTCAAACTTGGGGGATAATGATCTTAGAATCTTTTGAACTACTATAGTCTCTTTTATTTCTTCACCCAAATTTTTCATACAATTAACAATCTCATCTACCCGAAGAAAATAATTAGCCACACTTTCATCATTATACATCTTGAGGGTCTCATATTGAATCCTGAGAGTTTGAAGTTTAGCTTGCTTTACCTGTTCATCTCCTTCATAGCTAGTGATCATTTTGTCCCATATCTCTTTTGCTGATTTGAAGTGCATGACCTTCATGAATTCTGTTTGATATATACTTCCTAATAGAGTACTGACTGCTTTTGCATTTGTTTCATATGCCTTTTTCTCAGCTGGATCTGTAGGAGTAGCTGAAGGAAAAGCATAGCCTGTTTCTACAATGTCCCAAACTTCTGTACCAAGAGATTGAAGATATGCAGTAACTCTTACCTTCCAATAATTGAAATTTGTTCCATCAAAAACTGGTGGCCTGATTGATGCTTCTTTCTCGTAGTTGCTCATGATGAATGATCTTCCTTCAAGCGATCAAGCTTCTCTGAAGGACCTGCTCTGATACCAATTGTTGGAAATAATACTGAGAGGGGGGGTGAATCAGTATTATCAGATTAATCAAACTTTTTAAATGCTCAGAAACATATACGCTACTTCAGTTAAGTGAACCGGCGTGTACACGCTACTGTGACGAAGTAAAACAGCGTATAAGAAGAAAACTCACAATTTAGTTAGCTTATTCTTCAATTAAGTGCATCAGGACATTATTCACCACATTAACAGTAAACATGTGCAGTATAACAGAACAGATAAAAAGCCACACACATGAACACCAAGATATAAGGTGGAAACCCAATGTGGGTGAAAACCACCTGCTGCAAGTTGTCTCTATCTTTCTTTAATATGAAACTTCAGTTTACAATCTTTTGTACTGGTGCAGCCTTATACCAGTACGCAGGCTACAACCTGCAGAAGGCTACAACCTTCTCTCGTTCTCCAAACTTCCTTGGAAGGGAGCTCCAACCCCCTTTGCTCTTGTACTAGCCAAGATACTAGTACGTAGGTGCTGACCTACAATCTTCCTTCTTTCAGGTATCACTTTTCATACATTTTCAGACTTGGATATTCCTGAAGCACAACATTACAATCTGAAGACCACAATTCATTCAATTTCCACAACAGATCATTGAAGCATAAAACAACCAAACTTTGAATCACTGAACCACTGAACCCTGTCAATCACCAGTTACCAGAACACAGAGCAGACTACAGAACTCTGCAATAACAGTCAGACCCCACTGTAAACCCAAAATCAAGCTTCAAAAGATATACGCTACTTTAATGAGAAAAACCCGCGTATACACGCGCTTTTACCGAAGCCAACCTGCGTACAGATCTAAAAATAAACTTTCTCAATTTGCAGCTGTACCAGACATTAGTTAGACCCAGAACGTAACATTGCGACAATATGCAGATCTAGAAATACGCATAATCAACCATATCATGATAGTGCATTTCAAACCATTAGATCCCGATCTATCCTTAGATCTAGTCTTCCATCAACCGATGTGATCTCTCCTTGGCTTAGATCAAGCAACTCAGAACCTGCATATCAGATCTCTTTCTCTCTTAGATATTCAAGCCTTGTCGAAAGATAATTTTGCCTAATGATCTTCTTCTCCTTATATAGTCTTAGGCCTAGCTCAATACCAAGAGCCAAAACCATAGTAACACAATACCATCAAATTCAAAACTAGGGATCGACACGCCCGTCGAGACACAATGGTCCGAAATCATAGGCACAACTTCCAAGGACTAACCACCATGGACCAAAGATACTTTTCCACATACACGCGCTTTTTCTGAAACCAACTTGCGTGTACACGCGACTTGGTCTTAACGAACATGCGTATATGAACTTCCTTGGCATGCTGTACTAAGATCTGTCTTCTGATTAAGTTGCCATCACCTGTACCAACCTCTGAGCACCTGTACCATCCTCTGAGTGAGTTGCCATCAAGGACAACACTTGAATCATAATGCCAACAATATATGAGGTGGTTGACGATAATTGGAGGAAATTTGATTCAAATTTCTTGGGAAGGAAATGTGTGAAGAAAGAAAGGAAGAGATCATGAAATATGCAACCATGGAAAAGTAAATCAACATCCAAGGACTAAAAAATTTGATAAGGATATCTCCATGAAAGGTATGAATACTTTGATGAAGTCTTAAAAAGAAAGAGACCCTTGACAATATATATCTTCTAGAGATGTGTCAATGTGTATGTAGAATACTAATGCAAATTAGGAAATATCGTGTTGAAGGACCATCACAAAGTTAATTTTTATTTAATGTTCATTCCTTTTTTTTGAATGAAACCTGGATGGGTTAATGCAAGGCTGCCAAGGGAAGAGATATGGATATCTGCCACCATTGATGTCCATGTAGTAGGATGAAATATCCTTAAGGAGACATGGAATCAGGAAGGCAACATGGCATAAAGGAAGGCTAGATCGAAACTAATGGATCACTTTCCAATGAAAGGAAAAATTACATGACTAAATCATAGATGAAAGTGATGGGTGGTCTGTGCCCTACAAAGAAGTCCCAAAACATGAAAAATCCTAAATAAAGAAAATAAATTCATGGCATAATAAGGAGGATTTCTTCAAGCAACTGGTTGTCCCATCATCATCACCCAAAGAGCTACTGTAGGTATCTAATTAAGAGGGACCCTAGAAAAAACTTTCTCACTTGGTAGAAAGTTGGTAGAAAATTCCTAAGCCTAGAGGGAGATTTGGTACATTCCTTTCATAGGAATGAGTACATTCCTTCATTGGAATAGGTATGTCCTCCCTAAGATGAGAGGGAGAGATAGACACATCATTATTGTCTTCACTTGGGAAGAAAAAAATGGAGGATTGGATAAACATATGGCATCCGATGCTCTTTGAGGATGAGTTAGGGCCTCCAAGATAAGAGTAGTCATAGAGGACCGATATTATTTGAGGACTGGAAATCCAAGATAAGAATAGTCCCGGTGGAACATACTCTAGGAGAAATTGGGTGGGGTAGGTTCCGAGAGGGACAATGATGTGTTAATTTTTCAGATTGTTTTATGTTGTTTCAATTAATTTAGCCCAATTTATTTCTTCATCTAACAATGCATCCAATTATTAACAATGTAGCCACTCATAAACCGTAACTGAAGATGGAACAATATATGCAATGAAAAATAAGAAAAAAACACAACCATAAGAGATAGCAGATTGGTCTAAGACGAGGTAAAAATCTTGTGGTTCTACGCTATATCAATTACTTTAGCCTGATATACTTCTTTATTTAACAATGCATCCAATTATTAGCAATGTAACCAATCATAAACTGCAACTGAAGATAGAAAAATATATGCAATGACAAAGAATACAAAATCACAATGATAAGAGATGGAAGATTGGTCCAAGTCTAGGGAAAAACCCTTTCAAATTTTCTTCTTTATTAGATCATCATAAAAATATTGCAACAGAGAGTACAATGAGCCCAATATATAAAATTGCAGCAAAAATTTACAAAACATATTGCAGATCTACAAAATAGTCGATAGAAACCCTTGATCCATCAAATGACTAAAGCCAACTGAAAACAACTCTCAAATCCTAGATCAGAACACTAGACACTCCAAGAAAGGCGGACTGCATGCATATGAAACTGCCTGAACACTCCCTAGATCACTGTGTGAAGGCATCTGTGACTGACCAGACGCTCTCAGGAAGACTGCATGTGTGCGTCTGGGGTCAAACTCTCATAGAACTTCTCCAAACCCTTGGAAACTCCCTTCTAGTTACTGTGTGAGAATCTGGGACTGTCTAGAAGCACCCTTGACCACTCTGTGCTTGCATTCAATAACCAAAACCTTCCAATCTACTTCAGAAACCCTGGACGTTGTCTTCAAGATTTTGTGCCAGCGTCTAAGACTTTTTAGGCGCTCCCTTAGCCTTTGTATGGAAATGCCTATACCTAGTTACGTTCTTGCATCCGAGAAACAGAAACCCTATATTTGTGCAAGCTTCACCCATGTGATTTTGAAACGTTGTGTTGACTTCCTCTATTAGACCTATGTGAACCGACAAAAGAAGAGAGTAGACAATGGCTTAATCAATGTGTGAAAACGAGCTTCAGATATCTTCTATTTATAGGCTTCCATGAGGGTCCACTTGGGGCTGAGGCTGACCTAACCAATTTGACATGTGCTTAGGGCCGACCCATTCCATTATACATGAGTGGATAAAATAATTCAAAAATCAACTTCTTTTGGTCCAAATAGGGTGATCTATGGGTTGATTTTGGTCCTCTCGAAAAGAGGTATTTAATGCAATCATCATGTCAATTATCTGAGATGTCGAAGGTGGAATTTGATCCTAGTGAGCTCAAATTGCTGGTCAAAATTGATTTAAAGGAAGATTCAACATGATCTGACTACAAAATTTTTCCCATTGAATGATTAATCAACTAACATTTCCACGTCATTCGAGTCACGACATAATTGTGGTTTCATATTGTGTAAGTTAAGCTGATAAGTGAGGTCGTGAGCATCAAATGTTACTTAGAATATATTCAAATATGAATCAAATGTATTCTACATTTCTCCAACACATTCATTATCAGAAACATCTCATTAAATAAATAATTATCAACATCATATGATCGGACATACATGCAATTTTAAGTTTTTATTTTTATTTTATTTCACCTACTTACAACTAGACATCTATCTCACTCTACCATAGATTCCAAACTATCAAAATTCATCAAATGGGTCTTTCAAACATGCTAAAGGGAACAATCAAATATCATTATAATGACCAGTCAAACTTTAGAGTGATGTGCATTTGGTTTCACCATATTTTATTGATATATCTTTGTTTTTTTTAATCTCTTGTTATGTGGTTCTCATTTTAACATTTTATTTCATATAGAAAGAACAATTAAAATGATTAGAAAACATGTAGACATAAAGAAGCATAGTTGGGTCAAGAAAGAGGATTATTGTCAAATAGAGAGAGGTGTTGGGGCCTTCATTTTTGGAGAAATTAAGATGTTTTGGAGAGAAGTCAAAATTCAAACGATTGTAGACAAGTGGCGAAAATGGGAATTAGGAAGTTTCATAAATAAAAACAAGAAAAAGGGAAAAAACTTGCGGAAGATTGGCAATTATGGAGGGATGGTGAGAAGAAGCAGATACAACTGAGCGAGAAAAAGAAAGTAGAGTCAGAAATAGAGACAACTGAGTAAGGGAGAAGGAACTGGCAGTTCAGGTTGGCATGTAGAGAGAGGGAAGAAGAAGATAAAAGAAAGAAAGGAGAACCGAGAAGGTTTGGTCATCATGTCATGGTTGTTATTGTTGATATATTTCTTCCCGTGTGGTAGATTTATGAGAGCAGCTTTGTGCCTGTCCTTCCATTCGCTTGTATTCTACCTTGTTAGAGTTCTGGATGTTGAGGAATATACCTCGAGCTTGAAGTAATGTATTCACCGTTCATATTAATGATGAAGACTACTATTGGGATCATAGTGTGTTAATTGTGTGTTGTTATAGTTCTTTAAAAAAAATATTTATGCACATGTTTAAATAGTTTTTTTGTTACAACATGTATGGCATGTCATGATCCAACTTCTTTTTAGAATGAATCAATTTTCTCTGCCCTTTATTCTTTGATATGGTTTTCCTTGATACTGGATTCTAACTGTCATCTAACTAAAGTTGTGGCACAACTTGGGTGAGAATTCTTACCCTTTCCGGGTAAGGTGAAAATGTCTGTGTTGTGCTAAACTACAATGCAAGGAAAATTTTAGAGGCTAATATTTGAAGGTGGGCTAATTTTCCTTGTCTTTTCGAAAAAAAGATTTCCAATTTCCATTTAAAAAAAAATTGTTCGCCAAAAGTTTATAGTATAAAATTATTTTACCTTGAAAATTGCCAAAATTTTATATAGACTAATATAAAGTAATTAGAAATATAAATATTTAAAAGGAAAAAACATTACATGTTTTACAATTTGCATATTAGGGACTATTATTATTCGCCAAAGTTTCTAAACTTTAAAATAAACTTCTATCGTTAAAATTTTCAATGCTACAACAGAGCCTTATTGGCCCTTGTGCCCAAATTGGGGATCTCGAACTTGTTATTTCTATGCCAACAATTGGTTTCGTTGCTGGGACATGAAATTCAAAATGGGGGTTTGGAATATGGTATCAAGGATTTTTAAGAAATAACTATGAAATTGGTGGGATGAGCAAATGGACCAGTTTATTTCACAGCAAGCCTAACTTTATCGATGAACTATTGGGAATATGAAGGAGGAAATCTTGAATTAAGAGTCAGATAATGATCAATACGAGATCTTCTGGTGCAAGTTTCTAGAAGAAATTTACAATTGGTTGCGAAAATTGTAGGTGAAAGGGAGGTCTAGTTAAAAAATCTCATCTCATCCCACGTGGATTCAAGTTGGTCTCACTCGAGTACATCGTCTTGACACAGATCTAACGGGAACGATAGATTTCTGGGTAAAAACCATACTAGAAGGGTATATTATTGAATTTGCAGTAGAAAGCCGTCAACCTTTTTCAAAATCTAAATCTTTGTTCTAATTAGGGTTGCGAGGGAAGTTGCTAAAAGAGCTTTCCCTTTGGATCAAGTTTTTAGTGGTGGAAGAGGGCTTGTTGGTGTTCCAAAACCTGAGCATGGCAACATAAACACCTAGTACTAGGGGAAGGAGCTAAAGGGAGGGATTCTACCAAACAAGGAGATATGAGACTGTCACGAGGATGGACGTAGATGACTCCTGAAAGGCTAGGGATCTAAGAGTGCAAAGGAGAGGGTGGATAGTAGATAAATGGTGGGAAAGGGCCATACAAATGATTAAAAGGTGACAAAAGGGATCAAACCAACCAGGAGCAATGTTGAGAGATCTGGAAGAAGGAGAAAGTATGGAAGGAAGATCAGTGGGAGGGGAAATATGTCTATGACTGCAGTGGGTTTTGAAGGTGACAGTGACCCACCCTCGCTAGTGGAGATGGACATGTTGGATGGAAAGGGCCATGTGGGCTTGGAGGAAAACCTAGAAGATAACATGCATTTTTCTATATGGATATTGTTGGTTGAAGATAATGTGTCCAAAGGAATCAATGATTGTTAAGTTATGGTATGATCTATGCTTATAATAGTTTACTTCTTTTTCTTATTATATTCCGCAGATTAGCAATCACATGTACATAAATTAAAGTGCAGATAGAACATTAAACGATCAACAGAAAACAAGCCAAGACAAGAGACACAAGATGTGGCGGCTAGCCAAGGACAAACCCCACAATGTGTGGGGAAACCCTTTGATAAAATCTTCTTTTATCTTCAATAATTCAGCAGATAAATAGTACAATAAATCTGATTCATATTAGCAATAGCAAACCCTAGATCAGCAGCATCAGCATTAGCAGCTTCATCACCAAACTAGGGTAGACGATATCTCACAAACCAACTGTCGGATCAGCTTGATTCCACCACCAAAAGTTGTGGCTTCCAGAGGAGGTTCAGATGAACCTATAGCATAGTTCATATGAGGAGATCTTCTAGTCCATGCAGGTCGACCTTTACTTCTGTAGTTGCAGCTTCAGTTTTGCTAGTTTTCGACTTCAAACTAGGGCAGTCGATATCTTGCAAACTGCCCATCGAATTGACGTCATTCCACCACCAAAATTTGCAGCTTTCAAAGGAGATCTATATGGACCTACAGTGTAGTTCTAAGGAGGAGATGTAATGGTCAATGCTAGTCAAACTTTGGATCTGCAGTTGTAGCTTCAGGTTCAACAACTTCTGGCTTCACATGTGTGAGAGAGGGACCCTTTTCTGCGCAGTAGAGAAGATACTCATTTCTGTGTAGTGGAGAGAGAGAGATGTGATGAGATGAGTAAGTCCAAAAGAAGAAAATTCCTCTTATATTTATACAAAATGTTGGTGTTTGAATAGATGCGATTGTTGGGCTTCTAAGCCTACATGAGTTGTAGGTCGGCTTGAAAATAATTCCATAATCAAAATAAATTCATATCTCCATGAATACTTATTAGAATCAGATGATCTTTATATCAATCCTACACCTCTCGATTAGAGGAATCTAATAAAAATATTATCAACCATGAATAAGATGACCCACATGAATTTTTTCCCTAGTTTCCAATTTTAACACTCCCTCTCAACTAGGGAGAACTTCATCTACAATCTGTCTATCGGTCGTTACTATTCATCCATCAAATGCACTGCCCTGTATAGCCTGTCCCTTGCTTGGCTCTACTCTATTCTATCTATTTTTCTTTGTCTTGTTCTGCCCTGTACTAATCTGTATTGTTTTGCTATGTTTTGCTCTACTCTTGCATTTTTCTATTCTGCTCTGCTTTTGTCTGAATTATGAAGAAGAAGAAATGATCGAGGATGTATCATACTAACTCAAAGTCAGTCTCAGAGTATGTACCACTGGTCCCAGACCAATATCAACCAACCCGAAGTCAGCATCATAGTGAGTACAACTCCACTGGTCCTAAACCAGTATCATCCTCCACTGACTCAAAGTCAGTCTTAGAGTGCGTACCACTGGTCCCAGACCAGTCTCAACTAACCCGAAGTCAGCTTCATAGTAAGTACCACTCTTACCACTGGTCCTAGAATAGTATCGTAGTCTCAGAGAGTGTACCACTAGTCCCAGACCAGTCTCAACTGACCCGAAGTCAGCGTCATAGTATGTACCACTCTCACCGGTCCTAGACTAGTACTGCACTGACATGAAGTTAGTCTCAGAGTATGTACCACTAGTGCCAGACTAGTCTCAACTGACCCGAAGTCAGTGTCATAGTATACTACAACTCCTACCAGTAGTCCCAGACCACTATCATTGATCCCAGATCAATGGAGGTCATCCTAGCGTAGGGATTATGGTAGATACAATGATGCATCGATTGGTACTACTATGGTCCCTAAACTTCATTTCCATGCTCATTGATTAGATGAGAGGTACTTCCCATGAGTCCTAGACTACATGGGTAGGATGCCTCGACAGGAGAACTAATCAATCTTGTCCTCACAGGAGAATACATCAATCCTACTACAATCGCCATGGAGAACACATCAATCCAGGCTGCCATGGAGAACACATCAATCCAGGTCTCACAGGAGAACACATCAATCCTACTACAATCGCCATGGAGAACACATCAATCCTGCTACAATGTCACCACGAGGTGTACATGTATACTGCCAGGGGATAGTGAATCATCCTATGGTCATATGCTACTCCATGAAGCCCCCCACACCCCCCTGGAGCTCCCAAAGCTCAATTCATGATACATGACCCTCATTGGAGGGTCTTTGAAAAACTCCAAGTTGTTCTCTGAAAGTCAGAAATTTTACTTTCCCAAGGGGTTTTGTCAAAATGTCAGCGACCTGTTCATCTGTACTGATATGTTGGAGCCTTATAACTCCCCGCTACACCATATCTTGAATATAGTAGTATCTGATATCGATATGCTTGGAGCGATCATGAAATACATGACTCTATGGCAAACGAATCCCACTCTAGTTGTCACAAAGGATCACGGTGGTATCCAATGTAAATCCAAACAGCTCACTGAAGAGCTTTCGCAACCAAACTGCCTCACAAGAAGCCATGCTGGCAGCAATATACTTTGCTTCGACGGTGCTCAAGGCCACCGACTTCTGCTTCCTGCTCATCCAGGATATCAAAGCAGGTCTCAAGGAGAAACAACACCCGGAAGTGCTCTTACGGTCCTCCACATTGCCTACCGAGTCAGCATCTGTGTATCCAAATAGTCTCACATCTTCGGCAGTGTATCTTAACCCATAACTGATAGTGCCACGAAGATATCTCAGCAGATTCTTGGCACCAATCTAATGTATGTGGTGGGGTTCAACCATATGTTGACTCAACGTGTTGACTGCGAAGCATATATCTGGACGAGAGTTCACTAAGAACATTAATGCTCTGATGAGTTGCCGATACTCGGTAGCATTCTGTAAAACAGGTCCAGCAGCACTACCACTTAACTTCTTGAATTCAAGCTCCATCGGGGTAGTTACAGGCTTGCAGTCCACCATACCGAATATTTCCAATATCTTCACCACATATTTTCCTTGAGATAGGAAAGTTTCTCCTGGCTTCTGCCACACTTCAAGTCCTAGGAAATAGTGCATCAGTCCTAGGTCCTTCATTTCAAATTCAAAAGCCAACTCCCTCTTACATTTGAGAATGAGAGGGTCTGCACCTGTTAGAAAGAGGTCATCCACATACAACACTAGTATGATAGGTTTATCATCTTCAACCTTAAAGTAAAGGTTAGGATCGGCTTCACTCATAGTGAATCCCAGCTTCATCAAGTAGTTGTCGATCCTCTCATACCATGCTCGGGGTGCTTACTTCAGCACATAGAGAGACTTCTTCAACCTACATACATGAGATTTCTGATCATAAATTTCAAATCCTTCGAGTTTCTCCACGTAGACCTCTTCTTTGATCGAGCCATGCAAGAACACAGTCTTGACATCCATCTGATATAGGTTCCATCCTTGTGAAGCGGCAAGGGCTATGATCAAGCGGATGGTCGTATATCTGGAAATAGGTGAAAATATATCATCATAGTCTATACCTTCCTTCTGGGAGAAACCACGAGCAACAAAACGACCCTTATACTTTTCTGTACTTCCATCTGCTGCATGCTTTATCTTGTAAATCCATTTAGAAGTAACAACTATCTTGTCCTGGGGTCTGGGAACCACTTCCCAGACATCATTCTTCATGATATAGTCATATTCTTTGGTCATAGCATCCTTCCATACTTGATGCTTGACAGCATTTGAGAATGATGAAGGCTCATTTTGTATGATCGTGCTCATGATGGTCAGGTATCCCTGATACCTATTAGGTCTCTTACTTTCACGAAAGGTTCCTCGGGGTGCAGCATGTCCTTCAGCATCATCAAGTAGCCCCCTAAGCCATGAAGGCCTCTTTCTAGAAGAGGAAGGCTCATGTGGAGGAGGATCAATCGGATCCATGGGTTCTTCTACATCAAGCATTGATTCATCATCCTTTTCTTTTGGTTCCCTGGTGTTGGCTTCTTGAGAGCTCCTCAAAGTCAAAATATTGTTCACCTTGCTGAGAGCCATATCTTCTTCAAAGGTGAAATCATGACTAATTACGACTTCCCTTTTACCGGCTACGTAGATTCTATAGCCTTTAGTATTTTCACCATAGCCCACGAAAATTCCCTTCTTTCCAGATGCACCCAATTTATTTCTTTTCTCTTTCAGCACATGAAAATATACAGGGCTTCCAAAAATTCTAAAATGAGAAACATCCAGTTTCTTACCGGTGAACTTTTCTTCAAGAGTCTTGGAACCCAATGCTTGATGAGGGCATCATTTTTGTACATAAATAGCAGTGTTTGCAGCTTTAGCCCATAGAAACTTTGGAAGTCTTTGATCATGTAGCATGGCCTGGACAACTTCCATAATTGTGTGGTTCTTCCTTTCTGCCACACCCTTCTGTTCAGGAGTATATGGTGTAGTAGTCTCCCTCTTCATGCCAACCTCTTTACAAAAGTCATGGAACTCATTAGATTCATATTTAGTCCCATTATCAGTTCTTAAGGTCTTGATCTTCTTTTCAGTTTTATTCTCGATTAGGGCTTTGAAGTGTCGAAAGCAAGAGAACAATTCATCCTTATTTTTCAAGAAGTATATCCACGTCTTTCGAGAATAGTCATCAGTAGAAGTGAGATAATATGAATATCCTCCCAAGGAGTTCACAGGCATCATACCAGATATGTCTGAGTGAACTAGTTGAACTTGTAATATATCAGAGGTCTTGCTTTGACTTGAAGGGAATGGTCCCCTTTTGAGATTTCCTTCGGCACATCCCAGCCATACACCTTCTTTCTCTACATGGAATTCGGACATCCCTATTACCATCTGTCTTACATCAAGTAGAGCTTTGTAATGAAGGTGGGAAAACCTCTGATGCCAAAGTTCGGACTGAAGAGTTGTATCACAAGACATGACACCTAGCGGGCTTCCACTGACCTGATATAAAGAATCAACTCGAAACCCAAGAGTGAAAGCATCTTTAACATTATTTTTCCATATGTGTACCTTGCCATCGCTGAAGGTTACCTTGTAGCCTTTGTCTTCTATTGCCGAGATGGATACCAGGTTCTTTTTTAGATTAGGTACATATAATACATCTTGTAAGTGAATCGTATTACCTTAATTCAATTTAAGAGAAACATTGCCTACACCTTTCACGGGGTATTTCATGTCATCTCCAAGGACAATTTCTAGGTCAATTTCTTTCTCTACTAGATTATGGAGTACTTCTTTATAACCAGTGAAGTGTCTTGAGGCACCACTATCAATGAGACAAATTCCCATTGAGTCTGAAGGAGCGGAGGTAGATAGAGCAGCTGGTAGATAATATTCAGCCTGCTTATTGTCAACAGTGTTAGATTCATACCTAGAATTTCTAGCCTTCTTGAATGGTTGCCCTCTTCCTTGATTTCCAGCATTCCTTTTACCTTTGCTGTTGAATTTTCCATTCCTTTGATTACCATGAGAGGGATTTTTATCATCGTCACAGTGAGAGTCCTTTCTATCATGGCATTCCCTTGCATAGTGACCTGTTTTATTGCAAATGAAACATCGTCCTTTTCTTCCACCCTTAGATCCAGCCTTTCTTTTCGATTTAGACCCAGAATTATTTATTTTCTTAGCATGAGAAGAAAAGGCAGCAGGAGGACCTTTAGGCAAGGGAATTTCTTGCTCTTCTACCCTTGTTTCTTCTTGAATGCATCTAGCCATTAATTCCTGGAAACCAGTAATTACATTATTGTTCAGAAGAGTAGTCCTGAACACATACCATTCGGATGGTAATCCTCCAAGAGTTGTGAGTGCCATTTCTCTATCAGTAATAGTCTCCCCAATAGATAGGAGATTGTTCTTGATCTCGGTGATTCTTAAGAAGTATTCTTGCATACTCTCATCTTTACCCTTCTTGATTTCCCTCGGCTTGTTTCTAAGAAAAAAAACTTGATTTGTATCATTAACTTTAAATAAAATCACCAGTCTATCGTAGATTTCCTTGGAGGTGTCTAGATCAGAGATGTAGGCCACCAAGCGCTTGTTGATAGAGTCCTGGATGATCTTCTTCACTTTCATTTCTTCATTCTTCCATTTGTTCCTGGCAGCAGGAGGTGCATTTGATGGAGGCTCAACAATATTGCCTCTCACATGATTCAACACTCCTTGATCCTCAAGGATTAGATCGATAGACATCTTCCATACATGATAGTCAACTTTCTCATGGAGCTTGTCTTTGGTAGGAAAGAGTGTTGAGGACCCCATCATTCTTTTAGGATAGCTTTACCAATCTTCTCTTCGATGATTACTCTTTCTCTTGCTTGGGCTTTGTCTTCACCTCAGCTCTGATACCATGTTAAGTTATGGTATGTTCTATGCTTATAACAGTTTACTTCTTTTTCTTATTATATTCCACAGATTAGCAATCACATGTACATAAAGTAAAGTGCAGATAGAACATTAAATGATCAACAGAAAACAAGCCAAGACAAGAGACACAAGATGTGGCGGCTAGCCAGGGACAAACCCCACAATGTGTGGGGAAACCCTTTGATCAAATCTTCTTTTATCTTCAATAATTCAGCAGAGAGAAATAGTACAATAAATTTGATTCATATCAGCAGTAGCAAACCCTAGATCAGCAGCATCAGCATTAGTGGCTTCATCATCAAACTAGGGCAGATGATATCTCACAAACTGACCATCGGATCGGCTTAATTCCACCACCAAAAGTTGCAACTTCCAGAGGAGGTTCAGAAGAACCTACAACACAGCTCAGATGAGGATATCTTCTAGTTCATGTAGGTCAATCTTTACTTTTGCAGTTGCAGCTTCAGTTTTGGCAGTTTCCAGCTTCAAACTAGGACAGTCGATATCTTACAAACCGTCGGTTGGATTGACTTCATTCCACCATGAAAAGTTGTGGCTTTTAGAGGAGATATAGATGGATATACACTGCAGTTCTAAGGAGAAGATCTGATGGTCAACACTGGTCAAACTTTGGATCTGCAGTTGCAGCTCTGGCTTCACATGTGTGAGAGAGAGACCATTTTCTGCGTACTAGAGAAGAGACTTATTTCTGGGCAGTTTAGAGAGAGAGATGTGATGAGATGAGTGAGTCCAAATGAGGAAAAATCCTCTTATATTTATACACAACGTTGGTGTTTGAATAGATGCGACTGTTAGGCTTCTGAGCCTACATGAGTTGTAGGTCAGCTTGATAATAATTCCATAATCAAAATAAATTCATATCTCCATGAATAATTATCGGAATCGGATGATCTTTATATCAATCCTACACCTCTCGACAAGAGGAATCTAATAAAAATATTATCAACCATGAATAAGATGACCCACATGAATTTTTTCCCTAGTTTCCAATTTTAACAATGATTTTCCTCTTCATAGCTCAGATATGTTGGCATTATGATACAGGTGTTGTCCTTGATGGCAACTCACTCAGATAAAAGATCACAGTGCAACAGGTCAACAATAATGAATTACATATCAGACTCCAAATAATGAAGAAAGAGAGGTATACATAGGTTCACCTTGTCTAAACCGCGTATACATGTAGGTTTACTGAACAAAAGGAGCGTATACGTACACACGCACGTTCACAGAAGGAAAAGCATGTATATCTTGGAAAACCAAAAGTTTTTGGTCCAAGGTATTTCTTGGTCCATGGTATTGAGAAAGGCCTAAAACTATATAAGGAGGAGAATATCATTAGGCTATTAGGGAGGAAGGATTCGAATATCTTATGAAGTGTCGGATCAAATATTAGTGAGATTTTTATGGTTTGCTTGATCTAATCTAAGAATGCACCTATATGGCTGATGAAGGTTGACGGACTGGGATCATAAAGGCTTAAAAGTATTATCATTATGTGGTTTGATCTTGAACAGTCTAGATCTGAATACTGACACATGTTTTATTCTGTAAATGTGATGATCTAGGTATGACTAAAGTCTGGAATAGTTGTGATGTTTTAAGTTAGCATTTATAGATCTATACATAGGTTCACTTTAGTAAAAGAGTGTATACACGTTGGTTCAGCATATCAAAGTAGTGTATACATCATAAATTTGAATTTGCAGATCTGTACGTTGGTTCCTTTTGGTAAAAGTGCGTATACACGCTGGTTCGACACATGGAAGTAGTGTATACCTTATGAAGTATGATGTTTAAAGTTTCAATTGTTTATGTTTGCTGTTGCAGAGTTCTAGGTTCTACTTTGGGTTCTGGTGACTGTATTCTGGTGATAGTGTTCTGAATGATCAGATTGATTGATTGTGATTTGATACAGTGATGATGGGTTGTCAAGTGATTGATTGATTCAGTTGTGGTTGATTTAGAAAGTGATGATTGAGTTTTAGTGATTGGTTGATGCAGATGTATTTAATGGTTGTATTGTAGTTATGATTTTCTGAGTTTCAATGTTGTTGATAGGTCTAGTATGAAAATTGGATGAAATGAGGCCTTCAGATTGTGGTGTTGTGTTCCGGGAGTATCAAGTCTGAAAATTCATGAAACGTGGTCCCTAGTGGAAGAGTGGAGTAATCTGTAGGCTGGCACCTACGTACTAGTAAACATATTGGCTAGTATAATAGCTAGGGGGTTGCAGCTCCCTTCCAATAGTAGCTAGAGAACAAGAGAAGGTTGTAGCCTTCTACAGCTGGGTGCCTGCGTACTAGTATGAGTCTGCACCAGTACAAGATTGTAAACAAATTTTCTTATTATTAAAAGAAGACAAAGACAACATAAGTAGGTGTTTTTTACCCACATTGGGTTTCCACCTTATATCTTGGTATTCATGTGTGTTTCTTATGTTTGATGCTTATTCTACTTTTACTGCACTATCTAAATAATCTCTAATATACTGGTTTAAGCTCAATACATGATAAATTGTCTAAATCAAAAGTTCTCTGCATATACACTGGTTGCTTTAAGTATAGTTGCGTGTACACGCTAGTTCACTTTGTTGAAGTAGTGTATATAGATCTGTTTGGGAAATAAAATTATAGATCTGATAATACTGATTCACCCCCTTCTTAGTATTATTTCCAACAATTGGTATTAGAGCAAGTCCTTCAGAAGAAGCTTGATCGCTTGAAGGGAGATCCATAAACATGACTAATCAAGAAAGCATGGGACCCATCAGAATGCCAATCTTTGATGGGAGTAACTTTGTTTATTGGAAAATAAGAACCACAACCTATCTACAATTGCTTGGAATGGATGTCTGGGAAATTGTGGAAGGAGGATATACATTTTCAACATCAATTCCTACAAATATAATAGGTAAAAAGCAATATGAAACCAATGCCTAAGCTGTCAATACTTTATTGGTAAGTCTGTGACAATCAGAGTTTGTCAATTCATGCAACTCAAATCAGCCAAAGAAATATGGGACAAAATCGGTCTAAGCTACGAAGGAGACTCTCAGGTAAAACGTGTTAAGCTTCAAACTCTCAGAATTCAGTATGAAACTCTTAAAATGCATAGTGTTGAAAGCATAGTTAGTTACTTCCTATGAATAGATGAGGTTGTCAATTGTATGAAGAATCTGGGTGAAGAAATTAAGGAAGTTACCCTATTTGAGAAAGTTTTGAGATCCTTGTCTGCTAAATTTGAATCCAAAGTGTCTGCCATAGAAGAAAAATAGGATCTGCAGAATATCACTATGACGCAGCTTCATGAAATAACTACCTTTGAGATGAGAAAAGGAGGACCATAAGATATGAGAGAAGTCACATTTAAAGCTTCAATAAAAGGAAAGGAAGAACACAATGAATCAGGACATATTTCAGAAGAAGAAGATGAGGTAAACTTTGTCAAAAAGCTTCAATGGGGTTCTGGAAGGTTTAGAGGTAAGTTACCCTTCAAATGCTTTTCTTGTGGTAGAGTTGGTCATTATGCTGCCAGATGTCCTCATAAAGATAAATTTGAAAAAGGAAAGGAATATGCAAAAGGGAATAGAAAACAAGTTGTGAATAAAAGGAGTTACTATACTCATGAAGATAGTGATGGTTTATCTAATAGTGATGAAGATGAAACTGGACAAGATTACAGACTTCTCATGGCTTATGACGATGATAATTTTTGGGATGCTTTAGAAGAGGAAGACCTTCATGAAGAAATATCTAAACTCAAAATCTGTTTAGAAGAAAAGAATATGATTATAGATACCTTAACATACCAACTTGCTGAAAAAGAAAAACACAATGAAAAACTAGAATGTGAAATTGTGGGTCTAAGAAAGGATCTTGAGAAAACGAAATCTCTCATTCTTCGATTTGCTAAAGGATCAGAAACTTTAAATGAAATTATCAAAGTTTAGCATTCTCCTCTAATAAAGACAAGTTTTGGATATACTGGAGAAGCATCTCAATCACAGAAGTCATCAACCTCCACCAAAAGCTATCTTGATGCAGCAAAGACCAGTGAACTGTATGACAATCATCAGCAAAGGCATAAAGTAGATCACCAGGTAAATTAGACTCAATTTACTCCAAGGATGAATAGAAGCCACAACTAACCTCAGGTAAATCACGCTCAATTTTCTCCAATGATGAATATCAATAGAAACTACAATCACCAGGTCAATAGATTCGATAGTCGCAGGAACTTCTTTAATGGGCAATGTTTTTCATGTCATAATTTTGGACACAAAGCTGCTCAATGTGTTGCTTACAAAACCATCTTGACTAGAGAAGCATGAAATCAAATGAATGTAACAGGGATCAAGAAAAGTTCTTATAATAACTTTTCTCTTCTTGAAAATGAAATAGAATGCTCAATCTGTAATAACTTTGGTCAAGAAGAATCTAAATGAAAGAGAAAATTTCGGCAAACATCTCAAAAGGAAAAAACTCCATTAAATCCCAAGATATGGAGAAGGAAAGAATCTCAAACAGAAAGATGTGGTATAGCCTTGTATGCATAAGGACAATAAAATCAGTTGTACATCAATAATGGATGCTCAAAACACATGACAAGTGACTCATATAATGCCTTATAAAAGGAAAGGAATGTCTCATTTGGAAATGACACTCCTGCTGTCATAAAAGGTAAAGACTCTGTTTTCTTGAAAGAAAAGGTTAAAGATGGAAATGTTATGTATGTAGATGGTTTAACGCATAACTTTTGAGTGTCAATCAAATGTGTGATCAAGGAAATGAAATGGTGTTTCAATCAAACGAACATGTTGTTATTGATCTTGATACAGGAGAGGCTGTGATCAAAGGTACAAGAACTCCAAACAACTTTTACATACTCAAGAGAGGACAACAACAGTGCTATCTAAGCAAAAATGGTGAAAAATGGTTGTGGCATAGAAGATTGGGACATCTAAGCTTTTCTCAAATAAGAAAATCATGCAGATTCAAGGTTGTTGGTGATCTTCCAGATATCAGCATCCCAGAAAATACAATATGCAAACCATGTCAAATCGATAAGCAAACAAGAGCTCACTTCATAGGAAAATAAGGGTCAGCTAGTAAGCCTCTTGAACTTGTCCATACTAATTTATGTGGACCATTAAGGAAAAAGTCACCTCGTGCAGAAAATGATTCAAATCAAAAAATCAAATGCCTCATATAATTGAGGAGGGGAATTTACCTTGGATGAATTCTTTGACTTTTGTGAACAACATGGAATAAGAAGGAAATTCTCCACCACAAGGACTCCTCAGCAAAATGGAGTGGTAGAAAGAATGAACATAATTGTTCAACAAATGGCTCGAGCTATGCTAGATGAATCTGGAACTCCTGCAACCTTCTGGGGTGAAGCTACATTCATTGTCATAACTATTCTCAACCAAGAAAATGTTCAGGTAAATAGCACTCAAACTCCACATGAACTTTGGTATGGTAAGACTCCTACTGTAAAATACTTTAAAGTTTTTGGAAGAAAATGTTATATCAAAAGGACTGATGAAAAACTTGGTAAGTTTGAGCCCAGAGTAGATGAAGGTATTCTTCTTAGTTACTCTTCCCGAAGTAAAGGATATAAATGTTATAATAAAAGGCTTAGGAAAATTGTTGAAAGTATTGATGTTGTAGTTGATGAAGCATGCAAAAATCCAAAACAGATAAAAACAGAAGATTATAACAATGAAGAAGATGGGGATTATTTTCCCACATCAAATCACAATGATATTGAAGAAGAAACCAATGAAGCACCAGAAGAAGAGATAACAATAGAAGAAAAGACTCCATCCAGGTATGTTCAGAAAAATCATCTAGAAACTCAAATTTTAGGGGAAAAAGAGGTAGGTATACAAACAATAAGAACTATTATAGAGACCTCAAGCTATCTAGCATTACTATCCTCCACCGAACCTCAAAATGTAAATGAAACATGCAATGATGAATGTTGGGTCAAGGCCATGAATGAAGAACTTGAGCAAATTGAAAAGAATAATACTTGGGAATTAGTTCCTAGACCTCATGATAAAAATATTATAGGAACTAAATGGATATTCAAAAACAAGCTAAATGAAAATAGAGAAGTCATTAGAAGCAAGTCCAGACTTGTTTGTAAAGGGTATGCTCAACAAGAAGGAATAGATTTTGAAGAAACTTTTGCACATGTTGCTAGACTTGAAGCCATAAGGATGTTTCTTGCTCTTTCTAGCTTTCAAAAATTCAAAGTATACCAATTGGATGTAAAAATTTCTTTTCTTAATGGAGATTTAGAAGAAGAAGTTTATATTGAACAACCAGAAGGATTCATTCTTGGAAATGTTGCAAAACTTGTATGCAGACTAAAAAAGGCTCTCTATGGTCTGAAACAGGCTCCAAGGGCCTGGTATTACCACCTTGACAAATATGTACACCAATAAGGTTTTTCAAAAGGTTCAGTAGATAACAATCTATATACAAAGATTGAAACTGATAAATTGCCAATTATTGTTGTTTACATTGATGATATCATTTTTGGTAGCAATGAAGAATCCATGAGTCAGAATTTTGCTTCAGTAATGCAGCAAGAATTTGAAATGTCCTTGCTTGGTGAACTTACCTATTTTCTTGGTCTACATGTTCAACAAAATAAAGATGGTATTTTTCTTTCTCAAACCAAATATCTCAAACAGATCTTGAAAAGTTACGGCATGGAAGATTCTAAACCTGTATGTACCCCAATGGTAACATGATGTAGTCTCAGCTCAAATGATGAATCAACAGTAGTACATCAACCAACTTACAGATCCATGATTGGTAGTCTACTTTATCTAATAGGTACCTGACCTAACATCATGCATGCAGTAGGAATAGTTGGAAAATTCCAAGCAAATCCAAAGGAATCACACCTTTAGGCAGTCAAAAGAATTTTCAAATATCTTCAAGGAAATCAAAACTTTGGTTTACGGTATCCTAGAGATAAAGATCTTACTCTTCATGCATATACAAATGCAGATTAGGTTGGAAGTGTTGATGACAGAAAAAGCACTAGTGGTGGTGCATTCTATATGGGTTCCAGGTTAGTGTCTTGGTTCAGCAAGAAACAAAGTTCAATTTGTTATCTACAGCTGAAGCAAAATATGTGGCTGTTGCATCTTGCTACACAAAACTACTTTGGATGATACAAACCTTGCAATACATTCAGATCACATGTACTCCACCCATCTCCATTCTATGTGATAATACAAGTGCCATCAGTATTTCAAAGAATCCAGTCATGCACTCCAAGACCAAGCTGTTAAGTTATGGTATGTTCTATTCTTATAACAGTTTACTTCTTTTCCATATTTTATTCCACAAATTAGCAATCACATGTACAACATAAAGTAAAGTGTAGATAGAACATTAAACGATCGATAGAAAACAAGCCAAGACAAGAGACACAAGATGTGGCGGCTAGCCAGGGACAAACCCCACAATGTGTGCAGAAACCCTTTGATCAAATCTTCTTTTATCTTCAATAATTCAGCAGAGAGAAATAGTACAATAAATCTGATTTATATCACCAGTAGCAAACCCTAGATCAGCAACATCATCATTAGTGGCTTCATCATCAAACTACGGCAGACGATATCTTACAAATCGATCATCGGATTGGCTTGATTCCACCACCAAAAGTTGCGGCTTTCAGAGGAACTTCAGATGAGCCTATAGTGTAGTTCAGATGAGGAGATATTCTAGTCCACACATGTCAAGCTTTACTTCTGCAATTGCAGCTTCAGTTTCAGCAGCTTCCGGCTTCACATGTGTGAGGGAGAGACCGTTTTTTGCACAGTAGAGAAGAGACTCTTTTCTGCGTAGTAGAGAGAGAGAGATGTGATGAGTTGAGTGAGTGCAAATGAGGAAATTTCCTCTTGTATTTATACACAATTGATGATGTTTGAATAGATGTGACTGTTGGGCTTCTAATCCTACATGAGTTGTAGGTCGGTTTGATAATAATTCCATAATCAAAATAAATTCATATCTCCATGAATACTTATTGGAATCAAATGATCTTTATATCAATCCTACACCTCTCGACAAGAGGAATCTAATAAAAATATTATCATCCATGAATAAGATGACCCACATGAAATTTTTCCCTAGTTTCCAATTTTAACACTCCCTCTCAACTAGGGAGAACTTCATCTACACTCTGTCTATCGGTCGTTACTATTCATCCATCAAATACACTACCCTGTACAACCTAACCCTTGCCCTGCTCTGCTCTATTCTACCTATTCTTCTTTGTCTTGTTCTGCCCTATACTGATCTATATGGCTCTGCTCTGTGATGCGTTGCTTTGCTTTGCTCTGTACTGCTATGCTTTTGTCCGAATTATGAAGAAGAATAAATGATCGAGGATGTATCATACTGACTCAAAGTCAGTCTCAGAGTATGTACCACTGGTCCCAGACCAGTCTCAACCAACCTGAAGTCAACGTCATAGTGAGTACAACTCCACTAGTCCTAGACCAGTATCATCCTCCACTGACTCAAAGTCAGTCTCAAAGTGCGTACCACTAGTCCCAGACCAATCTCAACCGACCCAAAGTCAGCTTCATAGTAAGTACCACTCCTACCACTAGTCCCAGACCAGTATTGCAGTCTCAGAGAGTGTACCACTAGTCCCAGACCAGTCTCAACTGACCCAAAGTCAGTGTCATAGTATGTACCACTCTCACTGGTCCCAGACTAGTACTACACTGACACAAAGTCAGTCTCAAAGTATGTACCACTAGTCCCATACCAATCTCAATTGACCCAAAGTTAGTGTCATAGTATGGTACAACTCCTACCACTAGTCCCAGACTAGTATCATTGATCCCAGATCAATGGAGGTCATCCTAGTGTAGGGAGTACGGTAGATACAATGATGCATCCATCCGTACTACTATGGTCCCTAACTTCATTTCCCAGCTCATTGATCAGATGAGAGGTACTTCCCATGATTCCCAGACTGCATGGGTAGGATGCTTCGACAGGAGAACTAATCAATCCTGTCCTCACAGGAGAACACATCAATCCTACTACAATCACCATGGAGAACACATCAATCTAGGCCACCATGGAGGACACATCAATCTAGGCCTCACAGGAGAACACTTCAATCCTGCTACAATTGCCATGGAGAACACATCAATCTAGGCCTCACTGGAGAACTAATCATCCTGCTACACAGGAGAGCGAATCATCTTGTTCCACAAGAGAGTGAATCATCTTGTCCCACAAGAGAGCTCCAGTATGTTGCTGTAGTAAGAACCACAAGCCCTCAGAGCTCCTAGAGCTCAATGTATGCAACATGCAGGACCCTTGTACAAGGGTTTCTTGATGACTCCAAGTCATTTGAGAAAATCATAGATTAGATCTTTCCTTGTGGCTTTGACAAGGTGTATTGACCTGTACATCATCTTAATGCAATGGAGCCTCTTTTCTCATTGACTTACCATATCTTAGATGATGTTTATCTATTGGAGCAATCAACGAATACGAGATTCCTCAATAATCGAATCCCACCTCTGGTTGTTACATAGAATCACAGTGGTATCCAATGTAAATCCAAACAGCTCACTGAAGAGATTTTGCAACTAGACTACCTAACATGAGGCCATGCTAGCAGCAATATATTCTGCTTCGGTGGTGCTCAAAGCCACCGACTTCTACTTCCTACTCTTCCAAGATATCGAAGCAGATCCAAAGTTGAAACAACACCCAGAAGTGCTCTTATGGTCCACCACACTACCTGCCCAATCAGCATCAGTATATCCAAGTAGTCCCACATCTCCGGCAGTGTATCTTAACCCATTAGTAGTTGTGCCACAAAGATATCTCAGAAGATTATTGGCATCAATCTAGTGAGGCTCAACCAAATATGAGCTCACAATGCTAACTACAAAACATATGTTCGGACGGAGGTTCACCAAGAACATCAATGCGAATGAGTTTAGGAAACTCAAAGGCATTTCCCAAATCTAGTTTGACATCACTACCATATAACTTCTAAAAGTTAAGATCCTCGAGGTAGTCATAAGCTTGCAGTCCATCATACCGAATCTTTCTAATATCTTTACCACATATTTTCCTCGAGATAGGAAAATTTCCCTTTGCTTCTACCACACTTCAAGTCCTTGGTCCTTCAATTCAAATTCAGAAGCCAACTCCCTCTTACATTTTTGAATGAGAGGGTATGCACTTATTAGAAAGAGGTCATCCACATAAAACACCAGTATGAGAGGCTTGTCATCTTCAACCTTAAAGTAAAGGTTAGGATCGACTTCACTCCTAGTGAATCCCAACTTCATCAAGTAGCTATCGATCCTCTCATACCATGCTCGGGGTGCTTGCTTCAGCCCATAGAGAGCCTTATTCAACCCGCATACATGAGATTTTCGATCATAAATCTCAAATCCTTTGGGTTGCTCCACATAGACCTATCCTTTGATCGAACCGTGCAAGAATGCAGTCTTGACATCCATATGATATAGGTTCCATCCTTATGAAGCCACAAGGGCTATGATCGAGTGAATGGTCGTATATCTGGAAATAGGTGCAAATATCACATCATAGTTAATACCTTCCTTCTTGGAGAAACCATGAGCCTTATACTTTTTCATACTTCCATTTGCTGCATGCTTTATCTTGTAAAGCTATTTTGAAGTTACAATTGTCTCATCTGGGGGTCTGGGAACTACTTTCCAGACGTTATTCTTCATAATCAACTCATGTTCTTCGATCATAGCATCCTTCCATATTTGATGCTTGACGACATCTGATAATGATGAAGGCTCATTTTGTATGATCATGCTCATGATCGTCATGTATCCCTGATACCTGTTAGGTTTCTTACTTTCACAGAAGGTTCCTTGGGGTGCAACATGTCCTTCAGCATCATCAAGTATCCCCCTAAGCCATGAAGGCATGTTCCTGGAAGAGGGAGGCTCAGGTGGATAAATAGGATCCATGGGTTCCTCCACATTAGGCATTGTTATATCATCTACCCATAGAGACAGCTTCCACAATCGTATGGTTCTTCCTTTCCACCACACCATTCTACTCAGGAGTATGTGGTGTAGTCATCTCCCTCTTAATGCCAACCTTAGGTATGCCTGAGTGAACCAACTGTAATATATCGGAGGTCTTTCTTAGGCAAACCTCCAATGCCAAAGTTCGGACTGAAGAGATGTGTCATAAGACATGAAACCTAGTGGACTTCCATTGACCTAATAACATGAAACCCAAGAGTAAAGGCATCTTTAACATTATTTTTCGATACATGTACCTTGCCATCACTAAAGGTTACCTTGCAGCCTTTGTCTTCCATTGCCAAGATGGACACCAGGTTCTTTCTGAGGTCAGGTGCATTTAATACATCCTGGAATTTCTAGCCTTCTTGAATGCTTGTCCTCTTCCTTGATTTCCATCATTCCTTTTACCTTTGCTATTGAATTTTCCATCCCTTTGATTGCCATCAGAGGGATTTTGATCATCGTCCTATTGTGAGTCTTTTCTATCAAGGCATTCCCTTGCATAGTGACCTGGATTATTGCAAATGTAACATCATCCTTTGCTTCCACCCTTAGGTCCAGCCTTTCCTTTTGATTTAGTCCCGGAATTATTTCTTTTCTTAGCATGAGAAGAAAAGGTAGCAGAAGGACCTTTAGGCATGGGCATTTCTTGCTCTTCTACTCTTGTTTCTTCTTGATTGCATCTAGCCATTTATTCCTTGAAACCAGGAATTACATTATTGTTAAAAATAGTAGTCTTGAACACGTACCATTCAGATGGTAATCCTCCAAGAGTTGTGAGTTCCATTTCTCTATCAGTAACAGTCTCCCCAATAGATAGGAGATCGTTCTTGATCTCAGTGATTCTTAATAAGTATGCTTGCATACTCTCATCTTTACCCTTCTTGATTTCCCTCAGCATATTTCTAAGAAACAAAACTTGATTTGCATCATTAACTTTAAATAAACTCACCAGTCTATTGTAGATTTCCTTGGAGGTGTTCAGGTCAGAGATGTAGGCCACCAAGTGCTTGTTGTTAGAGTCCCAAATGATCTTCTTTGTTTTGACTTCTCCAGTTTTCCATTTGTTCCTGGAAGCAGGAGGCACATTTGATGGAGGCTCAACAATATTGCCTCTCACATGGTCCAACACTCCTTGTTCTTCAAGGGTTAGACCGATAGACATCTTCCATCCGTGATAGTCAGCTTTCTCACGGAGCTTGTCTTTGGCAGGAAAGAGTGTTGAGGACCCCATCATTCTTTTAGGACAGCCCTGCCAATCTTCTCTTTGGTGATTTCTCTTGCTCTTGCTCAAGCCTTGTCTTCATCTTAGCTCTGATACCATGTTAATTTATGGTATGTTCTATGATTATAATAGTTTACTTCTCTTCCTTATTATATTCCACAGATTAGCAATCACATGTACAACATAAAGTATAGTGCATATAGAACATTAAACGATCGACAGAAAACAAGCCAAGACAAGAGACACAAGATGTGCTGGCTAGCCAGGGACAAACCCCACAATGTGTGGGGAAACCCTTTAATCAAAGCTTCTTTTATCTTCAATAATTCAGTAGAGAGAAATAGTACAATAAATCTGATTTATATCAGCAGTAGAAAACCCTAGATCAGTAGCGCCAGCGTTAACAGCTTGATCATCAAACTAGGGCAGATGATATCTCACAAACGGACCATCGGATCGGCTTGATTCCACCACCAAAAGTTGCGGCTTTCAGAGGAGATTTAGATGAACCTATAGCGTAGTTTAGATGAGGATATTTTCTAGTCCACGCAGGTGAAACTTTACTTTTGCAGTTGTAGCTTCAGTTTCAGCAGCTTCTGGCTTCACATGTGTGAGGGAGAGACCCTTTTCTACACGATGGAGAAGAGACTCTTTTCTGCGTAGTAGATAGAGAGAGAGAGATGTGATGAGTTGAGTGAGTGAAAATAAGGAAAATTCCTCTTGTATTTATACACAACTGATGATGTTTGAATAGATGCGACTGTTGGGCTTCTGAGCCTACATGAGTTGTAGGCCGGCTTGATAATAATTCCATAATCAAAATAAATTCATATCTCCATGAATACTTATCGTAATCAGATGATATTTATATCAATACTACACCTCTCAATGAGAGGAATCTAATAAAAATATTATCAACCATGAATAAGATGACCCACATGAAGTTTTTCTCTAGTTTCCAATTTTAACACAAGCACATACCCATCAAATACCATTTTTTACGTGAGCAAGTGCTTGAACGAAAGGTCAAATTGGAGTATGTTCCCTCCAAAGAACAGGGTGCTGATATATTCACTAAACCACTACCCAGAGAGACATTTGAATATCTCAGACAAAAGTTGGGAGTAGTTGTTGCATCATCCTACAGTTAAATCCATTTTTTCAGAGAAAGGTTATTATACACGTGTTTCATGAAGTATAGTTGTGTACACACGCGGGTTTCTGTGGGTCAAGGAGCATATATGCTTTTAAGACAAGAAAAATAGTTGGCAGGCTCTGATATGGGTGTTGTGACTAATATTGATGATTAATGTCTATCGATATGCTTTGTTCATTAATTTTTATTTGACTGACAAAGATGCCTTGATCATTGACCTGTTAACAATGCACAGGTAGCACAGGTTCATGGGGAGCATTAGCCTTCTAGTACATTCATCATTGTTGGAATTATGGTTACTGAGTCCAGCTATGGCTTCGGATATTTATACCATTTGTTGCTTAAATCATGTAAAAGGCTAGGGTGTTATATGTCTTCTCATAGATTTGAATGAGTCCTCTTGGACAAATGATGTAATTTGTATCCCCACTTTACATGCGATGGATGATGTAATATTTATTATTTCTGTCATGTATAAACAATTGGTATATCCCCACTTGGTTGGGTGGATGAGTCAAATTTGGTATATCCCCCTTGGTTGGGAGATGGATGTATGTATGAGTCATTAGTGATAGTAAGGTCACCCTCACATAGTTTAGTTATAAAGTCATGTTATTCTCTTAGAAAAAAATTTTGCAGGCTCTACTTGTGCTCTGGGGGAGCATGGATGGTTTCAGTGCATCTTAGCATGTACAAAAGGGGAGTTCAATTAGAGAATTCAGCATGTACTCAGGGGGAGCATGAACAACAAAATGTATGTCAAAGGGAGAAAATATCTTGGTCCACCCTTTGGCCATGATGTCAAAGGGGGAGAGTGACTTGGTGTTGTTGTTTCCATCAAGTCCAAAGGGGGAGATTGTTGGCATTATGATATAGGTGTTGTCCTTGATGGAAACTCACTCAGATGAAAGATCACAGTGCAGCAGGTCAACAACAAAGAATTATAGATCAGACTCCAAAGAATGAAGAAAGAGAGGTATGTTATAGACATTTTTGTGCCTTACAACATTGAGCATAAAATGTCCATAATCTAAGGGATCCAAAGTCCCTAAACATGTTGTTCCTACCCCTAGAGGAACAAGGCTAACAAACCACAACAATTAACAGAAGTTCTCCACCAGAAACTGCTAAAAAACAAGTCAATTCAGGATCAATTCAGTGGCTCCACTAGCTGTTTGCGCTGAATGTCAAAGCCAACACTGGCTACCTACGCTGAATGTCAAAGGCAACACTGGCTACCTGCGCTGAGGGAGAGTTGACATGTGGCAAGTTCATTCCAAGAGGTGTCAAATCCCAGGAAGCTTCCAAAATCTTCCTCAATGACACTTGCCTCAGGGAATTCGACTGGTGATGAGTAAGAGGTTCCAAATCTCCAAGTGGAAGCAAGAACCTCCAAGTGTAATCAAGAACTGACAGAGGGAGAGGACACTAGTCAAATCTCAAGCTGACTCATCCTCTCTCCAAATATCTATATATGGATCTCTCCTCCATGAGATCTAGGAGGCTGGAATTTTGTGATTGCAAAGAATTGTTGTTGGTTTGAGATTGGAATCATTGGGTGCTTAATGCTTTGAAGGGGGTGAAGATAGGAATTCCATTTGCTGGGAAGGAGATGCTGGATTGGAGCCCTCTAGGTTGTATCTCTTCCTGAACCTTGTTATTCATCAATAAAGCTATCTTGGTTTCTCCTATATACTGATGTATCTTTGATGTATGATTGCATTAGTGTATTTAGTTTATTTCTAATCCTGAACTAGTTATGAATATGAATCTATGTCTTTGTGTAGTGTTATCTTCTTGTGATCTTGCAGAAACCTCTTGAAGTTGGGCGAGCGAGAAGGCAAGTCGTTGGGAACTCACAAAGAGAAGAGAAACCGGATCGAGGGACAAACGGAAGACATCGGTTAGTCCATCCATCTCTCTTCATTCTTAATTCATAAAGGAAGAATACTAGAATAGCTGTCTATGTTTGTTGCTAAGGAACTGTCACACCTTAGGTGGATAGGATCGTCCTACATAGGCATTTTTCCCCACAACAAATTGGCGACTCCGCTGGGGAGATCTGTTTAGTCATTTTATTTGTGTTTCTATCATTGTTTGTTTCATAGACATGACAGCAACAATCGAACTGCATATGCTATTCCTGGATGAAAAGTAGACAGTTGCTGCTTTGATCCAATCACTGGACTTGTCTATGATCTGAACAATGGACTCACAAATGATTTGATGATCCTTTGTGATAGATATTAGTACTCCCTCAAAGCATCCCTTTGATTGTACCTTGCTTGTTGCTTTTATTTGGCCTAAAACAGTAGATTAAATAGCAATCTGTGACCCAGAACCCAGTGAGAAACGAGAGTTTCTCCTTCAGCGCAGACCCTGTGAAGGGATTCTGCATTTCAACGCAGGTCCCGTGAAGGCTACCTGCGTTGAATGTCAAAACCGCTGTGTTGAGGTTGCGCTGAACCAGTTTGGCCTTGTGCAGCTGGGGTTCTCTGCTCTGTTTTGCCTTGTTTTGATCTCTGATTTTTGCAGCCTGTAACCAGCATAGGTACCAGTCTGATAACTCCTTTTCTCTACTTAAATTACACCTCCTTTTGTACAAAAAGACTGTGAGTGTTTTTATGTGTTTGTGGCGTCATTTACAGTTTTCCTTTGCATGAGTGAAATAGTCATCCTGTAGCCCTTGATTCAGATCTGTTGATTGTGATCTTAGAAGAGAGTTCATTGGCTATTTGCAGTTGATTATACATTTACTCTTGCTTATTGGTTTGATTTTGTCTCTTTTAAGTGTCGAAACAAGTATTCATTTCGGAAATCGTTAAGTGTTGTAATCTCTTCTACCCTCTCTGATTTCGAAAAAGTAAACTTGTTTGTATTTGTCATTTAAAAGCAAATTCAAAGTTGTACAAAAAGCTTTCTTTGTAGGCATCAATACTAAGAAAGCAGAAAACAAACACCTGCATTGTGCATTTGCATTTTGATAGTTTGCATGTTTGATTTAGGAAAAGTGCATTAGAGTGTGCTGATTGCTCTTTGAGAAAAGATGGTGTCTTTCTTTTCCCTTAGTAGCTAGGATTTTCAAAGTTGAAAAGATATAAATCTTTCTTATCATCTTTAGACTGCATTTAGGAATTGTATCATACATCTCGTGGTGAACCTTGAAAGGCAAACTTCTAAAAAGATCAACCTAAAATAAATTGAATGAACTTAACAACACTTTGCAACATAACACACAACATAGAGGTCTAGGCTAGAGACGTGTTCCGGCATCGTAAAACTTGGTGACTGTCGATCTCATGGATGGTGGGTGATTCCTCCCGAGGGACGATAGCGCCAGTACAGATTGTGCTCCCACGTACCGTCGCGTATATATTGGGAGACCCCTATAGGCATAAAACCTTTATCCTTAGGAAGCCGTGTCGGCCGCCCTACTGATCGCAATGCACTGAACACAGCATTCAGGAAGATCGACCGCCCGTACCCTAAAAAGTATTCTCCGGTTTTGTGAAAAGTTTGGCACACCCTCTGCCTAGAACTCCAGAGCAGTTCCTTTTGGCCTTTTTCAGACTCTATAACGGAAAAAGTCCATCCGAGCATTTGCCACTTCGGGCTCGTTAAAACATCGAAGGAGACTAGAGTCATCTTTAGCTTTTTCTCGACTCTTTAAAACTAAAAAAGCAAGTTGTGTATAAAGCGTCGTTAAAATTTATTTTAAACGGAACAATCACCCTTATTCCTGCGTTGATCTTTGGGTTGAGAAAATGGAGCACACCAACCAAGGAATTCCCCTTGGTGGAAATCCTAGTCCCTTCTCCTCTTGGGGAGATGTTGGTGCACCTCATATGGCCACATTGTCGCTTCCAGGACTGACAATTGGCCTGCCGGTCTGGCTCTTTTCAACCAATGTCATTCAGAACACCACCATTCCTGAACAGTCGAGTCAACAGTTAGACCAGACCAGAGTTTCCCACCAGCCTTCTACTTCATCTAATTCTTCCTCTCCTCCTTCCTCTTCGCTTGACGGAACTCGTAAAACAAAAAGCCAAGCTCCTAAGGAGAAGAAGGAGAAGAAGAAGAAAGAAAAGAAGAAGAAGGAGCCAAAAGCGACTGGGGGCAAACAAGTGTCGTCTGACAAAAATCCACACACAGCACTGACTAGGCCTAAATCTCCATGTGTCATATGCAAGGGAGACCACTTCCACAGAGATTGTCCCTGCATCCCTCGGATACTAAGGGACTGGTCCCCCTGTTTGCACAATTTAGTAGCATCGACCTCTGATAGCCATGTTGACAGCTCACCGTCGACTAGTGAAAGTGAAGTCCCAGGACAGAGAGGGAAAGCTAGATTTCCCTGCAAATTGTGTGAAGGTGACCATGCCATCCACCATTGTCCCTTCTTAGACGAGGCTAAAAGAGTTTTGGAAGATCGCCCGGTTTTACCAGTGCAACTTCCTCCTGGATATCAAAAACTCCTGCCAAGTCCTTCACTAGTTGAGAACCCGGCTGGCCCGCCCAGGTGGTCAGCCGAAGCACCCATCATTGAAGATGAACCGTCTGAATCCATACCTGACAAAGGTCAAAAGGTTGAGGTGGCAGTTGACCCGGTTTTGCCTTCAGAGGATCTATCTTCGAATGATACCATCACAGAGGAGAATAAAGACGACACCATCCAAATTCTCTTCATCAACACAGACTCCGACGAACAAGGGGGCAATTTGCCCATTCCTTTATCACAGGAAGGAACTTCGTCAGAGTCATACCCGACCATCTATTCGGTCCCACCACCAAGCAACCTAGTTGTCTCGTTTGACTGGAACCAACTAGGCAGACCCTGGTTGCTAGCAAGCATACCATTCAGAATTATCGTTCAAATATACAGAATGGTAATGGCTAGCACTATCATTGATGAAGGGGCATCTGTGAGTATCCTTTCCTCTATTTCTTGGAAAGTGCTTGGTTCGCCAGCGCTTTTGCCTGAAATGAGAAATCTATCAGGCTTCGATAAAGGAACCAGACGACCTTTAGGGATCCTGCCCAATGTGCCCATAACATTGAAAGGGAAGACCGTTCAAATGAACGTGATGGTCGTTCAAGGACCCTCGGATTATAACCTACTCCTTGGACGAGACTATATATATTGCATGGGGGCCCTCGTCTCCTCACTCTTTAGAGTAATGTGTTTTCCGCATGAAGGAAGAGTGGTCAAGCTCGTGGACCAACTTTCATTTCCCGGATCACGCATCGCAAATAGTCATATACCATCCCTAAATGGTTTATTCACACAAGAATTGTCTCAACCCACGGTCCGTCCTCCTGATGAGCGCGAGTAATCCGGGAGGATATGACTGGAACCCAGGGGGCATGCGTCCTGGTCTGCTTCGGCAGGAAAACTTTGGGTATAGGGTAGGTTTCCGCGGGAGAATATGACTAGTTTGTACCCCACCCATGCTAGAAGAGGGTTATTCTAGAATAAGATTCTTTTGTCAAAGTTATGTGGGTTGGCGGGCATCGTCGCTCACATTCGTCTATTTCGGTAGACATTGCCGAGGAAGTGTTTTGTTTGAAAGATTAACGAGACAATCTTTGGGTAACCTGAAAGAGGTAAGCCTCTCTCGTTAAAACAATTGTTTTGACGGAAAAGAAGTAGAGGTAACCTTGAAATCGTACTTTATACCTGGGGGCATGCAAACCTTTTGGAGTGCAAGCAAAGAGCTGTTATTTATCTGTTTTTTGGGTTAGCCGTTTCCTAACTTGCATAAAGAAAGGATGCAGGGCATAGCTTTGTGAGATGAAGCTCCATAAAAAATAGAATCTCAATGAGACACTCTTATCATATGACTAGTATATCGAGCAGTTTTAGCACACAGTTCATGCTCGTTAAAAAATAAACGCAAGATCCGAGCAGTTTTAACGCGGACTTCATGCTCGTTAAAAAATAAACATAAGCAATGAGAAAGTGTTTCCACCAGCGTTTAAGCTCATTTTGAAATAAAAAATGAACCTACCCGGTAAATAACCATTGTGAATGTAACCTTATCAGCCATTAAAGCCTTGGTCGTGTTTGCACCGTCACCTCCACTTTTCATTTGGCCGATCGTTCACCTCCATCTGATTGTTTACCCATTTTGAGGAACAGCTGCGAAGAGTGATTTCACCTAGCCATCCTTGTGACACTGTCGTGATTGGAAAATTCCAACCTGTACCTGGAATCAGCTGCTAACCCTGTTTATCACTCGTTCCTCAAAAGACGATTCTTCTTTAATCTCTTTTCATCTGACTCGTAAAATATGAAAAGATTGCCGAGTCCTTCTCCTTCCAGCTCGTTAAAGGGACAGGAAGTGCTATCCCTCCTCTATATTTTAATCTTTTTGGACCTGAGGGATTATTGCACAAAATGATCGAGCACTTGTTTTATTCGGCTCGTTAAAACTATCGAAAACTCATCCCTTCTGTATTGTTTTATACTTTTTCGGACCTAAGGGATTAGATGACGAAAAACGACTTTTGGAGTTAACTTTATGTACCTTTTCATACTCTCTAAAAATGAAAAGGACCGAGTTATCTTTGTCGTTAGACTCGTTAAAATCAATAAATAGCGACAAACTTGTCTTTAGACGAGAACGAGTTTCACTATCACTAGGCTCGTTAAAACATAGCGATGGGCTTGCCCGAAGGGCAGGTTATAGAACAAGCATATGTTATCCTCCTCAAGCTTGACAAAAATAAAGAGGTACTGGTCAACAATGACTGGGGAAAAATTGGGAGAAGCTCAAGAAAACTTTGATGGTAGCAAGTCACTCTTGAACATGACACTTTTCCTCCGTACCACAATCGGGTTGGGTTGTTTCATTCACCGGTCACATCACCATGGTCTCGCCATACCATCCATATTTGGGGTAATGCTACCGATCCATCGCATCATTGTCGCCATATGTTCAAGAGAAGTCGTTCAGAAAAGTCAACCGTGTCCCATCCACTACCATACATTATCCTTCATCCTTTCATGACCGCCACCCCGAATCATATGTCACAGATCGTTTTCACCTCCATCAAAATCATTAGCTCCGTTCCGTGTCACTGATGTGGGATTCATTAAGGCCCTCCTTTGACGGATCGCTTCTTGTTGACATCAGCTCATTATCCAAGAAGTTGATCTAGGAACAACCCCTTCAGTACTTTGAAGCTTGCATGCCTCAATGGCAAGTTTCTCACTTCCGGTGACAGGTATACATCAATGACCTTCGACCGAAAGATTTTGCATGGTGTTCGATGCCAAGTCCTTTTTTCACACCACGTGAATTGTACTACAGTACCTTGAGGGTCATTATCATTATCGGTGATTCCTCTCACGCTTGTTAACGGTTTACCTTATTGACCGGTAATCAAGCAATGTCTATCCATGTTCGACTTCAGAACATTTCTCACATGGATCGACTTGTACTTAGAGTGAAGATTGAACGAGTTTGAAGACCTCGGATCTAGTTTCATCCATCCGGGCTGCGTTATATATTCAAGAAAAATAAAGACATTGAAATGTACATCATTGCAGCAGATAATCATCCTACTCAAAGGATGATAATTTCATCAAAATTATCAGTCTACCATCATACGATTGTCTGTTCTATGTACAGAAAAATGAATTTATAAAGCTGAGCATGGGAATGCCCGCCTCAGCTAGATCATGAAATCAGTATGAAAAATAATGTATTGTATTGTATCTTATTACAGGTCTCCTCCCAGCATTTGGATGAACTTCAGATCCCCCTGATAAAGCATTTCACCCGATAAACAGCCTCATACTTTAGGGGGCAACTGTTATAGACATTTTTGTGCCTTACAACATTTAGCATAAAATGTCCATAATCTAAGGGATCCAAAGTCCCTAAACATGTTGTTCCTACCCCTAGAGGAACAAGGCTAACAAACCACAGCAATTCACAGAAGTTCTCCACCAGAAACTGCTCAAAAACAAGTCAATTCAGGATCAATTCAGTGGCTCCACTAGCTGTTTGCGCTGAATGTCAAAGCCAACAGTGGCTACCTACGCTGAATGTCAAAGGCAACACTGGCTACCTGCGCTAAGCGAGAGTTGACATGTGGCAAGTTCATTCCAAGAGGTGTCAAATCCTAGGA
The DNA here is from genome assembly GCA_031772625.1 of Pinus tabuliformis. NCBI lineage: Eukaryota > Viridiplantae > Streptophyta > Pinopsida > Pinales > Pinaceae > Pinus > Pinus tabuliformis. The sequence goes on along the minus strand of CM062813.1, from coordinate 471,479,716 downwards.
AGCTTCCAAAATCTTCCTCAATGACACTTGCCTCAGGGAATTCGACTGGTGATGAGTAAGAGGTTCCAAATCTCCAAGTGGAAGCAAGAACCTCCAAGTGGAATCAAGAACTGACAGAGGGAGAGGACACTAGTCAGATCTCAAGCTGACTCATCCTCTCTCCAAATATCTATATATGGATCTCTCCTCCATGAGATCTAGGAGGCTAGAATTTTGTGATTGCAAAGAATTGTTGTTGGTTTGAGATTGGAATCATTGGGTGCTGAATGCTTTGAAGGGGGTGAAGATAGGAATTCCATTTGCTGGGAAGGAGATGCTGGATTGGAGCCCTCTGGGTTGTATCTCTTCCTGAACCTTGTTATTCATCAATAAAGCTATCTTGGTTTCTCCTATATACTGATGTATCTTTGATGTATGATTGCATTAGTGTATTTAGTTTATTTCTAATCCTGAACTAGTTATGAATATGAATCTATGTCTTTGTGTAGTGTTCTCTTCTTGTGATCTTGCAGAAACCTCTTGAAGCTGGGCGAGTGAGAAGGCAAGTAGCTGGGAACTCACAAAGAGAAGAGAAACCCGATCGAGGGACAAACGGAAGACATCGGTTAGTCCATCCATCTCTCTTCATTCTTAATTCATAAAGGAAGAATACTAGAATAGCTGTCTCTGTTTGTTCCTAAGGCACTGTCACATCTTAGGTGGATAGGATCGTCCTGCATAGGAATTTTTCCCCACAACAAGGTATACGCAGGTTCACCTTGTCCAGGCTGTGTATACATGTAGGTTTATTGAGAAAAAGGAGCATATATGTACACATGCATGTTCACAGAAGGAAAAGCGTGTATATCTTGGAAAACCAAAATTTTTTGGTCCAAGGTATTTCTTGGTCAAAGGTATTCGACCCAAGGTAATTGGTTCGAGGTATTTGGTCCAAGATATTGGTCCTAAGTAGTTTTGGTCCATGGTATTAAGAAAGTCCTAAAACTATATAAGGAGGAGAAGATCATTAGGCCAACATGGAGGAATGATTTGAATATCTTATGAAGTGTTGGATCATATATGCAGGTTAATGAGCTTCTAATGGTTTGGTTGATCTGATCTAAGGATGCACCTATATGGTTGATGAAGGTTGATGGACCAGGATAGTAAAGGCTTAAAAGTATTATCATTATGTGGTTTGATCTTGAACAATCTAGATCTAAATACTGACACATGTTTTATTCTGTAAATGTGATGATCTGGGTATGACTGAAGTTTGGAATAGTTGTGATGGTTTAAGTTAGAATTTACAGATCTGTACACAGGTTCTCTTTAGTAAAAGAGTGTATACACACTAGTTCAGCATATCAAAGTAGCGTATACATCATAAATTTGAATTTGCAGATCTATACACTGGTTTCTTTTGATAAAAGTACGTATACACACAAGTTCGACACATGGAAGTAACATATACCTTATGAAGTATGATGTTTAAAGTTTTAGTTGTTTCTATCTGTTGTTGCATAGTTCTGGGTTCTGCTTTGGGTTCTAGTGAATGTATTCTGGTGACAATGTTCTAAATGATTAGATTGATTTATTGTGACTTGCTATATTGATGATGGGTTGTCAAGTGTTTGAATAATTCAGTTGTGGTTGATTCAGAAAGTGATGATTGAGTTTCAGTGATTGGTTGATGCAGATGTATTCAATGGTTGTATTGCAGTTATGCTTTTCTAAGTTTCAATGTTGTTGATGGGTCCAGTATGAAAATTGGATGAAACGTGGCCTTCATATTGTGGTGTTGTGTCCCAGGAGTATCTAGTCTGAAATTCATGAAATGTGGTCCCTTGTGGAAGAGTGGAGTTTTTTGTAGGTTGGAACCTACATACTGGTAAACATATTGGCTAGTAAAAGATCTAGGGTGTTATAGCTCCCTTCCAGTAGTAGTTGCAGAATGAGAGAAGATCATAGCCTTCTGCAGGTGGGTGCCTACTAGTATGAGTCTACACTAGTACAAGGTTGTAAATATATTTTCTTATTATTAAAAGAAGATAGAGACGACAGTAGCAGGTGGTTTTTACCCACATTAGGTTTCAACCTTATATCTTGGTGTTCATGTGTGTTTCTTATGTGTGATGCTTTATTCTGATTTTACTGCACTATCTAAACAATCTCTAATATACTAGTTTAAGCTCAATACATGATAAATTGTCTAAATCAAAATTTCTTTGCATATACGATGGTTGCTTTAAGTACAGTTGTGTGTACACGCTAGTTCACTTCACTGAAGTAGAGTATATAGATCTATTTGGGAAATAATATTATAGATCTGATAATACTGATTCACCCCCCTCTCAGTATTATTTCCAACAAGGTAGTGTCTCCCCCAACCTTCCTCTGGTACTCTATATATATCTTGACAAATTCCTATCTAAGTTAATCAAAACTATAAGAGTTCATATTGTGCATGTTAATTACAAAGCTAGTACTAGTAGTAGTGGAGCTAGTAGTAGTGGTACGAGTTTACAAGGATCTCTGCATCTTGGATTACAAGGATTTTCACTTTTGGGATGGACTTAGTAAAAAATGGTGGGATCATTAACAAGGTGTCCTGAGTTCTTTGGAAAGGGGAATGGCGATGTAGAAAAACACTGGTATCTATGTGAGGCCATTTGGAGGGCCTACCAGATGTCAAATGATGTGAAGTTAATCGAATTTAAGACCACTCTCAGGGATAGGGCCTTGAGATGGTTCATAAAATGGTCAAAATTACACTATAACCCAACTGTGGACGATTTTAAAACAGAATTTGTACAATAATTTAAACTTCCATAAACCAATCAACAAGGGTATTGGAGTTGTGTTAGATAAAGTAGCAGGAGGAAGAGACTATATGGGAGTTGATACAAAGATTTAAGGATGCAATCGGTAAACTAAGTTACCCGATAGATCTGAATCACTAAAGGTACTGGCTTATCAAAGCATTATTTCCTATCACTCGTACACCATTGATGCAACAGAAGATTGATACACTACAAGATTCTCTCAAGCAAACAACTAAGATAGAAGCGATGGCAGGATACCCACGCGAGTACCAGGGGGGAGAGACATTGAATGATCCATCTATCTTGGGTATCTAACATAAAATTTCAAGTCTGACAGAGAAGTTGAAGGATATGCAATCAACCTTCCCGATGCAGCCAAATGTATGGTGTAAAACTTGTTTAATGGAAGGTCATGTTTCTACATAATATCTGAGGTTGCAGATCACAAGGTTTGTACCCTTGGTGCAACCAACTAGAGTATTGTGAGGTATGAAGGGGGTATGGAAACTCCCCTCGTCTGTGCCCAATACTATAAAAATACTCCAATGTTCCAAATAAAAATTATTGTGAATTTTTTGCTTCAACAACTCACCACACCGACTAGTGTAGAGCACTAGATGCTCTAGCGGATAAGTTAGACTGCTCAACCTTCTGAGTCAATGAGACTCCTTGAGGAGGGCAAGGAGGAGGAGGAACAAGGGGTGGAAGGGCAGGAGGCAAAGGTCCAGTTCGCTGTTACAACTGTGATCAAGAAGGGCATGTTGCGCGGGATTTCCCACTACCAAGAAGACCATGGTACTCTCAGTGTAGGGTCAACGTGAATGCAACATGGACTATCTGGCACTGATTGTAAGATTAGAAGAATGGAACCAACAGAGGGGAGAAAACTTAATTAATGCATAACCAAGGGTATCATAGGCAACCCCCCTCTCAAATATTAATATAGTTACACGAGGAGGAAAAAAACTAGGGCTGATCAAGGAGCCACAGACCAACCCACGATTATCAGACTAGCCTCCCCAAAGTGCTCATACGACCCTGAGTAGCAGAAGCAGTATTACAAGGAAGCAATCAAAGTTTTTGGCAATCTGACTGGAGGTGGAGGGTCACAAAAGGTGTAGCCAGAATATCATAAATCTAAGATTGCATAACTATCATAATACACAATAGTCTGACCCATTTAAGACTAGTTTAGGTTATTTCTACAGATAGTGAATGACGACCAGATGTTGGGGCGGTTGAGAAAGAGTTTGAAAATGATTGTCCTAGAAGAGGAGGTTGAGAAAGGAGTCATTTCCACTAACTTACCTAAAATGAACTCTAGGAGGCTACAAAGGAATAAGAAGAGAACATGAAGAGAGTTCAAAATTGATGCTCAGATTGTGGGGTTCTAGATTAAGGACAATGTTGGATCTAGGCTCAGATGTCAACATTCTGCCAAGGAAAACATGAGAAGCACTGTGAAAACCTGAATTGAAATTTTCACCAATCCAGTTATGAATGGTGAACCAATATTGTATCCTTCTGATTGGGAGACTGGAGGATGTAGAAGTGGATGTAGTGGGGGTGAAGACCCATGTAGATTTCAAAGTAATAGACATCATGGGAGACAAGGACCCCTACCCAGCACTGCTCAAGATAAACCGTGCATTTGAAAACTATGTTATAATTGACTTGAAGAAGGACCTAATGAGTTTTAAGGTAGAAGGAGTTTGGTTGATTCAGCCTCTATAACCATATCAGGGACCAAGATTCACAAATTGAACATATGACAAAGGAGCCGGGGATGTTAGATCAACTATATATACTAATAGCAGCAAGAAGGGAGGACCACATTAACCCAATGGTTAAATGGTCTATTATATGGTGGAACATTCATATTTCAGAGGTCGCTTCGGACAATTGGCAATAGAGTGGACATGAGATCAACACTAGACATTGCACCACAATCTATCAGGTCAATTGGATTGGCATTGAGGTAAGGGAATTCCCTATATTTAATGGTATAGATTCAATAAATTCATTTATCAACAAGATTGATGCAATTGTTATTGAAGAACATAAAGTATCGTTACTAAATGTTGCATTACAAGTGACACCAACAATATGGTGGGGATTTCACTGTAACTACCTCTGAGAATGGGAGAAGATCAAAATAGCCATGGAAGTAATATTCAGACAAGCGGGGGAGTACCCTCAAGATTTTTCCAAGTACAGGGGGGATTCTGACCCTCGACAACATTTGAAAAATTGTAAGGATAGATGGAATTGGGAAGGAGTTCCAAAGGAGTTGTGGGTGCATGGTTTTATACACACCTTGGGAACTTTTCCAAAAGCTTGGTATGTACAAGAAGAAATAAGGAGACAAGAAAGTCGGCACTAACAAGAATGTTGACAAAAGATGACACAAAGTTAGATCAGAAGGAGAAAAGCACAATATGATTGTGTCTTTCAAATTCAATATTGTTGAATGTATTAGGGGAGGATACAATAAGGGTTTGTGGGACAAGTTGGGAACTTTGTATCAATCTAAGTCTCTGGTGAACAAAGTGTTCCTATAAAAAAAGTTGTATAACTTGAGGATGAAGGATGGAGACTCAGTGACAAAGCATATGAATTCCTTTAATAATATGCTAATATAGTTATTATCTATTGATATTAAATTTTAGATGAAGGTAAGTTTATCAGTCTGTTGTGTTCTCTACTAGACTTGTGGGATAGCTTGGTTGTTGTTATAGGCAAGAATACAACTACCTTAAAGTTTGATGAAATAGTCTCATCCTGATTTTCGGAGGAGATGAGATGGAATAATATGGAGATCCAAAATGAAGATGCCTTGTCTGTGAGAGGATGGTCCCAAAACATAAACAAAAATATGTCCTCAAGTGGGAGATCTTAACCTCTAGGAAAATATGTAGAGGTATGCTAGAAATGCATAAAAGAAGGGCACTACAAAAAGGACTGTAGATATAAAAATCCTGAGAAAGGAAAGGGATCTGATGATGCTCCTTCTACAGAGGAAAAAAGTTACCTCAGATGAACGTGGGGATGTGTATTTTTCTTATTCTTCAAATACATATGTAGATCATGAGGCATGGTTGATTGACTCAAGTGCATCCTTTTACTTCACTCCCCACATGGAGTGGTTCTACCACTATGAGAAATATGATGATGGTGATGTCTTCCTAGGGGATGACAGGAAGGATATAATCATGGGATGTGGAAAATTCAAGGTGAAGTTACAAGGTGGAAGGATTAGAATACTTTCTAGTGTTCTGCACATTTCTGCATTGTCTGGAAAGCCTAACTTTTATAAGCAAGATGGATGATATAGGTGAAAAAACAATGTTTGATAAAGATACATGCAAGATGGTTTAGGGAGCACTGGTATTGATGTGGGGAGTTCATATTGAACTCTATAAAAGCTTCTTGGTAGCACTGTTATTGATGGGTTCAACAATTATGTGGTTCTTGAAAGTGGATTTGAAAATCTAGTGGTCTCTAGAGAAAAGACCATGCTATGGCATCAAAGGCTTGGACATATTGGAAAAGAGCCTTTGAATACTGCATGGTAATGGAATGGTTGAAGGTATGTCTAATTGCTCTATAGATTTTGATTTATGTGAAAATTGCATATATGGGAAACATAATCGGGTGAGTTTCCCCTCTAGTTCTAAGAGGGAAAAAGAGATATCAGAGCTTGTGCACAGTGATGTGTTTGGACCTGTATCAGTTCCATCACTAGGTAAGTCTACGTACTATGTCTCATTTATAAATGACTTCTCTAGGAATACATGGAGATATTTCCTCGGGAAGAAATTTGAAGTCTTTTATGGGTTTAAAGAATTTAAGGCTTTGGTGGAAAATCATATACATAATAAGATTAATATGTTGAGGACAAATAATGGTGGAGAGTTCTATAAGAAGGAATTCAAAGAGTTATGTAAGAAGTGTGTTATAGCATGATAGAAGACTACTCCATACACACCTCAACAAAATTGAGTTGCCGAAAGAATGAATAAAACATTCATGGAAAAGGCAAGAAGCATGCACAATGGTATAGGATTAGGACATGAATTATGGGTAGAGGCAGTGGATACTGCATGTTACCTATTTAACAAATCACCTTCATCAGTGTTGGAGGATAAGACTCCACATGAGGTATGGACTGGTAAGAAACCCTCTCTCTCACATTTTAGGGTATTTGGTTGTGATGCATATGTACATGTTCCAAAGGAGAAAAGAACCAAGTTGGATAGTAAATCTGAAAGGTGCATCTTTATTGGGTATAAAGATGGTTTAAAATGTTATAAGCTTTGGAACCTAGAAACAAGGAAGGTTCTTTAAAGCTGAGATGTGGTGTTTAGAGAGGTGAAAGATGTTATTAAACATGAATTCCTACCAAAGGAACCTGAGAATATAGAGTTTGAATTGGAGGAAGAATAAAACTATACAAGAAAACAAGAATCAAAAGAGGAAGAGCGACACTCCAATTTTTAGGAGATCAGTTCAAGAGAGAAGGAAACTAGAGAGGTATAGTCCATATGATTTCTATTCAAATTTTACTTTATCTATTATTGATCCTAAAATAGTCAAGCATGCAGTGGATTCAGAGGATGGAAAACTCTAGAAGGAGGCCATGGTTGAAGAAATGACATCTCTAGACAAAAATGAGTCTTGGGATCTAGTGGAGTTTCCGACTAGAAGGAAGCCCATTGAAAAAAATGAGTGTTTAAGAAGAAGATGAATGTAGAAGGCAAGGTGGAGAAATACAAAGCTTAGTTATTAGAAAAAGGTTATTCCAAAGTGTCGGGAATTGATTTTAGTGATATTTTTTATCCTCTTGCCAAGTTAGCTTGTATTTGATTACTTTTATCTGTTTTTGTTGCTTTTGATTTTTTAGGTAGAAAATATGGGTATGAAGACAACATTTCTTCACAAGGATCTGGAAGAAGAGATCTACATGAAGAAATTGAAAGTATTTCCAGTGAAGGGTAAGAAATAACTGGTATACAAGTTAAAAAATTATTTGTATGGGTTAAAGCAGTCACCAAGGATGTGGTATTAAAAATTTGATACATATATACAGGGACTTGGCTTCACTAGAAGAAAAGCGGATCACTATGTGTATTTTATATTAATTGGTGAACATGTTATTTATTTGGTCTTGTATGTAGATGATATGTTGCTCATTGGAAATGACAGATAGATTATCCAGGATTTGAAGACCCAATTGTCGCCTAAATTTGACATGAAGGATCTTGGTGCTACAAACTATATTTTGGGCATGGAAATTAAATGAGATTATGAAAAGACGAAGCTTTGGCTAAACGAAGGGAAGTATATCAAGATAATATTATAGAGGTTTAATATGCGGGATAGTAAACCAGTGAAGGTTCCTATTCTTGTAGGTGTAAATTTCTCTAGTAAACAATGTGCCAAGGCACAAGAATAAGAAGATGACATGTCCCATGTTCCATATGTGAGTGTAGTTAGTAGCCTAATGTATGAAATGGTATGTACTGGACCAGACATTGGACATGTAGTCAGAGTATTAAGCAAGTTTATGTCAAAACCAGGAAATGAGCATTTGACAACATTGAAGCGAGTTTGCAGGTATTATGTGGCACTATTGATTATGATTAGTGCTACCAAGGAAGGATAGGATTGGAAAAAGTTTTGGACACACATGAATTTGTTGATGAGAATTCAGTTGGAGATATGAATCAGAGAATATCTACAAGTGGGTATGTGTTTAACTAATTTGTAGGAGTAGTCAATTGGATGCACAAGAGATCGTTTGTAGTTGCACTTTCAACTACATAGGTTGAATACATGGTAACCACTCATGCAAGAAAGGAAGAAGTTTGGTTACAAATATTGTGTTCAAGTATGGGGTTGGTACAACGAGCTATAAGGATAGACTGTGATAGCCAAAGTGTAATTTTCTTGGAAAATAACCATGCTTATCATTTGAAGACAAAGAACATTAGTGTCCAGTATCACCTTTTGAGGGCTATGGTTGAAGACAAAAAGGTGTTGTTGGTAAAGGTGGTCACTCTGAAGAATGTTGCAAATACATTGACAAAGTTTGTGAGCACTGAGATATTTTCTTGGTATAGAGAAATAATGGGTGTTGCAACCATAGATCAATGACTAAGCTCTATTATGACCACCTATGTGGAAAGAAAACAACAAGTGGGAGAATGTTGGGTGTGTTATATTCTTTCCACAACTAGCACCATGCGCTATATGTTTCATAGAACAGGGGGGTGGGGGGGTCATGGGGGGCCGACAACCCCTGTATATGGGGTCTGTAGGCGGGTGGTAGCCCCCTGAATGAGGTCTAGGGTAGTGCCCTAAGAATAGTTTTTATATGTAGACCCAATAATAGTTGGGAAAACCCAAGGATGGGGGGTAGACCCAAATATGGTGGTCAGACCTATCCATGGTTTTCACACATGGGTTTTTGACATGAAGGTTTTTTCCCATGGTATTTTGTAGTTCCAATCAATGGAACTACAATTATTTTGTAATCTAAGGTTAATGGATTTGAGTTTTTGAATGCTTGAACATGTACATATTTGCTTCAACATGTATATAAATATGTATTGTAACATTGAAAGGAATATAATGAAAAATCATTATGGTTTTCTTGGTTTGGGTTCTAGGGGAAAATCCTTGTGTATATTTTATGTTCTGTCCATTGATTATTTTTCAAACATTGGTTTGTCTATTATTTTACTGTACAAGGTTAAAACGTACAAATAAGTTGTTGGAAGTTTTCCTATACATGGAATAATAAAGAAACACACCCATATTCATAAAAGGAGTGGAAACCATTATGGAGTATGCATAAGAAAGCTAGCTTAAACAATTAACACCAGAGGATTCAATGAGTTGTGTATATCTAAGTCTCAAAGGGGATTAAGCCTATCAATTCAAAGGAAGCAAAGAGTAAAATATTAGTTTCTAAAGGATTAGGAAATAAATAAAATTTAGTTGAGCACAAGGAGGATTAGAAGAATACATCTTAGGTGGGGGATGGGGGTCTTTGGATTCCCTGACACTGAGGTGGAGGCTAGTTCCTATAAATTCCTAGTAAGAGAATTTTGAAGTCTCCTATTCCTGTTATTTTCATTTTTACAATAAGTTATGAACTCACAAAATTGGGTTGAATCACTTCGTACTAGTTTTGATGGTGGAGGTGTCAGCCTCTAGAATCCCTTGCATTAATGATGGTGGGGATGAAGTGTTGGGCATAATAAACAACCCAAAATTTAATATTCAATCAAGGAGTTCGTAAACTTAGAGGCACAACAATGGAAATGCTAGAGAAGGACTTCAACAACCTGCACTAGTTAATACAATGACACCATACCATTCTGGAAACTAGAGTCACCCAAGAAAAATACTTGCCACAAACTTTGATAGAAAAATCAAAGCATGCCTTGCAATCAATCTAAAAAAAATGTTGGAAAATGAAATATGTTCCTGTAATAAAAACTCTAGTTCTTTAAAAAGAACAGAAAGGATGATCTTCCATTATATGTATACATCTGAGTCCTCTACTAAAGATATCTCATTCCTGTACTAGATAAACCAAGTGCCTGTACTGAAATGATTCTCATTTCTTTATTGAGTTATTCTATCCTGGCACTGGAACACTAAATTCCCATAATGTGATGCTTTGTTCCTGTCCCGGATTATTCTATTCCTGCACCAAGAACTTGTTGTTCCAGCACTGGAAGCTCATTGTTCCTGTACCAAGTTTCACTATTTTTGTACCAAGAACTTCACAGTTCCTGTACTAAAATAGGTTTACTTTCAATCACCTCTTACTCATGCATAAATGTGCTACCATTAACCAACTGGAAATGAACAGATCAGATAAATAAACTTCAACTTGAGTAAAGAAAAGAGATCCTTCAATCAAACAAGAATTCAATGGAAATAACTGTAAAGATTGAAATAAATCCTCATTACAGCAGAAATAAAAGACTCTTGCGAAAAATGTAAATTTATATCCAAAAGACAACTCAACCCTTCTCTCAAATGTCTGTCACAATAATAAATATACTCTATTTTGAAAATAGGTGTTATAAGAAAGCGTTAAACTTAGAAAGAATATTGTGATCGATCCCCAAATCATCAATACAGTGTTTACACTTTTACAAGGAAATCATTATAGTCCTCAATCATTGCGCACAAAGTTATTTACTATGTAACCAGAGTCTATGTTTAAACAAGGGCACATGTGAATTGAAGTAAATGAATACAACTAAATGTAAGACTCACAATCCAACTTCACCTTTCATAAATAACTTGAAAATAAAGATGCTCTCATACATAAAGGAAACAACCATGTGATGCTTCAAAAATAAAGGTTGAATACTGAAAACAAAATCAATCCAACACACCCACACTATGAGTCCTCAGATCTGAGATGCATGCACACATTCACAAGGGTTTCATCAACTTGCAACTCAAGCAAATAAAGAAAGAAACTATTCTGCTAACACAAGCATTATTAAATATAACACACACTACAAAATATAGAGAGAATGAGTTGGGTTGGTCTATTTCCTTGCCAAACTGCAGAGATGAATATACAATAATGCTCAAAGCATTCATAAGAGTCCAACCTTTACAAATGACTGAAAAAGTACTAGATATAGGTAAAAAACAATTCATGCTAGCCTTTAGGGGTCAAATTCATGAGTTTAGGAGCTATTTCAACAAGATCTAAACTAAGAACTGAAAAATAGGCACTAGAACAGCTTGCCTCTAAAACCTAGGAAACTTATTCATTTAGTTTAAAACCAACTATACATGATGTATCTACCTCCATGAGTGAATTTTCATCATTTTACATCAAATTCCATCAATTTACATCATTATTTTGACCATGAGAGAGAAAAATTCAAACTAAAAAAAAAACTAAGTGAAAAACAGAGTTTTTTGGCAAAAATGGCACTTTTCCATCCTGTGCGTACTGCCACTTTTCCTGTGCGTAGCACTTTTTCCTAGCTGATTTTGGAAGCCTTCTCGTGCACCAAATTTTCTCCAAGTGGTCTTGTTGGAAATATTTGTTTGTATACTTTCTAGAACAAGTAAAATTTATTAATTTGGTGTCCATTTGCCCCTCCAAAAATCAGTTCTCCCAACACTGCTTCCTGTGTGGCCAAAAAGTGGCAGAGAGGGCATTTTTGAGGTGTTTTTGACCCTTTTGGAAGCTCAAAACTTGTCAAAAATTTCTAGTAATTTCTGGGTATGCATAATTTTTCACAAGGAATCCAAAAATGTATATTTTTCCTCTAGAGGAGGTCCCTAGCAAAAGCGAGCGCCGAGTGGCACTATGCACCAGGCAGAAAAACTTGTTTTTTCCTTCAAAATTTCAAAATTGTCAAAAAGTGTGCCAAATTTCTTGAAATTTGGGATGAGTGACCTACATCAAGTACTATGTTGGGCCAAGGAAGCTTCAACCAAGATCTTGAGCTTATCTTGCTCTTTCTTGCTCCTCAAAGTTTTCCTCAACTTGGCCTTTAAGCTCCTTATCCTTGCTTTGCAAATCTTGTTTCTTGCCAAATAATGAAAAGCCATGTGCCTCAACATATTTTTCTCCTTATTGGCTTTCTCAATCAGCTTCTCCAAGTGCATATTTTCCCTCTCTAGCCAAGATTCCCGATCAGCATCAACCTCTTGCTCGAGCGGTGTCAATTTGACTTTCCTCCTTTTTGTTGCTTGTCGGTTTTCTCTTATGTTTTGCAGCTCCATGTTTGTCTGTTTGTCTTCCAATTGCTTGTTCCTTTGCTCAAGGTAATTTATGATCCACTTAGCTCTTTCAAGGTTAAGAGATAAGTCATGAATGTTAGCTTCTTGTTCTTTGATGATCTCCTTTAGTTTTGAGCTTTGGGAACCCAAATCAGTGTCTTCATCCTGAATCAAAATGAAATCTTTCTCCTGACCTTCAGAAGGCCCTTCATCATGCAATGGTTGTTTCCAGTTATCTTTATTTTTTGAAGAAGAAGGAAAATCCCCTTTCACCCCGAGTGAAGATAGCATTTGCCTATGGTCTGATGAAGGAAACGAGACCCCTTCAACCCCAGGTGGAGATAGTACTCGTTTGCCAGCTGCAAATAATCTCCTTGTGCATTTTTTATAAGTGATAAATACTGGCACACTGGTGGTTTGAGTCTCATGCACTTCTTGTTGATTTGAAGGCCCTCCTACCTCATGAAATACTGATGGGATCACATGAGGGCTTTTGAAAACCTCATGTGAAATGAAATCATCCCATGAAACATTGAGCAAACTCAGCTGATGCAAAACCACAATCTTAATCAATTCAAACTGATAAATGTTGTTGCACTGTTGATGAGGAGGTTTTATTTGCACCAATGTGGTCATTTTATCAATATTTTTGTGTATGAAATAAGGGAGGTTCATCATCCTCACTCTAGTGAAATGCATCAATAATATAACATGATAGGTGTACAAGCGAGAAAATCTCCCTTCATAGCTGAAGTATTTGATAATGAGCTTCATGAGTGGAGCATATGTGTCTTGAAGGTATCTAAAAGGAAAGACCCTACTAATTTGCTTCCGATAACTAGCCTTGATATAAGGTTCATAATGCTCTTTGTCCACAAGATGTCCTTTATTCCACTGTTCACCCACACTAGGAATAACTGTTGCTTCAGCTGTAGTTTCAAGTGTCAAAGTGAAGGTAACACCTGCTAAATTGACCTGACCATTGTGAAGATGGAGAACAAATAATCTAGCCAGCTCATGGTGGTATTTCACTCTTTCCACCATCTCACAAAACTGGTAGCAAGACTGATGTTTGAAATATGCCTATGCAAGAGGACAAGCCAATAGCTCTATGAGTGTAGTGGGCTCCTCCCGGATGTGTTTTAATCCCTTATGTGGTTTTCTTGGTGCATGAATTTCTTGGGAGGAACCACTCACAGTTTCCTCATCCCTTTCATAGGCTGAATCTATTTCCATATTTGCCATTGTATAGTGTAGAATGATGAGTATGAAGAGATTTTATATCAAGAAGAAGTGTTTGCTATTTTATGAATGGGACTGATGAGTGGGATTGATGAATGAGGGATTTGATGCTGGCTGTAGGGTTTTTAGGGAGTGATAGGGTTTTGGAATGCATATTAGGGTTTGGGAATAGGGGGTAGGATGGGTGGAAATGAGAGAGGGAAGAAGGGATATGAAATGAGGGAAATTTCAGTGTGAGGAATGTGAAAATGATGTAGGGGAGAAAATAGCAACGATGACAAAATTGCAAACCCTAGATAGTTTTTTTTTCAATGCACTGTGCAGTAAACAAGGGTTTGAATTTTCACCTATTAAAACACCATGAAATATGATCAAATATCTTGCAAAGGCACCTAGGCATGTTTTACTTGTAGAATGGTATTGGAAAAGTTTTGGAGCTTGGGCAAGTTGATTTGAGTGAAATTATGCTTGGAGGACTAGTGCGCCGCATAAACTAACAGGTGCGCCGTGCTCAACAAGTGTGTTGTGCCTGTTCACTTCTTTTTGCAAATTCTGCGCTCCGTGCGCCACGCCGACCAGGTGTGCTGTGCCTCTACCCAGCTGCGCCACACTAGTAGACTTTGCACAATTTTGCTGCGATTTCTCTCCTTTGCCTCAAAAACGCGATTTCGCCTTGTTCTTTCTTTCTTTATCATGAAAAATGAAGTATTCAATACCAAAACACTTTATATACCCATTGACTTTAATTTTTCATTTAAAAGAAACCCACTTTCTAATGTTTGCTTTTCACTTTATCCTTTAGAAACTCTATTTTGCAGTTTGACTCTCTTTTTGGCTTTTGATGGACTAATGCTTCGAATTTCTTGTCTCTTTTGCAAGATCTGGAGTGCAAGAGTTTGGCAAGGTGACTAGGGCTACATTTCTAGACTTATTAAATATAGGAAAATTAAAATTACATGAATTTTTATACATAGAAGATAAAAATCTATTTTTCCTCAAAACAGGGTTTTGAGGAAAAATCAATCACTAAGCATGTGATTATTGAAATTTTTTATGCTAAGACCTTATTTGACCTCCTCATGTGCCTGCTGACCATTATTGAGCTTTTGAAACACTATGATGACAAAACCTAGACCTAATGAGACCTAGAACCCTAAAAATGGCTTTTGGAGATGTAAAAGAAAAAGATGACTGTAAATGGTATGAATTTGTGAAAATAGGCTAGCAGGTAAAGATCATGAGGGAAAATTGATAATATGCCACTACCATCAGATGATCCATGATCCTAATGGAATGCAGCTAATTGGAAGGGACACCTAAAAATGCATGCAACAAGATAATTTTGATCACTAATGGAGGGATAAAGATACCGACACTAACATTAGCTCCAATGGGGATGGTAGCTCCTTGGAGGTGCCAAGAACTATAGACCTTTGGAAAGAAGACAGTGCCTTCTTCCATTGGGCTATGGAGTCAATAACTTCAACAAACCAAAAACAATATCTTGACTCAAAACTGATTCGATTTCAAGACTAAAATCTGACTCAAGATTGACTCAATTTCAAGACTGAAAACTGACTCAAACAATCCACACTAAGGAACCAAAAACTGAAATCAGACCTTCAGTTTTATAGCCTTCACTTTGGGCCCCAAACTAAATGAATGATGACAATACACAGTTTGCAATGAAGGAAATAAAATGGTATGTACAATGATATATGTGACAGCAGAAATCATTTCAAAGATAATATTGTTTCAGCAGCGAATCATTGATTGGCCCACCTAGACAACATTCTCCATCCATTTCTTTCAGTAGGAAAGCATTTTGACCCCAATATGCAGAAATTCTGAATGGTCCCTTCCACAGATTCTCGAACTTGCCATGCTTGCCTTTGTCCTCATTTCTAGCATCCCATTTCAGCACTATGTCTTCAATCTGAAACTTGTCCGCCTTTGCCTTCCGATCATATATTTTCTTGATTCTCTCTTGCAGCCTGAAGGTATTCTGAAAAAATTCCTCTCTCGTCTACTGTAAATGGATCATTTGGTTTATTCTTCGTTGTAAATGATCTTCCTCGCTGCCATCTTCCTGTAGAAGTTTAACAACTGGGACTGCGAGAGATGTCAGGAACACTGTGTCAACACCATATACGATCTCGAAAGGAGACATGCCTATTGATTTCTTCTGACTTACTCTATCCGCCCATAGTGCATTAACCAATTTCTTATGCCAGCTCTTTTTGTTTGTTTCCAACAGCTTTTTGATGATGTTGACCAATGATTTATTTGAAGATTCCACCAATCTGTTACCTTGTGGATAGTATGCAGTAGAGTGCCCCAAGGTAATTTGATATTTATTACAAAAATCAATCATCTTTTTAGATTTGAAAGTTGTTGCATTATCTGTAATCAACTTGTTAGGACAGCCAAAATGTGACAAAATATTATTTTCAAGAAACTAAATTATTACCAAGTTAGTGACCTACCGAGTGGGAATCGCCTCAATCCATTTTGCAAAATAATCTGTCGCTGTGAGGATCCACTTGTGCTGAGTTGAAGATGTAGGATGAATCTCACCAATGAAATCTAAACCCCACTACGAAACAGAGCACTTACTTCAACCGGCTTGAGAGGTAAACGCTGCAACTTTCTCCTTCCTTGAAAAATCTGGCATTCGTGGCATCTTGTAATAGTTTTATACACATCAGCAAAGCGGGTAGGCCAATAATATCCTGCTCTCAAAATCTTATTGGTTTTTGTCTTCCAAAATAGGTGACCTCCACAATCTCCCTTGTGAAAATCATCCATGACTTGTTTTGCTTCCTCCTCAACCAAACAATTCAGTAAGACACCACTGGGATCTTTCCAATAGAGTGCACTATTCATAATATAAAACTTGGTAGCCTTTAATTTCAGAGTCCTACTTTTATTTCTAGCCATTCCCGTGGGCGGTGAAAGATGCTGGAGCACATATACAATATCTGAATACCAAGGAGAAAGAAGAAAAATTTCGGATACCTGAACAAGCAAACTTTCTTCATCTTCTAAGCAGACATAGCAGCAATCGGATTTATGTCCAAGGCATGAAAATTAGACTCCGCCATCAGTTTTACCAGCCCTTGACCCTTGATGAGCTTTGTTGGCTTTATCTTCACATCATATTCTAACAAAGCTACAATCCATTTGCCTCGTCTCCCTTCCAGATCTGTTTGCACTAAGACATCTTTAACGGTTGCGTTAGGGACATAAGCAAGAATATGAGAATGCAGAATATAGACCCGAAAATATTTCAACGCTTTTACCAAGGCAAGAGCTTGCTTTTCAATAATGTTATACTTTAAGGGTACATCTCTTATTGTTCTACTGAAAAAAGAAATTGGCTTCTCAAGTTGGTCTCTTTTCTACATTGAGACCGCTGCCATAGTATGATCCAAAGCAAATGAAAAAAAATGAAATCTTGGGAATAATCCAGACTGATCAAAATTGGAGCTGAAGAAAGAGCCAACTTTACCAAATTGAAAGAATTGATAGCTTCTTCGGTCCACTTCACTACACTATCTTTCTTTAACATGTTTCTGATTTCCCTCAAATGTTTTGCTAGATTTGGCACAAAACGACGTAAGAAGTTAATCTTACCATTGAATGCTTGAATCTCCTTTTACTTCATGGAAAATCAATCTTCTGAATGGCTTCCACTTAAGCAAGATCAATCCAGATGCCCTCCTAGGATATGATGTGACCAAGAATCTTCCCTCCATCCATGGAAAACAAGCTCTTTTTTGGATTAAGAGATATGCCATACTTTCTACACCGCTGAAAAACAATTTTCAAATGATACAGATGCTCTTCATCTGAATTGGAAAAGACTATCAAATCATCAAGATAAACTACTAAAAATACATCTTTCTCATTTGCAAAGGCAATATCCATAGGCCGCTGAAAAGTTTCACCAGCATTCTTTAGTCCAAATGGCATCTTGGCATAATGGAAAGTCCCCCGCGGAGTGGTGATTGATGTTTTGTCCCTGTCATCCTCATGGACCAGAATTTGATTATAGCTAGAAATACCCATCAAGTAGCGGCATACGAGACGCTCCAACTACTCTTTGAAGTATGTGGTCCATTTTAGGCAATGGATAGTTATCTTTCAAAGACACCTTATTCAGATTTCCGAAATCAATACATAATCTAATCTCACCTGTTTTCTTCGGCACGGGCACCAAATTGGAAATCCAATCTGAAAATCTTGTTGGAATGACTATACCAGCCTTGTACAATCGATTCACTTCCTTCTCTATTGATGGCAGCAACTTTGGATTTATCCTTCTTAACTTTTGTTGAAATGGCTTTTGGTTTGGCTTGATTGGAATGATGTGCTAAATTATACTCTTATGATATGCCTTCAAATCTAAATATTCCCGTGCAAATACATTAGTAAGTGAAGACAATAAACTAATTTATTTTACCTTTACCTGTGGAGGCAACACCTTTGACAACTTCACCATTTTTGGATTTTCTGTTGTTCCAATATTCACATCCTCAACTCCCTTCTCGATTGGTACCAAGATCGATTTCCGGGCTACATCATCTTGGTCAAACAACTCCTCTAGACGTATTAGACATTTAGGAATGACATTGTCCTTCAGCTGCAAAACTTCCATCTGATTTACCTCTATGTCTACTTCACCATCATCTTGCTCTCCATCGATAGAAATGTCTTCGTACTTGCCTTCATTTTGCAGAAATTCTTCAATCTCTTTGTCATCTTGAAACACCTGCCAATATCTTTGATTATCAAGGGCAACTAGGCGATGTTTCACATGAATTTAAAACTTATTGTTTGAATTCATTGGGATTTTCAAATTACTTGTAGCTGTTGCAAGGGAATCTGCAATAACATTTTGTACACGAGTGACACATGTCAAAGTGTAATCTGGAAATAATCTCAAAATATCTAATACCACATTACAGTAAGCCCGCATTTGAGGATGTTTTTCTTGGTATTCACCCTTGACTTGCTTGATTACTAATTCGGAGTCATCATAAACTGAAATTCTTTTTGCATTTAACTTCTTGAGGATTTTCAAACCAGCAATTAAAGCCTCATATTCAGCTTCATTATTGGAACAATCAAAAGCCAATTTATATGTACAAACTCTTACATTTCTTGGAACTTTGTTTGGTAGAAATGCAGGGCTGCATATCCAAATACCCATTCTAGCACCATCCTTACCTACTGCTCCATCAAAATACATACTCCACAAACCAGCTTCATCCCCCAAGTGCTAAAATTTTGTTTGCTCTTCTACCTTTTCTTGTTGTCCATCAATTTTCTGTTGTTAGCAGAGAGTTGATTGTTCAGCGGTACTATCAAGCCTTTGTCTTTCTTGATCAAGTATAGCTCTGAAATTTTCAGTGATCTCTGGAATATCTTCTACTTCAACTAATTGACTATTTACATCTTTAAAACTGTTAGAATAGAGAGCAAAAGATTCTAAATCAGTATGTACAATTGATTGGACGATTTAAAGGTTTTTCCTTGCTTGTGATCATGTACTTCATCTTTTTCTCCCGGTATAATTTATTCAATTGGCCAAACACAGGAATAGTGGCATAGGAGAAATATAGCTGCAATGTCCCTTTGAGTTTTGCACCCCATGACCTGGATAGAAGCATGCCAAATCTAGGAGGAATATCGGCCACAACCACATCCATAAGAACATTCTTTGCAAGAATCTGATCTAAAGTGACAACCAAATATTTAATAATACCAATACATCTAACCCTACTAGAATCAAAGGAATAAAGATCATGGTACTTACGAGTGATATCTAGACCCATTTTTTCCATAATTGCCTTTGGCATAAAATTATGAGATGCTCCTGAATCAAACATGGCATTGTGCAATACATAATCATGCAATGTAAAGTTGATGTAAAAAGGATCTACATCACTATCCTCAGACTGACCTTCTAATGCCAGACCAAATATAAGCTCGGGTTAATCATCCTCCACATTAACCATATCATATAATGGATATAAATTCAAAATCATTGATACATGACCTTTATAGCTACTATTCTTCATTAATTTAGTCAAAGGTATTGACACTTTTAACTTAAAAATTTCATTTTCTAAGCTAAAGGCTATAGTTTTCTCTACCTATTTGACTAGAGCATCCTTCTTTTCAGTCTTCTCCTTTGATACATTTGGCTAATTTGACCTTTCATTTCCTGATTGTGTTCTGCTGATGGTAGGATCTGGTGCCCCCTTTCCCTTTTTCTGCACACTTGGAGAATCGTTCTTTGGTGGTGTCACCTCATTCCTCTTTTGAACTGGATTGATGGGTACCTCTCTACTCCTGAGTGAATATTGTCACTGCTGGGCTATCAAGGCATTCATGTATCTCCTCTGATATTTATCAGATTCTTCTTCTAGAATTGTTTCATTTGCTAAGATGAAATCTTCATCCTTTTGTACAGTTGGTATTTCTGAATAATCTTCATCCTCTGTGATATAAATTGGCAAATCACCAGGTGTAAAGAAATGATTCTCCTCTCCTATTATGTTGTCATCATCATCTAATTTTGGACCATGTACAAAATTCTACTGAAAGGGTGTCTTAACTTGCTGTTGTGTTGCTTGGTCTTGTGCTCTTTATTCTCGTTGTTTGATTCTAAATTGTGGTTGCTACTGACCACGGAAGTTTGGATTTCTGATCTGTGTCTCAGGCTTATCTACAATAGTGAGTCTATCAAACATCTTCTCGATCTTGTGAAGCAAATGATCTGAGGAAGAAGCTTCTTCCTTTATGGTCACCTTCTTTTCGGCCTTTACTCTAGCTCTCTTGGCAAGCAAATTTGCCTCTACGCTGACTGCAATTTTCTGCATGTCCTCCAATGTGGCTGGATCTCTTTCTCTCAATTGATATGCCATGTTGGGATCAAATCCATCAGGAAATTTAATCAAATCCATCCCCATTGGTGGCTTTATATCAGCGAGAATTGCATTATAAACAATATTGAATCTAACACAATAATTTTGGACACTTTCACCAACATTCCTCTTTATGTTTTCATATTCAAAAATAATTTGAAGAGGATTTTTATTTACCTCCCAACAATCCAAGAATTGTCTCTGAAGAATAGCCAATGTAGTGATAGTTGCAGCTGGCAATGCTCTGAACAACTTCCACACTTCGCCTCCAAAAGTTTGCACAAATAGTCTCATGGTCACATTTTCTTCATCTATCTCATGAAGGTCAAAGAAATAGATCATCTTATCCACACGTTGCTGCGCTGTGATTCCTTGGGTACCATCAAACAGTGGAATTTTTATTTGATAATCAGCAGGCATAGCATCCATGTTTTGTGGAAAAACAAGAGGTGCATATCGAGCAGCCATTGCTCTAGGTGGATTTGAAATTGGCCTTGGGGATGTAAGAGGAGTTGAAACAACAATAGCAGATGATGTAATTGGTGTATGAGGTGTAGAAGGAGGGGAGGAAATATGAGATGTTTGAGGTGTTGAAGGGGTTGATGGCGGAGAAGAGACAGGAGGTCTCTAATCAGATATGGTGGTTTGCACGGGAATAGTGGGAATGAAAGGAGTTTCAGTAGGAATTTCTGAACCAAATACAACAGCAGATGAACCAAGAGTTGTAGATGCAGTTTCTAAGAACTCGGGAATGTTTGTAGCCACAATGGAAGTTTCAAGATTCAAGATATAATCATCAATTGATCTATTAGCCTTTTTAGTTTCAAGATCTTTAACAAACTCCAGATTTAGGATGGTATAACCAACAACACTTTCAGATTTAGTTTCAAACAACGATAGATCAAAATGTTCATAAAACTCAAGATCTTCAAGGTATTCAAAAACAACTGGACATGAATGATATATGAACACGGGAATCACAAAACTTTCTTGTCGAAGAATTCTTGGGATGAGATTTGGGTTTTCATACATAGGAGGAGGATCAGGATCAGGATTGGCCCTGGTGTATTGTCTGGAAGCCAGTGTGTTGAATTATTCCCAAAAATCAAATGGACATTATCAATTTGTTCAGCCTATCAAATTCTAAACTCATCATCTAAAGTCTATAATTTCTTTAAGATACTGGGATAACTGTTCAGTTCAGATGTTCAGTTTATAAACTAAACCAGAGATTGACTGAAGCAGCATTCAACTACTTTTGTACTTGCAAAGAAAGAGCATTTCGAAGGCTACCTGGCTAACTTCAAGCTCTGTCTGTAGTCTACAAAGAAAAACAATGATGACAAAATTTTTGTCCCCAATGGAGTCGCCAATATGTTATGGCCTAAATCTACCTTAGGCTGAGAAAAGTAGGTCTAGGGTAACATCAAACCACACTTAACCTGGTAGCTAGCCCTACCAGGTCGGGAGAGGGCTCTCCTTGTTAATCTAAAAAAAATATGGCAAGTGAGGCTTGAGATGACTGATGTAAATACTAAGTTTAGGCTAGGTATATGCTCAGAGGAGTTTGATTGAGTTTAAAGTTGGTTTGCTGGATCAAATGTGAAAGGTAGTTTTGGGTCCGAGCAACAGACTCAGTCTTGTAGACGTTTCTATGGGGTGAGGTAGGCAAATGGTTTAGTACTTTAGATTGAGTGAAATGGAGAGTCTTAGGACTGGTGAGGATTTAGAGAGGGCATGAAAGTATCAGGAATCCTCTTCAAACTATTGAAAACATATAAAACTAAACAAACCCTAGGTAGAGCACTGCAACATAAATGATTTCTACCTTTATCCATGATTCATTTAGTCAAGCTGAAAAGAGAGAGATGATGGCATACATAAACACATGTAAACTTGAATCACAGAAGGAAAAAAAATACTAAATCACCTTGCCACAAGAATCCCACAAAATGCTGCAAACCCTAGTCTATTTCCTTGCCAAACTGCAGAGATGAATGTATAATAATGCTCAAAGCATTCACAAGAGTCCAACCTTTTCAAATGACTAAAAAAGTACTAGATATAGGCAAAAAACAACTCATGCTAGCCTTTATGGGTCAAATTCATGAGTTTATGAGTTGTTTCAACAAGATCTAAACTAAGAACTGAAAAATAGGCAGTGGAACAGCTTGCCTCTAAAACCTAGGAAACTGATTCATTTAGTTCAAAACCACCTATACATGATGTATCTACCTCCATGAATGAATTTTCATCATTTTTACATCAAATTGCATCAATTTACATCAATTTACATCATGATTTTGTCCATGAGAGAGAAAAATTCAAACTGAGAAAAAACTAGGTGAAAAACAGGGTTTTTTGGCAAAAATGGAAATTTTCCATCCTCTGCATAATGCCACTTTTCCTGTGCATAGCTTTCTTTCCCAACTGATTTTGGAAGCCTTACCGTGCACCAAATTTGCTTCAAGTGGGCTTGCTGGAATGGTCTGTCTATTTACTTTCTAGAACAAGTGGAATTTCTAAATTTGGTGTCCATTTTCCCCTTCAAAAATCAATTCTCCCAACACTGCTTCCTGTGCGGCCAAAAAGTGGCAGAGAGGGCACTTTTGAGGTGTTTTTGACCCTTCTGGAAGTTCAAAACTTGTCAAGAATTTCTAATAATTTCCAGGAATGCATGTTTTTTCACAATGAATCTAAAAATGTACATTTTTCCTATAGAGGAGGTCCCTAGAAAAATCGAGCGCCGGGTGGTGCTACGCACCAAGTAGAAAACCTATTTTTTCCTTCAAAATTTCAAAATTGTCAAAAAGTGTGCCAAATTTCTTGAAATTTGGGATGAGTGACCTGCATCAAGTACTATGTTGGGCCAAGGAAGCTTCAACCAAGATCTTGAGCTTATCTTGCTCTTTCTTGCTCCTCAAAGTTTTCCTCAACTTGGCCTTTAAGCTCCTTATCCTTGCTTTGCAAATCTTGTTTCTTGCCAAATAATGAAAAGCCATGTGCCTCAACATCTTTTTCTCCTTATTAGCTTTCTCAAGAAGCTTCTCCAAGTGCATATTTTCCCTCTCTAGCCAAGATTCCCGGTCAACATCAACCTCTTGCTCAAGCGGTGTCAATTTGACTTTCCTCCTTTTTGTTGCTTGCCAATTTTCTCTTATGTTTTGCAGCTCCATGATTGTCTGTTTGTCTTCCAACTACTTGTTCCTTTGCTCAAGGTAATTTATAATCCACTTAGTTCTTTCAAGGTGAAGAGATAAGTCATGAATGTCAGTTTCTTGTTCTTTGATGATCTCCTTGAGTTTTGAGCTTTGGGAGCCCAAATCAGTGTCCTCATCCTGAATCAAAATGAAATCTTTCTCTTGACCTTCAGAAGGCCCTTCATCATGCAATGGTTTTTTCCCTTTATCACGATTTGTTGAAGAAGAAGGCAAAGCCCCTTTCACCTCGGGTGAAGATATCATTTGCCTATGGTCTGATGAAGAAAACGAGACCCCTTCCACCCCAGGTGTAGATAGTAATCATTTGGTAGTTGCAGATAATCTCCTTGTGCCTTTTTGATAAGTGATAAATACTAGCACACTAGTGGTTTCAGTCTCATGCACTTCTTGTTGATTTGAAGGCCCTCCTGCCTCATGAAATACTGATGGGATCACTTGAGGGATTTTTAAAACCTCATGTGAAATGAAATCATCCCATGAAACATTGAGCAAACTCAGCTGATGCAAAACCACAATCTTGATCAATGCAAAGTGATAAATTTTGTTGTACTATTGATGAGGAGGTTTTCTTTACACCAATGTGGTCATTTTCTCAATATTTCTGCATATGAAATAAGGGAGGTTCATCATCCTCACTCAAGTGAAATGCATCAATAATCTAACATGATAGATGTACAAGCAAGAAAATATCCCTTCACAGCTGAAGTATTTGATAATGAGCTTCAAGAGTGGAGCATATGTGTCGTGTAGGTATCTAAAAGGAAAGACCCTACTGATTTTCTTCTGATAATTAGCCTTGATATAAGGCTCATAATGCTCTTCGTCCACAAGTTGTCCTTTGTTCCACTGTTCACCCACATTACAAAGACCTATTGCTTTGGCTATAGTTTTAGGTGTCAAAGTGAAGGTAACACCTACTAGATTGACATGACCATTATGAAGATGGAGAACAAATAATCTAGCCAGCTCATGGTGGTATTTCACTCTTTCCACCATCTCACAAAACTGGTAGCAAGACTGATGTTTGAAACATGCTATAGCAAGAGGACAAGCCAATAGCTCTGTGAGTGTAGTGGGCTCCTTGTTTTCCTCCCTTATGTGGTTTTCTTGGTGCATGAATTTCTTGGGAGTAATCACTCACAGTTTCCTCATCCCTTTCATAGGTTGAATCTATTTCCATATTTGCCATTGTATGGTGTAAAATGATGCGTATGAAGAGATTTTATATCAAGAATAAGTGTTTTCTATTTGATGAATGGGACTGATGAATGAGGGATTTGATGCTGGCTGTAGGGTTTTTAGGGAGTGATAGGGTTTGGGAATAGTGGGGTAGGATGAGTGGAGATGAGAGAGGGAAAAAGGGAAATGAAATGAGGGAAATTTTAGTGTGAGGAATGTGAAAATGATGCAGGGGAGCAAACAACAACAATGACAAAATTGCAAACCCTAGACAGTTTTTTCAATGCACTGTGCAGTAAACTAGGGTTTGAATTTTCACCTATTGAAACACCATGAAAGATGATCAAATATCTTGCAAAGGCACTTAGGGATGTTTTACTTACTTGTAGAATGGTATTGGAAAAGTTTTGGAGCTTGGGAAAGTTGATTTGAGTGAAATTATGCTTGTAGGACTGGTGCGCCGTGCTCAATAGGTGTGTCGTGCCTGTTCACTTCTCTTTGCAAATTATGTGCTCTGTGCGACGTGTAGACCAATTTTGCTACGATTTCTCTCCAAAACCTCAAAAACCGATTTCGCCTTGTTCTTTTTTCTTTAGCATGAAAAATGAAGTCTTCAATACCAAAACACTTTATATACCCATTGACTTTAATTTTTCATTTAAAAGAAACCCACTTTCTAATGTTTGCTTCTCACTTTATCCTTTATAAACTCTGTTTTGCAGTTTGACTCTCTTTTTGACTTTTGATGGACTAATGCTTTGAATTTCTTGTCTCTTTTGTAGGAGCTGGAGTGCAGGAGTTTGGCAAGGTGACCAGGGCTGCATTTCTGGACTTATTACATATAGGAAAATTAAAATTACATGAAATTTTATACATAGAAGATAAAACTTTGTTTTTCCTCAAAACAGGGTTTTGAGGAAAAATCAATCACTGAGCATGTGATTATTGAAATTTTTGATGCTAAGACCTTATTTGACCTCCTCATGTGCCTGTTGACCATTATTGAGCTTTTTCAAGACTATGATGACAAACCCTAGACCTAATGAGACCTAAAACCCTAAAAATGGCTTTTGGAGATGTAAAAGCAAAAGATGACTATAAATGGCCTGAATTTGTGAAAATAGGCCAGCTGATCGGATGAGACACCTAAAAATGCATGCAATAAGAGAATTTTGGTCACTGATGGAGGGATGAAGATACCGACACTAACACAATGAATGGTTTCCCTGCCCCCTCTCTAGCATAACTCTATTTTTTATAATATTTTTACATTACAAATTTGGCCTTAGACAAGCCAATCCTTTGCAAACATGGGGATTGAAACCCAAATAATTCCCCTCAATAGCAAACCAGCACAACCATTGTCCATTGAGAAAATACAGATCTGATATGAATTTTCCAAATCTGGGCATATTTTGGAATTCTGGGAAAAAAACTATTTTTTTATAAAACTGCCTCAAAGACCCTTGTGTAACTTTTAGACCATTACGAATATTGGGAAACATTTTTTGTTCTAGATAATTTATTATACTAGTAAAAAACATATTTTCTCATATTTTCAATATTCGCCTCCAATTGCACAAAAATCAAGGTCAAACTTGGCACTTTGAAAACTATGCAAATTTTGAGTTGATTTGTTGATTTTCTTCTAGAGACCCACACATGCGACCTGAGTGCAATCCAAGTCATGGGAAGGTGTTAGAACATTATTTTGGAAAATATCCTTCCTTGTTTTTTCCCGAAATCTTGTCGAGATGTCGAGGCTCGAAATTGTTTCCTCTTTAGTGCAGGAACAGGTCAATGAAAGAAAATTGCACCTCTGACTATAAGAAAGGATCCAAGATAATACCAGACATGTGTTTGTGCTACCATCTAGCATTTTCCTTCGTGCAAAGATTGAATGATGAAGTAGCCCACATATACCTGGTGCATGATCCCTATGCAATGTAGGAACAAGACAATCTACATTAACAATATTTTAGTGACCATTAATACTAAAAATACATATAACGAAGGTATTATTATATAAAATGAAGCAGAAGAACCAATCTTCATTATTGCATTAAAATAATCTATAAAGAGTTCATAAACTGGTAAAACAAGGGAATAAGTAAGACATCATATAAATAGAAAGGTGCATTAAGTACAACAATTTTGGGGCCTAACATCCCCCCATGTCGATCATCTTGCATGTCCTCATGCAAGCGAATCAACTGTTATACTGATGTTCCCTTGCAAAAAACCAAAGTTGAACCATAAATGTTCCTGCAACCATATGTAAACAAATGTTCCCTGCTAGATTTTATTTTTCTAAAAGATAATGCATGCTGGTTCATTTTTTTGCACTGGATTATTTATTCACTAAGCCTGATCAAAAGAAAGTTTGATACTAGGGCTGCTATAAAAAATGCTAAACTGCAAGGACAGTGTCATAGTGAAATAACCAACCATCAAAATTTCCATAAAGCATCTCAAGATTAATCCAAATCAGCAAGTTTTCACTTCCAATCGCCTGATTATTATAAATAGAAGTGACACTATATGGAAGCCAAGGTATTAAAATGGATGGAAATAGAGGAAAAGAAATATGACAAAATAATACCTTCCTAGGATGACCATATTACCATTACCCAAGTGTATAGATGAAACTCGTCTTGTTCAAGAAAAGTGAATGACATGCACTAAGGGTCCCACATCCATAAAAACCAAATTATTTCTAAAAGATAGAAATCCAAAGAATATTACTGAAAGGATCTTGAAGCCATTCTCATAGAGATATTATAATGAGCTCAGGGAAAGACGAAAACAACCAGGTAAATCATGGTGTACAATTAACTTTAATACCAAAAGCATGGCCCTGCTACCATCAAGCCTCTATAGCCTTGACAAGGATGTGTTTTAACCCCACGAAATGTCTATGTCCCATCTATTACATATATATTCAGAGCATTTACTTTGATTTGGGAATTAATTGAAGGTCATTTCCCTGGATTGGTAATGAGCTAACGATAGTGCCATTGACAAGAACTAACAAGAATGAACAAGTCGGATTGTGATGAGACCTCTTGTCTTCTAGCTTTTCAACTGAAATACATTACCCTGGCTTGGTGACCAGTAGCGGTAATTTCATTCTCATTATGACCCATGATCATGGTAGGTTAGATTGTAATGAGACCTCCCATCCCTCAACTAATCATTTTAAAGGAAACTTTGATTATAATTAACCTTAAATCGGTTACTTAATAGGTGGGGAGGAAAATATGCTTCTTAAGAGCAAGGGATGGCATGAAAAATTTTCAATTACTAATATTTGTTGGTTGGTCATTCTATCTTAAAGACTCATTTTAAAGAAAGCATCTAAGATAATGACTGAAAGATTGATCGAGTTGATCATGCTAGGGTTCTCATGAGAGCTCATTAGGGTTTTATAAAAGCGGTCCACCATAGGAGGTTTTTCATCAATGCCCCGAAAGAGAAACTTGGAAAGGTTTCTTGGATGACAACCTGTTATAATGAATATCTCAAAAGTAAGTTTTTAATATTATGAATGGAAAGTATTAAATATAACAATAAAAATCCCCCCTAATTGACCCAATGAATAATATTGGCCAATAATCAAAGTCACTTTACAAAATATGAGGCATTAAGAGTGAATTGCTTTTGGAATGTCTTACCACAAGAGTGAATTTCAATAGTTGTGCCTTAAAAATTATAGTTTCAAGAGTGATTCTATACAATTTTATTTCAAATGACATTTTTATTGATAGCTATTATACTACCCTACCCTAATTTAGAGAGGAAGATATCCTTCAAGTGTAGGAGTACTTCTAATGTAACCATTTGCATAACATAATGCTAAATATACTCACTCAATTTTAAAGAATAAAATTCAACACATAGTACAGTATGAGAGACTGATTGATTTATTTGAGATGGTACCAAGAGTTGTTGAATGATGAAGGAACACTGTGTACTGACAATTGTTTGGAACCAATTTTCAATGGAGTTCACATATTCTTGGTCTTCTAATTCATTAGTAATTGGTGGTGTCCCCTCTTCTAGCATATCATGTCGGTCTTCCCAGGATTTCTAATTATTTTCTTGAGTACAAGTTGGATCTTGTGATAGAAATGTCAAGAACTCTTCAATCCTTGTTCCCATTGGCTCTTCCTCCTCATACGGTCTAATCCATGATTCTTCAATTTCCTCCTTAGGTTGACAATGATATTCAAAGCAAGCTTCTCAACCTTCTTGAAGGGATGACTCATGGGTACTTTGTTCCTTTATCACACCTAAAATATGGATCTACTCTTGAATTCAGCCAAGATTTGTTCCTCCTAGAAAGTAGAGACGCCAACTGCTACCAAGATATGAGAAAGCTCCTGGAGTGCATCTCTTGTCAAGCATTTGATCATTTTTCTTCTGCTAGCTGGAAGATCCTATTAACACATGGATTAACACATAGGGGGGTTCTTACAACACCCAAAAAACCTAAAAATTCATTTGTAGGAAAGGAAACAAACTACACTTGTGAGCTCTCTGGAAATATCATCCAGTATGATTTAGCAAGCAAGAAGACCAAACTATTAATTCATTTGCAGGAAAGGAAATAAACCTGGCTTGTGAGTTCTCTAGAAATACCATCCAGTATGCTTTAGCAAATAAGAAATCCACACTAAAAATTCATTTGCAGAAAAGGAAACAAAAACTTACAAGAAAAAGTAGGTGAAAATGAAAATCAAATGAAATAGGTCACCAAGGTCAATCCCCTGAGAGCCTCCCTGACAATGAAACCAAAATGTTGGGCATAATAGACGACCTAACATTTAATTGTCAATCTAGGAGTTTGTAAACTTAACACATAGGGGGGTTCTTACAGCACCCAAAAAACCTAAAAACTCATTTGCAGGAAACGAAACAAAATACACTTGTGAGCTCTCTGGCAATACATCCATTAGGATTTATCAACCAAGAAAACCAAACTAGAAATTCATTTGCAAGAAAGGAAACAAACCGGGCTTGTGAGCTCTCTCGAAACACCATCCAGTATTCTTCGCCAAGCAAGAAATCCACACTAAAAATTCATTTGTAGAAAATGAAACATAACCTTGCAAGAAAAAGTAGGTGAAAAAGAAAACCAAATGCAACAAGTCACCAAGGTCAATCCCTTGCCCCCCCAACTATGTTGCCAAAATGTTGGGTGTAATAAACAACCTAACATTTAATTGTCAATTTGGGAGTTAGTAAACTTAGAGGCACAACACTGGAAATGCCAGAGAAGGACTTCAACAACCTGCACTAGTTAAGACAATGACACCGCACCATTCTAGAAACTGGATTCACCCAAGAAAAATACTTGACAGAAACTTTGACAGAAAAATTAAACCATGCCTTGCAATCAATCTGAAAAAAGAGTTGGAAAATGAAACATGTTCCTGTAATAAAAAATCCAGTGCTTTAAAAAGAATAGAAGCAATGATCTTCTATTATAATTATAAATCTAAGCTGACGTTGGAGGTTAGGGAGCGAAGGCGGGAAAATTATCAGGGTTTCATAGTCACGATAGAGACTGTGATCCATGGAGGGATGCAGAGGAGGGAGCTCCACTCCCTCCTTTAAGCAAGCTGTGAACAACAAAGGAAAAAAACCCATGGAAATTGGTAAAGGACCTTCAACGAGAAATAATAAGAACAGTGAAGAGGAACAAAATGAACAAGAACCCAAGGAAAAAAAATAATATTAAAGAGAATGAGGAACAAGACAAGGAACATGGAGCAAAAAACAAAGCACACATGGGCCCATGTAAACCCAAAGCTACTGTAATCCCCAGAGTCATGTTAAATAAGCTTGCTCTGTAGGAGCACAAGGAATATATGCAAAACTATGCAATCATATGCAAATTCATGGGTTTATGGCCCACTGAAAAAGCCTTACAAATGTGGATAAGACACCACTGGAAACCAAAAGGAAGCATTGACCTACACCTAGGTTCAAAGGGATTCTTTACTGTGGTTCTTGTGAATATCGAAGACAAGGACATAGTTTTTGAAGGTGGGCCATACTTCTTTGCTGCAGCAGGTCTCTACATTCGACCTTGGATCATGAATTTTGTCCCAGAGCATGAGACCTTCACTTCAGTTCTGGTTTGGGTAAGGGTCTATTCTCTTTCGCTTGATTATTGGCAAATAGAATCATTAACAACCATAGGAAATAAGCTAGGATAGTTTGTTAAAGCTTCTGAAGCCACTAGGAGAGGAAAGTATACGTCCTTTGCTCAAATCTGTGTGGAAATGGATCTCTCTGGAGCTCTCCCAGATGAGATTATCTTAGAATTTCATGATGAAGAATGGGTCCAAACCATAGACTACGAGCATATTCCGTTCAGATGCCGCAGATGTCATGAACATGGACACCTGTACAGGGATTTCCCTCTCACTAGAACAGAGAATAAGAGTAAAGCCAATGATATGAAAGAATCCGAAGCTTTTCACAAAGTGGTAAACAAAGGAAAAGAAATCTGAAGGACATCAAACTAGCCAAAACAGGTACAGAGTCTTGGAAGTGGAAGAAGAAGATAACACAACAGACCAGATGAAAGGGGAAGTATTGACAGAAAAAAAGAAAGTAGAGGACAAGGAACAAACACCAAATACGATTCTACAAATAGAAACACTAGTGAGCGACGTAGAAACAGAAATGGATCAGGAGGTGACCCCAAGTGAAATGGAAACAGAAGACCAAGAACTTCAAGCGATTCTTGAGAAAAAGAATCTTGACTTGGAAGATTTCTTGATTCAAGGTACTAAAGAAGGGTTAAATTCCTTACCTCCAGTGGAGTTCAATAAAGTCCAACATCTATACATATGGAAAACCCAAAACAAAGGACTGGAGATGCAAAGGATCAAGGAAAAACAGAGCAATGAGGGGGTAAAAATGGTAAGACCCATACCTGTATTAGCACCCAGAAACCTAAGAAAAGAAAGAGGCAGGAAAAAGCAGAACGAGTTATTAATGGAATGTGGAAAACTAATTATAGACTCAAGTAAGATGAAAGATCTAACCAGCTACTTTTTCACCAATCTTTAATAATGAAGTTTACTTCTTGGAATATAAGAGGTCTTGGTAGTAAAAGGAAACATAGACTGATTAGTAACAAAATGGAACAAATAGCTCCATATGTGATCTTCATTCAGGAAACCAAATGTTCCATTCATAAATTAAAAGAGATTCACAGCAAGTGGCTCTATAATTATGAGTTTCTAGAAGTCAAAGCGGAGAATACAGCAGGTGGTCTTCTTACACTTTGGAACCGCTAGAAAATAGAAATTTTAGATGTTGAAGCCTCTCGGGATTATCTCTCTGTGGTTATCCAACCTGTCGGACATAAGGAAACTTATATCATCACCAATGTGTATGGCCCCTAAAGATTGGAACGAAAACTAAAATTTCTTGATTCTCTGGAGGATCTAAGGGTCAGGCATGCTAATAAGCCATGGATACTGGGAGGGGATTTTAACATGATTAAATCACTTTCAGAGAAAAAAGGTGGAACTAGAATTCAAAGTCAAGACTCTCTGAGGTTTCAGTCTTTCACAGACATTATGAAGTTAGTGGACATTACAACCAATAATGGAATCTTTACTTGGAACAACAAAAGAGGAGGAGAGTCTCAGGTGGCTTCAAAATTGGACAGGTTCATGATATTTGAGGATCTCATGCTCAATAATAAGGAAATTTCAGAAGGAATCCTACCCTTTGGAGGATCTGACCACTGGCTGATTTATTTGGAGGTGCAAAGTATTGGTACTCCAAGAAATAGACCTTTCCACTTTGAAAACATCTAGCTCTCTCATCTAGATTTCAACAGTAATATTGCTAAATGGTGGGCGGAAGATTTGAATATCCAAGGCACCAACATGTTCCTTCTGCAAAAAAGGCTAAAACACATTAAGCTTAAGCTCAAGGAATGGAACAAGAAGGAGCATGGCAACATTTTTGCAGCCAAAAAAGCAGTAGAAGGAAAAATGTAGGAGCTCAACCAAGCCCTTATCACATATGGCTTTGATGAAATCAGGAATGATCAGGTCACCAAATACCATCATGAATGGGAGGAATTGTGCAGACAAGAGGAAATATTTTGGAGGCAAAAATTGAGAGTTCAATGGCTCAAAGAGGGAGAAAGAAACACTAGCTTCTTCCATAGATCTACAATGGCAAATAGAATTTCAGTGATCAAGGATGAGAGAGGCATTCTTCACAACTCTCATGCTGAAATTGAAAAAACTCTGGTCAAGCACTTTCAAGGCATTGCCAAAGAAACTAGTTTTGACAGAGAGAATCCCATCAGAAACTTCACAAGACACATTCCTAGGCTGGTGTCCAGTGAGGAAAATTTCAACCTCAACAAGCCAGTTACCGAGGAGGAAGTCAGCGAGGTGCTCAAAGAGATGCAAAATGGTAAAGCACCGAGCCCTGTCAGTTTCAATGTTGATTTCTTCAAAGCCTGTTGGAGCACTGTTAAAAAGGATATTTTAAATGTGGTTGAAGATTCTAGGATAAATAAAACTATGTTGAAAGCTCTGAACACCTCTTTCATTGCTCTTATCCCCAAGCAGGAGGCTGTGCAGACTCCGGAAAAGTTTAGACCAATAGCTTTATGTAATGTGGTCTACAAGATAATTTCAAAAGTGGTAGCCAATAGACTCAAACCACTCCTTCCATCTCTGGTTTCAGTGGAACAAGCAGGTTATGTGGAAGGAAGGCAAATTCTCAACAATATTATTCAAGCTCACGAGGTGGTTCACTCTCTGACTATCAACCGAAAGGCTGGTATGATCATGCAATTAGACATTGCTAAAGCCTATGATAAACTAAGCTGGAACTATATCAGGAAAACACTTATTGCCTTTGGGTTTGACCACAACTGGGTAAGATGGATCATGGCCCTGGTTACTTCCTCAAGTTTCTCTATTTTGGTCAATGGCTCTCCCTCTGTAACTTTTCTTCCCTCTAGAGGCCTCAGACAGGGGGACCCACTCTCTCCCTTTCTCTTCATCCTTATGATGGAAGGACTGGGTCGATCGATCAATCATGCCAAAGAAGTTGGTAAGATAAAAGGTCTCCAACTCTCTGACAGAGGCCCAGCCTGGACACATCAACAGTTTGTGGATGACACAATGCTGCAAGGAATCCCTACAGTCAAAGAAGCTCAAGATTTCAAACAAATTCTCGATGAATTTGCCAAGGCATCAGGTATGGAAGTTAATCTCACCAAATCCAAGATCTTTTTCTTTAATACTAATATTGCCATCCAAAAGAACATTGCCAATATTCTGGGTTTTCAAAGAGATTCTCTTCCCTCAAAATATTTGGGGATTCCTCTTACTTCTAAGCCGCTACACAAAAGCATCTAGGAGCCAATAATCAACAAAATGCAAGACAAAATCAGAAAATGGATGGTTAGATCCTTAAACCTGGCTGGCAGACTAGTGCTCACAAAGGTTGTTCTACAAGCAATCCCAGTTTTTATGCTTTCTGTTCTCCCAACTCCTAAGGGAGTTGTGTAGCTCATCAGAAACATACAAAGAAACTTCCTCTGGGGAAAGGGGGAAGTTAGGAAAAAATGGGCCTTGGTAGCCTGGGAAAAAATCTGTAAACCCAGAAATTATGGGGGACTAGGATTGGATGATCCTAAAATTTTAAGCAAAGCTTTAGGGGCTAAATTATGGTGGCACTAGCTAAAAGAACCAAAGGCTCAGTGGGCTACTATTTGGAAAGAAAAATATGCCAGTTCATGGCCTAGTGAGGATCAAATAAGAATGGATGGTAATATCAAGGGATCACACATTTGGAACAAGGCCTGGGACAATAGAGGTCTAGTTCAACAGAAAGGCTTCTGGGAAATTAGAGAGGGAAACTTAGCTCTGTTCTGGGAGGATAGATGGCAACAGGAACCCATCCTTTTGAAAGAAGAATTAAAGGAACTGAAGGCAGAGACAGATGCTAAAGGACTAATCAAAGTTCGGGATTTTTGGGATCGGAACAACAATGCAGGAAAGTGGAGACAATGGAGAAAATTCGATTTTAGAAATGGAAACCCTTTAAAAGTCAAAGTTGATGTTATAATGCAAGAGTTAGATAGAAGGAAAATTTTTATTTCAGAAGGGAATGATCAGCTTAGATGGGGCAACAACAATGAGGGCGCCTTTAATCTTAAGGAGGCAAAATTAATTCTCCTTGGTTTGGCTTCCCAAGCTCCAGACAAAGCTTGGCAAAGACTTTGGAAACAACAAGGATGGATGAAAATAAAACTCTTCACTTGGCTGGTGCAACACAGGAAAATTTTGACTTGGGACAATATTAGAAAAAGAGGTATTCTGGGGCCATCCAGGTGCCAGCTTTGTGAAATGCAAGAGGAAACAATGGAGCACATTCTCAACAATTGCTCCTTTTCCACCAAGCTATGGGATTATTTTACCTCCATATTCCAGCAGTCGAACAAAGATCTTGGAAGCATCACCAACACCCTGAGCAATTGGAGAAACAATTTCACGAATAACAAAGTGCTTAGCATTGCCTAGGTTCTAACACCAGGCTTCATAATCTAGAACACATGAAAAGAAAGGAATAATAGGATATTCAAGGAAAAAAAAAACAACCCCTGTTCCTTCATGATCAGATCCTAAAACAAATACAAGAGACTGTAAGCTCCATTGTCCGAAATCTTCCTGTGAATCCTCCCTCGGCTTCTGAGTGGAGGATTCTCTACCAGCTTGGGCTTCAAAGGTTGATTCCTCAAAACCTGGGAGGGAAGAATCTTTTCAAAGACTCAGAGATGGAATTTTGGCAACCTCCCCCCAAAGGATTTCTAAAATTCAACATTGACGGAGCCTCAAAGGGAAACCCAGGTACTGCGGGACATGGTGGAGTTCTAAGGGATGAAAAAGGGAAGATCTTGTTTATTTTCGATGGCCATCTAGGCAAAGCCACTAACAACATGGAAGAAATTCTAGCTATGGAATATTATCTGGAATATTTGCTTCTAGATCATCGACACAATGTGATTGTGGAAACGGATTCTGAGTTAATCATTAATTCAATAAAGAAGATCAACTGGGGCACTGCTCCAAAAAAGGTCTCTAAGAACTAGAGGCTCAATCTGATCTTTCAAAGGATCCATAACCACCTTCAAGGCCTTCATACTATCACTTTCAAACATGTTCGAAGGACAGCCAACAAGCTAGTGGACCTCCTGGCCAATCAAGGAGTGAATTGCGCTGAGGAAAAGTTTGCAACAACATGGCAAGAGCTGACTCAACTGACTCTTAAGGAGAAATGCCATGATCAAGCCGAGGAAGATTGGATGATGTTCAGAAACAGGAACAAGGATGGTAACACTGACAACCCAAAAGCGGCTTGAACAGAGGAATGATCTCGTTTAGTTTGACTGTGAATAGTAATCTTGGGAGGTTAACTAGTCAAAGAAGCAAGCGCTTTCAAAGCCTCTGTAGCTGTGAAGCGGGAGACTTACAGCTAAGGGTTTATGTCTATCCAGTTAAAGCCTCGTATCAAATTAACTCTGGCATTCTGGTTAGCCGTGTGGAGGGGAGCAGGATATTTTGGAAGCCCCCAACCTTAGTTTTCTTTTTCCTCTGAATGGTTTCTGGTTTCTCGAGCAGTTTTCACATGCCCCATGAGTGGAAAGCGGTTTCTTATTTCTCAATGCGATCACAATCAGTAATTGACGCGTGGCAGGAGGACAATTGGAAAAACCACCATGATCGCGAGTTAAATAGCTACATAAAGGGTTCAACAATATGCTTAATAGCCGTTGGATCGTTTGCTTTAGATCTATGGTTGACGTTCTTCGTGCTTGTTTGTGTGGCTAGGAAGCTTATGGTGGTCCATCGACTTATTCAAAGTTTCGTAGCTTTGAATTTTGTACCTTTCTTTTCACCTTTTGGGTTAGTATTTTCCCAAGATTGTATTCCCTTAGTTTTGGTTGGTCTTTACGAACCTTTGGCTGACTTCACCAAGGTTGAGTGCCCACTTTGCTTATGGGATGTGTAAATTATGTAATCAGTTTTGAATTAATGACACAGTAGGACCATCTCTTGCACTAGAAAAAAAAAATTATAAATCCGAGTTCATTACTAAAGATATCTCATTTCTATACTAGAGAAACTACATGCTTGTACCCAAATGAGTCTCATTTTTACACTGAGTTATTCTATCTTGGTATTGGAATGCCTAATTCCTGTACTAGGACGCTTTGTTCCCATACCAGAATATTCTATTCTTGTACTGAAAACTTCTTGTTCCTACACTGGAAGCTCATTGTTCCTGTACGAAGTTTCACTTTTTCTATACCAAGAACTCTACAGTTCCTGTACCGAAACAGGTTTACTTTCAATCACCTCTTCCTCACACATAAATGTGCTACCATTAACCAACTGTAAATGAACAGATCAAAGAAAGGAACTTCAGCTTGAGTAAATAAAAGAGATCCTTCAATCAAACAAGCATTCAATGGAAATAACTGTAAGGACTGAAATAAATCCCCACTGCAGCAAAAAGAAAAGAATCTTGCGAAAAATGTAAATTTATATCTGAAAGATAGCTTAACCCTTCTCCCGAATGTCTGTCATGATAATAAATATCCTTTGTTTCAAAAATAGTGTTATAAGAAAGAGTTAAACTCAGAAATAATATTGGTCGATCCAAAAATCATCAATATCGTGTTTATACTTTTACAAGGAAATCATTACAGTCCTCAATCATTGCACACAAAGTTATTTATTATGTAACCAGTGTCTATCTTTAAACAAGGGTAAGCCTGAATTGAAGTGAATGAATACAACTAAATGTAAGTCTCACAATCCAAAGTTTCCTTTCAGAAATAACTTGAAAAGATATATGCTCTCAGAAATAAAGGAAACAACCACGCGATGCTTCAAAAATAAAGGCTAAATACTGAAAACAAAATCAATCCAACACACCCACACTATGAGTCCTCAGATCTTAGATGCATGCGCACATTCACAAGGGTTTCATCAGCCTGCAACTCAAGCAAATAAAGAAAGAAACTATTCTGCTCACATTAGCACAATTAAATATAACACACACTACGAAATATAGGGAGAATGAGCTAGGTTGGCTGGGCCCTAGCCAACCAACTCGTTTCCCTTTACGAAAACTCTGAACTCAAATGCACGAAGGAAGCATAAAAAATAATGACATGAATAGGAAATGAGTGAAACCGACATTAGCTCCTTCTTTATTCAAAGTCTTATGCAAATATGCATTACAAAACAATGAATCCATCCTCCAACTGATCGTAGGGAAGGGGGGAGAGCCCCCTAAACTTGATCCAATAACATGAAAGTACAATGAATGGTTTCCCTCCCCCTCTCTAGCATAACTCTGTTTTTTTATAATATTTTTACATTACAAATTTGGCTTTAGACAAGCCAATCCTTTGTAAACAACATGGGGATTGAATCCCAACTACTTCCCATCAATAGGAGACTAGTACAACCATTTTCCATTGATAAAATGCAGATCTGATATGAATTTTCCAAATCTAGGCATATTTTGGAATTCTGGAAAAAACAATATTTTTCTATAAAACTGCCTCAAAGACCCTCATGTAACTTTTATACCATTGTGAATATTGGGAAATGGTTTTGGTTATAGATAATTTATTATACTGTTAAAAAACCCATTTTCTCAAGTATTTGAGATTCACCTCGAGTTGAACGCAAATCAAGGTCAAACTTGGAAGTTTGAAAATTGTGTGAATTTTGAGCAGATTTGTTGATTTTCTTCTAGAGACCCACATGTGTGACCTGGGTGCAATCCAACTCGTGGGAAGGCATTAGAACATCATTTTTAACAATAAACTTCCTCAGCTTTCCCCGGAAGCGTGCTGAGATGTCGAGGCTCCAAATTGGTTGATCTCTAGCGCAGGAATGATGCTCTTTAGTGCAGGAACATGTCAATGAAATATAAGTGCACCTGTTATAGAAATTTTTGGGCACTACAACCCCAAGAATAAATGTCCATAAACCAAGGGATCCTAAGTCCCTAAAGGTGTTGTTCCAACCCCTAAAATAATAAGGTCAACTGATTACAGCTTCTCCTAGAAGTTCTCCATGAAAAACCACTCAGAACTGGTCAAAACTGGACCATTTCACCTGCTCCATAGGCAAAGTGCGTTGCATCCCACCTAAATACACACAGTAGGTGCATTGCATGTCAAAAATCCCTTCTATGGGGTGCGATGGGCGAGAAGGGACAAATGGCAGGGTCAATCCGCGAGGTGGAGAAGCATGGAATCTTCCAGAAACTTCTCCTGTGACACTTGCCTCTCTGGATTCGACCAAGGATGAGTAAGAGATCATCAATCTCCAAGTGTAATCAAGAACTATTAGAGGGGAGACACTAATCAAATCTCAAAAACTGACTCACCTCCCTTGCAGACATCTATATATGGATCCCTCATCCTAGAGATCCAAAGGCTGGAATTTTATATCTTGTAAGGAAGTGCTGCTGGTTTATTGGTGCAAAATCATAGTGTTGGGTGATCTAATATTTTCATGAGGTGAAGAAGGGCTTCTTGCTGAGAGGATGATGCTGGGTCAGAACAATTGGTTGTAATTCTCTTGGCTCTTTCTTGATTATCAATAAAGCTATTCAAGTTTTCCTCCATACTCTTGTATGATTTATGTTTTATGCATTTGTATGGTTAATATACATTTGATCCTATATTGCTTATGATAATAGATCTATGTTCTCGTATAGTGTTATGCTACTTTGATTCTACAGGTACTCTATGAAGCTGGGTATACAAGAAAGCAAGTAGCAAAGGACTATCAGAAGAGAGAGGAATCGAGCAAGGAACCAAGCGCAAGATAGAGGTTGGTATCCTTTATTCTTCTCTCATCTATCTTTCATAAAGGAAAACGAAAGTAGTTTTACTTTGTTTGTTTCTAAGGTAGCTACCAGCCTTAGTGGGATTAGTAGCTCTGCATAGACACTATTCCCGGTAACAAAATGGCGACTCCGCTAGGGAGCGAGTAGATTGTTTGTTCATCTACATTTGTTTACTTTATAAACTTACAAACGGAGCCTGAAGTCAAGCCAGCTAGCCTTTGAACTGCATTTTCTATGCAAGTGGAAAGTAGATCAACGCTGCTTCAGTTAATCTCTGGGTTTTGTTTATGAATTAAAAAATTGATTTACAAGCTCTCTAATTGCCCTTGTGGTGGCTCTAGTAACCTCCTTAGATCTACCCCTGTGATTGATTTACTGATTACCACTTGCTCGGCCAAAATCCCTGAATTGAACTGCAAACTGTGACCTAGAACCCAATCAAAGTCTCATCCCTGGTCCAGTGCACTGTCTGTTCTGCGAACCTCAAATTCAGTGCACTTCCCGAGTGTAGTAGGTGCGTTGCATTTCAGTTTCACTGTGTTATAGGTGCGCTAATCAGACAAGGCCTTGTTCCTAAATTTTGGTTTCTGTGTTCACTTTTTTCAGATCTATTTAGAAGTTTTGCTGCCTGTAGTCAGTACACCTCTGCTTTAACCCTTTCATTGCTGATATTTTGCCTCCATTGTGCAAAGAACTGTAAATGTTTTTATGTATTTTTTGAGTCATTTACAGTTCTCCTTTACAAAGAAGTAGCGTAATTGTACTGTCGTTTCTTGATTTGAAAAGTGTCGTAAGTGTCGTTTTCAATAATAGAAGAGAATCTTCTTGTTCTTGATAGTCGATTACCCTGTTACTCTTGTATTTGATCTGAATTAGTAGTTTTTCTAGTGTCGAAAGCAAGTTTTCAATTCCAAATTACAAAGTGTTGTCATTGTCCTCATTTTGTTTTGAAAAGAAACTTGTCAGTAATTGTCGCTTTGAAAAATAAATCAGATTTGCGCATTAGCTTTCTTTTTATCATTTACACATTAAGAAAGCTAAAAAAAAATACATGCATATGCATTTTCATTTAGACTGTTTGTTGGTTTGATTTAGGACAGTGCATATAGTGTGTGCTCTTTGCTCTTTGTTGAAAGAACGCCATCTCTCTTTCCTTAGTATATAGGATTTTCATTTGCAAAAAGAAGATTAAACGACTGTTTATCATCTTAGATTGCATTTTAGGAATTGTACATCTACATCACGTGGTGAACCTGAAAGGAAAATTTCTTAAGAAAGATCAACTATAAAATAAATTTAATGAATCTAAAAACGCTTTGGAACCTAACGCACAACATCTAGAAGTCTAGGCTAGAGATGTATTCCGGTGTTGTAAAGCCTGGTAACTATTGTTTTCACTGTTGGTTGGGTGATTTCTCCACTTTGAAACGATAAGTGCCAGTATGGACTTGTGCTCCCACGTACCGTCGAGTATATTTTGGGAGACCACAATAGGCTTAATCCTTTATCCATAGGAAGTCGTGTCTGCCGCCCTATCGATCGCAATGCACTGAACACAACATTTGGGAAGATTGACTGTTGTACCATAAAAAGTATTCTGCAGTTTTGTGATTGGTTTGGTAATCCCTCTGTCTAAATTTCCAGAGAAGTCCCTTTCGTTCCTTTTCAGGCTCCTTAATGGAAAAGGTCCATCTGAGCA
Source organism: Pinus tabuliformis (assembly GCA_031772625.1). Taxonomy (NCBI): domain Eukaryota; kingdom Viridiplantae; phylum Streptophyta; class Pinopsida; order Pinales; family Pinaceae; genus Pinus; species Pinus tabuliformis. The sequence goes on along the minus strand of CM062813.1, from coordinate 471,437,928 downwards.
CTTGTCACTTCAAGCTCATTAAAAATCGAAGGCGACTAGAGTCATCTTTTGTTTTTTCTCGACTGTTAAAAATTGAAAAAACAAGTTGTGTCAAAGCCTCTAAAATTTATTTTAATCGGAATAACGTCACTGTTCCCTCGTTGGTCTTAGAAGTTAGTCTCCCTTCATTGCAAGTTCTTGTAGAATCACTAGGAAATATTTTGGATAGACTAGATATGTCTGAACAACTGTCGACATCCAAGACTGTGTCATCTAACGTAGCAGCGGCAGAGCCTCCTGCTGCTACTCCAACGATGTTCGCCGGTATACCATCTGTCCCGACAAGTTATCAACAACAAGCCGAAGTCCAATCAGGGACTTTTTCAACGACATGGTCGGTTCCTATTTCTTCATCCGGATTATCATCTAGTATTTCTTATGTTGGAACTCAAAAAATTGATCCAATGTGTCTTCAAAGGCCAATCTACCCTTTAAGTACTGGATTGCCACCATATGAAGGGTAGTATGCTTTTTCATTGTTCCCTCTTGGAGAACAACCATATGAGAGTTTACAACAAAGTTCAGGTCAAACTGGAATTACATCCAGCGGTTAGGTACCAATACTGCCTCAACAACTAAGGGTTGTATATTCAATGCAACCAGTCCACCCTGTGTCGAATATTCCCACTATACCTGCTATGGTGACTGGGTCACAAGTACAAGCGCTACCTATTGTATGTCAACCCCAAGTTTCTCAGGTTGCAATACAACAGCCTCTTGTCTCAATGACTCAATCACAACCTCAGGTTAGTGCCTCATTATCTAGAGAAACTCAGGCTCAAACAAGTACTATGACTCCTCATCTTGGTCAATCATCCAAAATTGGGCAACAGCAAATGGTCCAACAACCATGGCTTATTCAATCTCAACAACCGCCATTCCAGCAATCATATCAAGGACCTGAGCAACAAGTCTTTGTAAGTAATGGGCAACCGCATTTCCAAAGCGGTTATCAACAACCATATTATAATGGTTATGCCCATCAACCTTATCAAAGTTACCAGCATCAAATACATTATGCTGGTATGCAAAGACCCACTTCTCAGGCGATTCCATCTTATCCTGGGTATGCTTCGCCTAACCTGAATCAATAGTTGCACTTTGTAGCAACTCTATAATTAACAGATCTAAACCGGCTGACGAATGATCCAATTGCTTATGCCCCTTGGTGGCCGGCGATTCCGCATAAACTTCCATCAGATATTCCTAAATTTAATGGAAATCCGAGTGAAGACCCGTCGAATCATGTGGTGACCTTTCATCTGTGGTGTTCATCTAACACTCTAAACGATGATTCGATTAGGCTTTGCCTTTTTCAGCAAACGTTAACTGGTCCAACAGCAAAATGGTATATCGAATTGCCTAGAGCTTCATTCAACAACTTCAGTACACTAGCTACAACCTTTTTAACCCATTTTCAGTTACCGATAAGGTACGAAACGGGAATAGACCTTCTTACCAATTTCAAACAGACAACGGCCACTCACATATCTGATCATACTCATGAGTGGCGACGTCATCGCAGAATGGTAAAAACATATGTTCCTGATGAGCTTCTGGCTGAATGGTTTATTAAGTCATTATTACCTTCCATTACAGAAGATGTGGCAAAAGGAGGGGTCTTCACTTAAGAGAAAGTTATTGCTCATGCGCAGTATCTAGACTTGATCTATACTCAGTCTGGCACGCTCTATGATAAAATACCTGATGCTCCTAGACTAGAATTTTCCGTTCCTCCCCCTCCTAAATCAAACAAAGACTCTCATGTCGGCGATGGCGTGATAGGTACGACAAGCATGAAATCGACAAAGGATACATCTAAGAAAGCCCGTAAGATTTCTTATCAAAATGAAAGTGAAGAACTTCTCGCCTTGGAGGTAAATGCCGTGTCAACCGACAAGGGCAAACAACTGAAGCAACTGGGGGGCAAGAAGAAAAAGAAAGGGATAAAAAAGAAGCAAGATGAGTCATCTCCTAAAAAACCTTCTGCAAACCCTTCTGGGCAAAGGAAACCCCCTGCGGGGTGTCAGATATGCGATGAGGATCATCGGACGAGAGATTTTCCACATAAAGCTTAAGTTAAGAAACTCTTTAAGAGTTCAAAAACCTCAGCAGTATTGACTGATCCATTTCCCAACCCGGGAACCAAACTGGTTGCTAATCAAAATGCTTCTCGATCCCAAGTGCTTATGTTGTCTATCTCAAAGCAGCAAAATGATGCTTTGACAAGGAATAAAGATTACGGGAATCCACAGTTGTCGAATAACAAGGCTAATGAACAGCCTAGGAGTTCGACAACAACTTTGACCAAAGTTGTGCCACCCATCATTCCTGAGCCAATGATAAAGCCGCCAAAGGGAGTAGTACACAAATCAACATTTAATCCTCATGCCAAAGTAGCATAGAATTATAATATAGTAGATGACCTGTCTCGATTGCCATCCGCTATGTCGACACTTGAGGTACCACAAAATTGCCCCTCCCAAAAGCAAGCTTTATTATCAGTAATATGTGGGATTGACCCAGTGGGTTCCAATATTGTGGCCTTTGATCATAAAGGATATGACCCTCAGTTACCAGCTTAACTAGCTTTCCTTGTTCAAGTGAAAGCCCTCAACAAAACTGTTCATAGAACAATTATTGATGAGGGGGTATCTACATGTATTATGTCGATGAGTTGCTGGAAAAATTTAGGCTCACCACCCTTGTCGAGATCTTCAACAATGTTAAAAGCATTTGATGCACGATCATACACTCCATACGGTATTTTAAGTAACTTGCAAGTTGAACTGGGAGGAAAAATAGTAGAAATTGATCTTGAAGTAATCGACGGAAACCTCGATTACAACATCCTACTGGGAAGGACCAGGATATATGCCATGGCCGCAGTTGTGTCAACGTACTTCAGGAAGATTGCATTTCCCTTCCAAGGAGGAATTACAATTGTCGACCAACAAACATTTCTCCCCAATAGTTCACAAGTTATGGGAAGAATTCCAATGATCCATGGAAGCAATCATTCGCTTCAAAATATTGGAGTAGGCCTCCTAAAAGACCCTGCCTTAATGGGTACTTTTTCCCTGCCACCTTCGAGTAATCTGGCGGAAGTAGCCACAGTGGAAACCTGCAATATGAAATCTTCTATATCTAATGGATTTGGAAGATTCCTAAACATTTTGTTAGCCTGGATCATCGCCATTTTAGAAATATTGTAGCAATAAATTTTCTTGTCCTGGGGAGCAAACCCAAATCAACGCTCATCGAGTGTTTGGATAGATAGGTCTAAGGGATATGGCACCTCTTCAGATCCTTGGTCGCATGTACATTCTACAGACGAAGGAATCATTCAATCAATGATGATAGGAGAGGCACCATGGGAAGATTACCACCATCACTCCTATCTTTCGAATTACCATGAAGATTATTCCAGCAACCTTAATCATCCTTTAGTTTTTGATTTTCTATCAAATACTGTAAATATGGTGGATTCCGATGACGATTCTTGTTTCGTATCAACCTCGTTAAAAAATGAAACAAGGAGTCATGAGGATAGTTCTTTTACTGTGTCAACCTCATTAAAAAATGAAACAAATCCCTTTCCAAATATCAAAAGTAAACCTTCATTCCAACCACCGAGTTGAATACAATGAAGATTGGGGGGCATGCACCTCGATTTACGTTATTATGCTGGGGGCATGCAAACTTATCTTCGAGCAGTTTTAACGTGGACTTCATGCTCGTTAAAAAATAAACATAAGCAATGAGCAAATGCTTCCCCCAGCGTTTAAGCTCATTAAAAAATGAACCAATTTCCGGTAAATAACCATTGTGAATGTAGTACGTCAGCCTTTAAAGCCTTGGTCATGGTCTCATCATCACCTCCACTCTGTATTGGTCGATCATTCACCTCCACTTGATTGTTTACCCCTTTTGAGGAACAACTGCGAAGAGTGATCTTGTTAGCCATTCATGTGACACTACTGTGATTGGAAAATTCCAAACTTTACCTGGAATCCGCTGCTACCCGAAGTTATCACTCGTTCCTCAAAGACGAGTCTCCTTTAAGCTCTTTTCAACTGACTCATAAAATATGAAAAGATTGCCGAGCCATTGGCCTCTCCAGCTCGTTAAAGTGACCGGAAGTACTATCCCTCCTTTAGATTTTAATCTTTTGGACCTGAGGGATTATTACACAAAAAGATCGAGTGCTTGTTTTGTTCGGCTCGTTAAAAGTACTGAAAATTCATCCCTTCTGTATTGTTTTATACTTTTTCGGACCTAAGGGATTAGATGATGAAAAAGGATTTTTGGAGTTTCCTTTACATCCTTTTTCAGACTCTCTAAAATTGAAAAGGACCGAGTTATCTTTGTCGTTAAACTCGTTAAAACCTAATAGCGACAAACTTGTCCATCACAGACAAGAACGAGTTTCACTATCGCTAGGCTTGTTAAAACATAGCGATGGGTTTGCCTGAAGGGAAAATTATAGAACAAGCATATGTTATCCTCCTCAAGCTTGACAAAAATAAAGAGGTACTGGTCAGCAATGACTGGGGAAAAATTGGCAAGAAAACTTGAAGAAACTTTGTTGGTAGCAAGTCGCTCTTGAACATGACACTTTCACTCCGCATCCAAGTCGGGTTGGGTTGTTCCATTCACTAGTCACATCACCATGGTTCCATCACACCATCCACATTTGGGGTTAATGCTACTAATTCATCATGTCAGTGTCACCGATATGTTCTAGAGAAGTCACTCAGAGAATTCACCTGTGTCTCGCCCGCTGCAATACATTTACACTCCATTCTTTCATGACCGCCACCCTGAACCTTATATCACCAGATCGTTTTCACCTCCATTAAAATAATTTGCTCTGTTCCGTGTCATTTATGTGGGACTCATTAACGCCCTCCTATGACGGATCGCTTCTTTTCAACATCAGCTCATTATCCAAGAAGTCAATCTAGGAACAACCCTTTCAGTACTTTGAACCTTTCATACCTCAATGGCAAGTTTCTCACTTTCGGCGATAGGTTTACATCAATGGCTTTAGACTGAAAGATTTTGCGTGGTGTTCGACGCCAAGTACCTTATTCACACCACGTGAATTGTACTGCAGTACCTTGAGGATCATTATCACTATCGGTGATTCCTCTCGCGCCTGTTAATAGCTTACATCATTGGCTGGTAATCAGGCGACGTATTTCCATGTTCTACTCCAGAACATCTCTCACATGGATTGACTTGTACTTTGAGTGAAGATCGAACGAGATTGAAGACCTCAGATCTAGTTTCATCCATCCGGGCTGCAATATATATTTAGGAAAATAAAGACATCAAATGTAAATCATTGCTGCACAGATAATCATCCAATCTAAGGGATGATGGCTCTACCAGAATCATCAGTCTACACTCAGACGATAGTCTGTCCTATGTACATGAAAATGAATTTATAAAGCTGAGCATGGGAATGCCCACCTCAGCTATATCATGAAAATATTATGAAGATAATGTGTTGTATTGTATCTTATTACAGGTCTCCTTCCAGCTTGAAATAACTTTGGATCCTAATGATAAAGCATTTCACCCGACATCAAAAAGATTAACGACCTCATGCTTTAGGGGGCAACTGTTATAGACATTTTTGGGCACTGCAACCCCAAGCATAAATTTCCATAAACCAAGGGCTCCTAAGTCCCTAAAGGTGTTGTTCCAACCCCTAAAAGAACAAGGTCAACTGATTATAGCTTCTCCCAAAAGTTCTCCATGAAAAAACACTCAGAATTGGTCAAAACTGGACTATTTCACCTGCTTCATAGGCAAACTGCATTGCATCCCACCTAAATACACACAGTAGGTGTGTTGCATGTCAAAAAACCCTTCTATGGGGTGCGATGGGCAAGAAGGGACAAATGGTAGGGTCAATCTGCGAGGTGGAGAAGCATGGAATCTTCCAGAAACTTCTCCTATGACACTTGCCTCTTTGAATTTGACCAAGGATGAGTAAGAGATCATCAATCTCTAAGTGGAATCAAGAACTATTAGAGGGGAGACACTAATCAAATATCAAAAGCTGACTCACCTCCCTTGCAGACATCTATATATGGATCCCTCATCCCAGAGATCCAGAGGCTGGAATTTTGTATCTTGTAAGGAAGTGCTGTTGGTTTATTGGTACAAAATCATAGTGTTTGGTGATCTAATATTTTCATGAGGTGAAGAAGGGCTTCTTGCTGAGAGGATGATGCTGGGTCAGAACAATTGGTTGTAATTCTCTTGGCTCTTTCTTGATTATCAATAAATTTATTCAAGTTTTCCTCCATACTCTTGTATGATTTATGTTTTATGCATTTATATGGTTAATATACATCTGATCCTATATTGCTTATGATAATAGATCTATGTTCTTGTATCGTGTTATGCTGCTTTGATTCTACAGGTACTCTATGAAGTTGGGTATACAAGAAAGCAAGTAGCAAAGGACTATCAGAAGAGAGAGGAATCGAGCAAGGAACCAAGCGCAAGACAGAGGTTGGTCTCCTTTATTCTTCTCTCATCTATCTTTCATAAAGGAAAACGAAAGTAGTTTTACTTTGTTTGTTTCTAAGGTAGCTACCAGCCTTAGTGGGATTAGCAGCTCTGCATAGACACTATTCCCGGTAACGGCACCTCTGACTGTCAGAAAGGATCCAAGATAATTCCAGACATGTGTTTGTATTAGCAGTAAGAATTTTCCTTCTTGGCAAGCTTGAATGATGAAGTAGCCCACATATACCTGGTGCGGGATCCCTATGCAGTGCAGGAACAAGACAATCTGCATTAACAATATTTTAGTGAACATTACTACTAAAAATTCATATAACAAAGGCATTATTATATAAAATACAACACTATCATGAATCTTTGCTATTGCATTAAAAGAATGTAGAAAGAGTTCATAAACTGGTAATACAAGGGAATAAGTAAGGCATCACATAAATAGAAAGGTGCATTAAGTACAACAATTCTGGGGCCTAACATGAAGTACCTCTGGACTCCCTTATTTGGCTGGAGAGTGGAGGTTGGAGGCCTCTAGAGTCCCAATTTAATTATTTGATTTGGAGTGTTATTGACTTGACTGAGTAGCTAGTGGGTGGAGGTGTTTGTTCCTCTAGATCCCGTGTCAACTAGTAACAATAGTCATATCCCTTGAGAAAATATCCTTAGGCTTTGAAATCTGGCTTAATGGATTGGATGCAAGAAAACCTATAGTGTTTCCAAATCTATGGTTGGGTGGAGAGTCATAGTCTTAGACTTAGTTTCCTAGTTTACCATGGGTAATATGTTCCATGTTGTAATTGTTGAGTTAACCATATGTCATTGTATTATACAAATCATTGTCTCTATGGGAAAGGATTCTAATGCTTTGATTACTTGCATAATAATGACAATGATATGCCAATATCTATATGGATGGTTCTCTTGTGGCTATACTATTTGTGTTCAAATGGTGCTCAACCTAATGGAATTATCGAGAGCTCTCATATGTATAATGTTGTTGCTGTGTTTAAATTACATTAATGCTTGACATGTAAGTATAATAATGTTGTTATATGCTCTTAGGCATGTAATGTATGATGCATTAAATCTTTGTATAAACAAGATGAGATATGGTCAAATAATCCAATGTGGAATTCTAGGAAATACTCCTATCGAGTCATATGGTTATCCAGGTAAGGTATTAAACCTATTTGTTTGGTAGAGTGATGTGTGTTCCCAGTGGCATTAAATAAGTTGGTTAACTAAATTGATCTCCCAATTCACTCAAATTTTATTCATTAGGGAGATAACAATGTAACAATAGTAGAAGGCACAAGAATTGTTGCACTACTTTATTGTTGTAGTAGAGTATAATGAGCCTATAAGATGCACATACATATACATATATAAATATGAATACACTATTGGCACTAACACATAATACTTAATTAATTTAGATACAAATATGGATATAAATTAGGTGTAAGGATGAGAACGATCCACGACCTTATATGCAACCAAATGTATATGATGCTTGAACATGATGTGGACACTAAAGTTGTTATACATACATACATACATACATGCATGCATATGTATGTACTAAGGTTACTTCCCCATGGGTGGTGCTTGCACCTTACACACACACACAGATATATGTGTGTGTGTGTGTGTGTGTGTGTGTGTGTGTGTGTGTAAGGTGCAGGCACCACACATGGGGAAGCAACCTTCGTGAATCATGTGAGGACCTTAGATTGGCCAAAACATATACATATACCTTGAAACAATGTTAATGCACTGTATTGAAGGCTAGATTACCATGACTCCAACTTCAGAATACACCATGGAATATGCATGATTCAAGTGCACATGTGTAAGGACGCATATTCCTAGGTCAATGTCTTGGCAAGGCCTCTGTGCAATTTTTATGTGTATAACATAAGAAGAATTGTTGCATTGGTTTTGGATTTTTGATTGGACCATGACAAAGTTTGTGAGTTATATGGTTGGGTGGTTCGCATTGCGATACACACACATACACCTATAAGAAATAGGGTCACATGTGCCATGTCACATAGGTATGCACCCCTAAGTCCTCAACAGCCTCTGCCATGTGGCAGGGTAGTAATATGCCATGTGGGCACCATGTGGAGACCACATGGTAAGAAATATGAGATGGAATTTTTTATTTAATGAGATTTTAAAGGAGCATAACTTGATATTATGGAATCTGATTTGGATAAAATTTATATAATTGGAAATACCTTATTGAGACAAATATGATAAAGACATCCAAAGGGGGGTTTATGAACTCAAAGGAGTTTTAAAAAAGAAAAAAATTAAGAACTCCATTTCTCTAATTGTACTAGGAAGTTAGGAAAGTATAATGAGCACATCCCTGAGGATAAGAGGGTGTGTCTACAAGTATGGGGTGAAGAAAGGTTTGACGAGATTTTCCACATAAATACTTATGAGTTGAATTAAAAGGGGGACTCCAAAATTGGGCTCCTAACAATTTTTTTGGGGATATTGTTACTACTACAACAAAGCTTCTAGGGTTTCTTAGATTCTTGATAGATGAATATTACCAAGTGAGTGAAGGTTTGTGGATGCAAGTTTTTACATGGTGAAATATTTCCAATGTGATAATCATAACCTATGTTTGTACATATCATGACCCCAAATAAATGTTATTTTTGAGCAATGACTAGCCCTAGCTGGCCTGAGCTTGACTGAACTGTGCATTACGCAGTTCCAATTAGCAAGACCTCCCCACTAGCAGCTAGGATTGCACAATGCCTAGAACTAGATGGAAATCAGTCACCTCTAAGAGCCAGATTGCACCATTCTTCCTAGTAGTTGCCCAATTTTTTATTTGGTTTGTTCTTGAAACGCTTTTGGTTTCAATGTAACATTTGCATGCCATCAATATCCTCTCCATCTCTAGAGATCATGTCCGAACCTTCGAGACAATCAAGTCTGTTTCATTGGGAAAGATAGAAGATTTGTGCATAGTATAAACGATAAACCTCGGATTAACCATTGTCGAGGGCCCTTGGGTCACTTGTTGGTAAACCTCAGATTGATCATGTCAAGGAGCCTTCAAGGGGATTGAGCTTTGTTACTCTTCCCTTGCAGGTAGATCGGATGGTAGACTGTTCCCCCAGTTGTATTTGTTGTCGTTGGTAATCTTAGTGTCCATAAACTTAAGATTATTTCCCAAGGTGATGGTGACGGAAGGATCTCACTATACTTGGAGCAAACGTCAACTAGACTCACTCGGACTCTCTGGGGGGTTCTCTTCACTCGAGATGGTTTTGTGAAGAAACTTGTGCCAGTTTGTTTCATTAAGCAGGTTGTCGGGGTAACTGTTCCAACCGCCCTTTCTATATTAAACTTCTACTAAGTTGGATTTCATCACCAACTAGTGTTTTTAGTATGGGAAGTTATTGTTTGTGTGTGGTCTGAACTCTTATATTTTTTAGGCGTGTGATTCAATTGTTTGTTTCTTTAGAGATTTTAGGTAGTTTTATTGAAATTTTCTTTGTTTACATGTGAGTAATTAGTATTTAATCGTGTCCAAATTACCGAGGCAATCTCATAGACTTTGGGGGAAACCTCCTTAGTATTCACCAAACTAGCTTGAAGGTCTACAAGCTCTTGTATCACCTAGTGACAGTAGAGTTGGATCACCAGAGGCCGGGGAGTCATATTTAATTGTTCATCCTGATTACCAAATACAAACAACAGAGTCCATTCAAGAGCCAATTTCATTTTCTGAAGTTACTGGTAGTATTTCTCCTTCCAGTGAATTAGCTGAAGAACCTAAAATTTCTGAGCCTGACACTGAACCTGCTGTTACTCCAACTTCAGGATTTGCTTCTCCAACTTCTAGTAATCTTGGTTCACCTAGGGTAAGCAATATCATTACTCAAAATCTTCCTTTTGGCCTCATTTCTATTGAAGAACTTGTTAATCCAGAAGAAGACATAACTCTTCCCAAAAACCAACAGATTTTAAATCTTAGGGAGCGTGAATCAATATTCTATAGTCCTTTTAGGAGTGATGCTTGGTATGTTTCATTGACAATTTTTTTAGAAAACCCGGGTCTTAGTTTTTCACCACCTCAAATTCCTTTTCATCCTATGCCAAGAGGTTATTATCCATCATCGATTATGTCAAGATAGTCATCCATGTTTTCCCAAACACTGGAAACATTTTTATCTGGTGGTCCTTTTGTTCCTTCTAGGTACCAGTCACTTTCTGGTACTTTTTCAAGAGCATCTCCTGGACCAATTGAACAAGTGTTATCATCTGGAAGTAATGGAACTCAAGCGTTGAATGTAGAACAAATCCTTATGATGTCTGGTAGTATTCCAAATCCTCAACCTCAAAGTAGTTAGTTACCGCCTGGGGGGCAACCTCAAGGTCGTCATTTACCACATGGGGGGCAAAAGGTAGTCATTTATCGCCTGGGGGGAAACCCCAAGGTAGTCAGTTACTGCCTGAAGGGCTTCCTCAAGTTTATCAATCTTTAGGACAGTACATACCCCAAGGTCAACCTCAGACTCAGTACATACCCCAAGGTCAACCCCAATTTCAGTACATACCTCAAGGTCAACCCTAGTTTCATTACGTGCCTCAGGGTTATCAAACATAAGGTTAGTACCCAACTCAAGGTTTCCAACCACCTTCTGGTCAACCATTTTTTCAAGGAGCTGGAAATTTACCGCCTAATTATCGACCCTACGTTCAACCATGTTATGGTCCTCCATATGCACAACCTTTTGTGGGTCCATACTCCAGAATGAACATGGTGCGGGATCCGTCTCAAACTCAACAGACTTTGCAACCTAATGTTCAGTTAATTAATAAACCTGAACAACCTTTGTTTTCTAGTCCAACCCAACAACCTGTCCAACCTACTATTCAAACCCTGCATCTGGTACAATTTAGCAACCTAGGCCTAACTCACCTCATATTCCACCTCAAACTACTGCAACTACTACAACCTCTGTTCAACCTACAACACCTGTTTCTAGAGTATCATCAGCTCCGGTTTCCACTGCCCCTGCATCAGTATAAATTCCTCAAGTCTCTGTGCCTCAGTCAGGACCTACGGTTCAGACTTTGGTCTAGATGCCTGCGGGACAAGCTAGTATGATTACTACCATTGCTACAAGTCAACCACAATTTACGTATCAACCGTACCAGGGGTAGTATCAATTCGGTCCTACTGTGCAAAACCCAGTTTATCAATATCAACCATATCCTGGCTATACTTATCAACAGCCTCAACAACCCCAGTTTGGTCTGATTAATCCTAGTTTCCCAGGAGGTTATAACATTCCTAATGCAAATCCGATTCTGGGTTATCCTTGATATCCTCCTCCTGGAACTATCTCGCTACTCAAGATTTTTGCGACCCTAACTGTCAGTTATCATTTATTGCAACTTTGGATTTACTTGATTTGTCGCGCCTTACGAACGATCTGATTTACTATCTTCTGTATTGGATGTCAATGCCTAGTAAGTTGCCTCGTGATATCCCGAAATTTGAGGGTAAGTCAGGAGAGGATCTGTCAAATCATGTTATGACTTATCACCTCTGGTGTGCATCTAATTCCATCATTGATGATTCAATTCGATTGCATCTTTTTCAACAAACTCTTATTGGTCTTGCCACCAAATGGTACATTGAGTTACCATGAGCATATTTTTATAATTTCAATCAGTTAGCCATTGCTTTCTTAACTCATTTTCAGTTTCCTGTCAGATACGACAATGGCACAGAATTGTTAACTTCACTGAAACAATCCACGTCCACATATGTTTCTGATCACATTCATGAATGACGACGTAGAAGGCGTTTAGTGAAAGTTTTCATTCCAAATCAAATTTTAGCAGAATGGTTCATTAAACCATTTCTACCTAAAATCACCGAAGATGTAGCTGAGGGAGGAGTTGTGACTAACGAGCAAGTCATTTCTCAAGCTCAGTACCTTGACCTCGTTTATACGCAGTCACGTGCTTTACATGAAAAAATCCCTGACCTTTCAAAACATGGTCAAATAATTGTAGCTCCTTCAGGGTCTCATGCTGCTGATGGTATGATTGGTTTAGTTAGCACTAAAAGTAAGAAGAAATCTTCAAAGAATTCTTCTCCTATAATAACTTTACCTGATTCCCTGACAGGAGAATCTTCCACTGAAATTTTTGTTGACATCCATGTTGTAGAATCATCTACGACCAAATCAAAATCCAGTAGTAAAAAGAAGGGGAATAAGAAAAATAAACAATACTCAAAAGATAAAATAGATAAAAATGAATTTACTGACGAAAAATGAAAACCTCGTTATCCTTGTTTCATTTGCAACGAGGATCATTTTACCAAAGACTACCCACATCGAGCAGAGGTTTCGAAAATCGTTAAAGGTTCTCAAATGCCTACTGTCTTGAAGGATCCTTTTCCTACTCAAGATAGTAAGATGATTGGTTCTTCGTTGAATGCCTTAGAAGAACCCATTACGATTATGTCTCATGTCAGGATTGCGACGTGATCGCAAGATTATGCTAGTAAAAATGTTGTTGGTGATAAAGAAGTAGAACCTTCTAATTCAAACACATCATACACCTCCTAATGGTTCTGATCCACTACAAATCGGGAAACCAAACCCTGACTTAGTAATCAAACCACCTACTAAAGGTATACTTCAGAAATCATCTTTCAATCCACATGCGAGAGCTACTCAGAATTATAACATTGTTGAAGACTTAGCTATTTCCCCTTTAGCAATGTCAGCTTTGGAAGTGCTGTAATCGTACCCAGCACAACGTAAATTACTATTGTCTACTATAGGAGTTGTCGATATTAAGGATTCGAACCTAATAATTTTCGATTTAGAGAATAGTACACCCCGCCTCCCCCATCAAATGGCTTTCCAGATTTCAGTGTTAGTCAAAAATAGACCTTGCTTTAGGACTGTGATTGAGGAAGGGGCTTCTACATGTATTATGTCGATCCAGTGTTGGAAATCACTTGGTTCCCCCACACTCAATCAGTCTCCAATAATTCTAAGGGCTTTTCACAGCAGAGGGTTCCATCCTTTTGGTATTTTGCAGGATTTACCTATAGGAGTTGAAGGAAAAATCGTAAATCTAGATGTGGAAGTGGTTGATGCCCCTCTAGATTACAATCTTCTCCTGGGTTGCAGTTGGTCTTATGCTATGACTGCTGTTGTTTCATCGGTATTTCGGATTATCAAGTTTCCTCATAACGGAAAGATCGTTACGATAGACCAGCTGACTTATTTCTCATCCGACCCAGCCTCTACAAATAGTATTCAACACATTGGTAAAACGACTATCCCTTACAAGGATGTTGGCGTAGGTTTGATTAAAGATTTTGGTTTACTAGGAACTTTTTCCTTCCCTCCTCCTAACGTATCGCCTTCTATTGCAACTATTCATATGATTTCATCGAATACTCTTACTTTTGATGATCCCTAGATCGTACCTTCTGATTCTGAGGTGTATTCATTTGGTAGTGTGATGCCTCTGAGTCCCTTTGAAATTTCATATCAGGCCGTACAGTTCTTTCCTGATGCCTATTCAACCGAAACTGATCCAATGAATGTGATCCACAGAGAGTCACTTTCAATATCAAACTCAGCTTCATCAACACTTTCTGATCCTATTCATTCTAATGAGCAAATCCATGAACTATTTTTTGTTGATGATTTACCATGGGAAGATCTGCATCACCGGTCTTCGTTTTTACCTAAGCTTGATCATTTTGAAAATGATTTTTCTTCTATTTTTACAGCTGACTATGTCAAAGAACCGTAGAATCCATTGCAACATTTTGATTCTGAGTTAAATTTGGAAAATATTTCTCGAAGGGTTCCTATTGACATTTCAGTTAAACCTGGAATTATTGAAAACATTCATATAGGTGCTTCTTGTACGAACAATGAAATCCAAACTTACAAATCCCTATTTCAAGAATTCCGTGAAGTGTTTGGCTAGTCATATGAAGAAATGCCAGGAATCAATCTGTCAATTGTTGTCCATAAAATTAAAACATACTCGGATGCTAAACCTGTCCGACAATGCTTACGTCAAATACATCCACAAAAATTCTGCTGCTATCAAAGCCAAAATTGAGAAATTACTTCATGCGGATTTCATTTATCCAATTCCTTTAACCGATTGGGTATTGAGTATTGTTCTTGTCAACAAAAAACAAGGAAAGATAAGAGTATGTATTGACTATAGGGATATTAATCTAGCTTGTACTAAAGACAATTATCCAACCCCCTATATCAATCAAATTATTGATGATTATGCCGGCAGTGAAATGTTCTCCTTTATGGATGGTTTTTACGGTTAAAATCAAATCAACATACTCCTTGCTGATCAAGCTAAAACAACTTTCATTTGTCCATGGGGGACATTTGCTTATTGTAAATTACCTTTTGGATTGAAGAACATTGGAGCAACTTTTCAAAGGGCTATGTCTTACGCATTCATGACATCAAGCATATTGTGCAGCCTTATCTCGATGATTTACCTACCCACTCATTACATAGAGTTGATCATCTCATTCATTTACAAGCTATCTTTATGAGATGTAAGCATTATCGAATTTGGCTGAACCACACAAATGTGTATTTTTTGTAGAAACGTGTTTCTTACTGGGGTTTATCATATCAAAGGTAGGCATTCGTGTTGACCCCTCAAAGGTTGAAGCTATCATCAATCTACCTACTCCTTCGACTCTTTGCCAACTCCAAAGTTTGCAAGGGAAAGCAAACTTTTTACGCCGTTTCATTCCTAACTACACCAAGATAACAAAAGGTTTTATCAAGTTGTTAAAGTAGAATATTCCATTCTTTTGGGATGAGATTGCTGATCGATCTTTTAATGCACTCAAACACGTGTTGACCCATGCACCGTTACTGCATCCTCCCAATAACAACCAGGATTACTTTTTCTACCTCGGCGCTTCTTATTCCACCATTGGGATGGTTTTAGTTCAGGAAGATCAATTCAACAATGAACATGTGATTTACTATCTTAGTCAAACTCTGCATCCAAATGAGATTAAATATTCTCATGTGGGTAAATTGGCCTTGGCAGTTGTTCAAGCTGTCCAAAGATTTTGTCACTACATCTTATTACACAAAACCACAGTAATTTCTGATTGTAACCCTATGATGTATATCTCGACCAAACAATTACTAGGGGGCAAGTATTCCAAATGGATAGTTATCCTGCAGGAATTTGACTTGGAATTTGAAAAATCCAAGGCAAAGAAATCCTTGGTTTTTGCTGCACTGATGTGTGATTTCCTGCATACTAATACTAAAACTATGGCGGAAGAGCCCATAGTGGATGTATCTTTGTTTCTTATCAGTACTCTTGATCCATGGT
Source organism: Pinus tabuliformis (assembly GCA_031772625.1). Lineage (NCBI taxonomy): Eukaryota > Viridiplantae > Streptophyta > Pinopsida > Pinales > Pinaceae > Pinus > Pinus tabuliformis. The sequence continues at coordinate 471,421,935 of CM062813.1, read as the reverse complement.
ATGGATATATTATTGTTTATCTCCAAACACAATCTTTTTTACCTAAAATTTCACGATCTCAGCGACAGAAAATATGTTTCCAATCCCAACAATACAATATTATTAGTGATACACTTTATCGTCATGGAGCGGATTCTATTTTCTGACATTGTTTAACTCATGAAGAAGCTGAAAAGGTTCTGAATCACTATCACTTTGGAGCATGTGGTGGTCATATGTCTGGGTATGCCACAGCTCAAAAGATATTGCGTGCTAGTTATTTCTAGCCATCCTTATTCAAACATTGTATCTATGCAGTCCGGAAATGCCACACTTGTCAAATCTTTGATGGTAAGATGCATACTCCACCCGCTCCTCTTCACCCTATAATTGTTGTCAGTCCTTTCGCAAAGTGGGGTATTGACTTTATTACATGTAACCCTCACTTGGCTAGGGGGAATGTGTATATTATCCTAACAGTAGATTATTTTACTAAGTGGGCCGAGGCGATGCCTACATTTTTGGCAGACGGAAAAACTGCTGAAACTTTCATATTCAATCATATAATTGCTAGATTCGGTGTTCCTCAAGCTATTATTACTAATCATGGAAGTCACTTTTGGAACATCATGATGACTGAACTGACATATCAACTTGGCCTACGCCATGATAGTTCTACTCCATATTACCCGTAGGCTAATGGTCTGGTTGAAGCTATCAATAAAGTTTTAGTCACTATGATCAGACGAATCATTGGTATTCATAAGTCGAATTGGCATACCATGCTAATTTCAGCACTTTGGGCATATTGGACCTCAGTGAAAACATCGACTAGTTTCACTCCTTTTCAACTGGTCTACGGTTTGGAAGTAGTGTTACCTATTGAATGCAAAATTTTGTCATTGCAATTAGCCATAGAATTACTCCCAGCTACTTCTAAAGAGGAGAAATGTTTTTTGTACTTAGCTTAGCTAGATGAGAATCGATGCACTGCTGCAATAGTAAATGAGACTCATGTGAAATGAGTGAAAGCTCAGTACCATAGAAATGTTACACCTCGTAATTTTTCAGAAGGAGACCTAGTTTTACTATATGATCAAGCAAACGATAAGCTAGGGGCTGGAAAATTTGTACCTATGTGGCATGGTCCTTGCATTATTAAGTGAAATCTGGCAAAAGGGGCTTACCAATTAATAGATTTTGATGGTGTCTCTTTGGGTAAATCCAGAAATGGACTTTATCTGAAGAGATATTATGCTTAAATTTGGTGTGGATATTTTTTGTTAGATTAGTTTCTTTATTGCTGGTGTGTTTTAGATTAAAAAGTGTGCCTAGTTTAGAGAGTGCTCTTATCATTATTCCCGCTTATCTTGATTTTAATTTCGATATTGCAGATGTCGACGTCTCTTCAAATATACATTGGTTTTGCTGATGGTTCTTGTCGTAATACAAGAAACATTTCTTCCGCGGCTTGGGTTATCTATTAACCCTCTGATGAGTTAGTATCTATGCATGGGGTAAGCCTCAGTCAAACAACGAATAACATTGCAAAGTATAGTGCAGTGATTGAATTATTATCTAAATCCATCTCATTTGGGATTCGGAGTTTGATTGTTAGGTTGGATTCTAAAATTATTGTATTACAGCTTAACAGGGTTTATGCCATTAGAAATCCAGTGTTATTAAGGTTTTTTTGAGAGTTCATCTCTTGGAACGTTAAATACATTAGCAGATGCATTTGTGTTGGGTCCCTATAATACTAGTGATTAGCCCATTACTATTGTAGTTATATCCCTTATTTATATTATTGTGCCCCTATTACCTCCATATTGTTATTTTTGTGCCCCATAGAATCCCTCTATTGTTATTTTTGTGGCTTGATATTATTATTGTTAGGTCGGCTAGATTATATTGTGACTCCTTAGACTCCTATATATAGAAAGGAGGTTTTTTCATTTGTATCATCCAATAATTTTTCATTTATGTAATGTAAAGGAGGTTTCCCCCTCGAAGAGGCTAAATTCTAAGGCGTTGATATATCTTTTCTATCTTTTCTTGAGCTGGTTTCATAACATTTCGTATCAGAGCTTTGGATTCTAGGGTTTCGCTGCTCCAAACAGGTCATCGTGGAATTTTTGCTATAACTTTTTTTTCTGTGACGTTTCAGAAGTTGCAAGAACAGCCCATTTGAGAATAAATTGCATTGAACCTTGGTTCCAAATTTCAGAGCTTTTCGTGCGATATTTGCAGAGATATGATCTGAGGAAGTTGGTCCTTTTGCAAAATCCTCAATTACATTCAAAACAGGTGACCTGGGGAAAATCGTCATAACTTTCTCTCTGGGGATCAGATTGAAATTTCATAAGAAGGTGCAGAAAGAGGACGGACTGTAGTTTCTTGTATATCTTTTTCAGAACCAAAGATCGAAAATTGTACACGTGGCACTTCATACAAGTTCGCTCTTCTGGAAATGTCTATAATCAGGTCATCTTGGGAGATTGTGCATAACTCTTTCTTGGAGAATCCAATTTGGATCAAACTGGTGGCATTGGAAAGAGGAAACAAAGAGATACTACAGGTCATAAATTCAGAACTAGATGATTGGAAAGTACAGAGATACATCAGAGGCAATATCAAGCTCCTACAAAGTGAAAAAAGGTGTGTATATTTTTTTAAATTTTTGCTTAAGCTTGGTTTGAAAATTTATTTTGAAGGAATTCAAAGGGCATAGTAGAGAATTATTATCGGTAACTGATGCTCCGAGGAAAGAAAATGCAAACACCTAGTAAGGAACCTGAAAGCTCTAGCATGACTCATGAAGAAGAGGAAGAAATGCTACATGATATATCAAAATTACAAGAACAAGTGCAACAAATGTCACGCTCACAAAAGTTAACAAAAGCTAAGATAAATGGCATGGAAGCTAAGATGAATGGCATGGAAGCTAAGATGGACAATTTGAAGATAGATTTGAACACAAATTTGAAGGCAGGCATGACAGATTTGAAGATAGATTTGACAAATTTTCTACAAGAAATACTTACTAATGGTGAAAAGGTAGTAAAGGAAACTCATGATGAGAACAAAATAAATGTTAATCATGATTCCATAGATGCTAATGTTGGATCGAAGAATCACCATATTCCAAAAATCGATATGAGGAAGTTTGATGGCAAGGATCCTGCCACATGGATATTACAGATGGAGCAATTCTTCGATCTCAATAATGTGCAAAACACACAAAAGGTACGTATGGCAACTGTATATTTGGAACCAAATCAGTTTGTATGGTATCAATGGCTTTGTTCTCGTAAAAAATTTATCACTTGGGAAATTTTTACGGAAGAATTGATAGCACATTATGAGGATACAAAAAGCAACACTTTTTTTAGCCAATTGATAAGTCTCAAACAAAAGGGTTCAATAATGGAGCACATTGAGAGTTCCAAAAATTGAACATAAGGGTAAAAGATATTCCAGAGGAGCATAGGATTGATGTGTTCATAGGGTCTTTAAAGGATAATATCCAACATGATGTTCACCTTTGGGAACCTGATTCATTAGAGAAGGCATTCAGGTTAGCAAGAAAAATGGAAAGCAAAATTATGGCAACTAGGAAGCATACCACTCACAACTATAAAGACGGAAGTGTTGTTGCCCTAGTCTTCCACAACCTACAAGGTTGACACCACAACAATTGGAAGAAAAAAGAGCAAAAGGGCTTTGTTACAGTTGTGATAGCAAATACACAAAAGGTCATAAGTGTGCTGAGAAGAAATTATTCTACATAGATTGTGAAGAGGAAGAAGAAAAGGAGCAAGAAAGGTCAAAAGAAGAGGATATACTCCAGGAACAAAGCCTAGATGAAGAAAAAATAAATCCGACCATATCTTGTAATGCATTGGCGGGAATTACCACTCCTCAAACCATCAAGATAGAAGGACAAATCAAGAAGAAAAAGGTAATAGTGTTGATTGATTCAGGAAGCACCCACAATTTTATTCATTGTAGGGTAGCAAAAGAATTGAATTGCTTCCTATATCCAGCACCAGAGTGTCAAGTGATGATTGCAAATGGAGGAACAATAAATTTCTCTGGAAAGTGCCATAATATCAAGCTATCCATGGGAGAATATGTATTGACTAGCCCAATGCTTTCCATTCCAATGGGAGGTGCTGATGTTGTACTAGGAGTCCAATGGCTACAATCCTTGGGTACAATAGCTTTTAATTTTCAAGAACTTTTCATCAAATTTTCTACGGAAGGAAAGGAAGTTGAATTAAGGGGTATTGCAGGGAAACCAGGAAAGATAATCAGCTCTAATGGCATGACAAAGCTTCTAAAAAAGGAGCAAAGAGGTGTAATTGCACAATTATGTTCGCTAGATGTTTCCACATTGGAATCATCTATTTCTCCAGATCTCCAAAAAGTCCTGGACAATCATTCCAAGGTATTTGAGACTCCCAAAGGTCTCCCACCTATGCGTGATCATGATCATGCTATTCATCTGATTCCAGGAAGTGTTCCTCCAAACATCAGGCCGTACAGATATCCCTATGTCCAAAAAGTGAAATTGAACGTATGGTTGCAGAAATGCTAGAGGCTGGTATAATTCAACCGAGTCAAAGTTCTTTCTCAGCTCCAGTAGTATTGGTGCACAAGAAGGATGGATCATGGCGCATGTGTCCGGATTATAGGGAGCTCAACAAGCTCACTATTAAAGATAAGTTCCCCATTCCTGTCATTGATGAATTACTGGATGAATTGCATGGATCAATTTACTTCACCAAGTTGGATCTTCGTTCGGGATATCATCAAATCAGAATGAAGATTGAAGACATTCCGAAAATGACATTTAGAACTCATGAGGGTCATTATGAATTTTTGGTCATGCCTTTTGGCCTTACCAATGCACCTTCAACATTTCAAGGTTTGATGAATTCAATTTTCAAACCATTCCTTAGAAAATTTGTGTTAGTATTTTTTGATGATATACTAATCTACAGCAAGTCTTGGAAGGATCATGTTGAACATGTTGACAGGGTGCTACAACTATTGGAGGAGAAACAATTATATGCAAAAAGATCCAAATGTTTCTTTGGAGTCCAGGAGGTGGAATATTTGGGTCATATTGTATCTCATGAAGGAGTTAAGGTAGACCCTAGCAAAATTAAAGCCATTAAGGAATGGAAAATCCCCACATCCATAAAGCATCTGCGAGGATTTCTTGGGTTGACAGGGTATTATCGCAAGTTTGTTAAGAATTATGGGAGAATAGCAGCACCTCTAACAACATTATTGAAGAAAGATTCATTTTCATGGACTCCGGAAGCAACAAAGGCCTTTGAACATCTTAAAGAGGCAATGTGCCAAGCACCGGTCTTAGCTACACCGGACTTCACAAAAACCTTTATTGTGGAATGTGATGCTTCAGGAAATGGAATTGGTGCTGTTCTAATGCAAGATGAAAGACCCATTGCTTTTGAAAGTCGTCCAATCAAGGGAAAGTTTTTAAGCAAAGCTATTTATGAGAAGGAAATGTTGGCAATACTCCATGCACTTAAGAAATGGCGACCCTACCTAATGGGAAGACACTTCAAGGTAAAAACGGATCATGATAGCCTTAAATACTTTTTAGAACAAAGATTATCCTCTGAAGAGCAACAAAAGTGGGTCACAAAGATGTTGGGTTATGACTTTGAAATCATCTACAAAAAAGGGAAGCAAAATGTGGTGGCAGATGCACTCTCAAGAAAGGATGAGGATGTGGAAGCATTGTTGTGTGCCATTTCTATTATCCAACCAGATTGGATAAACGAAGCAAGGGAGGAATGGAAGAATGACGAAGAAGTGTGGGCACTTATTCGAAAGCTACAACAAGATTCCAGTACTTCTGATACATTTAGCTGGAAAAATGATTCGTTATGGTACAAAGATCGCTTATACCTCTGTAAGAATTCCCAGCTAAAACAAAAGATTCTTATGGAATTGCACACTTCTCCCTTAGGAGGGCACTCAGGATTTTTAAAAACTTACCACAGGGTTAAGAAGGAATTTTTTTGGGATGGCCTTAAATCAGATATTCAAAAGTTTGTGGCAGAATGTTTGGTTTGCCAACAAAATAAAGTTGAAACAATTAAGACACCGGGTCTATTACAACCTTTATCCATTCCAAGCCAACGTTGGGAGGAGGTTTCAATGGATTTTATCACAGGTTTACCCAAGTCTGAGGGAAAGAGTGTCATCATGGTGGTAGTTGACAGACTTACCAAGTATGCACACTTTTGTGCATTATCACATCCATTTAAAGCCAGTACAGTTTCTACTGCATTTATGGAAACAGTTCAAAAGCTACATGGAAACCCAAAGATTATTGTAAGTGACAGAGATCCCATTTTCACTGGAAATTTTTGGACAGAATTATTTTCTTGTCTTGGTACTCAGTTAGCTCATAGCTCATCTTATCATCCTCAATCTGATGGGCAAACTGAGATAGTAAACAAATGTTTGGAAGGATATCTTCGTTGCTTTGTATCTGATAAACAGACACAATGGGTCAAATGGTTGCCTCTGGCTGAATGGTGGTATAACACTTCCTTCCATACAACAACAAAAATGACCCCATTTATGGCACTTTATGGGTATCAACCACCATCCATCACATCATATTTAAGAGAAAATTCTAAGGTTCAGGCAGTGGAACATCACATCGAACATCAACAACAAGTCCTCCAACTCTTAAAGGATAACCTTGTGTTGGCACAAAATAGAATGAAACAACAGGCAGATCAACATCGCAGTGAAAGAAGTTTTGATGTAGGTGATTGGGTATTCCTATAGCTACAACCATATAAGCAAATGTCCCTAAAGCAAGCTAAGAAGGATAATAAATTATCACCAAAGTATTATGGTCCGTACAAGGTGTTGCAAAAGATTGGTACTATGGCATACAAATTGGAGCTTCCTGCAGCTTCTCGATTGCACCCAGTTTTCCATGTTTCATGTTTAAAGAAGGTTATAGGCGACAAGCTCCCAATTCAAACAATATTTCCAGAACTTGACGAGGAAGGAAAAATTATATTGGAACCGGAAGCAGTCACAGAAACAAGAACTCGACAGCTACGAAATCGATCAATTTCAGAGTATCTTATCAAGTGGAAGAACTTATCCGCTGAAGATTCCACATGGGAGGATGAGAATTTTATGCAGAAGTATCCAGAACTACTCAAGCATTGAGGACAACACTTTTTTGAAGGAGAGGGGCATGTTGGGTCCCTATAATACTAGTGATTACCCCATTACTATTGTAGTTATATCCCTTATTTATATTGTTGTGCCCCTATTACCCCCATATTGTTATTTTTGTGCCCCATAGAATCCCTCTATTGTTATTTTTGTGGCTTTATATTATTATTGTTAGGTCGGCTGGATTATATTGTGACTCCTTAGACTCCTATATATAGAAAGGAGGTTTTGTCATTTGTATCATCCAATAATTGTTCATTTATGTAATGTAAAGGAGGTTGCCCCCTCGAAGAAGCTGAATTCTAAGGTGTTGACCTATCTTTTCTATCTTTTCTTGAGCTGGTTTCATAACAATTTGCTTCTAGTATGATAAATAGACATTTGCAATAATCAAAATAGTAAATTTAAGAACATTCGATAACATGTTACACGAGATAGCTGGTAATATTGATATATCATAGCATAGAAGTAGTGTTTCAAAATATACATTGTTTTCCATCATAGGTTGAAAAACACCTTATGATCGACAAAAATGATAAATACAAAAGTCAAAATGTCATGGGTCTACAAAGTCGATCATCATATCCCTGGCGATGATCACGATAATAAACCACTGCTCGGACCACTCTACATAGGAACCTCCTAAAAGGTCTTGGGACCCCAATCACATATCTCTATAACCTAAGTGGAATATCATCTATATCTGTCTCTGGAATAATTAGCGTCAAGCGCTCTAGATGATGCTCTAAATCGGTCAAGATCTATGCTAATTGGTCCTGTGGGGCTAGTGTTGCTGCAGCTGGGTGTCTCCTCTCGAGAGGCTGGAGAGAAGCTAGTTGTCGTGGACCCACATCTGCATTTAAAATTTTGATTATCAATTTTGGATGATTTAAAAATAAAAAATTAGAACTTAGAAAGTGTTGAAAATGATTTTACTTGAATCATCCCATTGTTCTCCTAGTGGGAGAATCATGTCTGGGTCACCACGATAATCCATCCCAGCATATGGAAAATCCTGAATTGAAAAAAGTTGGTTGTTCAACCAACGAAAGTACTTAGGTGGAAATCGAACAAACTCTGTACCCTCCTCAGGGTGGCAGGCCATCAAGGCAACCCAGCGAACTATCCTAGGCTCTCCAGGAAGACCAACATCAACAGGAATATGCTGCAGGGCTAGCATGGGGATCCTCTCTAGAGCAAAACTAACCATGATGAATCCATATCCAAAATTTTTCAGCTATCTATTCTTTGCTCTAGTAAGTTGGCCTTTCACATTTTCCAACACAGCCTCGTACCAGTTGAATATTCTGCCTCGAAAACAGTCTACTTCCATATGCATCTGGGATCCTGTAGCCACATGCAATGTTGAACTCCCACATATCCTGGTAACAATCGACGCAATGACCTTAAGCTTAGGATGGTTGATAGTTTTAATATCAATCTGTTTGTCCTTCATTTGATCATCGTAAAACTCTAATCGGAGACTAGCAACAGATTGGCCACCTAGTCTAGTCCCGAAAAGAGATAATTTTTTGCCCCTCTTGGACAAACCAGTCAAAAACTAGATATCCTTAGCTCGATTTGGAGCTGGTGGCCACCAATGATGAAAAACTAGTCCTGTATGTTCCATATGTCTACCAGCCATTACAAGAGGTCTACTTGGGCCCTCATACCCTGTATGCCCCAGAATTTTAGCAATCCACATGTTCTTAATGCCTGCATTGTGGGCATATGGTTTAATGCAACAAAATCCACATCCTCATGCTCGCGTTCTCACCAAATTATAATTTTGAATGTCCTACAATACATAAAAGACATATTAGAACCATCTAGTTCAAAACATTTTGGGCAAAAATGTCGAAAAAATAATTTTAAAATTCATTTTCATGGGGTCCACACCCGCCACTTACAGACAATGCGTAGGTCCACACGGGTTGTAAGCAATAGGTGTGGATCCACGACTTTTTTCTTTGTAGAAAAAATTTGGGGTCCACAGGGGCCACATGTTGCACCTGCGAACCCCCGCGAGTGAATTTTTAAACCAAATTTTCCCTTAAAAATTAAATCTAAAGCCTAAAATCAAAATGTAAATGTATGAAATGCAAGATAAGGAGGTCATGGATTACCTGGAGCTAACGGTTTTTTATTTTAATGGACGGATTTTCTAGAATATTCACAGGAACTTTCTTACCCAAAAGTTCTCACTTTTCACTCTAAACTAAAATGGTAAAAAGGAAGTTGGAAAACCCCTTTTTATAAGTTTTTTCGAATAAATGAATTTTTAATTTATTTATTTTTCACTTTAAAAATGCAATTTTTAAATCATTTTTATTTATCTTAAACAGATATGTGTAATGTTTTGAGTTTTTGTGCAAAATATTTGATTTTTTGGGAAAATTGATCATTTTTCAACAAAGAGCATACTTTTATCACTTTTTCAGACTCTTTCAAAAATTTACGAAAAAGCAAAACATTGGAGTCCTCTTTAAGCCCTTTTCAGTCTCTCGAAAATTGAAAAGATTGTCGAGCTTTTAATTATTCAAACTCGTTAAAATAAATGAATAATTGTCCCTTCAGTATAAGTTTGTCCCTTTTATGGACTGAAATGGACTATTTAAAAAGGTACACGTTGGCTAAATATGGTCAATAGAGTCCTCTTTAAACCCTTTTTAGACTTGTTAAACATGAAAAGATTGTCGAGCGCTTGTCTTTTTCAGCTCATTAAAGTATTGAAAAGTCATCCCTTTTGTATTATTTTATCCTTTTTCGGGCTTGAGGGATTATTTTACGAAAAATTACCCCCATGGAGTTTTCTTAAGTTTTTCTTCTGACTCCCTAAAATTGAAAAACACCAAGCTTTTCCTATACTGGACTCGTTAAAATTTAACAGTAAAGGACCTATTCAGTTTCAAACAAGAACAAACCACTCCTTCTTAGGGTTCGAATTTTAAACTAAGTTGGACTCATCCAAAGGATGAGCTTATAAACAAGCAAATGTTATCCTCCTCAAGCTTGTCAAAAATAAAGAGGTACATGGTAGAAATGGTGGGGGAAAAGAGAGAAAAATGAACCTATTTGTTACACTGTTTTATAAAACCCGTCAACCACTCTTGAACATGACACTTTTCATTCACTTGGGTTGGGAAAAATCCTTTGCCTAACAGTTAACCAAACCATGTTGAAAGTCTTCAGCCAGTTTCTGGGTATTAGCTTTGGGTCAATTGTCACCAAACCATATGCAGTGTCGTTATGCGTTCAAGAGATAAGTTCAAACAAACCATTCATCTACAAAATATTTGTCATCCATTTTGACCATCCTTGAGTCAGTCCTTGCTAATATATTTCCTCAAAACTTGATCTATGATTTCGTGTTGTGGGCTTGCCTATGACAAATCACTTTCTGCCGACTTCAACTCATTATCTAGGAAGTTGATCTAGAAATCGTCAGTACCTTGAAAGTTGCATGCCCTAATGGTAGTTTTCTCACCTTCGATGATAGGTTGCATCATTGACCTTTTGATCGAATGATTCTATGACATGTTTGATTTCAACTCATTCATTCACACTTCATGGATTGTATTGGGTACTTTGAGAGACATTGACATTACTGGTGGTTTCTGTCACACTTGTTAATAGTTCACATCATTGACTGGTAGTCAAGTGGTTTCTACCTTGTTCGACTTCGACACATTCATTCACATGGATAGAATCGTACTAGTTCGGGAAGCGGAAATCAAGACCCTGTATCTAGTTTCTACCATCCAGGCTGCGAGGAATTTTATTCATTATGCAGTGGACTATTCATAAACAGATGGATGCGTCCATATTGTGTCTACACATGTCTATACCCTTTATGTATTACAAAATCATTTCTGTATCAGAACAATTTAGTCAGTTTTCTAGTCAGTTTTGATATGAGTATGGGAATGCCTACCTCAGCAATGATATATATATATATATATATATATATATATATATATATATATATATATATATATAAATATATATATATATATATATATATATATATATATATATATATATATATATATATATTGCATTGAATGTTTTTACAGGTTCTGACTGGGGTGTCCACAGGATGATCCTTAAAATGGTAAAGTACTTCACTCTTCATACATGAAAGACTCCATCTTCATCTATTACAGACTTTGCACTTTAGGTAGCAATCTGTTGCACTAAACATTGTCATCTTGACATTCTGCAATCTGTGTGAGTCCATTACCACTCATATTTTCCTCCTTTGCAAGTCTAAACCCTCAGTTCTTCATATCAAGCCTTAAAAGTAAGAGAAAAGCCCTAAAAGTCTTTAAAACTTTGGTTTCGCACTTTTTGTTAGTCTTACCTACGGTCCCGCACCTAATGGTCATATCCCCTACGCACCTGACTACTCTGTCCTTGTGTTATGGATGCGGACCCCTGTAAAAGTTAAAAAGGTGCGAGTGCGTTCTAAAAACCTCACTTTTAGTCATTTCTAGAAGCTTCTGGACAGAATCTTGAGGTGGCAAGTTCATTCTCTTAACGTTCATGCATCCCATACCCTAAGGAGCTAACCACTTGATGTGAGGAGCTTATCCCTTTGAAGAAGGATTCTATCCCTTCATAGATGGACCTATAATCTCCTCCTCTCCACTATAAAATGAATCATTGGGGAAGTTACTAAGTAGGTTGGAAGCTAAATATTTTTTAGGTGAAATGCTGTTGGAACTTAGTCTTCTTTAGTTGAACTTTTATGAGGAAAGATTACATACCTCTAAGATCTCATTTGGAAGAGTGCAAGGCTTGTCAAAGTAAAGGAAATTCCTCTTGAACAATGTTTAAATATTTTTTTGTCTTATTTTAATTTTATAAGTGGCTAACACAATTAGGTTAAATAGTAATGAGCATAAGTATGTTTTCATGTTAAGGTAGGGGAAGAATTTGGATTTTGGAATTAGTATGAAATGGCTCAGTTGTACGACAATAGAAATGCAACTTGGTTAATTGGTATAAAAAGGGAGAGCTCTTGGTATTTGGATCAACCATTGGTGCAATATTATATTTAACTTTTGGAGTAGCTTTAATTGTGGCTTGGTACAATATTACAACTCATTTAATTGGTACCAAAGAAAAATACTTGTATCGAAAGGATAAGAAAAAGTTTAAGGGGAGCAAAGTGTATTACAGTGTACTATGCGATGGAAAATTTGCATGTTTCCTAAGTATTTCTCTATCTCTCTTCAATTGGTATCACTTGATTTAAGTGGTAGAAACAAGTATGTTCAAGAAAAATTAATATGATTAGCCTCTTATATCCCTCTGTCATTGATGTCAAAGGCAAAGAGTAAACAAACATTGGAGATGCAATGTGTACCGAGATATTGAGTATAAACAATGAACAAAGGGATAGAGTGATCAACAATCGACTCTTCAAAAGTAAAGGGAGAGAAAAAAATAAAGAAAAAATGAAATGGATTACACAGACATTTAAAATAGAGATTTTACCTGAGAAATCCAAATCTAGAAAACTAGAAATATTTTTCAGTATATAATATTACTTTACAATTTTACAATAAAATATGTACATTATGTGGCATCCATTAACCCTAGATCAATTAATCCTATATATTTCTTTTAGAATTACATTACCATTGTCTACAATAATTATGTGCCATAAAACCACCAAAAGTGAAACTTGTGTGTTGAAAATCGTTAAAAGTGGACACTAAAAACCACCCAAATATTTTTTAGGGAGCCTAAGCCCCCACTATGACCCCCCATTTCTCATGATGCATACAAATCACATGTGTAGCTAATCATGCAAAGAATATAACACATAACGAACATTTTCATAATAATTTCATTCTAATTCCTAATGCATATAAATTATGGGGCACTGAATCTTTTGATTTCATTATGGGTGGGTTTATTACAAGTATGTTAAACGTTTTAATAATTTATTTTTCTTACCAATACTAACAATGTTTTTTCTATCCATTTTATACATTTACTTTTCCATGTTTGTCTTCCATGGGTTAATGTGCCTCTCCAAGGGTACCATTAATTAGTGGAAGATACCATGGTCGATAAAGTCAATATGGGTGGTTACAAACTCCTATAAAGGGTGTATGGAAGCACCTAAATCTTGATGGTTAGTACCCATCACTTAGTTAAAGAAATCTTATTCACATTATAACACTTGTTGTTGTCTCCTCCTATTGTACATGTATGAATTTTGGTAAGCCTCATCTTCAACCCTTCTTTTTGTGTCACCTTTCTAGTAAGAAATAATATTTTTCTCTATGGAAAACAAAATATTCAATGCTAATTAGAAAATGTAATCAAATTAAAAAGGGTATGGATTCAAAACATATGATCATTTGTAATTTCCTTTGGTATTATATTAGTTTTGTTCAGGGGGGAATTTCAAATGATTTTTTTTAATCCCTTGCTCGTTACCTTTAGAGTTACATGGGAAAATCCTAAAATAGCATAAAAACATTGATAAATGTGAAAATTAAATTCAAGCATATTTGGGAACTTCTTGTTTGTCCTCTTAATAAAAATATACAAGTATATCCATATAATGAAGTTATCTATAAAAAAGTTCTCAAACTTGAATGCTTATCTAGATCTCCAAAAATCTCCAAACAATGCTTCTAGTTTTTCCTAGAAGCTTGACTTGTATACACAAACGTATTTACATCAACATGTTTGTATAAATGCTCTATTCTTTTGGTCATTTTACATGTATCGGGGTGCCATCTCTTCCATGCCAAGACCTCCCTCTGTAGTGTCTTTATTCCATAATGCATACAATATGTCCTAGCCTATAAAAAATAAGGTTAGGGCAATGTTCTACTCAGCATTGGTTCATGGTTGGCATAATATGCAGAGTGAGCTACCTTTTTTTCTAACTCCTTGGTCATCCCTTTAAGCTCACTTGATTTTTATTTAAGCTCTTTAATTGGCTTGTGTAATTCTAGATTGTTGAAAATATAAGTACAAAGCTAAGAGTGACCAAGATTTTGAAATTCTATCCAAAACAGTGTAGAAAATCCTGTAGCTTCACAAGCTCATGCAATTTACTAAAGAAAAAGACAAGAATATACTTCTACTTCCAACCAGTGGAAGCCAATAGATCGATGAAAAAAATATCAACAAGAAGAATATAAATCCATGGCACATAATACAAGATCTATCTGTGAAAGCTGTTGCTCAAAACCTCGTTATTTGCATTGCATATATCAGAAATGTGAGTCAAGATATAAAGCTTGTTCTCACTAGAAAAATTATGCACAAGTATGCTCAACTCTCTCAGCTCACAAGCTAGCTCAAGCTAAATCCTTAGCCTATTCAGTAGCTCTCCAAAGCCCTAATCTCTTGCATAATTCCTAGGATGAATAGCCCGTCTTTAAAGGGAATTCATGCTTCCAAAATTGTGCAATAAAAACATAGGATCAATCTCTGATGCAAGCATGATATTTAAACTCTAGTAAATAATAGCAATGATAGTACATTGTCTCTAAAATCTAGTCTCAACTGGGTCTTTCTCATAATTGACATGCATGAGTTTCTCATGAGGGAATATTCAGTTAACTAGAGTGGCACTATTGGATGCATTAGTGCACTAATTGACTGTTAGTCCTTTATTAGTTCCAAAAAAATTAGAACCAATCTAACTGAACTTAACTCAGTAAACTGAGTGATCCAATTTCCAAATCAATTTAAACTCATATTGAACCCCTACCACATAGGGAGAAGATATACATGACTACAGAAAGACTTCCAACTTGAAATTCCTAGGCTAATTAAGTTAATTAAACTTAATTAACTATTTACAAGTTGCTATGAGAATAGAATTTGATTTTAATTCTTAGTTTAATTCAAGGACAAATTAAATTGGACTTTCTTGTTGCCATTTCTCAACACTCCCTCTCAACAAGAAAGGGATTATCGGCTACCCCGATCCTGTCTCTGTGAAACTTGAATTTACATCTTGACAATGCCTTTTTCAAAATGTTAGCGTCTTGCTCCTCTTTGGGAATGTAATCTAACAACATAATTTGCCTTAATACACAATCTCTGAGATGATGATATCAGATATCAATATGATTCGACCAACCATGAAAACCTATATTTTCAGAGAGTTTGATACAACTCTGGTTATCATAGTAAATCACAGTTGGATCCATCTACTGACCAAAAAAACCAACCAGGATCTTCCTCATCTTGATGGCCTCACATGATTCCTGAATTGCAGCCATGTACTCTGCCTCTACCAAATTGAGTGCAACCAATCTTTGTTTCCTATTATACCAAGAAACTGTCATTGACCCAATACTGAAGATCCCTCCTGATGTTCTCTTCCTATCGGATGGACTCCCTACCCAATTTGCATCGGTGAAGCTTTGTAGCTTCACTCCCTCCTTCTGTCTGTACCATAATCCATACTGAGAAGTTCCCCTGAGGTATCTTAACACATGCTTTGTCGCCTTCCAATACATCTTGATAGGCCTAACCATTGCTTGGCTAAGTTGATTAACTACATAGCACATATCCATTTGTGTGTTCATGAAGTACATGAGTGAACCCACAAGTTTCCTGTAAATAGTAGCTTTTACTACTTCCCTTGAAGTATCATCCTCCTACCTCCATTTACCTACTAGATTAGTCCCCATGAGTTTTCTACTCTCCATGCGAAATCTCCTAAGTATCTTGTTGGCATACTTTCCCTGAGACACAAATAACTCCCCATCTACCTGCCATACCTCCATGCCAAGAAAGTAATGCATGAGCCCCATGTCCTTCATCTCAAACTCTCTTGCAAGGTCCTCCTTGCAAGACTTGATCAATTGATCATCACCCATCAGTATGAGATCATCAACATAAAGTACAATGATCAGTAATTTACTTTCCTCCACTATGTGGTACAGGTTCACACTCGCTTCACTCTTCGTAAAGCCCAACCTAGTGAAGTAGCTACCTATCCTATTGTACCAAGAATAGGGTGGTTTCTTCAGCCCACAAAATGCTCTCTTGAACCGAAACACATGTGACTCACGGTCCAAGGTTTCAAAACCTTTAGGCTGCTCTACGTACACCTCTTCCTCAATCATACCATTAAGGAAGGTTGTCTTCACATCCATCTAATGTATCTTCCAACCTGTTTGTGTTGCTATTTCCAATATAGATATGATTGACGAGTACCTTGCAACATGAGAAAATGTCTCATCATAATCAATCCCCTCTACCTGTGAAAAGCCACAGGCCACAAATCTAGCCTCATGCTTCTCCACACTACCATCTGCAGCTTGCTTTACCTTTTAAAGCCAAAAGGAGCTCACCACTGACTTGTCCTCCAATCTCGGGAGCACATCCCAAACATTGTTACGAACTATGGAGTCATACTCCTCCACCATGGCATCAACCCGAACCAGCTACTGCATTACTTCCTTAAAGGAAGATGGCTCTAGCACAACACATTCACTCATAAGAGCCATGTATCCAGTGTACCTCCTTAGGTGACCTCCTCTGTCAACCTCTCTGGTGCACTTTCTTCCCTCTCTGGAAGACTCATCCTGAGTGGATGTCTCCACTCTTGAATCCTCTACATGTGGCTGCTCCACATCAATATGAGACTTCTCAATCTTAGGAGCTAAAATATCCTCATCCACATGTAGCTCAAGCTCCCTCTCAAGGGAAACTTGCATGGCCTTCTCCTCATAAAATTTGACATCCCTGTGAACCACTGTCATCCTATTGGTCATCAAGTACACCTGATAGTTGTGAGGTGTATCAGTGTACCTGACAAATATCACCAAATCTGTTGTCAGCTCAAGCTTATTCCGTGCATCTTTGGTCACATGGAAATATACCGATGATCCAAAAATTCTGAAGTGACCAACATCTGGCCTCTAACCAAAATAAGCCTCCTTTGGTGTCTTCATCTAAAGTATCTAATGTGGGCTATAGTTATAAACATAAACCATTTTGTTGCATGCCTCAGCCCCAAAGTTTAGTGGTGGGCCCTGATCATGCAATATCACCATTGCTTCCTCCACTATGCTTATGTTCTTCCTCTCGGCCATCATTATCACTTAGTAGAGCTTTAACCTTCTTACCCGACTCTTTCTCCATCAATGCTTTAAACTCATAAAACTTTGTGAAATTTTGATCCCTTTTCTTCATGAAAAATATCCATCATTTATGAGAATAATCATCAACAAATATAACATAATACCTATGTTTAGCTATGCATGTTGTCAAGAATGGTCCACACACATCTGAATGGACTCGCTCTAGAATAGCCTCTTCTCGACTATCTCTATCGTGAAAGGAATACTTGGTGTATTTTTCCAAAGTAAACCCCTTGCAATATATTCAAAGCCACATGATTCAAGTGGCCTAATTGCATGTGCCACAACTCACTAATATCTTAGATCTACACCCTTTATTCTTTTGTGCTCAAAGAACCACACTCATCTACGTCTAGTTTATATAGATTCTTCACCCGAATCCCTATCTTCTTTACTTAACCTGTGGCTATGTGTCAAAGGATCGCCTTTCCTTTCGAGAAGATCGCATCATAGCCTCTATCATCAAGCATGCCAACAGACACCAAGTTCTTCTTTAGCCTGGGCACATACATAACATTCTTCAAGGTGAGTGGAACCACATGCTCCCTCTAAAATGTAATCGTGCCAAATCTAGTATCACTATACTTCCTATGGTCATCCATCTCGATATGCATCTGCATATCTTTATTTTCTAGATCACTGAATAACTCTTTGTTGCCAGTCATGTGGAATGAAACTCCACTATCTAAGTACCATAAACTTCCCATCATTGATGATACCATGCATGCAATGAGGGAAAATTCCAATTCGAATTGAGAGGCCAAAGCGTCACCCACCGCTCCTCCTGAGGACTTATTCTTGGACTTCTTGAGAAGAAAATTTGTAGAAAAATGGCCCATCTCATGATAATGAAATGGATTAACTTTAGTCATGTATTTCTTCTTACCTCCATGATAAGAATCTGATTTGGAATGGGAAACTTTCCCTTTCCCCTTCTTCACCTTAATTGCTAAGGAACATTTTTCTTCATCATCAGTCTTTGATGAAGAGTCATCCTTGGTGTTCCTCTTGATCTTCTCCTGCATCAAATCTAACAACATTCGTTCCCAATCTGGCAGCCTCCCCCAACCATTGACAGAGTCCTGATAACTATGCCAACTCTTTGGGAGTCCTAGAAGGGAAAGACTCACCATATCATCCTCGGTAATTGTGATTCCAAAACTTCCAATTCATCATGACATTGAGTGAACTTGGTCAAGTATTTTGGAATAGTCTCGCCTTTATCCATTTTGATTTTTCGAAGTTTTTCCTCTAGAGCCGATTTCCTTTGGTCACTATTGTTCATATACAAGTTTGACAATGTTTTTGACGTAGCACACAAAGTTTCCTTGCCATGGAGACTCGAGACAATATGGTCTTGAACTCCCTCAAGGATTATCCGTCTCGCCTTCACCACACACTTCTTCCATTTAGAAAAATTATGTGCATTCGATGTTGTTGGCTTAGGAATTTCTTGATACATGAATTCCTTCACATGGGAGCTTCCCTTGGGGAGTAATACCATACCACGTGGGTTCATATTGGGGGATTTATATTGAGGAAAAAATGGCATAATATATTGGGGGATATATAGGGGGTAAGGGGTTTTCATATTGACAAGTATAAAAAATGGAGCTCAATATTAATGATAAAATATAAAGGGGTATAAAAAAAGTGAATGAAAAATGGATACCTACAATATCTAGTGGAAGTAGGGGTTTTCTAACTTAGGAAGGTATATTGGGTTTGTATTAGTAGGGGGTTAAATAATGTGATTTTTAAGGATGTTTTCCAATATGTAGTCAAATTAAGGGTATTTTAATATGCCACGAATGCATGTGATAGGTCATAGGTTCATTGTGTTCCTCCAAGCCATTTTCCTCTAACACAATGATGGGAATCTAAATTAGACATAAATTAAGACCATGCCCCTAAATTAAATATAGATTAAAGCTCATCTAACCATCCTTCAGCATATTAAATCTCTCTTTTTGCATTAGATAATGTATTTTTAACTTTAATATATTCATTAGGAAGGTTTATGAATAATTGCATATTTGCCCCTAATATTATTTATTTTTGTGGAATATTATGAGAATATTGGGCAGATTATAAAGATTTGGAGGAGGAGATAATTGAAGGACTTGCTACCTACTACAAGAGGATCACTATTAAATAATAAATCAACAAGATATTATGGAATTATATCACAAATTGTGGAACTCCAATGATTGAGAAAAATTAGGAATGTGTTCCCTTCCATTTAATGCAGATTCCTAGTATTGGAAACCAGATCCACTAATCAAGAGATTTTGGTGGGGAAAGTGTTGGTGTCCCAAATTTCTCTATTTTTACCCCATTTCTATAAACATTAACCTCTATTTTATCTCCACTTAAAGCTCTCTTTCCTGCCCTAGTCCAAGATAACTACCTATTCCTGCATATGCTTCGTATCTTACATTAAGATTCATTAAAGTGTTTTATTAATCATTTTTACATAGATTTCATGCCTATTAAGTACCTCTTGTAACTTATGTTAATTCCTAGAAGTAATTGAGAAACTAAGTGTTAATTATGAGTTAGCATGATGATCCCAAAAAATCTTCTCCTTATGATGCATTAAAGAATTACATATTAAACTTGCATTTTAACCATGAAATTACAAGTGCATAAAGAAGAAGAAGAGAAGAATAGCAAGTCACACATAGAAGACATAGGATTGATATCGGAGTTTGTCCAGGAGGCACTACATTTCTGAGCCCTGCTCGAATTAGTGGGGAGATCTTGTTTTCATTAGATGGAAAAATAATGAAAGTACGTCAAAAGTAAGAATGACAACCTTATACCTCCACAATTGAAGAAGCCCAAAAATTGCAAATCTTTGATGTATAAATGAACAACATCGAGAAATGTTGAAACCATATAAAATTTGTCGAAATCTGAAAAAGTGAAAATCTGGCCCCCTGGAGAAATTGCTTAGATCATGGGTCTGGCCCCCTTTCTGCACTGCTCATGGTTCCACCTACATAGAAATGCATGCCCACTCCTGGCCTTCTCCCAATGCACTATGCAAGAGGGATGATATACCTCTTGCTGGACGAATTACCCAATGAGGGTTGTTGGGCGCAATGGCTAAATTTAAAATTCATTGAGGAGGGGTCGGGTGATCAAACCCTACCCCTCCCATTTTTAATACATTATTTGTTTATTGTTTAAACTGTCGGGCAGAGGGTCCACTATTTTGGTGGCCTGCGCTGCTTTTTCCACCGACATTTTGTTGTACATATGGGAGGTGGAGAGGGTGATGGGGTTGACAGCCCGCGCCCCCACCATTAATATAATGTTTTGGTTGGGACTCCGGGGTGGTGGGGTCATGGCCATGCACCCCAACTTAATTGTATTTTGGGTTATGGCGGTTTTTGGGGTGGCGGGGTCATGGCTGCCTGCCCCATTTAATATTTATTTATTTATTATTTTAAAAATTCATAACCACCACCCCCCCTAGGAATTTTCCAGAACCTTAGGCAGTAGAAGACAAATTAACGAACCCACAAATTCACCTCGAAAATGGCCCAGGTTGGCCAGAATCCAATGGCCGAATTTTGTCCAAGTTGCTACCTCCTTAAGCCTGCCTAGTCACCAAAGTCAAACCTGAACTTTGACTGCTCCTAACTTTCGCATACATACTCAGTTTGACAAACCGTTCACACCACCATGATCATGACAATGAGATCTTCGACATGAACCTAGTTTGAGCACAATCCAAACACGTTGAGTTTTTACCCTTTCTAAGTCCTCTAGGACTTCTGCCTATGTCTAGAGCCACATGGATCAATCCTCCCCACTGAGGAGATTTGGGTCCTCCAAAAGAATTTACACTTAGCACACTGTTTGTGTCCTTTTCAATCTGCACTTTCAATCCCTTGCATGTGAAACTGGTACATATTTTTCAATCATGCACACCACACATGACTCAACAACCCTTCCTTGCCAAGTGTTTATAGCACACACTCTGTTATGGCCTAAATCTACCTCAGGCTAAGAAAGGAAGGTCTAGGGTAACATCAAACCATGCTTAACCTAGTAGCTAGCGCTACGAGGTCAAGAGAGGGCTCTCTCCTTGTCAATCTCAGAAAAATATGGCCAAATAAAGCTTGAGATGATTGATGTAAAGACTAATTAAAGGCTAGGTATATGCTCAGAGGAGTTTGATTGAACTTTATGATGGTTTGTTGGATCAAATGTGAAAGGCAGTTTTAGGTCTAGGGAATGAACTTAGTTTTGTAGAGGTTTCTGTGGGGTGAGGTAGGAAAGTGCTTTAGTACCTTGAATTAAGTGAAATGGAGAGTCTTAAGACTGGTGAGGAGTTGGAGAGGGCATGGAAGTGTCATGAGTCCTCTTCAAACAATAGAAAACATGTAAAGCTAAACAAACCCTAAGGTAGAGCATTGCAACATCAATGATTTCCACCTTTATACTTGATTCATTTAGTTAAGTTGAAAAGAGAGAGATAATGGCACACATAAACATATGATAACTTGAATCACAGAAGGAAAAACAATACTAAGTCACCTTGCCACAAGAATCCCACAAAATGTTGCAAACCCTGGTCTATTTCCTTGCCAAACTGCAGAGATGATGTACAATAATGCTCAAAGCATTCACAAGAGTCCAACCTTTACAAATGACTAAAAAACACATGATATAGACCTCCAAACCACCTGTGCTATCCATTAGGGGTCGAATCCATGAGAAGAGGGGTGGTTTCAACCATATCTAAACTAGGAACACAAAAATAGGTAGTGGAACAACTTGCCTCTTAAACCTAGGAAATTGATTTATTCAACTCCAAACCACCTACAACTGATGTATCTACCTTATCATGTCAATTTTTACCATTTTTACATCATAATACATAAATTTACATCATTTCACATCATGAATTTGAGCATAAGAGAGTAAAAGTCAAACTAGAAGAAAACTAGGCGAAAAACAGAGCTTTTGAGCAAAATTGGCACTTTTTCATCTTGTGTGTAGCGCCACTTTTTCTATGCGTAGTGATTTTTCCAAGCTGATTTTGGAAGGCTTCCCTAGGTCCAAATTAGGTGTAGGATAGCTTTTTGGAAATCCCTACGAGTCTAATTTCCGGGACAAGTGGAATTTTTGAATTTGGTGTTAATTTTCCCCTCCAAAAATCAATTCTCCCAACACTGCTTCCTGTGGGTCCAAAAAGTGGCAGAAAGGGCAATTTTGAGGTGTTTTTTTCCCTTTTGGAGGTCCAAAACTTGTCAAAATTTCCTAGTAATTTTTGGACATGCATAACTTTTCATAAAGAATCCAAAAATGAAAATTTTTCTTCAAAAGAAGGTCCCTATCAAAAGCGAGCACCAGGTGGTGCTACGCACCTGTTGGAAAAACCTGTTTTTTCCATGAAAAATTCAAAATTGCCAAAAAGTATACCAAATTTCTTGAAATTTTTCATGAGTGATCTATGTCAAGCGCTATGCTAGGCCAACGAAGCTTCAGCCAAGATCTTGAGTTTATCTTGTTCTTTCTTGCTCCTCAAAGTCTTCCTCAACTTGGCTTTTAGGCTCCTTATCCTTGTTTTGCAAATATTGTTCCGTACCAAATAGTGATAAGCCATGTGGCACAACATCTTTTTCTCCTTGTTGGCTTTCTCAAGTAGCTTCTCGAAGTGCATATTCTCCCTCTCTAGCCAAGATTCCCAGTCATCATCAATCTCTTGCTCAAGCGGTGTCAATTTGACTTTCTTCCTATTTGTTCCTTGCGTGTTTTCCCTTATGGTTTGCAGCTCCATGATTGTTTATTTATCATCCAACTACTTGTTCCATTGTTCAAGGTAATTATTTATCCACTTAGCCTTTCAAGGTTAAGAGATAAGGCATGGATGTCAGCTTCTTTTTCTTTGATGATCTCCTTGAGTCTTGAGCTTTGGAAGCCCAAATCAGTATCCTCCTCTTGAATCAAAATAAAATCTCTCTCCTAACCTTCAGAAGGCCCTTCCTCATGCAATGATTGCTTCCCTTTATCTTGTACCTACTCTACTGAAGAAGAAGGCAAAGCCCCTTTCACCCCTGGTGAAGATAGCATTTTCCTGTGGTCTGATGAAGGAAACAAGACCCCTTCCACCCCAGGTGGAGATAGTACTCATTTGGCAGCTGCAAATAATCTCTTTGTGCCTTTTTCATAAGTGACAAATACTGGCACACCTGTAGTTTGAGTCTCATGAACCTCTGGTTGATTTGAAGGCCCTCCTTCCTCTTGGAACACTGATGGGGTCACTTGAGGGTTTTTTAAAACCTCATGTGAAATGAAAGTATCCTAGGAAACATTCAACAAGCTCAGATGATGCAACATAACAATTTTGATCAATGAAAAATGATAAATGTTGTTGAACTATTGATGAAGAGGTTTTCTTTGCACCAATGTAGCCATTTTCTCAATATTTCTGCATATGAAATAGGGGAGGTTCATCATCCTCACTCTAGAGAAATGTATCACTAATCTAACATGATAAGTGTACAAGTGAGAAAACCTCCCTTCACAGGAAAAGTATTTGATAATGAGCTTCATGAGTGGAGCATAAGTGTCTTGTAGGTATCTGAAAGGAAATACCCTACTGATTTTCTTTTGATAACTAGCCTTGACATAAGGCTCATAATGCTCTTTGCCCACAAGCTGTACTTTGTTCCACAGTTCACCCAAATTTGGAATACCTGTTGCTACAACTATAGTTTCAGGTGTCAAAGTGAAGGAAACAACTTCTAAGTTCACCTGGCCATTGTAAAGATGAAGGACAAATAGCCTAGCAAGTTCATGGTGGTATTTCACCCTCTCCACCATCTCACAAAACTGGTATCAATACTGTTGTTTAAAACATGTTACTGCAAGAGGACAAGCTAATAACTTTGTGAGTGTGGTGGGATCCTCTTGGATGTGTTTTCCTCCCTTATGTGGTTTTTTTGGTGCATGAATCACTTGGGAGGAATCACTCATAGTTTCTTCATCCCTTTCATAAGCTGAATCTGTTTCCATATTTTCCAATGTATGGTGTAAAATAATGAGTATGAAGAGATTTTCTCAAGAATAGGTGACTGTTGTTTTCTTCTTTAGGATTGGATGAGTGGACTGATAATATAAATGAAAATGAAGGTTTTGATGCTGGCTGTAGGGTTATTAGGGAGTGATAGGGTTTGGGGAATAATGGGAATTAGGTGTTAGGATTTTAGGGTTTGGGAATAGGGGGTAGGAAAAGTGTCAATGAGAGAGGGAAGGGGGAAGAAATTTAAGGAAATGCAGTGAAGAGGGATGGGATATGGGAAAATTATGCAAAGGATTATAAACAACAAGAATGACAAAAACCCTATAAAACCCAAGACAGTTTTGCAAGACAACCGTGCAACAATTTAGGGTTTGAATTTTTACCTTTTAAAACACCATCAAGGATGACTAAATCTCTTTTTATGGCAAATGGGAGGGTTTACTTACTTGAAGGGATGGTATTTGCAAAATTTGGAGATTTAGAAAGTTGATTGAATGAGTTTTGAACTTGTTTAGCTGGTGCATCGTGCCAACACCCAGGTGTATAGCACCTGGTAGGTGCGTCGTGCCCATTAGAAATCCTTTGTAAATCCTGTGCCCGATGCGCTACACCTAGCAGGAGCTCCATGCCAAGAAAAATCTCGAAACTTGCTGCAACTTTCCCTCTTTTCACCTCAAATGTGATTTTGTCTCTTGTTTTCTCTCACTTTAGCACAAAAATGATGTCTTGAACACAAATGATCCCTTTATATACAAGTGACTTTAATTTTTCATTTAGGAAAGACCCACTTTCTAAAGTTTCCTTTTCACTTTTCTTTTTAAAAAATCTGTTTTGCAGTTTGGCTCCTTTTTGTCATTTGATGGACTAATGCTTGGATTTTCTTGTCTATTTTGCAGGAGCTGTAGTGCAGGGGTTTGGCAAGGTGACCCAAGGCTGCAGATGATGCTTTATTACATATGAAAACAATAAAATTACATAATTTTTTTACAAGAAATGGAAAAACCCTATTTTTACCTCAAAACAGAGTTTTGAGGTAAAAACCCTTTATGGAGCAAATCATGAGTAAAATTTGTGATTTTATGAACTTATTGAACATCCTCATGTGACCGCTGGCCTATTATTGAGCTTTTGAAGATAATGGTGGTGAACCCTAGACCTAATGAGACTTGAAAACCCTAAAATGACTTCTGCAACTGAAGTGAAATAAAAATGATAGCAAATGATTTGTACAAGTCCAAATAGGCTAGCAGATGAAAAGCATGAGCGAAATTGACAAATAACCACTACCATCATATAATCCATGACCTAACGGAATGAAACTAATCGGATGAGACACCTAAAATGCATGCAAAAAGAGAATTTTGATCACTGATGGAGGGATGAAGATACCGACACTAACACACTCACTGGGCAAGTATTACATAAAAAGTAATCAATACCTCAACTACTAATAGGGAAATTCCAAAATATCATTGTTGTGTTTTGAAGTGATGGGAAACACACCATCACTTTTACATTTACTTGCAACGTATGATTTACAATGGTGGCCCTAACAAGCTACTACCTCTAAAAAACCAACTTAATAAAGTGGACCACTGTGAATGGGGTGGATTTATTTGTTGAACATATTCACCTTTCGGCTCCTCTATCAATGTTCCTAGAGCATGGAGCATTAGACACGTGGTATTTTGGTGTCCCTCTTTGTTGCAATGACTAAAATGATTCTTTTTCCTCCAAACTTTCGGGGTTGCCTTGGGGCACTTTCCCTTGGTATTCCTCCAATAAGTGTACATGGGGCCCTCACTATCCCTGGACTCTAAGGAAGGAATTTCATCATCTATCATTGGCTAGTTACTAACTGTATTGGAGATTTCTCGCATTTCCCTTTTGACGTATCTGAGTCATGCACGATGCAGCAATTCATCAACTTCGATGGGGTTTACGATGCCTTGGCCTTGATGCCAAGGCCCTTTCCCTGATACCCCATCTTCTTCAATAGTTTGGATCCAATCCCTGTAGTATGTTTTTCAAAGGTAATGAATTCATCATCATGAAAATCATATGAAATCAGAGAGTCTCTTTTTACCTCTGGATAGCGATGCTGTAGCTTTTCCAAGGCCTCATCCTTCGCTTGCAACTGGCATAGTAATCTTTGTTTTTCTTCCCTTGTCTCCTGTAGAAGCCTCCTTAGCTCAGCATTCTCTACTTGCATGCGGTGGTTGATCTCCTCAAGTTCTTGGAGTCCTGCTACAGGGAATGCTCTTTTCGTTATGTCTATTGAAATCATTGATTCATTTCCAAAATCGGACCCCAGGTCAATGGGCCTACCTCGTGCGAATCCCGTACCTGTGACCTTCTCATCTTCCTTTGACTCAGAATCTTGGTCTCGCTGTATAGTGGTGACTACCTTCTACTTCCCCTTTCTTTCATTCCTTTCAGGTCTCAACTCAGGGTGCAACTTCCAGCAATTTTCTTCGTCATGCCCCTCTTTCTCATAATGTGTACAAGAGGGCTGTGCTCCCCTTATCTTGGCTATCATGGTTCTCTTTGGGTGGTCACCTCATCCATGTGTTCCCCTATTTTCCAAATGAATGGCCTTTACACTGGCCAAGTCAATGGTAGTAGGTTCAAACAATAATAATGAATGTCTATGTAACTATGTAATGATCCAATATACTTAGTTACTACTTCAGGTGAGTCAAGTGCAACAACTAAATTAAGCGCTTCTTTTCTAGACTCCTCGGAAAATCTCTAAACATCATGACCTCTACCTTGCCTTAAGTATTGCCAATCCATTAAGGCTTGTTGCTTATAGCCCAAGGGATAAAATTGTTCTTTTAATGCAGAAATGAAACTAGGCCATGAGGAAAGAAGATTACCCACACTCTTATTGCCTCGCAATTTTCTCTCCCACCAAATGAGAGTGGTTCCACTTAGCCGAAGAGAGGCCAACTGCATATTTTCCTTGTCCTCTTTGGTTTGCTGAATCCTGCAATAGATCTCAATCTACCTAATCCAGTTATTAAACTTTTCTGCATTACTTTCACCGTTATACATGTGAAGATCAAATTTGACATCTAATTTAAAGAAAGGTTTCTTAGATGCACCCCTTGAATTTCTATGATGATGGTGGTGAGAGGAAGAAGAACTTTCACTCATGGAAGGAGAAGGAGGTGGTTCTTCTCCACCATTTCCATGCACTGAACCTTGTTCTTCTACCTTTCTCCCTTCTGCTTTCTCCAACCTTGAAAGCAATTGGCTGACATTTTCTGCCATTGGATAGAAGGCTTTGCAAAAATTGAGCTCCTCTTCATAACAATCCTCTTCATCTGCCATGCTTCTCCTTCAATGTGCACGCCCCACTTCAGGATCGAAATACTTTAGTTTCCCTTCACCTCTTCAGAGCCTATTTCTTTTTAGTATACAAACATGCAATTCACATCTACAAAGACCTGCTTTCATACCACTTGATCCCAAAAAATATTTTCCTTATGATGCATTAAAGAATTACATATTAAGCTTGCATTTTAACCATGAAATTACAAGTGCATAAAGGAGAGGAAGAGAAGAATAGCAAGTAAAGCATTGAAGACACAAGATTGATATCAGAGTTCATCCAGGAGGGACTACATCTCTAGGCCTTGCTCGAATTAGCGGGGAGGCCCTGTTTTCATTAGATGTTAAAATAATGAAAGTACATCAAAAGTCAAAATGACGACCTTATACCTCCACAATTGAAGAAGCACAAAAATTGCATATCTCTGATGGATAAATGGATAGCACCATTGAGTTCGTGGCATCGAGAAATGTTGAAACCATATAAAATTTGTCGAAATCTGACAAAGTGAAAATTTGCCCCCTTGGAGAAATTACTCAGATCATGGTTTTGGCCCCCTCTCTACACAACTCATGGTTCCACATCCATAGAAATGTGTGCCTGCTCCTGACCTCCTCCCCCCTTGGAGAAATTTCTCAGATCATGTTTTCAGCCTCCTCTCTACACTACTCATGGTTCCACATCCATAGAAATGTGTGCCCGCTCCTGACCTCCTCCCGGCGCACTGTGCAAAATGGATGATATACCTCTTGGTGGGTAGATTACCTAATGAGGGTTGTTGGGCGCAATGGCTAAATTTAAAAATTCGTTGAGGAGGGGTTGGGTGATCAAACCCCACCCCTCCCATTTTTAATACATTATTTGTTTATTGTTTAAATTGTCAGGCAACGGGTCCACTATTTTGGTGGCCTGTGCCCCTTTTTCCGTCAACGTTTTGTTGTACATATGGGAGGTGGAGAGGGCGGTGGGGTTGACAGCCCATGCCCCCACCATTAATACAATGTTTTCATTAGGACTCTAGGGTGGCGGTGTCATGGCCGTCCACCCGAACTTAATTGTATTTTGAGTTATGGCGGTTTCGGGGGTGGCAGGGTCATGGTCGCCCACCCCATTTAATATTTTTTTTTCTTTAAATTGATAACCACCGCCCCCCTTGGGAATTTTCTAGAACCTTAGGTGGTGGAACACAAATTAACGAACCCAAAAATTCACTTGAAAACTAGCCCAAGTTGGCTGGAATCCAATGGCCAGATTTTGTCCAAATTGCTGCCTCCTTAAGCCTCCCCACTCACCCAAGTCAAGCTTGAACTTTCACTGCTCCTAAATTCCGCATACAGACTCGGTTTGATGAATAGTTCAAACCACCGTGATCACGACAATGATATCTTTAACATGAACCTAGTTCTAGCACAATCCAAACACTTTGATTTTTGACCCTTTTTTAGTCCTCTAGGACTTCTGTCTATGTCTGGAGCCACCTGGATCACATGATCAATGCATGAAATTTCCTACACCGCCAATGATGATTATTCCAATATTTCTGTGAGTTGAATATTTCCACACAAATGTTTTGATCCATGGCTCCAAGTTTGCTTGCTAATTAACCGAGGATGGATAGCGGTGGCACACAGTCAAGGAAATTTGCCAAGGATGGTCTACGGCCAGCGAAGTACATGTCCTATTTTAATTGATAACTGATTTTGTAATGTTTGGTTGTTAGTCTGTTCGGCCGAAAGGCCTAAATAGGAAAATGATTGTAATTAGTGGAATACAGCTAAGGCTGAAAGAATGTATAAAATGTATATTGTAGGTAGAACTAGCTAGTGATCCTTAGGCTGTAATTTCATTTTCTATGTAATTTGATATCTCCCTCAGCTCTGGGCTGGACTCGCAATACTATGTACATTTGCTGATCACGTAATACAAGGAACTCGCCATGTTATTCATACGATGTGTTTAATCTATTGTTCATGCGTACTTGAGTGCTAAATCATATCATTTCTTAAATGAGAAACGAGCTAGTTGGCTAGGGCCTAGACAACCAAGCTCGTTTACCCTTGTGATTTCCTCATTTGGAAAGATTGTGTGGATATTTCCCTTTGAAGTTGTGTGGTGTGAACAGTTTTTATATTTACTTCAGAAGTTCTGATTTAAATCTATTTCGTAGCAAAGTGTGAGTGGATCCGTGGCTTGGAAGTTGATTGAGTTTATTTATTTCACGTAATTCCTTTCTTGCATTTCTTTACTTGCAATTCTGGTCTTGATTTACTTCTGCTTGTGTTAGTGCTTGAAATTTCACCTCAGGCTGAGAAAGGTAAACCTCAAGGCAACATCAAACCACTTAGCCTCGTAGCTAGCCCTACGGGGCTGGAGAGGACTCTCTCCGGTCTATCTCGGTGAAATATTCAATGGATGAGATGACCAATAGGGTAACACTGATTTTAGGCTAGTAAACTAATCTAAAAGGTTGATTTGGGGTTTTTAGGGTTTTTGGTGGCAAATTGAGGGGATGGCAATTTTGGGTGCGGGGATTGGACACAGTTTCTGCAGGGGGTTCTTTGGGGCGAGGTAGGAGACAATATTGATGCCTTTGATTGAGGTGGATGGTCAAGAATAACAGGTGAGGAGCTAAGGAGAGCAAACAATAACTTTGAATTCTCCTTAAACAGTAGAAAACATTGAAATTAAACAAACTTAAAAGCAGAGCATGACAGTCATGAATTCTTACTTTAACACTTCGTTTGCTTAATGTGCAGAAGGAAAATAAAGGAAATGATTCATATAACACACTTACAAGTACATAGATAAACACACCATCAATACATGTAACCACAAGAATCCCAAAAAGGACTGCAAAACCCTGGTCTTCCTTAGCCAAAAATTGCAGAGATACAGTGAATAATACAATGATAGCTTATCCCTCAAGAGTCCAACCATGAAAATGAGAAAGAAAGTACATAATATAGATCATCTAACCTGTTTCCCTGCCTCCATGGGTAGAGCTCACTATCCTAGGAGCTGTTTCAACCACTTCTAAACTAAGTACTACAAACTAGGCAGTCAAAACAACTTGCCTCTATAAGCTAGGAAACCAATTCATTCATTTAATTTTCACCTTTTTCGTGAATGAATCTTCTAGAAGAGGTACATAAGAGTAAAAGTGTCATAAAAGTACATTAATTACATCAAAGAGCATAATAATCCACCCCAAAAAGTCAAACAGGGTCAAACAACGTTTTTCTGAGCTGTACAGTGCAATTTGGAGAAGTTTGCCTGACGGGTCGCGCGCCTTTAGGACCACATTTGGGGCACTTCCAGGTGTCCAAATTGAGAAAGCGTAGGCTTGTTGGAAAGGTCTGTGAGTCTAATTTCCAACCCAACTGGAATTTATTAATTTGGTGGTCATTTGCCTCTCCAAAATTGCAATCTCCCAAGACTGCTTTCTGTGTCTCAAAAATGTGGCAGAAAGTCATTTTTTGCTCCTTTTTTGACTTTCTGGAGGCCCAAAACTTCATAAAATATCAAGTCCATTGATGAGCATATGTAACTTCTCATGAAAAATCTGGAAATGCTGAGTTTCTTCAAAATGG
This sequence comes from Pinus tabuliformis, assembly GCA_031772625.1. Taxonomy (NCBI): domain Eukaryota; kingdom Viridiplantae; phylum Streptophyta; class Pinopsida; order Pinales; family Pinaceae; genus Pinus; species Pinus tabuliformis. The sequence continues at coordinate 471,390,606 of CM062813.1, read as the reverse complement.
AGTTGCCAGGATGAAGGGTCGTGCGGGGGGTGAGACCCGTTAATGGAGAAAACCTGTAAATGGCACAAAAAATTCACAATTGACAAAATTTTCTCCAAATTTTTTGAAATTTGGCCTGAGAGTCCCCAATAAAGTACCATGCTCAGTAAAAGAGGCTTTGGCCAAAATTTGGAGTGGATCGGGCCTTTTCAGTCGTTTTAGTGCCTTGGCCAACCTCCTTGGATCTGGCGATTGCAATTTTGACATTTCTCTAAAACCATGACACCTGTGCAAAAAGTGAAGGAGGTTTTTCTTCTTTGGCATGTTATGGACAAAAACCTCTCTCCGTTTTCCAAAATTCATCTTTATTTCTTTGGAACATCATTTGAGTGCGACTTGTCCCGATGTGTGAAACAAGGAATTTTGTCGAAATGGAGCGAAATGAAGGGGATAGGGGGCTTCTGAATTCTTGGGGAAATTTTTGGGAGTGGGGAGGGATGTTAAGAAGCAGGGGAAAGTGAAATATTAGATATTGAGCGAGGGGAAGGAGTCCAAAAGGGCAAAACACAGGCCAAACCTAGAAAATTGCCAGGTTGTAGCTATAAACTAGGGCTTGTGCAAAAATGAGGAATTTGGGGGATCTAAGGGATGTGAAGCATTTGATAGGGTATTTTAAGGATAGGGGAAGGTTTATGAACATCAGGATACAAGTTTTACCGATGGTTTGACCGTCCAAGAGAAATTAGCTTTCGAAACCCTAGGAGAGGGAAATGACCTTACCTAGGCGCAACTGAAGCATGGACAAGATGTAAAATGACTCATTAGACACTGAGATGATAATGAAAACCCTATGAATGATGATAGAATCAGCTGAATAGTGACATAGACCGACATTTGGACAAATTTAGAAGGAGTGAAAGCAAACCCTAGACCTAATGCCTAGTGACCAAATTTTGCTTGAAAACTCTTTGAAATGACAAAATTTGACCTTGACAGTCTGAGACCACTTTGTAAGAGAATATTTGATCACTGGAGGAAGGCTGGAAAGACTGACACTAACAACTTGGATCGTGCAGGAAGCCTGTTCCTATACCAGTGCATGTAGTTTCCCACACTCTAGTTCAGTTATTCCTTTCATCGCAAATATTGCATTTCTCTTACTGCTAAGCATTTTAAGTTGTTTTTGCAAGAAAATATATTATTAATTTCAGTAATCATCCTTAACATTAAGAGTGCATTTCTAAAGGATTTCAGAATGATTACATGAATTTATCATAGACACTTTATACTTTCATTTTATGACTTATGAACAAAGAACATAAACATTTTAAGTGGATTGTCGAAGCTAGCTAATACATGTAGATCACTTAGACTACTGCTTTGATTACTTCGAGTTGCTTTCATTTCATGAAGTTTACTTCCATCACAAGATTTAATTAATTAAAGCATTTCTTTTCCATAGATAAGGTCTCTCAGGATTTCATTTGAAATTGTAATTATTTTCAACACATCTTTCAATCTTTTCGAAAGTAAATTGGAAACTCTGGTGAAGGAAACTTTGCCTTGGTGCAAGAGTTGGTCTGTTGTCACAAAAACAGGGTGCTCTAAGCCCTAAGGCTTAGAGCACTTCAACAAAGACATAAATCTTCAGTGAGGGAGGTAAAATATACTTTTACACAGAGGCACTGTACCTGCACTAGTGCAAGAAGATTGCAATAGTACAAGAACAGGTTGTTGTATAGAAGGAAGATCAAGACTATTAGCCATATATCTGAAGATAAACATAGCATTTCATTTCATCATTTAAGATTGCTTCCAGTTGTATAAAAACTCCTTTACTTGATTTACTTACAAATTGTTCTTTTACATTCCATCACTAGAGTTGCTTTGGTGTCAATTACCTTTAAGATTGTTTTTTGTCTGATTTTGCAAACATTTCCTTTAAGAAGTAGGATTAGGAATAGGAAAATTTCACACCACTTCTGGCATTTCCTGTGCTTTGCCTCTAAGTTTACGAAACCACCAGGTTGTTAAATTAAGTGTTGAGGAGTTTACTTAATCACAATTCTTTCACCCAACATTTTGGCACAGTTACTAGGGAGGCGATTTGAATTGGTAGAATTTTCCATTTTTTTGCAATAGGGGCAAGTCTACTATTATTTTTTCTACAATGTGCTTCTATTGTTTGAAGGAATTGATAGGTGTTGATTTATTTTTTTGAAAATTGCAGTTTTTATTCAAATTTCATTTTGTCATTTTTTTTAAATGAATGCCTAAAAGAGGTAGGGGTCTGAAGCCCACTAGGGGCCAAAGAAATACTGACAAATATGAAACCAAATCTCATATTGGGCCTTCTTTTGTAGGTAGAAATTCCAAACAAACTCAGAGTCATCACGCAAGAACAGTCCACTTGGGCTCTGGTAGCAGTGGTCCAGGTGTGACACAGGCCATAAAAGGGAAGAAGGGGACTATTGGAATCCATAGTCAGCCTTCTCAACCTGTTGAGAGAGGTTTGTGTGGAAAAATAAAATGGAAGATGAGGAAGACCATGCAGAAGGAAGTGGTGAAAATCAGGTAGATGATGAACAATCCACTTTCGGATTCCCGATTGTGAATCCTAATACACAAGTATAGATGAAAAATATTTCACCATCAGCTCTTCCTCATTTCTATGGTAAGGTAGATGAAGACCCAGAATCTTTCTTATTTGATTTTGATATTTTTTGTACAAGTTATGATTATTCATCTAATGCCCAGAAGTTAAATTTGTTTCCTGTAACTCTCAACGATGCAGCACTCTGTTGGTTCATAGGACTAGGAGGAAACACTAAAACTTCTTGGGAGAAAATTAAGAGAGTTTTCTTATTGAAATATCAAGAATATTATAAAACTAGAGATATTCAAGATAAAATCATTACTATTGTGCAAAATGATGATGAGATGCTAGAGGACTACTTGGAGATATTCCTGTACATCCTCCAAAGATCAAAGCACAAATTTGATCTAAGTACCATTAGAACCTTGTTATTACGTGGGCTTATTGATGATGCTATGAATAATCTAAACCTGTTAGGCTAAGGGGATTTTCTCAAAACCTTTTGATGAGATTTGTGACTTGTGTACGAAATTCTCGAGGAACCAATATAGATCTGGTAAAGGAATTTAGAATAGAAACAGGAAAACCGAATCTACTAATGCTATTATTATTGGATTAGAAAACAAAATGGACAATATGAAAATTGAAATAATGAATATTGTTAGTAAAAAAATAGACTCTTTCATGTTTTTAGCAAAAACTTGTAGAAGAGCAAGAGTCGTTGTCTATTTTCTGTCTAATATGTAGAAGAAAGCATCCTTTAAGAGAATTTCCTCTCAATATTAAAGAAACTAATAAATGTGCAATTTGTACAGAGAACCATGCTATAGAAAAATGTCCCTCAATACCTAGGCTTAAAGTTGTAGTTGAGGGAGGACAACCTGAAGCTAAATCACTGCATGCTATGGGAGAACGATTAAATTGGCCTCAAGTAAGTGCAGGTATGGTTCTTGAACCTCCACCACATTTTTTCGGTTATAATGCATACTCATATTCCTATCCTAACACTGGTCACTCTCAACATTGGTAGCATGGGAACCAATATCAATATGGACAACCCTCCCAATCTTGGCAACAATGATGGAGAGCGCCAAACCATTCACATCATTCCTATTCTGCACCTATGCAATCATACCCTCCTATATATGCACCTTACCCAATTCCATAACCATCATTACCTCAGCTGAGTCAACCTATGCCACCATTACCTTTACCTCCATTGTTTCGACCTTCTCAACTTCCTACTCAACCTTTACCCAACCTCAATAATAAAGCGGTACAAATGATCCATTCTATGAACTCACTTTCTTCATCCAGATATCAGTCTATGCCAGTTGGAGTCAATGATCTCCAATTGAGATCAGGGAAGGTAGTAGCCTCAGAAATGAAAAGAAACCTATGGTGATTATTGATGAGAAAGGAGAGGAGGAAACTCATGAAAATTCCGAAGAAGATGACACAATTAAACCTATACATGTAGCTTTTTAGCCCTTTCCATTTTCTTCCAACCAACGTCCCTATCTGGAGAGGTTAGTTGTGGAGAAGAAAGACCCCATTCCCGAGTCTAGCCTAGCTTTTGAGCTTAGGAACCTTTTCATAAAGGTACCTTTACTTCAAGCTATTAAAGATATCCCCATTTGTACAAAAATCATTAGGGAACTCTGTCTAAGAAGCCAGGAAGGAGAAGATTCAAACCTCAAACTATTCAATTTGTTGGTAGGGCAGCAGAGTTAATGACAGGGTGTATGCACATGGAAAAATATACCGACCCCGGAAACCCTATTGTCTCTGTTCAGATAGGTGATGTCCTTGTCTCCAATGTACTTATAGACCTAAGGGAAGCCATTAATGTTATTACCAAGTAAACCATGGATCAATTTGGATTGGTCCATATTCGTCCTACTCCCACTGTGCTTCAACTAGTAGATAGATCTAAAATCAAGCAGGAAGGGGTGTTGGATGGTGTGGTCGTTTCCCTAGAATCTTGGGAATATCTCACAGATTTCATTGTGCTTCGGCCAAAGAATCCTGTGGGAGGACATCCCTTGATCTTGGGATGACCATGACTTGCAACGGCTAATGCTTATATCGAATGTCATTCTGGTGATATGTATATTTCCCATGGAGATTCTAGGAAGAAGGTCACCTTGTATCCACCCACTAGATCCATTCAGGAGCTTCGAGACACATTATGGTTAGACTATAGTAGTGATGAGGAGACTCATCTTGTTTCCTTGATACATCAGAATGTTGAGTTCTCGCGGGAGGGTGAGATTAAGGACTTCCTGAAAAATATAGACACCATGCCTAATTTTGAGTCATTAATTCAGTTTTTTAGTTTAGATTTTCAGGAAAGATATGACTCTCTACCTCCATCACCACCATCTCTAATGACTCCTTCATGTACTTTTGAGCCTAATACCACTCTTGTTGAGACTATTCCAGGTAAATCCTTGTATATCAGTTTAGACTTGGATCCTTCCCAGCAAGAGCAACTTGTGAATTTGTTGCGGACCCATCTTGATGCCTTTGCATGGGGTTATGAAGATATGAAAGGCACCCCTCCTGAAACTTGTACACACCATATTTATATTCAAGATGGAGCCCGACTTGTTTGACAACCCCAAAGGTGAATGAACCAAGCTCTAAGAGACATTGTAAAGGAAGAATTGCAAAAATTCTTAGATGTTGACTTTATCTATCCCATTTCTAATAGCTAGTGGGTCTCTCCATTAGTATTAGTCCTGAAAAAACATGGGATATGGTGCATTTGTATTGACTACATAGAATTGAACAAGGCCACTCTCAAAGGTTACTGCCCCCTTCCTTTCATCAATCAGGTACTCGATACCCTTGTTGGTAAGAAGTACTTTTCTTTTCTAGATGGCTTTAGCAGATATAACTAGATATAGATAGCACTCGAGGATCAAGACAAAACCACTTTTACATGTCCATGGGGTAAATTTTCTTACCAAGTGCTTCCCTTTGGACTATGTAACACCCTGGCTACCTTTCAAAGGGAAGTCTTGGCTATTTTTGCTGACCTTGAGTGTGTAGAAATCTGTATGGATGACTTCTCTGTGTTTGGTGATTCATTTTAGTAAGCCCTCAAGAATCTATAAAAAGTGCTTCTTCGCTGCCAGGAAGCTCATCTCACCTTGATTAACAAGAAATGTAGGTTAATGTGCAAGGTAGGGGTAGTTCTTGTCCATCTTATTTCCGACAAAGGTATCCAGGTTGACCCTGCAAAAATAGAAGTCATTTTGAGTCTCCCTATACCCAAAACTCAAAGGGAAGTGAGAGGTTTTATAGGACATGCGAGCTACTATAGGATATTCATTGAGAATCTATCAAAGATATCTACCCCCTTTTTTTGAATTTTGGGTAAGGATAGTGAGTTTTCTTGGTCCACAGGTTGCCAACAGTCCTTTGAGACATTAAAGAAAAATTAGTCTAGTAACTAGTTTTGAGAGGACCAAACTACTCCCTAGCATTTCATATTTCCTCTGATGCCTCAGATACTACTATTGGCGCAGGTTTAGGACAAAAAGAATACAAACAATCTTATGCTATTTATTTCAATAGTAAAAACTTGTCACAGGATGAACTCAATTATATGACTACCGAGAAAGAGTTTTTAGTTGTAATTTTTTCCATTAATAAATTCAAACATTATATTACAGGATATGAAGTCTTTGTGCATACTGATCATTCTGTAATAAGATATTTGATGAATAAACCATTAAATAGTGGTAGAGTGACTTAGTGGTTACTATTGTTATAGGAATTTAATATTACTATTATTGATAGACCGGGAAAATCAAATGTAGTAGAAGATTATCTTTCAAGGTTAAATAATCCTGGTGAAGCAATTCTTGTTGATGATGATTTTCCTAACAAACATCCTTTTGTTGTGTCAATAAAATCCCCATGGTTTGCTGACATAGCTAACTATTTAGTCACTAGAAAATTACCACCTCACTTATTCATTTGTGAAAAGCGGAATATCATACAAAAAGTGTTCATATTCTTGGATCCAAGGAGACCTATTTTACACCAGAGCAGATCCCATTATTCGTAGATGTGTAAGAGAGGAATAAGTGTTTGATATTTTAAAATCTACCCATGATGAACCTTGTAAGGGTCACTTTTCCAATAAGTGGACTGCATACAAAGTGTTACAAGCTAGCTATTTTTTGCCTTCCTTGTTTGAGGATGCCAAACAACATGTCAAGCAGTGTGATAACTGCCAAAGAGTCGGCCAGCCTAATCAAACCAATGAAATTCCTTTATGTCCTTAGGTTATGATTGATCCTTTAGGAAAATGGGCCATTGATTTCATAGGACCAATAAATCCAACATCATCAAATAAAAAACATATTTTGGTTTGTACAGATTTTGTTACAAAATGGGTAGAAGGTAAAGTTGTTTCTTTTGCTACTGAAAGAGTTGTTGTTGAATTTATTTTTACCGAAACCTTTACTAGATTTGGTGTGCCTAGAGAAATTATTTTTGACAATGGACTACACTTTATTTCTAATCTGATATAGGGTTTGATGGAGCAGTACAAAATATGGCATAGGAAATCTACACTGTATCACCCACAAGCAAATGGTCAAGTTCAGTCCACGAATAAGATGACTGAGTCCATCCTCACAAAAATGGTAAATATGCACAGAAAGGATTGGGATGACAAATTACAAGAAGCATCGTGGGCATATCGAACCACTTGGAGAAATGGCACAAGACACACACCATATGAGATGGTGTATAGAAAACAAGTCCTCTTGCCGATAGAATTCCAGATCAAGATTTTCAGGACTGTAGTCCAATTGGGCTTGGATCTGTCTGAAGCACAATAGCAGTGTCTTCTACAATTGAATGAGTTAGATGAATTCTGAAGGGATGTTGTTCAAAAGAACGTCTTGGTTTAATAGCAGTGCAAGAAGTGGCATGACAAGTCCATTCGGAAGAAGAAATTCCAACCAGGTGATTTGGTACTCCTCTCTGATTCTAGATTCAAATATTTTAAAGTAAAATTCCATACACGTTGGATGGGACCCTATGAGGTGGTTAAAGTGTTCAAAAATGGAGCAGAAGAAATCCAAACTATTGATGGACAAAATTATGTGTTCTAGGTAAATGGGCTTAGATTGAAGCTATATTTTCAGCCCCTTACTAAAGGAGATTTAATGCATTAAGTCCAACAACCATTTGAAAAGGAGTTGGTAGGTGGTAACACCAACCTGTGGAAGATTTGATTCCTTCTTGTCCTTATTAAAAAATAATAAAAGAAAAAAAAATGACAAAAATAAAAAGTATAAAAATAAATAAAAATTTTTGTAATTATGAAAATAATTTGACTGGCATGATTGCAGAAGGATCAACCTAAAAGCCAGCATGTTGGTAGGAAGATCGAAATTTTAATAAAAAGGGAATGTTACTTGATCTTTTAGATATGTTGTCTTCCACCAAGAAGAAGCAGGTTCACAAAATGGAGCATGTACCCAAGTTTGGGGTAACAAGCATGGAAATTTGTATTCAAGTAAACGCTTGCTTCCCGCTGCAATTACTTTTTCCTGCACTAGTGCAGGAATATTTCAAGGTAAATTTTTTTTCTTTCTTCTATTTCCCATTTCGAAATTTCCCACTAGTTTCTTTTCTAAAATCCCCAATGAATTACCTTCCTCTTTCTTGTAAGAAAACTACACTTGCCCGATTTTGTAAAATCCCTCTTTTCCCTTGAATTTTTTTCCACATCCCATTTCATTTATCCCCCTTGGTGATATTGTTTCTGAAATCCCTATTGTAATGTTCCTTCCCATTCAATTTTTTTTTTACCCCCTTCCCACTTCTTTATTACCTCATAAATTGATTGCAGAATTTGATGCAATAAATCCAAAAGGCATGTTCATGAAACACCAAGGGATGGCAAATAAAACATTTCGTGTATATTGAGGAAGAAAAAATTAGTCCAGCTACATAATTGTGTTCTATTAGAATTTTTTGTTTTGGTAAAAGTCCCTGGTGCAAGATGCGTAGTGCAAGCAGGTTTAGTGCAGGAATGCAACTGACTGTGAAAGCAAGTGTAAAATAAAATTCACACAATCCAGGAGTGTCTTATAAAGGATGTTTATGGATCTTTATTTTCCTGCACATGAGTACTAATATATCATAGCATTGCATGTTTCAATTAATACTCTGTTTCATCATTTACTGACTTAGGAAAAAAATTTAAAGTGCAAGGTGTATAGGGTTCTGAAATCTAAATTTTTTAATAAGTGTTGAAGTATGTCTTGATTAAATTACGAGGCAGACTGTGGGATAGTACTGTTTTCCGATAGCCTATATTCACCTTCCTTGAAATAATTTCACATTACTTGTTCATTATTACCTTACCCCGTAACCCAATCATTGTAACCGTTGCACCCCCGCTGCATAAACCTCCACTACACCCAATCATTATGACTCACCTACAACGGGTTGATATGAATCTAAACCTAATACGAAGAGTTGTTTTCATCATGACCGGGTCAGTGGGACTGAAAAGATGGAATGTGACGAACCTCCATCATAAAGCTCTCGGCAAGCGTTTTTGTCACTCACTGGAATTATTTTGAGGTTGTGACCGTAAAGGTTGAAGTGAAATTCGACATGGCACCCATAAGGAGTGAGCCATTGTCTTTACAAGAGATTGAGCAAATAGTAGAATACCGAAACAGTCTTGCACTATTGCAAGAATCCGTGTTCCTACCATTTTTACAGAAGTTTGACAGGTTCAACATGGCTGTGGTACTGGAGTTTGCGAAGACATTCAAAGGAGGCTAAGTCAAGGTTAGCTCATTGAAGTTCGAAGTCACAGAGGAGTCTATTGCACAAGCTACAGACTTGCCACTTATAGGGGAGAATTGGTTTAAAAAGGAGTGGCTCAGGAGGAAACGATGGCACCAGTTCATGGTTGACAAGAAGATTAAGGTTTACTGGAGGAAGAGACTTCCACAGAGTGCCTTGATCGGGAAGTGGCAAGACCTACTATTCATACTGCATAAATTTATGACTGGTGAGGGGTGTTACACATTGGCATTTGTATATCACCTTTGGTTGTTGCTACACTTCGAGTCGATAAAATTGATTAATTTCCCTTACTATCTGCTCAGAAGTCTTGAGAAAATGGCGAAAGGCATGCAGAGTGGGAATGCAAGCCAAGTAGCAAGAAAGCTATACCATCATGGGCTTATCAGGATCCTAGTCAAGAAGAAGTTGGAAGAAAAAGGAGTAACTTGGGGAGCATTCCTAAAAGAGTTTTGGGCAAGGAGTGTAGGGAAGTCTACTAGCATGAGTACAAGTAAGAAAAGGAAAGCAAAGACATCATCTCCTGCCGAGAAGAAAGGTGAAAGCACAACGATGCAATCAGGGAGGAAGACTTTTGAAAACACTCCACCCTCGGCTAAGAAAAGAAAGACCAGAACCTCGGTGAGGAAGAAGACAGTCTCACAAGGGATAAACCAATTGAGCTCTCTAATTATAATTCATGATCGCCCCAAGTTTCCCCTAAAGTTCATAACCTTTCAGTGCTTGCAGATGCAGCAACACACACCATGGAAGATGAAGAGAACGAAAAAGGCGACGTATTGTTGTCAACTTTTATCAACAGATTAAGGGAGAGGAAGATGACGCCGAGTATAGGTGAAGTCCAAGCAAAGGGTCATGAGGATGAAGAGGAACAACATATAGAGACCCTCAATAATTTCAGTGAAACAGACATTGATACCCTCAATAATTTTGAGGAGCGGGGTGCTAAAGCCCCTATTGTTTTAGAAGAACGAGGTACTAAAGCCCATATAGTTTTAGAAAGATAGGGTACTAAATCCCTTGCCGGGTCAAATGGATAGGGTACTGAATCCCCCCAGGAACTAGAAGGACAGGGCATTGAAAACCTTGAGGAATTGAGTGCACAAGGTACTGAAACCCTTGGAACGAAGGTTGTGGAGGGCATCGAAACCCTCGGTGACAAGGAAACCCTGAGTGCAGAAACCTTCAGCAACATCATAATGCAAACATTCGATGGCCTTAACCTTGACAACGATGGGACCTGTTTCGAGTCCGTTGCAGAGAAGACATTTACACCTGAAGACCTAAGCACGGAGCCCTCCACTCTCTACCTCAATAGACAAATAGTAGATTTGGAGCAGCAAGTTCATGACCTGGAGGCTTTGAACTAGGTCATGAAGGAGAAAAATTGACAGAAGCAAAGCGAGGTAGAGCTACTTGCAGAGATAAAAAGGTAGAAGCAGCAAGTAAAAGTATGGAAGTATTGGGCTTCCAAATGATTCAAACACCTCAATAAGGTGACTAATCAACTGAGAAGAGCCCGAGGTAAAAATTCGAAGATAGTGAAAGCAGGAATAAGCATTGAAGTTTAGGATTGAGAGTTGGCCACTCATTTTTTTAGGAGTTTTTGTAGAAGGTAAAATGTTGTGTGAGGACACACAACAACCTAGGGATGGGAGGATTTTGGTGTCCCAAGTTGCTCTATTTTTACCCCATTCCCATAAACATTAACCTCTGTTTTATCTCGACTTAAACCTCTCTTTCCTGCACTAGTCCAAGATAACTACCTATTCTTGCATATGCTTCGTATCTTACATTAAGATTTATTAAAGTGCTTTATTAATCATTTTTACATAGATTTCATGCCTATTAAGTACCTCTTGTAACTTATGTTAATTTCCTAGAAGTAATTGAGAAACTAAGTGTTAATTATGAGTTAGCATGATCAGTGCAGGAAGATTCCTGCACTGCCAACGATGATTCTTTCAAGATTTTCGTGAGATGAATCTTTCCATGCAAACGTTTTGATCCATGACTCCGAGTTTGGTTGTTGATTAACTGAGGATGGATACCAGTGGCCCACAGTTAGGGATATTTTCCAAGGATGGTCTACGTCCAGCGAAGAACTTGTTCTATTATAACTGATAGCCAATTTTGTAATGTTTGGTTGTTAGTCCGTTTGGTCGAAAGACCTGAATAGGAAAATGACTATAATTAGTGGAATATGGCTAAGGCCAAAAGAATGTATAAAATGTAGAATATAGGTAGAACTAGCTAGCGATACTTAGGTTGTAATCATTTTCTATGTAATTTGGTATCGCCCTCAACTCTGGGTTAGACTCACACTACCATGCACATTTGTTGATGAAGTAACACAAGGAACTCGCCATGTAATTCATACGCTCTGTTTAATCTATCTTTCATGGGTACTTGAGTGGTGAATCGTCTCGCTTTTTAAACAGGAAACGAGCTGGTTAGCTAGGGCCCAACCAACCTAGCTCGTTTACACTTGTGCTTTTGTCATTTGGAAATATTGTGTGAATATTTCCCTTTGCAGCTGGATGGTGTGAACAATTTTTATATTTACTTCTAAAGCTCTGATTTAAATCTATTTTGTAGTAAAGTGTGAGCGGATCTGTGGCTTGGAAGTTGATTGAGTTTATTTCTTTCTTGTAATTCCTTTCTTGCATTTCTTTACTCACAATTATGGTCTCGATTTGCTTCTGCTTGGATCGTGTAGGAAGCCTCTTCCTGTACCAGTGCATGTAGTTTCCTGCACTCTGGTTCAGTTATTCCTTTCACAGCAAATATTGCATTTCTCTTACTGCTTACCATTTTAAGTTGTTTCTGCAAGAAAATATATTATTAATTTCAGTAATCATCCTTAACATTAAGAGTGCATTTCTGAAGGATTTGAGAACAATTACATGAATTTATCATAGACACTTTATACTTGCATTTTATGACTTATGAACAAAGAACATAAACATTTTAAGTGGATTGTCGAAGCTAGCTGATACATGTAGATCACTTAGACTATTGCTTTGATTACTTTGAGTTGCTTTCATTTCATGAAGTTTACTTCCATTGCAAGATTTAATTAATTAAAGCATTTCTTTTCCATAGATAATTTATCTCAGAATTTCGTTTGCAATTGCAATTATTTTCAGCACATCTTTCAATCTTTTCGAAAGTAAATTGGAAACTTTGGTGAAGGAAACTCTGCCTCGGTGCAAGAGCTGGTCTCTTGTCATAGAAATAGAGTGCTCTAAGCCTTGAGGCTTAGAGCACCTCCACAAAGACATAAATATTCAGTAAGGGAGGTAAAATATACTTTTACATAGAGGCACTGTACCTGCACTAGTGCAAGAAGATTGCAATAGTACAAGAACAGGTTGTTTGTGTAGAAGGAAGATCAAGAGGAAAATAGATCTCTGCAAGGGCCCACTTGTTAGACTGTTAGCCATCTATCTGAAGATAAACATAGCATTTCATTCCAACATTTAAGATTGCTTCCAGTTGTGTGAAAACTCCTTTACTTGATTTACTTGCAAATTGTTCTTTTACATTCCAGCACTAGAGTTGCTTTGGTGTCAATTACCTTTAAGATTGTTTTCTGTTTGATTCTGCAAACATTTCCTTTAAGAAGTAGGATTAGGAATAGGAAAATTTCATACCACTTCTGGCATTGCCTGTGCTTTGTCTCTAAGTTTACGAAACCCCCAGGTTGACAATTAAGTGTTGAGGAGTTTTCTTAAGCGCAATTCCTGCACCCAACTTTTTTGCATTGTTGCCAGGGAGGTGATTTGAATTTGTAAGAATTTTCCATTTTTTTGCAATAGGGGTAAGTCTGCTATTATTTTTTCTGTAGTGTGCTTCTATTGTTTGAAGGAATTTATAGGTGTTGATTTATTTTTTTGAAAATTGCATTTTTTATTCGAATTTTGTTTTGTTGTTTTTTAAAATGAATGCCTAAAAGAGGTAGGGGTCTAAAGCCCACTGAGGGCCAAAGAAATACTGACAAATCTTAAACCAAATCTCATATTGGGCCTTCTTTTTCAGGTAGAAATTCCAAACAAACTTAGACTCATCACACAGGAACAGTCCACTTGGGCTCTGGTAGTAGTGGCCCAAGTGTGACACAGCCCATAAAGGGGAAGAAGGGGACTATTGGAATCCATAGTTAGCCTTCTCAGCCTGTTTAGAGGGGTTTGTGTGGAAGAACAACAATGGAAGATGAGGAATACCATGCAGAAGGAAGTGGTGAAAATCTAGTAACTAAGGAACAATCCACTTTCGGATTCCCTATTATGAATCCTAATACACAAGTACAAATGAAAAATATTTCACCGTCAACTCTTCTGGCTCATTTATATGGTAAGATACATGAAGACCCAGACTCTATCTTATTTGAGTTTGATATTTTGTGTAGAAGTTATGATTATTCATCTAATGCCCAAAAGTTAAAGTTGTTTCCTACAACTCTCAAGGATGCAACACTCCGTTGGTTCATGGGACTAGGAGGAAACACTATAACTTCTTGGAAGAAAATGAAGAGAGTTTTCTTATCAAAATATCAGGAATATTATAAAACTAGAGATTTCAAGATGAAATCTTTACTATTGTGCAAAATGATGATGAGATGCTAGAGGACTACTTGGAGAGATTCCTGTACATCCTCCAAAGGTCAAAGCACAAATTTGATCTAAGTACCATTAGAACCTTGTTCTTACGTGGGCTTACTGATGATGCTAGGAATAATCTAAATCTGTTAGGACAAGGGGATATTGCTCAAAAACCTTTTGATGAATAATATGGGTCAAATTGGAATTAATATATATTAAATTTATGCAAAATTTATTAATGAAATGAAATTAATATTAAAAGATATGATTTAAGGTGAGGAAATTAATTATTAAACACCAAATATTTAATGAAATCGGAATAAAATTAAATTATAGAAAACAAAAAGGAAATGAGATTGAAAAAGAAATATATAATAGAATCTAAATACATTTGATTTAATGCAATAAGAAGGAATACATGGGGAATTATAAATTAAAGATATATGGGATGAACAAGAGGGATGAGAAAGAAAGAATGAAAGTAAGGGATAGGAAAAAGAGGAAGGAAAGGGAGAGAGGAAGAAGGGTCTATGACTTGTGCAGAAAATTATCGAAGAACTAATATAGATCCGGTAAAGGAATTCAGAATAGAAACAGGAAAACTGAATCTACTGATGCTATGATTATTGGATTAGAAAAAGAAATGGACAATATGAAAATTGAAATAATGAATATTGTTAGTAAACAAATAGACTTTTTGAAGTTTCAGCAAAAACTTGTAGAAGAGAAAGAGTCATTGTAGAAGAAAGCATCCTTTAAGAGAATGTCCTCTCAATATTAAAGAAACTAATAATGTAAAATTTGTGCAGAGAACCATGCTATAGAAAAATGTCCCTCCATAACTAGGCTTAAAGTTGTACTTGAGGGAGGACAACCTAAAGCTGAATCATTGTGTGCTGTGGGAGCGTGAAGAAATTGGCCTCAGGTAAGTGCAGGTATGGTTCCTAAACCTCCACCACATTTTTTTGGTTATAATGCACACTCATATTCCTAACCTAACACTGGTCACTCTCAACATTGGTAGCATGGGAACCAATATTAGTATGGATGACCCTCCCAATCTTAGTGACAAGGATGGAGAGGGCCAAACCATTCACATCATTCACATCATTCCTATCCTACACCTATGCAATCATACCCTCCTACATATGCAGCTTACCTAATGCCACAACCATCATTACCTCAGCTGAGTCAACCTATGCCACCATTGCCTTTACCTCCACTGTTTCGAGCTTCTCAGTTTCCTGCTCAACCTTTACCCAACCCCAATAATAAAGTGGTACAAATGATCCATTCTATGAACTTGCTTTCTTCATCCAGATATCAGTCTATGCCAGTTGGATTCAATGATCTCAAATTGAGATCAGGGAATGTAGTAACCTCAAAAAATCAGAAGCAGCTTATGGTGATTATCAATGAGAAAGGAGAGGAGGAAACTCTTGACCATTCCAAAGAATATGACACCATTCAGCCTATCCTTGTACCTTTTGAGCCCTTACCATGTTCTTCTAACTGACCTCCCTATCTAGAGAGGTTAGTTGGGGAGAAGAAAGTCCCCATTCCTTAGTCTAGCCTAGCTTTTGAGTTTTGGAACCTTTTCATAGGAGTAACTTTTTTCCAAGCTATTAAATAGATCCCCATTTGTACAAAAATCATTAGGGAACTTTATCTCAAGAAGTGAGGAACAAGAATATTAGAACCTCAAACTATTCAATTTGTTGGTAGGGTAGCAAAGTTAATGACGGGGTGTATGCACATGGAAAAATATACCAACCCCAGAAACCCTGTTGTCTCTGTTCAGATTGATGATGTCCTTGTCTCCAATGTACTTATAGACTTAGGGGAAACCATTAATGTTATGACCAAGCAAACCATGGATCAACTTGGATTGGTCCATATTCATCCTACTCACATAGTGCTTGAACTAGCAGATAGATCTAAAATCAAGCCGAAAGGGGTGTTGGATGATGTGGTTGTTTCCCTAGACTCTTGGGAATATCCCACAGATTTCATTGTTCTTCAACCAAATAATCTTGTTGGAAGACATCCCTTGATCTTAGGATGACCATGGCTTGCTACGACTGATTCTTATGTCGAAGGTCATTCTGGTGATATGTATATTTCCCATGGAGATTACAGGAAGAAGGTCATCTTTTATCCACCCACTAGATCCATTCAGGAGCTCCGAGACACTTTATGGTTAGACTACAATAATGATGAGGAGACTCGGCTTGTTTTCATGATACATCAGAACATTGAGTCCTTGCAGGAGGGAGAGATTCAAGACTTCCTAAATAATCTAGACACCATGCCTAATTTTGAGTCATTTAGTCAGATTTTTAGTCTAGATTTTCATGAAAGATATGACTCTCTACCTTCATCACCACCATCTCTAGTGACACCTTTGTTTAATCTTGAGCCTAATACCACTTCTGTTGGGATTAGTCCAAGTAAATTCTTGTGTATCAATTTAGGCTGGGATCCTTCCCAGCAAGAGCAGCTTATGAATTTGTTATGAAACCATCTTGATTCCTTTGCATGGGGTTATGAAGATATGAAAGGCATCCCTCCTGAAAATTGTACACACCATATTTATATTCAAGATAGAGCCTGACCTATCCAACAACCCCAAAGGGGAATGAACCCAACCCTAAGAGACGTTGTAAAGGAAGAATTGTAAAAACTCTTAGATGTTGATTTTATCTATTCTGAGTATTAGTACCGAAAAAAGATGGGAGATAGCGCATTTGTATTGACTATAGAGAATTGAAGAAGGCCAATCTTAATGATTCATTCCCCCTTCCTTTTATCAATCAGGTACTCAATACCCTTGCTCGTAAGGAGTATTTTTCTTTTCTAGACAACTTTAATGGATATAACCAAATATAGATAGCAACCAAGGATCAAGACGAAACCACTTTTACATGTCCATGGGGTACATTTGCTTACCAAGTACTTCCCTTTGGGCTATGTAATGCCCTAGCTACCTTTCAAAGGGAATTCTTGGTTATTTTTGCTGACCTTGAGTGTGTAGAAATCTATATGGATGACTTCTCTGTGTTTGGTGATTCATTTCAAGAAGCCCTCAAGAATCTAGAAAAAGTGC
The DNA here is from genome assembly GCA_031772625.1 of Pinus tabuliformis. NCBI lineage: Eukaryota > Viridiplantae > Streptophyta > Pinopsida > Pinales > Pinaceae > Pinus > Pinus tabuliformis. The sequence continues at coordinate 471,373,469 of CM062813.1, read as the reverse complement.
TTCTTCACTGCCAAGAAGCTCATCTCGCCTTGAGTGAAAGGAAATACAGATTAATCTACAAGGAAGGGGTGGTTCTTGGCCATATTATTTCCAACAAAGTTATCCAAGTTGACCCTGCAAAAAAAGAAGTCATTTTGAGTCTCCCTATACCCAAAACTCAAAGGGAAGTGAGAGGTTTTATAGGACATGCAGGCTACTATAGGAGATTCATTGAGAATTTCTCAAGGATAGCTACCCCCCTTTTTCAACTTTTGGCTAAGGATAGTGACTTTTCTTGGTCCACAGGTTGCCAACAATCCTTTGAGACATTGAAAGAAAAATTAGTCCTAGCACCATTTTTTAGAGGACCAAGTTGGTCCCTATCATTTCATATTTCCTCTGATGCCTGAGATAATGCTATTGGTGCAACTTTAGGACAAGAAGAAGACAAACAATGTTATGCTATTTATTTCATTAGTAAAAACTTGTCACCCGCCGAACTCAATTATACAGTTACCAAGAAACAATTTTTAGTTGTAATTTTTTCCATTAATAAATTCAAACATTATATTACAGGATATGAAGTCTTTGTGCATACAGATCATTTCGCAATAAGATATTTGATGAATAAACCATTAACTAGCAATAGAGTGACTAGGTGGTTACTATTGTTATAGGAATTTAATATTATTTGTTGATAGACCGGGAAAATCAAATGTAGTAGCAGATTATCTTTCACGGTTAAATAATCCTGGTGAAGCAATTCTTCTTGATGATGATTTTCCTGATGGACATCTTTTTGTTGTGTCAACAAAATCCCCATGGTTTGCTAACATAGATAACTATTTAGTCACTAGAAAATTACCACCTCACTTATCCGCTCGTGAAAAGCAGAATATCATACAGAAAAGTGTCACATATTCCTGGATCCAAGTAGACCTCTTTTACACTGGAGTAGATCTCATTATCTGTAGATGTGTAAGAGAGAAAAAAGTGTTTGATATTTTAAAATCTACCGATGATGAAACTTGCGGGGGTCACTTCGGTGATAAGCGGACTACATACAAAGTGTTACAAGCTAGCTATTTTTGACCTTCCTTGTTTAAGGATGCCAAACAATATGTCAAGCAGTGTGAGAGTTGTCAGCGAGTTGGCTGCCTAATCAAACCAATGAAATGCCTTTATGTCCTCAGGTTATTATTGAGCCTTTTGAAAAATGGGCCATTGATTTCGTAGGACCAATAAATCAAACATCGTCAAATAAAAAGCATATTTTGGTTTGTATAGATTTTGTTACGAAATGGGTAGAAGCTAAAGTTGTTTCTTTTGCTACTGAAAGAGTTGTTGTTAATTTTCTTTTTACTGAAATCTTTACTAGATTTGGTGTGCCTAGAGAAATTGTTTCTGACAATGGACCACAGTTTATTTCTAATCTGGTATAGGGTGTGATGGAGTAGTACAAAATATGGCATAGGAAATATACACCGTATCACCCGCAAGAAAATGGTAAGTGGAGTCCACGAATAAGGTGATTGAGTCCATCCTCACAAAAATGGTAAATATGCACAGAAAGGATTGGGCTAAAAAATTACCGGAAGCATTGTGGGCATATCGAACCACTTGGAGAAATAGCACATGACACACACCATATGAGCTGGTGTACGGAAAACAAGTCCTCTTGTCGATAGAATTCCAGATCAAGACTTTTAGGACTGTAGTCCAATTGGGGCTAGATCTCTCTAAAGCATAACAACAACATCTTCTACAATTGAATGAGTTAGATGAATTCCGAAGGGATGTTGTTCAACAGAACATCTTGGTTCAACAACAGTGCAAGAAGTGGCATGACAAGTCCATTCAGAAGAAGCAGTTCCAACCAGGTGATTGGGTACTCCTTTACGATTCTAGATTCAAATATTTTAAAGGAAAATTCCATACACGCTGGATGGGACCCTATGAGGTGGTCAAAGTGTTCAAAAATGGAGCAGTAGAAATCAAAACTATTGATGGACAAAATTTTGTGTTCCTCGTAAATGAGCATAGATTGAAGGTATATTTTCAGCCCCTTACTAAAGGATATTTCATGCAGAAAGTCCAATAGCCATTTGAAAAGGAGTTGGTAGGTGGTAACACCAACTTGTCGAAGATTTGATTCCTTCTTGTCCTTATTAAAAAATAAAAATAAAAATGACAAAAATAGAAAGTATAAAAATAAAAAAAAAATAAAAAAAAAAAAAAATAAAAAAAAAAAAAAATCTTGTAATTATCAAAATCAGTTGACTAAAATGATCGCATAAGGATCAACCTGAAAACCAGCATGTTGGCAGGAATATCAAAATTTTAATAAAAAGGGAATGTTACTTGATCTTTCAGACATGCTAGCTGCCACCAAGAAGAAGCAGGTTCATGAAACCGAGCACTTACCCAAGTTTGGGGTAACTAGCATGGAAATTTTTATTCAAGTAAACGCTTACTTCCCGCTGCAATTACTTTTTCCTACACCAGTGCAGGTAGATTTCAAGGTAAAAACTTTTCCTTTCTTCTATTTCCCATTTCGAAAATTTCCACTAGTTTCTTTTCTAAAATCCCCAATGAATTACCTTCCTCTTTCTTCTAAGAAAACTACCCTTGCCCGATTTCGTAAGATCCCTCTTTTCCCTTGAATTTTTTTCTGCATCCTTTTTCATTGATCCTCCTTGGTGATATTGTTTCTCGAATCCCTGTTGTAATGTTACTTCCCATTCAAAAAAATTTCTACCCCCTTCACACTATTGGGTGTGGAGCCTGATTGTCTTCTATATTCAAAGATATCGCCACATAGGACCCCAGTTTGAAATGACGTAAAATATTCGCTGCAGGGGGGGTCCAGGGGGGGCGGCTGTGACCTTTAGGAGCCCCCCCCTAGTGAGGGGTTTCGGGGGCAGCACCCCCGAAGCTAAAAACAGCTGTAAAATTGCCTTATAAAAGTATAGTAATTTCTATTCAATCTGGGCCGTTCATTAGGCGCATGATCTGACGGTAGAACTTATGTTTAGTTTAGGTTTTTTTGCCCTAGAAGGCAACCCCTCTCTTTGTATGAGGGCATTGTATTTGAGGCTATGCGATAGATGTGTATTCTCTGAGCGGGAAATAGAGAGGCGAGACTGTGAGAGAAAACAGAGGATATTACAGCGGATCTGTTGTAGGTTGTGTCTCTTCATTTTGCTGGATAATAGAAAGGAAGGACTGGCTGTTCAAGGTGGACGTAGCCCAAACTAGGTGAACCACGTATATCTGTGTCTCTCTTGTTTTATGCGCTTTCTGTATTTATATTTCTGCAATATTTTATGTGTTCCATTGCTCCATAATATATAATTTTCTAACAATTGGTATCGGAGCCGAAGTTCTATTTGGCTGATAAACTCGTAGGAAAGAAGGGTTCCTGGTTCGAGTGGGAGCAATGGCGGAAGATGGTAAGTTTAGGGTCGAGAAATTTAACGGCAAAAACTTCTCATTGTGTAAGATGCAGATGGAAGATTATCTGTATCAGAAAGATCTATACCTACCATTGGGCGGAAAATCAAATATGCCGAAGGGTATGATAGACGAAGAATGGAACCTTCTCGATAGAAAGGCACTCGGAACAATACGGTTGTGCCTTGCTGCATCAGTCGCCTTCAACATTTCGAAGGAAACCACGACAGAGGGTTTGATTCAAACGCCGTCGAAACTATATGAAAAACCCTCAGCCTCAAACAAGGTATTTCTTATGAAACGATTATTTAATATGAAGATGTCGGAAGGTGGATCTGTTGCAAACCATTTAAATGATTTTAATACAGTTACAAGTCAGTTAAGTTCTGTAGGGGTAAACTTTGATGATGAAGTTAGAGCTCTGTTATTCTTGTGCTCATTACCAGAAAGTTGGAATGGTTTGGTAATGGCCATTAGTAACTCTGTTTTTGGATCTAGTGCTTTAAAGTTTGATGATGTTTTCGGTGCTATCCTTAGCGAGGAAATGCGACGGAAAAGCTCCGGTGAGACATCGGGAAATGCTTTGAGTGCAGAGTCTAGTGGAAGAAAAATGGAAAGAGGAAAGAGCTCAGGATATCGCAGTAAATCAAGGAAAGGCAAATCCAAGTCCAGATCGGGGATAGTGTGCTGGAAATGTGGAAAGAAAGGACACCTAAAGAAAGACTGTAGATATCGGAAGGGAAAAGAAGGAGATGCACAGCAAGAAAACAATCATGAAGCAAATGTGACAGGTGAGGTGTTACAAGATGCTTTGATTCTTTCTTTCGAAAATGTTACTGATTCCTGGGTGGTAGATTCAGGGGCTTCATTCCATGCCAGACCTGATAAGAAATACTTTCATGACTATGTTCAAGGAGATTTTGGACAAGTTCGTCTAGGTGATGATAAACCCTGTAAAATCGTTGGAATGGGTAAGGTTCTTGTAAAACAACAGAATGGAAACCAATAGCTATTAAAGGATTTAAGGCATGTTCCAGATCTAAAGAAAAATCTGATTTCAACAGGGCAGTGAGGTGGTGAAGGTTGTGTGACAACTTTCACAGATAAATCTTGGAAGGTCACCAAAGGAGCCCTGGTAATAGCAAAAGGTGAAAAGGTTGGTACATTGTATTTATGCAATGGTATTTCTAACTCTGTTAATGCTTTAACTTCCAAAGGAGCAGATCCAGCATTATGGCATCATAGGCTCGGACACATGAGTGAAAAGGGGATGAAGATTCTTCAATCAAGGAATTTGTTGCCAGGTTTGAAGAATGTTGATTTGGACTTCTGTGAGAATTGCATTTATGGAAAACATAAGAGAGCCAGATTTCTCAGAGTTGGGAAAGAAAAGAAGAATGAAAAATTAGAGCTTGTGCATACAGATGTATGGGGACCTGCTCAGGTATCATCTCTCGGTGGCTCTCGTTATTATGTTACTTTTATTGATGATGCAACTAGAAAAACTTGGATTTATTGTATTAAGTATAAATCTGATGTATTTGATACTTTCAAGAAATGGAAAGCTTTGGTTGAGATTGAGACAGGAAAGAAATTGAAGTGTCTTAGATCAGACAATGGAGGTGAATACTGCAGCAAAGAATTTGATAGGTACTGTTCTGAGCATGGAATTTGCAGAGAGAAGACAGTTGCAAGAACACCACAAGAAAATGGTGTGTCAGAAAGGATGAACAGAAAAATCATGGAGCGTGCAAGGTGCATGAGATTGCATGCAGGATTGCCTTTGTAGTGTTGGGCAGATGCTGTAGATACTGCTGTTTATGTAATAAACAGAGGGCTTTCAAGTTCCTTGGATGGTGGTGTTCCAGAGGAAGCATGGATAGGTAAAAGGGTAAACTACTCTATTTTAAAGCCTTTTGGTTGTGATGCCTTTGTCCATATTGATAAAGAAAATAGAACAAAGCCTGAGGCAAAGTCAAAGAAATGTACCTTTATTGGATATGGTGTTAATGATTTTGGTTATCGCTTATATGATTACGAAAATCACAAAATCATTAGGAGCAGAGATGTAATATTCAATGAAAAGGTCTTGTATAAGAATCAGTTGCAGGAAAAGAAACAGGAAAAGGAAACCAAGGAATACGCAGTTCCTGATGAAATCGCTGAAAAAGTAAAGGTGCCTGAAAATAATAATAATCAACAACCACAACAACAGAAACCACCACAACAACAACAGGCACCCCAAACACCTGAAAGTGGTGTTAGAAGATCTACCAGGATAAGTAGACCCCCTGAACGATAATCTCCTTCATTATATTATTTATTGTTGACTGATTTCGGTGAACCCGAATGTTATGAAGAAGCAATGCAAGTTGAAAGCAGGAAGAAGTGGGAGGTAGCCATGGAAGAAGAGATGGACTCCTTAATGCATAACCAGACTTGGGATTTAGTCAGGTTGCCTGTAGGAAAAACTGCATTGAAGAATAAATGGGTTTACAGGCTGAAGGAAGAAGATGGAGGAAAACAGAGGTATAAAGCTAGACTTGCGGTGAAGGAGTTTGCACAAAAGAAAGGTATTGATTTTGATGAAATATTTTCTCCTGTTGTTAAAATGAATTCAATCAGAACTATTTTAAGTCTTGTAGCAGCTGAAGATTTGCATCTTGAGCAGTTAGATGTAAAGACAGCCTTTCTCCATGGGGATTTGGAGGAAGAATATATATGCAGCAGCCATAAGGATATGAGGTGAAAGGGAAGGAGAAACTAGTGTGCCGTTTGAAGAAGAGCTTGTATGGCTTAAAACAGGCTCCAAGGCAGTGGTATCTAAAATTTGACAAGTTTATGTCTGAACAAGGTTATACTAAATGTCACTCTGATCATTGTGTTTATTTGAAAAAGCAAAATGATGGCAGCTATATTATATTGTTATTGTATGTAGATGACATGCTTGTTTTAGGATCTAACATGCAGGAAATAAATGTGCTCAAAAGAAAATTGGCAAATTCATTTGCAATGAAGGATTTTGGAGCTACAAAACAAATCCTTGGTATGAGAATAACTAGAGACAGGAAAAATCGTAAATTAACATTGTCTCAGAATGAGTACATAAAAAAGGTGTTGAAAAGATTTACCATGCACAATGCAAAACTAGTTAGTACACCTTTTGCTAGCCATTTCAAAATTAGCAAGGAAATGTGCCCAAAGACCCAAGAAGACATGGATTATATGTCTAAAGTTCCATATGCATCAGCAGTTGGAAGCTTAATGTATGCAATGGTCTGCACAAGGCCTGATATTGCACATGCAGTGGGAGTTGTAAGCAGGTACATGAACAATCCAGGAAAGGAACATTGGATGGCAATGAAATGGATTCTCAGATATTTGAAAGGTACCACAAATCAAGCATGATGCTTTGGTGGTTCAAACATCACCCTACAAGGATATGTTGATGCAGATATGGTAGGTGACAGAGATAACAGGAGGAGCACTACAGGGTATGTATTTACTGTTAGAGGAACAGATGTCAGTTGGGTTTCAAAAATCCAGTGTTGTTTCACTTTCAACAACAGAAGCAGAGTATTTTGCTGCTACAGAGGCTAGTAAAGAAATGATTTGGTTACAAAGGTTTATGGGTGAATTGGGTAAGGAGCATGATATGGGCATCTTATACAGTGATAGCCAAAGTGCCATTCATCTTGCAAAGAACTCAGCATTTCATTCTAGGACTAAACACATACAGCTCAAGTACCATTTCATATGATCAGTGTTGGAAGATGGAGAGTTGAAGCTGGAAAAGATACACACTAGCCAGAATCCTGCAGATATGCTAACAAAAGTTGTAACTAGTGATAAACTGAGAATATGCTCAGTTTCAGTTGGTCTTCAAGGATGAGGATGAAGATGAGAAACAACCAGGTCCAAAGAGGAGTCATTTTCCAGCAAATGGAGCAGTGTTAGAGTTGCTACAATCAGTCTCCAAGTGGGAGATTGTTGGGTGTGGAGCCTGATTATCTTCTATATTCAAAGGTATTGCCACATAGGACCCAGTTCGAAATGGGGGCAAAAACGCCACCTGTAAAATATTTGCTGCAAGGGGGGTCCAAGCGGGGGAGGCTGTGACCTTTGGGAGCCCCACCCTGGCGGGGGGTTTCGGGGGAAGTGCCCCCGAAGCTAAAAACAACTGTAAAATTGCCTTGTAAAAGTATAGTAATTTCTAGTCAATCTGGGTCGTTCATTAAGCGGATGATCTGACAGTAGAACTTATGTTTAGTTTAAGGTTTTTTTCCCTAGAAGGCAACCCCTCTCTTTGTATGAGGGCATTGTATTTGAGGTTGTGTGATAGATGTGTATTCTGTGAGCGGGAAATAGAGAGGTGAGACTGTGAGAGAAAACAGAGGATATTACAACGGATTTGTTGTAGGTTGTGTCTCTTCATTTTACTGGATAATAGAAAGGAAGGACTAGCTGTTCGGGGTGGACGTAGCCCAAACTGGGTGAAACACGTATATTTGTGTCTCTCTTGTTTTATGCGCTTTCTGTGTTTATATTTCTGCAATATTTTATGTGTTCCATTGCTCCATAATATATAATTTTCTAACACACACTTCTTTATTCCCTCATAAATTGATTACAGAATTTGATGTAGTCAATCCATAAGGCAAGCTCATGAAACACCAAAGGATGGAAAATGAAAATTTTGTTGTATATTAACTTAGGAAAAAAATAAGTCCAGCTACAGAATTGTGTTCTATTAGAATTTTTTGTTTTGGTAAAAGTCCCTGGTGCAAGACGCACAGTGCAAGCAGGTTTAATGCAGGAACACAACTGACTGTGAAAGAAAGTGTAAACTAAAATTCACACAATTTAGGAGTGTCTTATAAAGGATGTTTATGGATATTTATTTTGATGCATATGAGTACTGATATATCATAGCATTGCATGTTTCAATTAATACTCTGTTCATCATTTACTGACTTAAGAATTTTTTTTAAAGTGCAAGGTGTATAGGGTTCTGAAATCTAAATTTTTTAATAAGTGCTGAAGTATGCCTTGATTAAATTACGAGGTGGACTATGGGATAGTACTTTTGTCTGATAGCGTATATTCACCTTCCTTGAAATAATTTTGCATTGCTTGTTCATTATTACCTTACACCGTAACTCGATCATTGTAACCATTGCACCCCCGCTGCATAAACGTCCACTACACCCAATCATTATGACTCACCTGCAGTGGGTTGATACGAATCTACACCTAATACGAAGAGCTATTTTCATCATGACTGGGTGAGTGGGACTGAAAAGACAGAGGGTGATGAACCTCTGGTATAAAGATCTCAGCAAGAATTAGTGTCACTCACTGGAATTCTTTCGAGGTTGTGACTAGAAAGGGTGAAGTGAAGTTCGACATGGTACTCGTAAGGAGTGAGCCATTGTCTTTGCAAGAGATTGAGAAAATCGCAGAATACCGAAACAGTCTTGCACTATTGCAAGAATCTGGGTTCCTACCATTTTTACAGAAGTTTGATGGGTTTGACATGGCTGTGGTACTGGAGTTCATGAAGACATTCAAAGGAGGTTGAGTCAAGGTCAGCTCGTTGAAGTTCAAAGTCACAAAGGAGTCTATTGCACAAGCTATAGGCTTGCCACTTACACATGAGCATTGGTTTAAAAACGAGTAGCTTGGGAGGAAACAATGGCACCGGTTCATGGTTGAAAAGAAGCTTAAGGTTTACTGGAGGAAGGGACTTTCATAGAGTGCCATGATCAGGAAGTGGCGATACCTCCTGTTCATACTATAGAAATTTGTGACTGGTGAGGGACATTACACATTGGCATTCGTATATCACCTTAGGCTATTGTTTCACTTCGAGTCGGGAAAATTGATTAATTTCCATTATGACCTACTCAAAAGTCTTGAGAAAATGGCGAAGGGTGTGCAGAGTTGGAACACAAGCCAAGTTGCAAGCAAGCTATACCATCATGGACTTATCACGATCCTGGTCAAGAAGAAGATGGAAGAAAACGGAGTAACCTGGGGAGCATTCTTGAAAGAGTTTTGGGCAAGGAGTGTAGGGAAGTCTGCTAGCATGAGTACAAGTAAGAAAAGGAAAGCAAAGACATTATCTCCTGCCTAGAAGAAAGGTGGAAGCACACCGATGCAAGAAGGGAGGAAGATTATTGAAAACACTCTACCCTCGGCTAAGAAGAGAAAGACCAGAACCTCGCTAAGGAAGAAGACAGTCTCTCAAGGGACGAACCAATCAATCTCTCCAACTGTATATGATGAATCACCCCTTGTTTCCCCTAAAGTTTATAGCCTTTCAGTGCTTGCAGATGGAGCAACACACACCGTGGAAGATGAAGAGAATGCGGAAGACGACGTATTGTTGTCAAATTTTGTCAGCAGATTAAGGAAGAGGAAGACGACACCAAGTACAGGTGAAGTCCAAGCAGAGGGTCATGAGGATGAAGAGGAATAACATATAGAGACCCTCGATAATTTTAGTGAACTGGACATTGAAACCCTCAATGATTTTGAGGAACGGGGTACTGAAGCCCCTGTTGTTTTAGAAGAACAAGGTAGTGAAGCCCCTACTGATTTAGAAAGACAAGGTACTGAAACCCCTCCCGGGTCAAATGGATAGGGTATTGAATCCCCTGAGGAACTGGAAGAATAGGGCATTGAAAACCTTGAGGAATTGACTGCACAAAGTACTGAAACCTTTGGCATGAAGGCTGTGGAGGGCATCAAAACCCTCGGTGATAAGGAAACCATGAGTGCAGAAACCTTCGATGATGTCATAATGCAGACATTGGACAGCCTTGACCTTGACAATGATGGGACCTGTTTCAAGTCAGTTGCAGAGAAGACATTTACACCCAAAGATTTGAGCACAGAACCCTCCACTGTCTACCTCAACAACTAGATAGTATATTTGGAGTAGCAAGTTCATGACCTAGAAGCTTTGAACTAGTTCATGAAGGAGCAAAATTGGCAAAAGAAAAGCGAGGTAGATCTACTTGTAGAGTTAAAAAGGAAGAATCAACAAGTAAAAGTATGGAAGTATCGGGCTTCGAAATGCTAAAAAAACCTCAATAAGGTGACTAATCAGCTGAGAAGAGCTCGAGGTAAAAAACCAAAGATAGTGAAAGAAAGAATAAGCATTGAAGTTCAGGATTGAGAACTGGCCACTCATTTTTTGAGGATTTTTTGCAGAAGGTAAAATGTTGTATGAGGACACACAACAACGTAGGGATGGGAAAATTTTGGTGTCCAAAATTTCTCTATTTTCACCCTATTTCTATAAACATTAACCTCTATTTTATCTCGACTTAAACCTCTCTTTCCCGCACTAGTCCAAGATAACTACCTATTCCTACCTATGCTTCATATCTTACATTAAGATTTATTAAAGTGCTTTATTAATCATTTTTACATGGATTTCATGCCTATTAAGTACCTCTTGTAACTTATGTTAATTTCGTAGTTGAGAAACTAAGTGTTAATTATGAGTTAGCATGATCAGTGTAGGCATATTCATGCACCGCCAACGATGATTGTTCCAATATTTCCGTGAGTTGAATCTTTCCACACGGACGTTTTGTTCCATGACTCCGAGTTCGGTTTTTGATTAACTAAGGATGGATATCGGTGCCGCACAGTCAGGGAAATTTTCAAAGGATGGTCTACGACCAGCGAAGTACATGTTCTATTATAACTGATAGATTTTTTAATGTTTGGTTGTTAGTCTATTCGGCCAAAAGGCCTGAATAGGAAAATGATTATAATTAGTGGAATATGGCTAAGGCTAAAAGAATGTATAAAATGTAGGTTGTAGGTAGAAATAGCTAGCAATCCTTAGGCTGTAATTTCATTTCATATGTAATTTGGTATTTCCCACGGCTCTGGGTTGGACTTGCACTACTATACACATTTGTTGATCAAGTAATACAAGGAAATCACCATGTTATTCATGCGTTGTGTTTAATCTATCCTTCACGCATACTTGAGTGCTGAATCGCCTTGTTTCTTAAATAAGAAATGAGCTAGTTGGCTAGGGCCCAACTAACCCAGCTCGTTTATCCTTGTGCTTTCATCATTTGCAAAGACTATGTGAATATTTCCCTTTGCAGTTGCGTGGTGTGAATAGTTTTTATATTTACTTCTAAAGTTCTGATTTAAATCTATTTCATAGTAAAGTGTGAGCGGGTCTGTGGGTTGGAAGTTGATTGAGTTTATTTCTTTCTTGTAATTCCTTTCTTGCATTTCTTTACTCGCAATTCTGGTCTTGATTTGCTTCCGCTTGGATCGTGCAGGAAGCCTCTTCTTGTACTGGTGCATGTAGTTTCCTACACTTCGGTTCAGTTATTCCTTTCACAGCAAATATTTTATTTCTCTTACTGCTTACCATTTTAAGTTGTTTATGCAAGTAAATATATATTCAATTTCAGTAATCATCCTTAACATTAAGAGTGCGTTTCTGAAGGATTTGAGAATGATTACATGAATTTATCATAGACACTTTATACTTGCGCTTTATGACTTATGAACAAAGAACAGAAACATTTTATGTGGATTGCCGAAGCTACGTGATACATGCAAATCACTTAGACTACTACTTTGATTTCTTCAAGTTTCTTTCATTTCATGAAGTTTTCTTCCATTGTAATATTTAATTAATTAAAGCATTTCCTTTCCATAGATAATTTATCTCATAATTTTGTTTGCAATTGCAATTCTTTTCAGCACATTTTTCAATCTTTTCGAAAGTAAATTGGAAACTTTGGTGAGGGAAACTCTCCCTCGGTGCAAGAGATGGTCTCTTGTCACAAAAACAAAGTGCTCTAAGCCTTGAGGCTTATAGCACCTCCACAAAGACATAAATCTTCAATAAGGGAAGTAAAATATACTTTTACACAGAGGCACTGTACGTGCACTAGTACAAGTAGATTGCAATAGTACAAGAACAAGTTGTTTGTGTAGAAGGAATATCAAGTGGAAAACAAATCTTTTCAAGGGCCCACTTGTTAGACTATTAGCCATCTATCTAAAGATAAACATACCATTTCATTCCAGCATTTAGGATTGCTTCCAGTTATTCGAAAACTCCTTTACTTGATTTACTTCCAAATTGTTCTTTTACACTCCTGTACTAGAGTTGCTTTGGTGTCAATTACCTTTAAGATTGTTTTCCGTCTGATTCTGCAAACATTTCCTTTAAGAAGTACGATGATGAATAGGAAAATTTCATACCACTTTTGGCATTGCCAATGCTTCGTCTCTAAGTTTACGAAACCCCGGGTCGAAAATTAAGTGTTAAGGAGTTTGCTTAAGCGCAATTCTTGCACCCAATAGAAAGATTCCTCCATTCATGGGGAATGATTTCTAATCAATTTGTATAAGTACCAAGTCAAATTTTCTTCTAGGGATAGATCTTTATTAGTGTTCTTCTGTAGAGAACTCATATTTCTATAGTTCCATTGTATTTTCTTCCAAGGATGTAATTGTATTGATGAAAATAATGAAAATTGGTGTCATGTTCATCTTTTAAATCTTGTTCTCCTCCATAGGTATATGAGTTTCCTTGGGCTTGGCCATCCTAGGAGCCTTAGAGCCCTTTTGTATTATTTTCTTTCCTTCTTTTCACTTCTAATTCACATGCATCTCTTGTTTTTATTTATTTCTATTTCTGCATTTTGTATTAATGATTTCTTAATGTAGGATTGGGTTAAATGGTTGAAGTAAGTTCTTTTGTAGGATCACAAGCATCATTTCATCCTTAGAAAAGATTTGGAATTTCATAGTAATCATTGAGCTACTTGGATTAGCTTTCTTATTCCCAAATCTAGATTTCTAGAACTCCTTTGTGGCAAAGAACAATAAATTTCTGCTATTTTTTTAGAGCATGCTAACGAGCTTCAATCGAGTTGGTTCCACTTGCATTGGATCACAAAAACATTCTAGTTCACAACAAAAATTACCCCATTTCATTTGCACTTGATTAGGTTAGGCATTTTATAGATTTACTAGCTCACTAGTTCTCAAATTTCTAGATTTTTGACTAGTAATTTTCTGTTATTTTTTTAGCATGGGTTAATAGAGGTCTTTTTGAGTGATTCCACTTGGAATGGGAACCTAATACATCCTAGTAAATTAATAAAAAATTCACATCCAATTTGGATTTGATTTTCTTATTCATTCGATGAATTATAATTTTTTATAGTAAATCTGTAATATCCTATAGTAAAACATGGGATCCTGTATGAGAACTAGGGGACCTTGTAGGAGAACTAGTACATCCTATAGGAAATCCTGTAGTGGCCTATTTTGAGCCTGAATTGAGAAAAATCATCATTGAAGATGGGATTAGGCCCCTACTTGACCTCCAAGCCATAAAAATCATTGTACCCCTCTTCCTCCACACCTATCTCCCCTTCCAAAGATCAAGGAAAGATTAGCATTTGCATTTATAAAGCAAAAAGATTACAAAAATGAGTTCTTTTATATTTACACATGCACATAACAGTTAGTAATCTCTAGATCAGATTTCATGCTTAGATTAGTTAAAACATCACATGTGACAAATAGGGTTAAAATAGGGTTCTTTTGCAAGGAAATTGTGCTAATAAGTACATAGAGGATTTCATGTTACTTTACAAGGAATTTTAAATTTAGTCTTTCATTCATGCAAATAGGCAACATTTATTTTCTCTCATGACAGCAGAGGAAGGACACATTTTATGTTGCACATATAGTTTCGATACCTCTTAAGTTTTTACAAACCCCAGGTTGATAATTAAAAGTTAGTAGCCTTAGAAGTTGTAACATTCTTGCTGCAATACTGAGGCTCATCACTTTTTGGCACCGTTTTCGGGGAGCTGTCAATGTATGCATTGTTTTCTTCCCTAGTTGTTTAATTTCTTTTTACTTTTTTCAAAAACAAAAAATAAATGCATTAGGCATATTTAATTTTAAAAATAGAAAAGTGCATTGCATTAGTGTTTTCCTTCAATCATAAAAACAAAAAGAAATCTTCAACAACAACCCCCAGCCCCCCATTTTATCATGTGGTGTAGTAAGAGTCACATCACTATTTAGTTTTGCAGGTAGAAGAAGAAGATGACAAAGGATATAGAAGAAATGGATGGAGAAGATAAGAATGAGGAAGATCCTCTCAGATTTCCCATTCAAGATACTGATGGTAGTGTGCACATGAAGAACATCCCTCCATCTTTTCTTCCAAAATTTCATGGTTTAAGGTTAGAGGATCCAGAAATATTTCTCTTTGAATTTGAATTTGTTTGTAGATCTTATGGTTACTTATTAAAAACTCAAAAACTGAGATTTTTTCTAGCAACATTGAAGGATAGAGCTCTTAAATGGTTCATGAGTTTAGGGACTAATTCAATAAGATCATGGAATGATGTGCAAAATATATTTCTAGAAAAATATAAAGATAATGATCTTAAAGAAGAAATCTTTAGAATGAATTAAAAATAAGATGAGAGTCTAAAGGATCTAATAGAAAGGTTCATGTATAATGTTAAGAGGGAAAAACTACATGATTTAGGATTTGACACAATAAAAACCCTCTTACTTACAACAATTAGGAATGAATGGATTAATCTCCTTGATCTTATGAGTAGAGGTGATGTATACCAATGATCATTTGAAAAAAAAATTGAAACATGCAAACACATATCAAGAGGAAGGGTAAGAGTAGGTAAATCAACATCAAGATCGGTAAGTCAAGCTAAACTTGGAAATTTGCTTGATAACTTTAAAACATAAATTCTTATCAATCTAAGTGAACAAGTAGAAATGTTAAGAATACAAAATGAGCAAAAAAAAGATGTTGATATTCGTGTTTTCCATGCAGAATCACATGATGTTAAATGTTGCTCCTCATTACCAAGGTTGAAGGAAGTTTACCAAGAGGACAATGGAGCAAGTCAATTGCCAATGTAGTTATGTTATGTAGCTCCAAGAGGACCATGGCAACCTATTCAACTTGATATAATGCAAGAGCCTAATTCACAATTTCAATCTTATGCACATCCATCTCAAAGTAATTGGAACACACCCTTTCCTTGGCAACATTGGCCATCTCAACCCCAAAACCAATCTTGGCAACAAGGTTGGCAAGGAACTTATGGGAGCCATCCACAATATCCTCAATATTTTCCTCAATTTCATCCATACCCAAATCCATGTTATCCCTAACATTCATCTCCACCACAACCACAACCCAAACCACATCCATCTCAAATACCCACTCCCACTCAACTACATTGTTATAGACATTTTTGTGCCTTACAGCTCTAAGCATGAAATGTCTATAAACCAAGGGCTCCTAAGTCCATAAAAGTGTTGTTCTAACTCCTAAAGGAACAAGGTCAACAAATTACAGCTTCTCCCAGAGGTTCTCCACCAGAAATTTCTCAGAATCAGTCAAATCAGAATCATTTCAACTGCTCCACTAGCCAAGTGCGTTGCATAGCACCCAAGTCCACTAGATAGGTGCATTGCAATGCACCTAAATGCACTACTAGGGTGCGTTGAGCGGGAAATGACAAGTGGCAAAGTCATTCCACGAGGTGGAGAGACAATGGAAGCTTCCAGAATCTTCTCCAATGACACTTGCCTCACTGAATTCGACCAAGGATGAGTAAGAGGCTCTCAGTATCCAAGTGGAAGCAAGAACTGACAGAGAGAAGACACTAGTCAAATCATAAGCTGACTCATACTCCTTGCATACATCTATATATGGATCCCTCACCCAGAGATCCAGAGGCTGGAATTTTGTACATTGCAGAGAATTGCTGTTGGTTTTGAGATAGATATCAGAGTATTGGGTGATTTATGCTTTTTTGGAGGTGAAGAGGGGCTTCTTTGCTGGGAGGTTGATGCTGGATCAGGAATCATCAGTTGTAACTCCTCCTGGATCTTCTTGTTATATGAATAAAACTATTTGAGTTTCTCCTACATGCTTGTGTATCATTGACGTTTGTTACATTTGTATGTTTAGCTTAAATCTGATCCTAAGCTTTTTATGAATATAAACCCATGTCTTTGTATAGTTTCCTTCTTCTGTGATCTTGCAGGTACTTGGTGAAGCTGGGCAAGTAAGGGAGAAGGTAGCTGGAAGCTGTCAAAGAGGAGAGAGATTGGATCAAAGGACTAGCGCAAGACACAGGTTGGTTCATCCTATTTCTCTTTGTTTATAGTTCATAAAGAGGAATACAAAAGTAGTTTTCTCTATTTGTTTCTAAGGTCACTGTCACACCTTAGTGGGATAGGGTCGTTCTGAATAGACACTTTTACCGTTAAAAAAATGGCGACTCCACTGGGGAGACGATTGTCTAGTTAGTTAGTTTGTGTTTCTCCTGTTGTTTGTTTCATAAACTTAGAAGTAGCTAATCGAACTGCATTTTCCATTAACAAATGCAAAGTAGACATCTGTTGCTTCAATCCATTCACTGGATCTGTTTATGATTTGAACAGCTGATTCACAAATGATCTGATTGCCCTTTGTGATAGCTCTTAGACCTTCTTTAAATCTACCCTCTGATTGTGCATTACTGATTGCTTTTACTCGGCCAAAAACCATAGATTAAACTGCAAACCGTGACCCAGAACTCGGATAGAATTCTCATTTCTGCCCCAACGCAGGTACTGTGAACAGTTCCTGCATTTCAGCGCAGTTCCTGAGAGGGCAACCTGCATTGCAATCCAGTTTCTCCATGTAACAGGTGCGCTGATCAGCCTAGCCTTGTGCAGCTGAGGTTCTTTGCTCAATTTTTTCAGTTTTGTCTTTGATTTTTGCAACCTGTGATCAGTGTATGTGTCTGTTTAAAAACCCCTTTCCTTGCTGTAATTCTGCCTTAGTTGTATAAAAGAACTTGTAGATGTTTTTGTGTGTTTGTTACGTCATTTACAGTTTCCCATTGCAAAAGTAGAATAGTCATACTGTCGTCCTTTGGTTCAGATCTGTCGCAAGTGTCGATTTTGATCATAGGAGAAAGTTTATTTTCTATTGACAGTCGATTATGCTTTTAATTTTGCCTTTGGTTTGAATTTGTGACTTTCTAGTGTCGAAACGAGTATTTATTTCAAAATCATAAAGTGTCGTAATCGTCTCTACCTTTTGATTTTGAAAAGAAACTTGTTTGTGTTTGTCACTTGAAGGAAAATTCAGATTTGTACAACAACTTTCTTTTTAGGCTTCAATATTAAGAAAGTGAAAAACAAAACACATGCATGTGCATTTGCATATTGGCAGTCTCTTTGGCTTGATTTAGGAAAAGTTCATTTACAGTGTGCTCTTTGCTCTTTGCGAAAAGATTGTGTCTTTCTTTTCCCTTGTAGCTAGGATTTTCATTGCTGAAAAGGGATAAAAGTTTGTTTATCATCTTTAGATTACATTTTAGGAATTACATCTACATCTCGTGGTGATCCCAAAAGGAAAACTTCATAAGAAAGATCAACTTAAAATAAACTCAATAAACTTAACAACGCTTTGGAACTTAACACACAACATTTAGAGGTCTAGGCTAGAGACGTATTCCGGCATCGTAAAGCTTGGTAACTGTTGTCCTCACTGATGGTTGGGTGATTCCTCCACTTTGAGATGATAAGTGCCAGTACGGACTTGTGCTCCCACGTACCATCGAGTATATATTGGGATACCCCTATAGGCTTAAAACCTTTTATCCATAGGAAGCCGTGTCGGCCGCCCTACTGATCGCAATGCACTGAACATAGCGTTCGGGAAGATTGACTGCCGTACCGTAAAAAGTATTCTGCAGTTTTGCGATTGGTTTGGTACTCCCTCTACCTAGACCTCAAGAGCAGTCCCTTTCGTTCCTTTTTAGACTCCTTAATGGAAAAGGTCCATCTGAGCACTTGTCACTTCAGGCTCATTAAAAATTGAAGGAGACTAGAGTCATCTTTTGTTTTTTCTCGACTCTTAAAAACTGAAAAAACAAGTTGTGTCAAAGCGTGTTAAAATTTATTTTAAACGGAATATTCATACCCTTTTCCTACGTTGATATTGGGTTGAGAAAATGGAGCCTACCAACCAAGGAATTCCCCTTGATGGAAATCCTAGTCCCTTCTCCTCTTGGGGAGATGTTGGTGCACCCCATATGGCCACATTGTTGCTTCCAGGACTGACAATTGGCTTGCCAGTATGGCTCTTCTCAACCAATGTCGTTCAGAACACCACTATTCCTGAACAATCGAATCAGCAATTAGACGAGTCCAGAGTTACCCACCAGCCTTCTACTTCCTCTAATTCTTCCTCTCCTCCTTCCTCTTCGCTTGATGGAGCTGGTAAAGCTAAAAGCCAAGTTCCTAAGGAGAAGAAAGAAAAGAAGAAGAAAGAGAAAAAGGAGGAGTCAGAGGCGAATGGGGGAAAACGAGTGTCGTCTAACGAAAATCCACACACAGCACCGACCAAGCCTAAATCTCCATGTGTCATTTGAAAAGGAGACCACTTTCACAGAGATTGTCCTTGCATCCCCCAGATACTAAGGGACTGGTCTCCTCATTTGCACAATCCGGTGTCATCAACCTTTGGTGATCATGTTGAAAGCACACCGTCAACTAGTGAAAGTGAAGCCCCAGGACAAAAAGGGAAAGCTATATTTCCTTGTAAACTGTGCGAAGGCGACCATGCCCTCCACCGTTGTCCCTTCTTAGATGAAGCTAAAATAGTTTTGGATGATCGTTCGGTTTCACCGTTACGACTTCCTCATGGATATAAAAAACTCTTGCCGAGTTTGTCACTAGTTGAGAATCCAACTGGCCTGCTCAAGTGGTCGGCTGAAGCGCCTATCTTTGAAGATAAACCAACTGAATCCATACCAGACGAAAGTCAAAAGGTCGAGGCGGCAGTTGACTCGGTCTTGCCTTTAGAGGTTTTATCTTCGGATGATACAGTCACTGAAGAGAACAAGGATGACACTGTCCAAATTCTCTTCATCAACTCAGACTCCGACGAACACGGGGGCAATCTACCCATTCCTTTACCGCAGGAAGGAAGTTCGTCAGAGCCATACCCAGCCGTCTACTCGGTCCCACCTCCAAGCAACCTAGTTGTCTCTTTTGACTGGAATCAACTAGGCAGACCCCACCTACCAGCAAGTGTACCATTCTGAATTATCGTTCAAATATATAGAATGGTCATGGCTGGTACCATCATAGATGAGGGGGCTTCTGTGAGTATCCTTTCCTCTATTGCTTGGAAAGCGCTTGGTTCGCCATCGCTTTCGCCAGAGATGAGAAATCTGACAGGCTTTGATAAAGGAACCAGTTGACCTTTAGGGATCCTTCCCGATGTGCCCATAACATTGAGAAGGAAGACATTTCGTATGAACGTCATGGTAGTTCAAGGACCCTTGGATTATAACCTACTCCTTGGATGAGACTATATTTATTGCATGGGAGCCATCATCTCCTCACTCTTTAGAGTAATCCACATGAAGGAAGAGTGGTCAAGCTCGTGGACCAGCTTTCATTTCCCGGATCATGCATACCAAATAGTCATATACCGTCCCTAAATGGTCTCTTCACGCAATAAATGTCTCAATCCCCAGTCCGTCCTCCCGATGAGCGCGAGTAATTCGGAGGGATATGACTGAAACCCAGGGGGCATGCGTACTGGTCTGCTTCGGCAGGAAAACTTCGGGTATAGGATAGGTTTCCGCGGGAGAATATGACTAGTCTGTACCCCGTCCGTCGGTGGAAGAGGGGTTATTCTAGAATAAGATTCTCTTGTCAAAGTTATGTGAGTTAACGGACGTCGTCGCTCACCTTTGTTTATCTCGGTAGACAACACCAAAGAAGTGTTTTGTTTGCACCGCGAATAGAGCAATCTTTGGGTGACCTATAAGAGGTAGGCCTCTCCCGATAGAACAAATGTTTTTTCTGCAAATTGAGGGGTAACCTTGAAACCATATTTTATACCTAGGGGCATGCAAACCTTTTGGAGTGCAAGCGAAGGGCGACTATTTATTTTTTAAATTTTTAGGTCCTCCCTTTAAACCCGTAGGCTAACCCTTTAAACTTGTAGGATTAGTCATCACCTAACTTGCATAAAGAAAGGATGTGGGGTAAAAATCTAAAAGTTTTCGTTTTTATATGAGGCATTCTTATCATATGACTGGATTATCGAGCAGTTTTAGCGCATAGTTCAAGCTCGTTAAAAAATAAACATAAGATATGAGCAAATGTTTCTACCCGCATTTAAGCTCGTTAAAAAATGAACTATTCCCCGGTAAATAACCACCGTGAATGAAGCATTTCAGCCATTAAAGCCTTGGTCGTGTTTGCACTGTCACCTCCACTTTTCCATTGGTCGATCATTCACCTCCATTTGATTGTTTACCCATTTTGAGGAATAGCTGCGAAGAGTGATTTCACTAGCCATCCTTGTGACACTGCCATGATTGGAAAATTCCAACCCTTACCTAGAATCAGCTGCTACCCATTTTATCACTCGTTCCTCAAAAGACGAGTCTTCTTTAAGCTCTTTTCAACTGACTCGTAAAATATGAAAAGATTGCCGAGTTTTGGCCTTCCAGCTCGTTAAAGTGACAGGAAGTGCTATCCCTCCTCTAGATTTTAATCTTTTTGGACCTGAGGGATTATTACACAAAAAGATCGAGCACTTGTTTTGTTTGGCTCGTTAAAACTATCGAAAATTCATCCCTTCTGTATTGTTTTATACTTTTTCGGACTTAAGGGATTAGATGACGAAAAAGGAATTCCGGAGTTACCTTTACGTACCTTTTCAGACTCTCTAAAAATTAAAAGGACTGAGTTATCTTTATCGTTAGACTCGTTAAAAAGATTAATAGCGACAAACTTGTCTTTAGATGAGAACAAGTTTCACTATCGCTAGGCTCGTTAAAATATAGCGATGGGTTTGCTCGAAGGGCAAATTATAGAACAAGCATATGTTATCCTCCTCAAGCTTGAAAAAAATAAAGAGGTACTGGTCAGCAATGACTGGGGAAAAATTGGGAAGAAAGCTCAAAGAATCTTTATTGGTAGCAAGTCGCTCTTGAACATGACACTTCCACTCCATGCCCGAGTCGGGTTGGGTTGTTTCATTCACCGGTCACATCACCATGGTCATGCCATACCATCCACATTTGGGGTAAATGCTACCAATGCATCTCATAAGTGTTGCCGACATGTTCAAGAGAAGTCATCCAGAGAAGTCACCTGTGTCCCATCCACTACCATACATTATACTTCATTCTTTCATGATCTCCATCCTGAACCATATATCATCAGATCGTTTTCACCTCCATCAAAATCATTTGCTCCGTTCCGTGTCATTGATGTGGGATTCATTAAGGCCCTCCTTTGATGGATCACTTCTTGTCGACATCAGCTCATTATCCAAGAAGTTGATCTAGGAACACCCCATTCAGTACTTTGAAGCTTGCATGCCTCAATGGCAAGTTTCTCACTTCTGGCGACAGGTATACATCAATGGCCTTCGACCGAAATATTTTGCGTGGTGTTCGACGCCAATTCCATTATTCACACCACGTGAATTGTACTACAGTACCTTGAGGGTCATTATCATTATCGGTGATTCCTCTTGCGCTTGTTAACAGTTTACGTCATTGACTGGTAATCAAGTGATGTCTTTCCATGTTCGACTTCAAAACATTTCTCGCATGGATCGACTTGTACTTCGAGTGAAGATCAGACGAGATTGAAGACCCCGAATCTAGTTTCATCCATCTGGGCTGCGATATATATTCAGGAAAATAAAGACATTGAAATGTACAGCATTGCAGCACAGATAATCATCCTACCAAAAGGATGATGACTCTATCAGAATCATCAGTCTACCATCAGACGATTGTCTGTCCTATGTACATGAAAATGAATTTATAAAGATGAGCATGGGAATGCCCGCCTCAGCTAGATCATGAAAACAGTATGAAGATAACGTATTGTATAGTATCTTATTACAGGTCTCCTCCCAGCATTGAAAGAACTTCGGATCCTCCTAATAAAACATTTCACCCGATAAACGGCCCCATACTTTAGGGGGCAACTGTTATAGACATTTTTGTGCCTTACAGCTCTAAGCATGAAATGTCTATAAACCAAGGGCTCCTAAGTCCCTAAAAGTGTTGTTCTAACTCCTAAAGGAACAAGGTCAACAAATTACAGCTTCTCCTAGAAGTTCTCCACCAGAAACTGCTCAGAATCAGTCAAATCAGGATCATTTCAACTGCTCCACTAGCCAAGTGCATTTCATAGCACCCAAGTCCACTAGCTAGGTGCATTGCAACGCACCTAAATGCACTACTAGGGTGCGTTGAGCGGGAAATGACAAGTGGAAGAGTCATTCCACGAGGTGGAGAGACAATGGAAGCTTCTAGAATCTTCTCCAATGACACTTGCCTCACTGAATTCGACCAAGGATGAGTAAGAGGCTCTCAGTCTCCAAGTTGAAGCAAGAAGTTACAAAGAGAAGACACTAGTCAAATCATAAGCTGACTCATACTCCTTGCATACATCTATATATGGATCCCTCACCCAGAGATCCAGAGTCTGGAATTTTGTACATTGCAGAGAATTGTTGTTGGTTTTGAGATAGATATCAGAGTATTGGGTGATTTATGCTTTGTTGGAGGTGAAGAGGGGCTTCTTTTCTGGGAGGTTGATGCTGGATCAGGAATCATCAGTTGTAACTCCTCCTGGATCTTCTTGTTATATTAATAAAACTATTTGAGTTTCTCCTACATGCTTGTGTATCATTGATGTTTGTTACATTTGTATGTTTAGCTTAAATCTGATCCTAAGCTTTTTATGAATATAAACCCATGTCTTTGTATAGTTTCCTTCTTCTGTGATCTTGCAGGTACTTGGTGAAGCTGGGCAAGTAAGGGAGCAAGTATCTAGAAGCTGTCAAAGAGGAGAGAGATTGGATCAAAGGACTAGCGCAAGACACATGTTGGTTCATCCTATTTCTCTTTGTTTATAGTTCATAAAGAAGAATACAAAAGTAGTTTTCTCTGTTTGTTTCTAAGGTCACTGTCACACCTTAGTGGGATAGGGTCGTTCTGAATAGACACTTTTCCTGTTAACATACATGTACCACCATTTCCAAACCCACGCATTAAACTAGCTCAGCCCACTTACAATGTTGAGGTACAACACTTCCAAACATCTCCTCCTGAGAATAATGGTATTCACCATAGCTCAGGAAGAGTATTGCAAAAAATAGATAATATTGATATCATTGAAGGACCACATCCAGAAGAAGAAGATTCAAATGAGAAGATCACAAAACCATGGGTTGAAATTGATGAAGAACAGATATCCAAATTACAGATTGAGAAAGCTCCCTCATGGTTATGATAAAATTCTCCATGTATTCAAGAGAACAAACAGCAAAAAGAGGAAGATTTGAAAGTCATGGTAGAAGAAGACATGAAGAATGATCCAAATAAGCAAGAAAACCAAGGACATAAAAGTTATATTGAGTTTTGGTTCCAAAAAATAAACAAGATGGAGCATCACTCTCTTCTTCAACTATGCTTGATCTTTTCAAAGTCAAATCATTTCATCTCTAAAATCCCGGTGCATGTCAAAGCATACATTTCAAGCCTAAATATAATTTTGTCTTTCATCTTAATGCGCATATGGCTTGATTGGAAGTATTCTTATACTTGAAAGTGATTTTGTTTTTCAAGTAAGGTAGGGTAGAAAAAAATTTGAAAAATAAGAGAAAAAAATAAAAATCTCAGGTGAAAACATCCTTTGAAGTGCCTCAAATTGGCTCATTGATTGAAAACCTCCATAAGGCAGTCAATGGGTTGGAAATAAAAATGATAAAAAAGAAAAGATCCTAGGTGAAAACCTCTTTTGAGGTGCCTAGGCAGACCTACTAGTTGAAAACCTCATCGAGGCAGCGAGTAGGCCTAGAAAAAATAAAGGAAAAAATAAAAAAATCCTTGCTCCATGTATATCTTTGATGAATATAGGTGCTCTCCAACATCTACAAGGAACAAAAACAAGTTGCCATCAATGAAAGAAAAAATAGGTCAAACCTAGTCAAAAGAAGTCAAATTTTGACTTTCTCCTCCTTTGCTCAAATGCTCCAATAAGGCCAAGGCCATGCCAATCCATCACCCTCATCTATTTCCACCATCCACCCATCATTCTCAAGCTTTTCCCATTCAATTTTCTTGTTGTCCTAAAAAATTATAGGAAGGCTCTGTTTTACTACAGGAAACAAAAATACATAGAGCAAAAATTTATTTTTTTCATAACTTGAAAACCATGTATCCATTTAAAAATATGTTTCATGGGGAGATGCATAGGGTTGATGGTAACAAGCCCAAGTAATTTCAGAACGTTTCAGTGCACTGTTTCCAAAAAATCGGCCTCCATCACCTTCAACCATTTTTAGTTTTTCTCGAGATCCATGCGTCCATTGACCATATGTTTTTATGGGGAGGTGCATAATGATGATAGAAACATGCTCAGAAATTTTCAGGTCAATCCATTCTATCGTTTTGGAGATATGGACAAAACAAGTCTGCTACAAGAGGCTCTCATGAATTACTATAGGAGTTTCCTATAGTACTACAGGGAGTTCTGAAAATCTACAGGAAAGGTAGTCTGATGGAAAAATTATGATGCAGACCTATTTTGGGATAGGAAAAAGGGACATTGACTTCACCACATCTCAACCAACACCCTCATCACCATGTCACTCTATGGACACAACTTCCACTCATTCCAATACCTATTTACCCTCCAACATAGAAAGGACACAAAAATTGAAAAAAAAAGTGAAGATACAACAACCTATTTGGAAGTAACAATAGGCTCCAAGCCTAACCTTCAACACCATGATTGAAAGAGGAGAAGCATAACTACAGGAACTATGAAACTCCTCGAGAGCTCAGCAACAATAGAGGAAGCCATCATCTGCACATCAACAAGAAGATAACCCATCAACAAAATAAGATCAACAAAAAGGAAAAGGCAGTCAAGAAGATGTACCTGACTCATGAGCAGCACAACAACATTAACTCAGCAGCAGTATGCATGTCTCTCAAACAACCATCTGGTAGGTACATGTATGCAATATTCTTAACCTATTCTCTTGAGCATATTCTAGTTAGAAATTTGTTGTTAATGCATAAGAGATGAGGTTTTATAAGCTAAGGATGGGTCAACAGTCTCAGCCGCCTTTAACTAGTTAATTGTAGCTCACTCCTTCACTCATGCATTGTTGAAAAGTCAAATTATAAAGGGTGATGATTTTAAAGAATGAGGACAAGAGTTAAAAGAAGAAATTTTTGCAAAGGCTAAGTCACCACATCACTCCAAGCCCGCCATCCACTTCATATTCACTATCTATTCATCATTCATCCATCCCATTTCATAATTTCAAGAGAAAACCCTACACTTTATCTCATCCTAAAAATTTCTTGAAAAAAACAAACAGAGCATCTTCTCCATTTCACAAAACAACACTACACCCTCGGAGCCATAGCATCATCCTCGAAAACCTCTACATCATTTATCATCACTTCCATACAGTTAAAATACTCTGAAAGAGAAGGAATCACTGCTACAAGAAGACAAAATTTTTCTACAAGAAATAAGAAAGGAACAAATGGTGTTAAAACAAAAAAACAAAGTGCCTAAGAGAGACCTAATCAAAACATAGAACTCCAAGACCATTAGGCAATCACCTAGGCCATAAAAGAGAAGAAGAAGGCAACAAAAAGAAATAAGGCATTCACCATCAAAATAGAACTCAAACTGCAGTGATGAAAATAGGTTTTCCAAGAGGTCTCCAATCTCTTTCTAGATTTTGTCTATGACCTAAAAATGGGAGAAAGGCATGGGAGTCAAGTTGAGGACCTGCCCTATCCTCAGACTATCATTTATGCTCAAAATTGGTTTCTTGTATTTTAATAGGGTTTCTTGTAGGTTACCTATAATTTTGACATGAATTACTATAAGATGTCCAAGTTCTCATCTAAGGGCATTTGGAAGGTTTTAGAGGTGTCCAAATGGTGGAACAAGGTAGCAGGAGGTTGATAAGGATGTGGAAGACCTTGCTAAACTGAAAAATATTCAAAAACTCATCTTGAATAAGGGGAAGAAAGCAAGCTAATGGTCTCAATAAACAATGCTTTTTCTTTGCACAAATATGTTTTTGGGCTTGTCCTTGCAGAACTTACAATCGAGATTCTTAATGCATAAGAGAGAGGCCACCAGGGTCATGAACGAGGCACAATGAGGTCACTAAGTTGTTCAGAGGATGAGCAACACTTTCAGCAAGGGGGTATGATGGGCCTGTAAATTAGACATAAATTAAGGCCCATCTAACCATCCTTCAGCATATTAAACCTCTCTTTTTGCATTAGATAATGTATTTTTAACTTTAATATATTCATTAGGAAGGTTTATGAATAATTGCATATTTGTGCCTAATATTATTTATTTTTGTGGAATATTATGAAAATATTGGGTAGACTATGAAGATTTGGAGGAGATAATATAGGGACTTTCTTCCTACTACAGGAGGATATAGCTTGAGTGGGCCTAATGGTTAAGAACATGTGTTTCCTCATAAGAGGTCACAGGTTAAAAACCAGAGGGGGCTAGAGTATGTATGCCTTCGTAGACTTAGCAGTCAAATCACTACACGGAGGTGGGTCCCTTGTCCCACAAATAAGGGGGTCTCATACACCAAGGTGTCTGGCTTGGCTGTGACCTTAAAAATGGATATTATTATTAATAAATCAACAAGATATTATGGAATTATGGCACAGATTCTGGAACTCCAATGATTGAGAAAATCTAGGAATATGCTCCCTACCATTTAATGCAGATTCCTAGTATTAGGAACCAGATCCACTAATCAAGGGATTTCAGTAGGGAAAGCTTACTCCATTCATGGGTAATGATTCCTAATCATTTTGTATAAATAAAAAATCGAATTTGCCTCTAGGGATAGACTTTTATTAGTGTTCTTGTGGAGAGAATTGGTATTTCTGCAGTTCCTTTGTATTTTCTTGCAGGGATGTAATTATATTGATGAAAATAATGAAGATTGGTGTCATGTTCAACTTCTAAATCTTCTTATCCTCCATAGGTATATGATTTTTCTTGGGCTTGGCCATCCCAGGAGCCTTAGAGCCCTTTTGTATCATTTTCTTTTCTTCTTTTCACTTCTTATTCACATGCATCTCTTGTTTTTATTTCTTTCTATTTCTACATTTAGTATTAATGATTTCTTCTTGTAGGATTTGGTTAAATGGTTGATGTAAGTTATTTTGCAAGATCACATACATCATTTCATCCTTGTAAAATATTTGGAAGCTCATAGTAATCATTGAGCTACTTGGATTAGCTTTCCTATTCCCAAATCTAAATTTTTGGAACTCCTTTGTGGCAAAGAACAATAAATTCCTGCCATTTGTTAGAGCACTCTAATAAGCTTCAATCAAGTTGGTTCCACTTGCATTGGATCAAAAAAACATTATAGTTCATAATAAAAACTACCCCATTGCATTTTCACTTGATTAGGTTAGGCATTTTATAGATTTACTAGCTCACTAGTTCTTGAATTTCTAGATTTTTGACTAGTAATTTTCTACTATTTTTTAGCATGGGTTAACAAAGGTCTTTTTGAGTGATTCCACTTGGAATGGAGACCTGAGAAATCCTGTCCAATAATAAAATTTGACCCATCCAATTTTAATTTGATTTTCTTGGTCATTCGATGAATTATAATTTTGTATAGTAAATTTGTAACATCCTGTAGTAAAATAGGGGATCCTATAGGAGAACTAGGGGATCTTGTAGGAGAACTAGTACATCCTGTAGGAAATCCTGTAGCAGCCTGTTTTGAGCCCGAATTGAGAAAAATCATCATTGAAGCTGGGATTAGGCCCCTACTTGACCTCCAAGCCATCAAAATCATTGTACCCCTCTTCCTCCACACCTGTCTCCCCTTCCAAAGATCAAGGAAAGATTAACATTTGCATTTATAAAGAAAAAAGATTAAAAAAATGAGTTCTTTTATATTTACACATGCACACAACAGTTAGTACTCTCTAGATCAGATTTCATGCTTAGATTAGTTAAAACATCACATGTGACAAATAGGGTTAAAATAGGGTTCTTTTGCAAGAAAAGTGTGTTAATAAGTAGATAGAGGATTTCATGTTACTTTACAAGCATTTTTAAATTTAGTCTTTCATTCTTGCAAATAGGAAACATTTCTTTTCTCTCGTGATAGCGAAGGAAGGGCACATTGTATGCCGCACATATAGTGTCGATACTTCTTAAGTTTGTATGAACCCTGGGTTGATAATTAAAAGTCGGTAGCCTTGGTAGGTGCAGAATTCTTGCTGCAATACGGAAGCTCATCACATAACCTCAATTCTATCCCTCTGGGCTATAAAATTCGAGTTTCCTTCCAAAACATACTCGAACCGCAAACTGTAGAACACCATCTGTCGATCTTGAAGTATGTATTACAAATTCGAATTTCACCTGTAACCCAAAACTCATAACTTCGAAATCTCCTCTAGTATATTGTTCTTAGCTCTGATACCATGTCGAAAATCATGTAGATCCACAAACTCATGCAATGTACTAAAGCAAAATACAAGAATCTACTTCTACTTTCAACCAGTAGAACCTAATAGATCGATGAAAACAATACGAACATGAAAAAGATAAATCGATGGCACATAACTCAAGATGTAACTAGGGAAAGCCACTACTCAAAACCCCGCTATCTAAATTGCATATATCAGCAATATGAGTGAAGATACAAAGCTTGTTCTCACTAGAACAATTCTGCACAAGTATGCTCAACTCTCTCAGCTCAGAAGCTAGCTCAAACTAAATCCTTAGCCTATTTAGCAGCTCTCCAAGCCCCTAATCTCTTATGTAATTCCTAGGATGAATAGCCTGTATTTAAAGGGAATTCATGCTTCCAAAACTACGCAATCCAAACATAGGATCAATCTCTTATGCGTGCATGATATTTAAACTCAAGTAAATAATAGCACTGATAATACATTGTCCCTGCACTCTAGTTTCAACTAGGTCTTTCTCAGAATCGACATGCATGCGTTTCTCATGAGGGAATATTCAGTTAACTAGAGTAGCATTGGTGGATGCATTAGTGCACCAACTAACTGTTAGTCCTATATTAGTTCCAAAAATAATTTAGAACTAATTTAACTAAAATTAACTCAGTAAAATAAGTGATCTAATTTCCAACTCAATTTAAACTCATACTAGACCCCTAAAACTTAGGGAGAACATATGCATGACTATAGAAAGACTTCCAACTCAAAATTCCTAAGCTAAATAAGTTAATTAAACTTAATTAAATATTTACAAGTTTCTATGATAATAGAATTCAATTTTAATTCTTAGTTTAATTCAAGGACAAATTAAATTGGAATTTCTTGTTGCCATTTCTCAACAAACAGTAGACAACGAAATTGAAAATCTTCACATTTTCAGCAAAAAATAATAAAATATAGTTAGTAATAATCCACAAATCATAGTTAATATGTAGGTAAAATAAGCTGAGATAATTTTATTAATGTCCAATGAATGAATAAGAAATATGTCCATGGGAATAAAAGTACAGCTAGTGTAATACATTGCAAATGTAAAACAAGAGTGCATTAGTAGCTCCTATAGCCATGTTAACTATATAAGGAAAAAATATAATATCTAAAAGGAAAGTTACAAAAGGCTAAAGGAATAACTCAAAGAAAGAATGATGCAACAAAATAAAATGGATACGTTTTAGAAAAATCTCATCAAGAACATGTCAAATGGTGCTCGAATTAGCCAAAATGTTTAGCTCAATTGGTTGTTGCCAATATCTTTGGGCATTTGGTAACATCTATGACAATAGGTGTCCAGCTTAAATCTGCATATGTTAGCCACACTAATCAATTAACGACGTCATCCACAAACGTGTTCTAAAATATTCCCCTACAAAGTTAGAATCCAAACCATCCCAGTGAAAGTGGAATTCCTGGATCACATGGTTCAAAACCTTGTTTTTGGCTTCCTGCGTAGTTCCCTAGTCAATCTTTGCACATACGCAAAAAAGTCCATTAGAAACTATGCATAAGTGTGCTTTGTCTTACACTATGACCTGCGCACATGACTTAACGAATGTAAAAATAAAAAGTAAAGTCTAGAAGCATTGTTAGTCGTATCTATCCCAACTAACAAGCTTCAAATGGATGCCTATTCATCCTTGATCCCTCCCATCATGGAGCTACTCCCTCTCTTTATGGAACCCCTATCCCACCAATAGTGGATCTCATCCCTTGGAAAATGGATCCCAAACTTCCCCTCCTTGGCCTATAAAGCTAACCCAGGCCTGAGGATTGAGGAGGGCTACTGGAAGTAGGCTTATACTGTAGAAATAAGGGTGGAAGGTTATTCATTCAAGGAGAGGGTTGGAGATTGTGGGAAGGGACTTGCAATATCAAGGCTTCGAGGTTGTTAGACTATTATCCATTTTATTAATATAAAGGCAATTGTTCTTTGTCAATTATGTCTTTGTTGATACAATTTGTAAAATTCCTTGATCACCTACATAGATTATGATTGCATGTTGATCAGTTTTTGATATATGATTGAGTTAATTAGTTCATTTATCTCTTATGCTATATATTGGATGCTTTAATCTTGTGTATGTTTTGTCTATGCTTATCTCCTTCAAGACATCTTGGAGAAGTTGTGAGAAGCGACGGGAAGATCTCTAAAGCATCGAGGAGAAGCGGATTATCGAAAGCTCTAAAGGGGACTTCATTAATCATTTGAATTAAGCGATAAGTGATCTCTATCATAGTATTTGTTTCTGCCAATTGTAGTTGAGAGAAACGTAGCAATTCTTGGTTGTTTGTTACTAGATTTCTCTAAGGTCTAGGGAGACCGCTCTTGTCCATAAGAGGAATAAGTCCACATAACAAGAAGCACTTCTTGAGTTTCCCTAGAATTTTTTTCTTGAAGACAACCAAAAAAAGTATTGCTAGAATTAGAATTAATGTTGAAAGAGAGGGGACCAAAAAAATGTTTTCTCATCCGCTTGAAAATTTTCTTGAAATGTCTTCTTCAAGAAAAATCCTTATTGCTTCTTATAGAATAACCTGTACCTTATCATTTTGGTTTAAAATTTCATTTCCTAGTATAAACCTCTTAATTATAGTTGGATTTCCATGTTCAAGGGAAGAAATTGTACTTGAAAAGAGAATATGAAAACCACATTCTCACTACACATTTTGTCATGATATTTGTAATGATGGGTGCCATTGAGATTAAAGAGAGATGTGGGAGGAGAAAAGGAATCAATATAGTTGTGGGACAAACCCATTTAGAGTAGCAATCACAAAGAGTATAATTCATCAAACATGGATTTAAATAGTGAATTGAGTCACATGTGATCCATGAAATAACACTCATTGGTATTCCTAGTTCACATGCAAACACAAACTTATTCTTACTTTAATACCTTCATTATTATTTTAGATACCAATGAAAATTAATGAGATGCTAAATTTAGAATTCATACCAATCTTCATACATCACCAAAGAAGCTAATGGATTTGAGTTACAATTTCACTTCAACATTTTAATTTTAGCTTCAATTGCTTCATAAATTTCAAATGAATAAATATGAAACTTAGTTCAAATTTTGAAAAGAATGTTAAGAATTCCCAAATTTAAAATAAGTCAAGGTTAATAAATAATAATAATAATAATAATAATAATAAGGTAATAAAATAATGTGAAAAACATGAATAAAAAAACAAAACCAAAAATTAAAAGAACTAAAAAACTGTAAGAAATAGGGAAAAAACAAGAATTAAAAGATACTGAAAAACAATAAGAGAAAGAAAAGAAAAGAAAAGCAAAAAAAAACTTTTAAATATACTTGCTTTTTGTTTGGACAATAGACCAATTAATTTAAATTTAAATTTAAAACTATCTTCCAGGGCCATAGATTTAAAAGTATCCTCGAGGTCCATAGATTTAAAACTATCCTCCAAGTCTATATAGAGAGGAGATTGAGAAGAAGAAAGATAGTAGATTTGTGTGAAAGGGTTGTTTAAGAGATGGAGGCCAATGTATCCGAACACCGAACACTGTAAGGAAGGAACACTACATATATTTATAGAAAGAAAGAGAGCAGATTTGTTGTGTGAAAGGGTTGTTCAAGAGATGGGGACCAATTTATCCTTTAAAAAAGAAGGAACACTATAGATGTTTGTAGAATTTTTGTTCAAATCACATGAAACTTATTTATTCTTTGCTCAAATCATATGAAACTTATTCTAAATTTGAAAAGAATGTGAACAATTCTTTTTCAAATTAAAAAATGAAAAATTCACAAAGACTACATGTGAAGAATTCATAAATTCACTATAAATCAAAACTAGGAAATAATAATAAAAAAACTAGCAATAAAAAAAAATGAAAAACAGAAGAAAAAAATATATAAATAAATAAATCTTAAATTAAAATTCAGAAAAAATCTAAAAAGCATGCCAACTTTCTAAATATACTTACCTTTTTGGAAACTTTCCTTTAGATCAAAAGCAACACTAACAATATATATAAAATCTTTCATTAAAAAATTATTGAATCGAAATTTAAAAAATAATGTATTCATGGAAAGAAACACTAATAATATCTATGGAATCTTTCATTAAAAAAAATTACTGGAATTGGAATTGAAAAAAAAAAAATCCTCATCTATAACATGTATCCGTTGTATGTGCCTGTGCATGAATCTTTCTGTGCCTCTGAATCTGAGTCTCGTGAGTGTGAGTCTGCTTGCTGGCGCAAACAACTTCCCAATGGTCAAAGGAAGGACAGTCGAGCAATTGGACAGTCAGGGTCCATGAGTCTTTCTGTGCCTCTGAATCTCTCTGATGCATGAGTGTGTATGTGCCTGTGCATGAATCTTTCGGTGCCTCTGAATCTGAGTCTCGTGAGTGCGAGTCTGCTTGCTGGCGCAAACAACTTCCCAACGGTCAAAGGAAGGAGAGTCGAGCAATTGGACAGTCAGGGCCCTCTCTCATTTATGGATGCTCTGTTTATTTTAATTTCAGGTACATACCATCATTAATTCATTTGTGCTCTGTTTTTCATGTGGGGTAATATCTTTTTAATTCATTTCAGTTATTAAAAGAGGATCGATGGAAAAACAACCTCCAATTGAAGAGTTTGTAAAGCAGGATCAATGCGGATTCAATTACAATTACAGGTACATTTCCCCTTAACTTTGCTTTCGCAGCAAACCCCAATCCCAATCCTTTCATTTTAGATTTCTTTACGTTACTTTCTTCTCAGTCAAATCACAATAAGAACGACTGTTAATTCTTTATTTTTCTCTGTTAATTCCTTTCATCACTGGAACGTTGGAAACCAAAATGTCAAACCGGCCTTGTAATGAGTATTTTCATTTAATTGAATAAAACCGAAATGTCGAAGCAGCCTTGTAATAAGTATTTTCCTTTAATTGAGTGAGTGTATTTTCTATTGATTTCTTTAGTTGGGTTTTCTTTAACGAGACGTCTATTGATTTAGTGTTCAGTTTATCCATCTATCATCATTTAACTTTCATTTCTTATAGTCTTAATATAATTATTTTCTAGTTTTGTTTTAAATTAATTTTTCACTTATATAATTTGGTGCGAAGAGATACACTGGAATTACTATTTGAATTTCAATTTTTCAAATTCCAATGTATATCTTTGGTTTCTCAACTAGTATAGTTTCAATGTAATTGCACGCGATGTGCATGATATGTTGGTGGGGGCGGTCGGTTGCCACGCTCCCCACCAGGTTTCGATCCCAGTGTATTTGATGTAATCTGTTTGTCGTACAGACGTATGTTGTAATAATATATATGTAAGATGAGGTGTAATATATGTAACATGTGGCTTCTTCAGCGGGGATTCCCTTCCCTTCCTGAAAAAAAAAATAGTTTCAATGTAATTACTTTATACTTTGTAGTTTTGTTTTTTTTAAATTAGTTTCTCACTTATATAATTTGATTTGGTGTGAGTTGATACCTTGAAATCATTATTTGAATTATCTATAATAAATTTAGAAATTATCATCTGAATTTGAATTTTTATTTAAACTATATATAATAAATTTAAATTTAAATAAAAAATATGATTAGACAAATCAGTGCTATGGTCAGTGGATGTTTTCCCTATCCTAATTAAATCATTGCAATGTTACCGCAAATCAAACCCATCACACACAACCTTTCTTGTAATCAAAATGATGTTATTTGATTTGCAGCAAATAGTGCCATGCTTAATAAAGATATAGGAAACATTGATTTGTCAAATGATACTTTAGTTTATAATTTACATTCAAATTTATTATACAAAATCCAAATTTAAACAATAATTTCTAAATTTATAATAAATGTTTTAAATAAAGATTAAGTTCAAATGATAATTTCTTAGCTCACCTAAGCTCCTTCAGTAATCGTCAGTTATTAAAATTTAAACTAGGCTAAGTTAAGATATAATAAGCTAGCTTAGAGTAGGCTTCAATAGGGTAGGTTAATCTAGGCTAGGATAAGGTATGGTAGGTTATGTTAGATTAGAATATGGTAGTCTAGGGTTAGGTTAGGAATAGTAAGCTAGGGTAGGCTAGGGTAACATAGGCAAGGCCACACTAGAATAGGCTAGGTTAGGCTAGGAAAGAGTAGGCTAGGGTAGGCAAGGCTATAGTAGGCTAGGCTAGGCAAGGTTAGGTTGGGCTAGAGTAAGTTAGGCTAGCTTAGGATCGTGTAGGCTAGGGTAGGCTAGAGTAGGGCGGGATTGAGTGCACTAGACTAGGCTAGGCTAGAGTAGGGTAGAGTAGGCTAGGCTAGAGTAGGTTAAGCTAGGCTAGAGTAGGCTAGGCTAGGCTAGAGTAGGGTAGATTTGGCTAGGCTAGGCTAGAGTAGGCCAGTAGGCTAGGTTGGGCTAGAGTAAGCTAGTAGGCTAGGCTAGGCTAAAGTAGGTTAGACTAGGCTAGGCAAGAGTAGGTTAGGCTATAGTAGGCTAGACTAGAGTAGGATAGGGTAGGGTAGGGTAGGACCTAGAGTAGGCTAGGCAAGAATAGACTAGGCTAGAGTAGGCTAGGGTAGAGTAAGTTAGGCTAGGCTAGGCTGGCCTAAGCTAGTGTAGGTTAGGCTAGGCTAGAGTGGGTTAGGCTAGGCTAGGAAAGCCTAGGTTAGGCTATAGTAGGTTAGACTAGAGTAGGTTAGGCTAAGGTAGGCTAGCTTAGAGTAAGCTAAAGTAGGGTAGGGTAGGGTAGACTAGAGTAGGTTGGGCAATAATAGACTAGGGTAGAGTAGACTAGGTAAGCTAAAGTAGGCTAGACTATAGTAAGGTATGTTAGAAAATTATATATTACGGAGCAATGGAACACATAAAATATTGCAGAAATATAAACACAGAAAACGCACAAAACAAGAGAGACATAGATATACGTGGTTCACCCAGTTTGGGCTACGTCCACCCCAAACAACCAGTCCTTCCTTTCTATTATCCAACAAAATGAAGAGATACAACCTACAGCAAAACCGCTGTAATATCCTCTGTTTTCTCTCACAGTCTCACCTCTATGTTTCTCGCTCACCGAATACACATCTATATCACAGCCTCAAATACAATGCCCTCATATAAAGAGAGGGGTTGCCTTCTAGGGCAAAAAACCCTAAACTAAACATAAGTTCTACCGTTAGATCATCCGCCTAATGAACGGCCCAGATTGACTAGAAATTACTATACTTTTACAAGGCAATTTTACAGCTATTTAGCTTCGGGGGCGCTGCCCCCGAAACCCCCCGCCAGGGGGGGCACCCCCCACGGCAGCGATTATTTTACGGGCGGCGTTGCCGCCCCATTTTGAACTGGGGTCCAATATGCTGGTACTATAGAAGATAATCAGGCTCCACACCCAACAATCTCCCACTTGGAGACTGATTGTAGCAACTCCACCGCTGCTCCATTTGCTGGACAATGACTCCTCTTTGGACCTGGTTGTTTCTCATCTTCATCGTCATCCGTGAAGACCAACTGAAACTGAGCATATTCTCAGTTTCTCCCTGGTTACAAATTTTGTTAGCATATCTGCAGGGTTCTGGCTAGTGTGTATCTTTTCCAGCTTCAACTCTCCATCTTCCAACACTGATCGTATGAAATGGTACTTGAGCTATATGTGTTTTGTCCTGGAATGAAATGCTGAGTTCTTTGCAAGATGAATGGCACTTTGACTATCACTGTATAACGTGCCCATATCATGCTCCTTACCCAATTCACCCATAAACCTTTGTAACCAAATCATTTCTTTACTAGCCTCTGTAGCAGCAACATACTCTGCTTCTGTTGTTGAAAGTGCAACAACACTTTCGATTTTTGAAACCCAGCTGACAGCTGTTCCTCCGACAGTAAATACATATCCTGTAGTGCTCCTCCTATTATCTCTGTCACCTGCCATATCTGCATCAACATATCCTTGTAGGGATATGTTTGAACCACCAAAGCATAATGCCTGATTTGTGGTACCTCTCAAATATCTGAGAATCCATTTCACTGCCATCCAATGTTCCTTTCCTGGATTGTTCATGTACCTGCTTAAAACTCCCACTGCATGTGCAATATCAGGCCTTGTGCAGCCCATTACATACATTAAACTTCCAACTGCTGATGCATATGGAACTTTAGACATATAATCCATGTCTTCTTGGGTCTTTGGGCACATTTCTTTGCTAAGTTTGAAATGGCTAGCAAAAGGTGTACTAACTAGTTTTGCATTTTGCATGTTAAATCTTTTCAACACCTTTTGTATGTACTCATTCTGAGACAATGTTAATTTTCTATTTTTCCTATCTCTAGTTATTCTCATACCAAGGATTTGTTTTGCAGCACCCAAATCCTTCATTGCAAATGAATTTGCCAATTTTCTTTTGAGCACATTTATTTCCTGCATGTTAGATCCTGCAACAAGCATGTCATCTACATACAATAACAATATAATATAGCTACCATCATTTTGCTTTTTCAGATAAACACAATGATCAGAGTGACATCTAGTATAACCTTGTTCAGACATAAACTTGTCAAATTTTAGATACCACTGCCTTGGAGCCTGTTTTAAACCGTACAAGCTCTTCTTCAACCTGCACACAAGTTTCTCCTTCCCTTTCACCTCATATCCTTGTGGCTGCTGCATATATATCTCTTCCTCCAAATCCCCATGGAGAAAGGTTGTCTTTACATCTAACTGCTCAAGATGCAAATCTTCAACTGCTACAAGACTTAAAATAGTTCTGATTGAAGTCATTTTAACAACAGGAGAAAATATTTCATCAAAATCAATACCTTTCTTCTATGCAAACCCCTTCACCACAAGTCTAGCTTTGTACCTTTGCTTTCCTCCATCTTCTTCCTTCAGCCTGTAAACCCATTTATTCTTCAATGTAGTTTTTCCTGCAGGCAACCTGACTAAATCCCAAGTCTGGTTATGCATTAAGGAGTCCATCTCTTCTTCCATGGCTACCTCCCACTTCTTCTTGCTTTCAACCTGCATTGCTTCTTCATAACATTCAGGTTCACCAGAATCAGTCAACAATAAATAATATAATGAAGGAGAGTATCGTTTAGGAGGTCTACTTGTCCTGGTAGATCTTCTAACACCACTTTCAGGTGTTTGGGGTGCCTGTTGTTGTTGTGATGGTTGCTGATGTTGTGGTTGTTGATTACTATTATTTTCAAGCACCTTTACTTTTTCAGTAATTTCATCAAGAACTGCGTATTCCTTGTTTTCTTTTTCTTGTTTCTTTTCCTGCAACTGATTCTTATACAAGACCTTTTCATTGAATATTACATCTCTTCTCCTAATGATTTTGTGATTTTCATAATCATATAAGTGATAACCAAAATCATTAACACCATATCCAATAAAGGTACATTTCTTTGACTTTGCCTCAAGCTTTGTTCTATTTTCTTTATCAATATGGACAAAGGCCTCACAACCAAAAGGTTTTAAAATAGAGTAGTTTACCTTTTTCCCTGTCCATGCTTCCTCTGGAACACCACCATCCAAGGAACTTGAAGGTCCTCTATTTATTAAATAAACAACAGTATCTACAGCATCTGCCCAAAACTGTAAAGGCAATCCTGCATGCAATCTCATGCACCTTGCATGCTCCATGATTGTTCTCTTCATCCTTTCTGACACACCATTTTCTTGTGGTGTTCTTGGAACTGTCTTCTCTCTACGAATTCCATGCTCTGAACAGTACCTATCAAACTATTTGCTGCAATATTCACCTCCATTGTCTGATCTAAGACACTTCAATTTCTTTCCTGTCTCAATCTCAAGCAAAGCTTTCCATTTCTTGAAAGTATCAAATACATCAGATTTATTCTTAATACAATAAATCCAAGTTTTTCTAGTTGCATCATCAATAAAGGTAACATAATAACGAGAGCCACCGAGAGATGATACCTGAGCAGGTCCCCATACGTCTGTATGCACAAGCTCTAATTTTTCGTTCTTCTTTTCTTTCCCAACTCTGAGAAATCTGACTCTCTTCTGTTTTCCATAAATGCAGTTCTCACAGAAATCCAAATCAACATTCTTCAAACCTGGCAACAAATTCCTTGAGTGAAGAATCTTCATCCCTTTTTCACTCATGTGTCCGAGCCTATGATGCCATAATGCTGCATCTGCTCCTTTGGAAGTCAAAGCATTAACAGAGTTAGAAATACCATTGCATAAATACAATGTACCAACCTTTTCACCTTTTGATATTACCAGGGCTCCTTTTGTGACCTTCCAAGCTTTATCTGTGAAAGTTGTCACACAACCTTCACTGCCTAACTGCCCTGTTGAAATCAGATTTTTCTTTAGATCTGGAACATGCCTTAACTCCTTTAGTAGCCATTGGTTTCCATTCTGCTGTTTTACAAGAACCTTACCCATTCCAACAATTTTACAGGGTTTGTCATCACCCAGACGAACTTGTCCAAAATCTCCTTGAACATAGTCATAAAAGTATTTCTTTTCAGGTGTGGCATGGAATGAGGCCCCTGAATCTACCACCCAGGAATCAGTAATATTTTCGAAAGAAAGAATCAAAGCATCTTGTAACACCTCACCTGTCACATTTTCTTCATGATTGTTTTCTTGCTGTGCATCTCCTTCTTTTCCCTTCCGAGATCTACAGTCTTTCTTTAGGTGTCCTTTCTTTCCACATTTCCAACACACTATCCCCGATCTGGACTTGGATCTGCCTTTCCTTGATTTACTGCGATATCCTGAGCTCTTTCCTCTTTCCAATTTTCTTCCTCTAGACTCTGCACTCAAAGCATTTCCCGATGTCTCACCGGAGCTTTTCCGTCGCATTTCCTCGCTAAGGATAGCACCGACAACATCATCAAACTTTAAAGTACTAGATCTAGAAACGGAGTTACTAATGGCCATTACCAAACCATTCCAACTTTCTGGTAATGAGCACAAGAATAACAGAGCTCTAACTTCATCATCAAAGTTTACCCCTACAGAACTTAACTGACTTGTAACTGTATTAAAATCATTTAAATGGTTTGCAACAGATCCACCTTCCGACATATTCATATTAAATAACCGTTTCATAAGAAATACCTTGTTTGAGGCCGAGGGTTTTTCATATAGTTTCGACAACGTCTGCATCAAACCCTCTGTCGTGGTTTCCTTCGAAATGTTGAAGGCGACTGACGCAGCAAGGCACAACCGTATTGTTCCGAGTGCCTTTCTATCGAGAAGGTTCCATTCTTCGTCTTTCATACCCGTCGGCATCTTTGTTTTTCCGCCCAATGGTAGGTATAGATCTTTCTGATACAGATAATCTTCCATCTGCATCTTCCACAGCGAGAAGTTTTGGCCGTTAAATTTCTCGACCCTAAACTTACCATCTTCCGCCATTGCTCCCACTCGAACCAGGAACCCTTCTTTCCTGCGAGTTTATCAGCCAAATAGACCTTTGGCTCTGATACCAGTTGTTAGAAAATTATATATTACGGAGCAATGGAACACATAAAATATTGCAGAAATATAAACATAGAAAATGCACAAAACAAGAGAGACACAGATATACGTGGTTCACCCAGTTTGGGCTACGTCCACCCCGAACAGCCAGTCCTTCCTTTCTATTATCCAGCAAAATGAAGAGATACAACCTACAACAAAACCGCTGTAATATCCTCTGTTTTCTCTCACAGTCTCACCTCTAGGTTTCTCACTCACCGAATACACATCTGTATCACAGCCTCAAATACAATGCCCTCATATAAAGAGAGGGGTTGCCTTCTAGGGCAAAAAACCCTAAACTAAACATAAGTTCTACCGTCAGATCATCTGCCTAATGAACGGCCCAGATTGACTAGAAATTACTATACTTTTACAAGGCAATTTTACAGCTGTTTTTAGCTTCGGGGGCGCTGCCCCCGAAACCCCCCGCTAGGGGGGGGCACCCCCCACTGCAGCGATTATTTTACGGGCGGCGTTGCCGCCCCATTTTGAACTGGGGTCCAATATGCCGGTACTATAGAAGATAATCAGGCTCCACACCCATCAAGGTAGGGTAGGGTAGGACCTAGAGTAGGTTAGGCAAGAATAGACTAGGCTAGAGTAGGCTAGGGTAGAGTAAGTTAGGCTAAGCTAGGCTTGGCTAAGCTAGTGTAGGCTAGGTTAGAGTAGGCTAGTAGGCTAGGCTAGCGTAGGTTAGGCTATAGTAGGCTAGAATAGAGTAGGTTAGGCTAACCTAGGGTAAGCTAAAGTAGGCTAGACTAGAGTAAGGTAGGCTAGGGTAGGCTAGGGTAGACTAGAGTAGGCTAGGAAAGAATAGACTAGGCTAGAGTAGACTAGAGTAGAGTAGCTAGCATAGGGTAAGCAAAAGTAGGCTAGGCTAGGCTAGGCTAGGTTAGACTAGAGTGTGCTAGGCTAGGGTGGGGTAAGCTAGGCTAGAGTGGGTTGGGCTAGGCTATGCTAACCTAGAGTAGGCTAGGCAAGAATAGACTAGGCTAGAGTAGACCAGGGTAGAGTAGCTATCCTAGGGTAAACTGAAGTAGGCTAGACTAGAGTAGGCTAGGCTAGGCTAGGATAGAGTGGGATAGGCTAGGCTAGGCTATAGTAGGGTAGAGTAGTCTAGGCTAGAGTAGGGTAGAGTAGGCTAGGCTTGGCTAGAGTAGGGTGGAGTAGGCTAGGGTAGAGTAGGATAGCCTAGAGTACTGTAGAGTAGACTAGGCTAGAGTAGGCTAGGCTAGGTTGGGCTAGAG
The DNA here is from genome assembly GCA_031772625.1 of Pinus tabuliformis. Classification (NCBI taxonomy): domain Eukaryota; kingdom Viridiplantae; phylum Streptophyta; class Pinopsida; order Pinales; family Pinaceae; genus Pinus; species Pinus tabuliformis. The sequence continues at coordinate 471,331,644 of CM062813.1, read as the reverse complement.
TAGGCTATTAGGCTAGGCTAGGCTAAAGTAGGTTAGACTAGGCAGGGAAAGAGTAGGCTAGGATATAGTAGGCTAGACTAGACTAGGTTAGGCTAAGGTAGGCTAGCCTTGGGTAAGCTAAAGTAGGCTAGACTAGAGTAGGGTAAGGTAGGGTAGGACTTAGAGTAGGCTAGGCAAGAATAGACTAGACTAGAATAGGCTAGGGTAGAGTAAGTTAGGCTAGGATAGGCTAAGCTAGTGTAGGTTAGGTTAGAGTAGGGTAGGCTAGAGTAGGCTAGAGTGGGTTAAAATAGGCTAGGCAAGAGTAGGTTAAGCTATAGTAGGTTAGGCTATGGTAGGCTAGCCTAGGGTAAGCTAAAGTAGGCTAGACTACAGTAGGGTAGGCTAGGGTTGGCTAGAGTAGGTTCGGCTAGGCTGAGTAGGCTAGAGTGGGTTAAACTAGGATAGGGAATAGTAGGTTAAGCTATAGTAGATTAGGCTATGGTAGGCTAGACTAGGGTAAGCTAGAGTAGGCTAGACTAGAGTAGGGTAGGCTAGGGTTGGCTAGAGTAGGTTAGGCTAACCTAGAGTAGGTTAGGTAAGAATAGACTAGGTTAGAGTAGGGTAAGTTAGGCTAGGCTAGGCTAGGCTAAGCTAGTGTCGGTTAGGCTAAAGTAGGCTAGGCTAGGCTAAGCTAGTGTTGGTTAGGCCAAAGTAGGTTAGGTTAGGCTAGGCTAAGCTAGTGTAGGTTAGGCTAGAGTACATTAGGTTAGGCTAGGCTAGTCGAGGTTAGGCTAAACTAGGCTAGTATAGGCTAGGCTAACGTGGAGCTAGGGTAGGCTAGGGTAGGCTAGAGTTGGCTAAGCTAGGGTAGGATAAGGTAGGCCAAAGTTGGCTAGGCTAGGGTAGGCTAGGGCAGGCTAGAGTCTGCTAAGGTAATCTAGGTTAGGGTAGGCTAGAGTAGGATAGGCTAGGCTAAAGTAGGGTAGACTAGAGTAGACTAGGTTGGGATAGAGTAGGATAGGCTAGGTTAAGTTAGGCGAGAGTAGGCTATGCTAAAGTAAGTTATGATAGGTTAGGATAGAGTAGGGTAGATTGGGTTAGACTAGGTTAGGTTGGGCTAGAGTAAGTCATGCTAGATTAAGATCGAGTAGGCTAGTGTAGGCTAGAGTAGGCTAGGCTAGGCTAGGCTAGGCTAGGCTAGGCTAGGCTAAAGTAGGCTAGAGTAGGTTAGACTAGGCTAGACTATGATAAGCTAGGCTAGGCTAGAGTAGGTTAGGGTAGGGTAGAGTAGGATAGGCTACACTAGGATATAGTAGGCTAGGGTAGGGTAGAGTAGGCTAGGCTATACTAAGGTAGAGTAGGCTAGGTCAGGCAAGAATAGACTAGGTTATAGTAGACTAGAGCTAAGTTATGCGAGGCTAAGCTAGAATAGGTTAGGCTAGAGTATGCTAGGCTAGAGTAGGCTAGAGTGGGTTAGACTAGGCTAGGCAAGAGTAGGTTAGGCTATAGTAGGTTAGGCTATGGTAGGCTAGCCTAGGGTAAGACAAAGTAGGCTGGCTAGAGTAGAGTAGGTTAGGCTAGGCTAGGCTAGGATAGGCTAACCTAGAGTAGACTAGGCTATAGTAGACTAGGCCCTAGGGTAGAGTAAGTTAGGCTATAGTAGGTTAGGATACAGTAGGCTAGCCTAGGGTAAGCCAAAGTAGGCTAAGAAAAGTAGGGTAGGTTAGGCTAGGCTAGGCTAAGCTAGAGTAGACTAGGCTATAGTAGATTAGGGCAGAGTAAGTTAGGCTAGACTAGGCTAAGCTAGTGTAGGTTAGGCTAGAGTATGCTAGGCTAGGCTAGGGTATGTTAGAGTCAGCTAAGCTAGGGTAGGATAGGGTAGGATAGAGTCGGCTAGGCTAGGGTTGGCTAGGGTAGGCGAGGCTAAGCTAGGATAGAGTGGGCTAGGCTAGGCTAGACTAGGCTAAAGTAGGTTTAGGCTAGAATAGGGTAGAGTAGGTTAGGCTAAGTTAGGTTGGGTTGGGTAGGGTAAAGTAGGCTAGGCTAGAGTAGGGTAGAGTAGAGTAGGCTAGGCTAGGTTGGGTTGGGTAGGGTGGAGTAGGCTAGGCTAGGCTACAGTACGATAGGGTAGGTTAAGCTAGAATAGGCTAAAGTAGGCTAGGCTAGGTTGGGCTAGAGTAGGCTAGTAGGTTAGGCTTGGCTAAAGTAGGTTAGAATAGGCTAGGAAAGAGTAGGTTAGGCTAAGGTAGGCTAGCCTAGGGTAAGCTAAAGTAGGCTAGGCTAGACTAGTGAAGGCTAGACTAGGCTAGGCTAGACTAGGCTAGGCTAACGTAGAGTAGGATTTGCAAGAATAGACTAGGATAGAATAGGCTAGGGTAGAGTAAGTTAGGCTAGGCTACGCTAGGCTAGGCTAAGCTAGTGTAGGTTAGGTTAGAGTAGTCTAATAGGCTAGGTTAGGCTAGGCAAGAGTAGGTTAGGCTATAGTAGGCTAGACTAGAGTAGGCTAGGTTAGGCTAAGTTAGGTTAGGCTAGAGCAGGCAAGGGTAGGTTAGGCTATAGTAGTCTATATTAGAGTAGGTTAGGCTAAGGTAGGTTAAGGTAGGCTAGCCTAGGGTAAAAGCTAATGATGTCTAGACTATAGTAGGGTAGGGTAGGCTAGGCTAACCTAGAGTAGGATAGGAAAGAATAGACTACGCTAGAGTAGGATAGGGTAGAGTAAGCTAGGTTAGGCTAGGTTAGGATAGGCTAAGCTAGTGTAGGTTAGGCTAGAGTATGTTAGGCTAGAGTAGACTAGGCTAGATTAGGCTAGGCTAGAGTAGGCTAGTAGGCTAGGTTTGGCTACGCAAGAGTAGGTTAGGTTATAGTAGGTTAGACTAGAGTAGGGTAGGCAAGAATAGACTCGGCTAGAGTAAGTTAGGCTAGGCTATGGTAGGCTAGGCTAGGCTAAGCTAGTGTAGGTTAGGCTAGAGTACGTTAGGCTAGAGTAGGCTAGGCTCTGAGTAGGCTAGTAGGCTAGGCTAGGCAAGAGTAGGTTAGGCTATAGTAGGCTAGAATAGAGTAGGTTAGGCTAAGGTAGGCTAAGGTAGGTTATCCTAGGGTTAGCTAAAGTAGGCTAGACTAGAGTAGGGTAGGGTAGGGTAAGTTAGAGTAGGCTAGGCTAACCTAAGTAGGTTAGGCAAGAATAGACTAGGGTAGAGTAAGTTAGGCTGGGTAAGGCTAGGCTAAGCTAGTGTAGGTTAGGCTAGAATATACTACGCTAGGCTAGAGTATGTTAGGTTATAGTAGGCTAGGCTAGGCTAGACTAGGCTACAATATGCTAGGGTAGGCTATGCTAGAGTAGGATAAGCTAGGATACTCTAGTGTAGGCTCGACTTGGTCATGATATACTAGGCTATGCTAGGTAGGCTAGGCTAGGTGAGGCCATGCTAAGCTAGGCTAGGTTAGGCTAGGTAAGGCTAGGTTAGGCTAGGCTAGAATTGGCTAAGCTAGGGTAGGATAGGTTAGGGTAGCATAGAGCAGGCTAGAATAGAGTCGGCTAGGCTTAAGTAGGCTATGCTAGGTTAGTTTAGGCTAGGGTAGGCTAAATTATGGTAGACTATGGTAGGTTAGGTTTGATTAGAGTAGGCTAGGCTAGGGTAAGCTAGAGTAGGCTAGGTGAGAGTAGGATTTCCTAGATTAAGCTATGCTAGGTTAGGATAGAGTAGGCTAGGTTGGGTTAAACTAGGTTAGGCTAGGCTATGCTATGCCAGATCACACTAGGCTAAAGTAGGCTAGGCTAGGCTAGGCTAAGCTAAGCTAGACTAGAGCAGGCTCAATTAGATTAGGCTAGGCTAGAGTAGGGTAGGATAGTCAAGGCAAGCCTCCATTAGATTAGGCTAGGCTAGACTTAAGTAGACTAGGTTAGGCTAAGCTAGGCTAAAGTAAGGTAGACTAGAGGAGGCTAGTATAGGCTAGGCTTGGCTAGAGTAGGCTAGGTTATGGTAGGCTATGCGAGAGTATGTTGTGTTAGAGTAAGCTATGCTAGGTTAAGAAAGAGTAGGGTAGGTTGGGTTAGACTAGGTTAAGCTAGGCTAGGCTAGGTTGTGCCAAATTACACTAGGCTAAAGTAGGTTATTCTAAGCTAGACTAGAGCAGGCTAGGTTGGAGTAGGGTCAAATAGGCAAGGCTAGCCTCCACTAGATTAGGCTAGGCTTAAGTAGACTAGGCTAGGGTTTCCTAAAGTAGGGTAGACTAGAGTAGGCTAGTATAAGCTAGGTTAGGCTAGGCTAGGGTAGGCTAGGTTGGGCGAGGATATGGTATACTAGCTAAGAGTAGGCTATGCTAGAATAAGTTAGGTTAGGATAGGGTAGGTTGGGTTGGGCTAGGCTGTGCTAGGATTCCATATTACATTAGGATAAGGTAGGATAAAGTACGCTAAAGTAGGATAAGCTAGACTAGAGTAGGCTAGGCTATGTTAAGCTAGGTTGGAGTAGGCTAGGCTAGGGTAGGCGCCTCCACTATATTAGGCTATGTTAGGCTAGCCTAGTATAGCTAGAGTAGGTTAAGCTAGGCTAGAGTAGAGTAGGCTAGGCTAGGCTAGGCAAGGATAGGGTAGGTTAAGCGAGAGTAGGCTATGCTAGAGGAAACTGTGCTAGGTTAGGATAGAGTAGGTTAGACTGGGTTAGGCTAGGCTAGATTATGCCATATTACACTAGGCTAAAGTAGGTTAGGTTAGGCTAAGCTAAGCTAGAATAGAGCATGCGAGGCTATGTTTGGATAAGTTAGAGTAGGCTAGGCTAGATTAGAGTAGGATAAACAAGGCTAGCCTCCACTAGATTAGGCTAGGTTTAAGTAGACTAGCTTAGGCTAGGCTAGGATAGGCTAGGGTAGCCTAAAGTAGGGTAGACTAGAGTAGGCTAGTATAAGCTAGGTTAGTTTAGGCTAGGGTAGGATAGGCTAGGAAAGGATATGGTAGGCTAGGCAAAGATATGTTAGGCTAGGCGAGAGTAGGCTATGCTAGAGTAAGATAGGTTAGGTTGGGTAGGTTGGGTTGGGTTGGGCTATGCCATATTACACTAGGCTAGAGTAGGCTAGAGTAAGCTAGACTAGAGTAGGTTAAGTTAGACTAGAGCAAGCTAGGCTATGCTAAGATAAGTTAGAGTAGGCTAGGCTAAGCAATATTAGGTTAGGTTAGGATAGAGTAGGCTAGGCTACTCTAGGCTAGAGTAGGTTAAGCTGGGCTAGGGTAGGCTAGCTTAGGCTAGGCTAGAGTAGGCTAGCCTAAGCTAGGCTAGAGTAGGTTAGGCTAGGCTAAGCTCGACTAGGTTAGGTTGTAGTAAGCTAGGCTATAGTAGGATAGGCTAGAGTACATTACTATGGTAGGTTAGGTTAGGCTAGGTTAGGCCTAGGCTTAAGTAGACTAGCCTAGGCTAGGCTAGGATAGGCTAGGGTATCCTAAAGTAGGGAAAAATAGAGTAGGCTAGTGTAAGCTAAGTTAGGTTAGGCTAGGCTAGGCTAGGTAAGGAAAGGATATGGTAGGCTAGGCAAGAGTAGGCTATGCTAGAGTAAGCTAGGTTAGGTAGGGTAGGTTGGGTTGGGCTGGGCTAGGTTATGCCATATTACACTAGGTTAGAGTAGGCTAGAGTAGGTTAAGCTAGACTAGAGCAAGATAGGCTATGCTAAGATACGCTAGAGTAGGCTAGGCTAGGTAAGATTAGGTTAGGTTATGCTAGAGTAGGCTAGCCTGGTTTAGGATAGAGTAGGTTAAGCTGGGCTAGAGTAGGCTAGATTAGGCTAGGCTAGAGTAGGCTAGCCTAAGATAGGCTAGAGTAGGTTAGGCTAGGCTAAGCTCGACTAGGTTAGGTTGCAGTAAGCTAGGCTACAATAGGATCGGCTAGGCTAGAGTAGGTTACTTTGTTAGGTCAGGTCAGGCTAGGCTAGGCTAGGCTAGGCTAGGATAGGATAGGATAAGCTAGGATAGGTTAGGCTTGACTCAAGTATAGTAGGTTATGATAGGTTATGTTAAGGTAGGATGGAGTAGGCCACGCTAGAGTATGCTAGGGTAGTGTAAGCTAGGCTAGTATAGGCTAGAGTAGGCTAGAATAAGCTAGGTTAGAGTAGGCTAGGCTAGAGTAGGCTAGGTCGCAATAGGTTAGAGTAGGCTAGGATAGAGTCGTTTAGACTAGGCTATAGTAGGCTAGGGTAGAGTAGGATATGCTAGGCTAGGCTAGAGTAGGCTAAGTTAAAGTATGCTAGGATAGAGTAGGCTAAGTTAAAGTATGATATGCTAGAGTAGGATAGGATATGCTATTCTAAGCTAGGCTAGGTTGGGTTAGAGTAGGCTAGGCTAAGCTAGGATGGAGTAGGCTAAAGTAGGCTAGGATTGAGTAGGCTAAGCTAGGCTAGAGTAAGCTTGGTTAGAGTAGGATAGGCTACGATGAGCTTAAGTAGGCTAGGACAGGCTAGGCTAGAGTCATTTAGGATAGAGTAGGGTAGGCTAAGTTGGATTTGGATAGGCTAGAGTAGGATAGGCTAAGATACACTAGAGTAAGCTATGATAGGTTAGGCTAGAGTTGGCTAGGTAGAGTAGGTTATGTCAAGCTAGGCTAAAGCTAGAATAGGCTATGATAGGATATTCTGAGCTAGGCTAGGTTGGTCTAGAGTAGGCTAGGCTAAGCTAGGTTGGAGTAAACTAAAGTAGGCTAGGCTTGAGTAGGCTAGGCTAAGCTAGGTTGGAGTAGGCTAAAGTAGGCTAGGCTTGAGAAGGCTAGGCTAAGCTAGGCTAGAGTAGGTTACGCTACACTAGAGGAGGCTAGGTGTAACTAGGCTAGAATAGGCTAGGATAGAGTAGGCTTATAAAGAGTAGGAAACAGTAGGCTATGTTAGGTTGGATTAGATAAGCGATTCTAGAGTAGAATAGGCTACACTAGTCTAGTCTTTGAGTAGGGTATGCTAGGCTAGAGCAGTTTAGAGTGGGGTAGGATAGGATAAACTATAGTAGGCTTGTCTAGGCTAGGCTAGGATAGGCTTAGAGTAAGGTATGGTAGCCTAATCTAGGATAGGCTTGGGTAAGCTAGAATAGGCTAACCTTGATTAGGTTAGAGTATGCTAAAGGACACTAGGCTATATAGTAGGTTAGAATAGGCAAAGATAGGTCAGGGAAGGCTAGAGTATTATATGGTAGATTAATCTAGAGTAAGTTAAGCTTGAGTAGACTAAGATAGAATAAGCTAGGATATGGTAAGAAAGAGTAGGCTAGAGTAGGAAAGACTAGAGTAGGGTATGGTAGGACATGCTAAAGTAGGTTAAGTTAACATAGGCTAGGCTATAGAGGGACAGACTAGAGTAGGATAGGCCAGGGTAGGTTAGGTTAAGGTTTGTTGGGTGATCTGAGAGGATCCTAATTAAAAGGCATAAAATTCAAAGTTCCTAAAAGCTAATGGAAATAACGCCTTGTTTAAGAGATCAATGAAGTAATTCCAATGTAGCTTGAATAGGAAAAGCTAGGCTAGGGAAGGCTAGAGTGTTGTATGTTAGGCTAATATAGGGTAGGTTAAGTTTGAGTAGGCTAAGCTAGAATAATCTAGGATATGGTAAGTAGGAGTAGGATAGAGTGGGTTAGACTAGAGTAGGGTATGATAGGACATGCTAGAGTAGGTTAAGTTAACATAAGCTAAGCTAGAGAGGGATGGACTAGAGTAGGATAGTCCAGGGTAGGTTAGGTTAAGGTTTGCTAGGTGATTCAAGAAGATCCTAATTAAAAAGCATAAAATTCAAAGTTCCTAAAATCTAATGGAAATAACTCCTTGTTGAAGAGCTCAATGAGGTAATTCCAATGCAACTTGAATTGTGTCGAACAGAGTCTGCATGTGAAATATATATCAATTTGAAGATTTTGACCAACGGGAAAAATTTTAAAGTCAAAGCGTGTAGAAATTAACCTGTAGATTCAATACTACTCATGAAATTTGCTAGATCACAAGACTTGAAGCTACTCTACTGATCTGCAGAAGTTAATTCACCATCTAAAACAAGAATCATAGACATTCAAAAGGAAATATCACACATGCACAAAGATTTATCTAGGGGAAAGTAACTACTCAAAACTCCTTACTATCTATATTGAATTAATCAGAGAATGGAGAAGAAATACAACACTTTATATGGTCTATCTCTCTACCTGACTGACTAAATTTCAAGCCTTCCTAAGATCCTATTTCCTTGCATTGTTCTCTTGGGAAATTTCCCCTATTTTTTAGGAAACAATAGCCTTATGTCAATCTATGACTACATGCACCACTTGTACACATGGGAATATGCTACAATTGATAGTACACTGCCTTGGAATCTCCATCTCAAATGGATAACTCAAATTCTCTGCATGCAACAATTATTTTGGATTGATGATTAGTTAATTGGTTGATCACTCAATGTGGTTGAAGTTCCACACCCACAACTTGACCTCCATTATTTCTTCTAGCAGTTAGAACTCGTTAAATTGGAAATAACTTAAATTAACTGAAATAGATTTGCTAAAAAATAGCAATCAATCATGTATAACTGAACTCAAGCTTCTCCAACTCGAATTCACTGAGTTAATTGAGTGACAAGAGCCATGTCACCTCAATTAAATACCTCCAAGTATTATGTTGAAGCTGAAATTCAAATTTTAATCTAGTTTGACCAAGGAAAAGTCAAAACTAGATTTTCTTCCTGCATTTTCAACACTCCCTCTCAGCAAGAAAGGGATTATCAACCACCCCTATCCTGCACATGTGGAACTTGAATTTGCCTCTTAAAAAAGCCTTTATCAAAATATATACATCCAATTCCTCTGCCAGAATGTACTTCAACAACATAATCTGTCTCTGCAGACAATCTTGTAGATCGTGATATCGGATATCAATATGCCTGTTTCGATCATGAAATACAAGATTCTCAAAGAGTTTTATGGAACCCTAATTATGATAGTAAATCATAGTAGGATCCTTCATCTGACCAAATAACCCAACACGAACCTTTATCATTTATATTGCCTCATATGTTGCTTACCTTACAGTCATATACTCTTCTTCTGCTGAGCTAAGTGCCAGAGATCTCTACTTCTTGTTGTACCAAGAAACCATTACTGACCCAACGTTGAAAATTTCTCCTGATGTGTTCTTCTCGTCTAATGGACTCCCTGCCCAATCTGCATCTATGAAGCCTTACAACTTCACTCCCTTTTTTCTTTTGTACCAAAGACCAAACTGAGTAGTGCCTTTGAGGTATCTTAACACATTCTTTGTTTCCTTCCAATATAGTTTGGTTGGCTTAAGCATTGCTTGAATAAGTTTCTTAACTTCATAACACATGTCTGGTCGTGTATTCACCAAATACACAAGTAAACCCACAAGTTTCCTGTAAATGGTAGCCTTCACTACTTCACTTGAGGTAGCATCCTCTTTCCTCCAGTTTCCTATTAAAGGAGTCTCCATGGTTTTTCACCTATCCATGTGTAACCTTTGAAGTATCTTGTTGGCATACTTACCTTGAGATAAAAATAATTCCCCATCACCTTGCCATACTTCCAATCTAATGAAGTATGCATGATTCCCATGTCCTTCATCTCAAACTCTCTTGCAAGGTCCTCCTTGCAATATTTGATCAACTACTCATCACCAGTAAGGATCAAGTCATAGACATATAAAAAAATAATCAATAATTTACCTTCTACCAAAATATTATAGATGTTTGTATCTACTTCCCCTTTGGTGAATCCCAAATTGGTGAGATAGCTATCGATCTTGGTGTACCAGGCACGAGGTTCTTTCTCGAGTCCATACAATGCTCGCTCGAATATTCACACATGTAAATTTTTTTCAAAGGTATCAAATCACTAGGGCTAGTCAATATACACCTCCTCCTCTATAACTCCATTGTGGAATGTTGTATTCACATCCATCTGATGGATCTTCCACCCCATGTGTGCTAACAATGCTATAATTGACCCGATGGATGAGTACCTTACTACTGGAGCAAAGGTCTCCTCATAGTCAATTCTCTCAACCTCAGAGAACCCCTTGGCTACAAATCTCGTATTTTGTTTCTCTATGCTTCTATCTGATGCATGCTTTACCTTGTAAAGTCATCTCAAACCAACCATTGATTTGTTTGTTAGCCTTCGGACCACTTCCCAAACATTGTTTCTAACAATGGAATCATACTTCTCTACCACATAATCAACCCATATTAGTTTCTCTATAGCTTCATCGAATGACGATGGCTCAGTCTCTACAAGCTCACTCATAAGATCCATGTAGCTAGTGTATGGATTCGGTGACCTCCTCTACATGCGTTGTGTTGTGGGTGTTCCCACATTCTCTATAGCATCCTATAATAATTTTCAGCTCCCTTGGTTCGCTTTCTTCCTTCTTTGGATGTATCTGCTTGAGTGGATGTCTCCACTCTCTCCTCCTCTACTTGTGGTTGCTCCACAACTTTTTGAGGTTCTTCCTTTGGGGCTAAAATCTCTTGATCATGTTACAACTAAAGCTCCCTCTTAAAAGAAAACCTCATTTCCTTCTCCTCATTAAATTTCACATCCCATATGATCATTGTCATCATAAGGGATTGAAAGTACACATGATAGTTGTGAGATGTTTCTGTGTACCCCACAAATATGCCCACCTCTATTGTCAGCTCTAGATTTTTCTTTGGAAACATGATAGTAAACTGATGATCCAAATATCCTGAAGTGTGGCAAATTTAGTTTCTTTCCTTGAAAATTATTCCTCTAGTGTACTCATTCCAAGAATCTTGTGAGGACTCATGTTCTAGAAATAGATCATTGTGTTTCAGCCCATGAGTGCAATGGTAAGCCTTGGTCATGCAAAATTTCCCTTACTGCTCCCATAATACTTATGTTCTTCCTCTCAGCCACCCCATTCTATTTTTGGTTAAGGGGTGTTGTCAACTCCCATTGAATGCCTTCCTTTGCACATAATTTTTTAAGTTCATTCGACATGTACTCACTTTTTTTATCGCTCCTGAGAGCCTTCACCTTCTTTCCAATTTCTTTCTCAACAAGTTCTTTAAATTCAACAAATTTGGAGAATGTAGGGTCTTTCTTCTACATGAAGTAGATCCAACACTTGTGTGAGAAATCATCTACAAATATAACATAATACCTGTGCTTGGCAGTGGAGGCTATTGATAAAGGTCCAATCACATCAGAATGGATCCCTTTCAAGGATTGCATGTGCTTTGCTGCCTGAATCATTGAAGGTGGATTTTATGTACTTTCTTGACGTACACCCTTTGCATGTATCCCACTGATCTAGTGCTCCTTTAGGAAGGCCTGTAGAAATTTTTTGGATGATCTTCAAAGAACCATGATGCAAATGGCCAAGTCTTATATTGCCATAATTCATCGACATCTCAACTCTACACCTTCTTTGATTTTGCGCTCAATGTTTCACAGTCTTCCACATATAATTTGTAGAGGTTCTTCACTCAAACCTCAATCCATTTTTGAATATCACATCATAGCCACGGTCTTCCAACACAGCTATGGAAACTAGATTCTTCTTCAAACCCGATAAAAACATCACATCCTTGAGCTTGAGAGAGGAGCCAAACTCCCTCTTAAAAGTAACTATACCAATACCAGTTGCGTTATACCTTCCATTATCTCCCATCTCGATGTGCATATGGAGATCCTTCTCCTCCAAATCACTACAAAAAAATTATTCCCCATCATGTGGAATGAGTCACTATTATCCAGATACCACACACTACACATCAATGTGATTTCTGTGCATGCAGTGACAGTAAAATCAAGGTTGAATTTTGAAGCCAAGGCTTCACTCATTTCTCCTCTTATGGTCTTCTTTCTTTCTTTCTTGTGTGGACACTTCGTTGCATAGTGCCCAAATTCATGACAATGAAAGCACTTGATTCTGGACAAGTCTTTCTTCTTTCCCCCTTGACTCGAATCTACTTTGGATTGGGATTTATTCCCTTTCCCTTTATTTTCCTTTCCATCCAAGGAATATTTCTCCTCATCCTCACCCTTGGATGAGGTCCCATCTCTGGTGTTATGCCTTATCTCCTCCTATACCAAATAAAACCACAAGCATTCCCAATTTGGTAGCCTCTCCCTCCCATTCACTAAATCATGGTAGTTTTTCCAGCTCTTAGGAAGGCCTAGAAGGGCTAGGATCACAAAAACATCCTCTACTACAGTAACACCAACTTGACAGAGTTCATCACGACACTATGTGAACCTGCTCAAGTACTATGGAATGGTATCATTTCTTTGCATCTTGATATTTCAAAGTCTGTCCTTGAGTGTCAATTTCTTGTGGTCACTACTATTCTAGAACAAATATGTCAGTGCTTCACACTATACATACGAAGTCTCTTTCCTGTGGATATTGGAGAAAATATGGTCTCATACTCCCTCCAATATGATCCTCCTCACCATGGAAACACACTTCTTCCAATATGCTAGATTCTGAGCATTAGCTCCTACTGGTTTCAGAATATCATTATCAATAAATTCCTTCAACCCATTATCCTCCATTATTGCCTCCATGCAATCCTTCCGTGAAACATAATTTGAGCTTCCCTCAAGGGCATACTCAAGCCTTAGTCCATTGAAATCCATCTTCTCAGTCCTAAAGAAAACCTGCAACCTAATCTGCAACCTCGAACCTCCTACAATGACAACTTCAAAATCTCTACTCTACAGTGATTCCAACTCTGATACCATGTACAAATTAATGTTTAGATTCAATAATTCTCATGAAATTTTCTACGTCATAAGACTTGAAGCTACTCTACTAATTTGTGGAATTTAATGCACCATCTAAAACAAGAATCATAGACATGCAAAAGGAAACATTACACATGCATTGATATTTATCTAGGGAAAAGAAATTGCTCAAAACCCTTTACCATCTATATTTCATTAATCAAAGGATATAGAAGAAATACAATGTGTTTTCAAGCTTGAGCACACCCTATAAATGTATAGTCTATCCCTTTGCCTGACTCACTGAACCTGGCCTAACACTTAACCAATTTCAAGCCTTCCCAAGCTCATATTTCTTTGCGTTGTTCCCTTGGGAAATTGCCCCTATTTTTTATGAATTTCACACCAAATAATTGTACAATAGCCTTAGGTAAATCTCTAACTGCATGCACCACATGTACACATGGAAATATTCTATAATTGATAGTACACAACATTGGAATCTCCATCTCAACAGGGTAAATCGAATTTTTTGCATGCAAAAATTATTTTGCACTAATTGATTGGTTAAGTGGTTGATCTCTCAGTGTGGTTGAAGTTCCACATCTACAACTTAACCTCCACTAGTCCTTCTGACAGTTAGAACTAGTTAAACTGACAATAACTCAAATTAAACAAAATATATTGCTACAAATTAGAAATCAATCATGTAGAACTGAACTCAAGCTTCTCCAACTCGAATTTAATGAGTTAACTAAGTGACAAGAGCCATGTCACCTCAGATAACTACCTCCAACTATTATGTTGAAACAGAAAATCAAATTTTAATCTAGTTTGACCAAGGCAAAGTCAAAACTAGATTTCTTGTTGCATTTTCAACAAAGGGTAATGTGGCACATTCTAGAACTGGCATTTGGCATGGTGTGGAGATAAAGTGTGGGTAGAGTCAACAATTTACTAGGAAATGAAAAGTGGCAACACATGGAAATGTAGTTTGTAGATTAGGTGCTCCAATGTGGGGTTGCCACATGGCACCTCGGAACACCAAAACCTTTAATTCAGTCAAATAATTGGAATTAATGGGGTTTTAACCCACAACATATGGAGCAACAGTGCAACAAATTAAGAATTGAGCCATGACTAGAGGGTGTGATATGTAGATGGTAAAGCATATGTATAAGTTTTGAATGTCATGTATGATGAAAAAGGGATGAGTGGAGACCGCTAAACTTGGAAGCTTTGCCAAACTAAAGTCTAATAAATACTCAGCAACGAAGGACAACGACTCTACCACATACACCACTACCTATCCATAGGATTAGATGATGATGTGGGTGGTGAAACCTATTGGTTTTATATTCATAGTATAGTATGGTTCATTATATATTAATATTGAATTCTTGACATAATATGTGGCTCAGATTGGTGTTAATATATATGTGTGGACATCCACATGAGCATTCATTACAACAAATGTGCACACAAATCAAACACATGTGTTACGTTGTTTAATATTGAAAATGATTCAAATGAATATGTATAACATTTCATAGTCATTACAACAAATGTGCTCGTAGATCAAACAGATGTTTTACATTGTTTATTATTGCAAATGGTTCAAATGAATATGTAAAAAATTTGTATGTAATTGGTTGGCAACGTAACAATATCCACATGCATGGAATATTATTATTATGGGATATTGTTCGATGTAGCCTTATAAACAATGAGTTTTTTATTATCTAAACCTAAGTGAATTATGTGAACCTCAATGAGTAATTGGGTCACTGAGTGTTGGTTCACTTGGTGGGGAGAATGTTTGTGCATGACTTTGCACATGGCAACTGCAATTTCACCTTCCCTTCCTTTGTTGTTCCAAGTACATGTGAGTGATGTGTTCACATTTTCAAACAGTGGGATTCCCCCTCCCTCTTTGCTAAGTAGGTGATGGGTTATGTACTTCTATGTGATTGAGTGATCATCTGTGTATTGGATGCCCATGTTTTAATGTTCACTTTGGAAATAAAACACCCCATCAAAGTATAAATAACTAAACATTAAATAAATAGAACTATTCATTTTATTTGCACACACACACACACACACACATATATGAAAATATAAATATGTCTTTTATATGCTATTTAAATATATACAAACATTAAATTATATATATAAGCATTAAAAATTAAAACTATATATAGAGTTTTAGATGTGGACACAAATTTGTTTGTTCAAAACTAAACTAAACTTTGAATCATACAAAAGTCTAGAAGGTGGGCTTTACAATAGAGGTGAAAGAAAAAGGAATGGGACCATGATACTCCACAAAGACCCACATAATTATCAAGATTTCAAACACATAAAGGAACCTTTATATAAGAGGATTCACAACTTAGTATATGAGCCAGTTTTTCCAATAAATATCCACTATAACATGAAACTTCTCAAATCAAAATGAGGCTTACACCATTTATCAAACAAAACCCAAGTGACACCACACCATAAACATTTAAAACTACTAAGAATACATTTCCCCACAATAACACACCTTACATGCCAATGTGTAGACATAGAGACAAATTGAATACCGACCTGGAAGATGTGCACACCTAGCTTCAAAACTTCTTTCATTTGTCTTTGAGGAGAATTACATGGCCTCCACTGGCTACCACAAGAGCATGTCCCTGATTTGAAGGGAAAATACCCCCCCTTCCTTCAAAAAGCATCGCTTTCCAAGGAACTTGCTTAAACCATGAATGATCCCTCTGCACACTCCTCTTTGTCGAATTAATTTTTGTTTAGACACCATACACATAGGAAGGTTGGCAGTGGGATCAACCTAAGCCATTCTTTCAACATATTCCCACAATTCCTAACACACTATCTAGCATAAATATTCATAATTAACTCCCCATGTAAATTGAAAGCAGTTGAGAGGAGCATGATCTAGGTGAGGAACTTAGCACTTGGATTCCTATTAAAGACAACCATCCAAAGCTTCACAAATTTTGAATTCCTATAGGAGTGAATATCAGGTCTGATTGCATGCAATATCTTCATGAGGTTACCATGTTATTCCATGCATGCGCCCCCCCCCCAACACATATTTTTATGAATTAATAATTATTTTTTAACAATTTTATTTTTATTTGTAAACTTAACTCCATCCATTTCTAAGATATTAGAGAATGCCTCATTTGGCCATTAACTTTCAATTCAACTGTACACATTTTACAACCCTCATTAGCACAATGGTTTGTTTCTTTATTTAAGTCAAATTACATCAACCCATTAGTGAACTTTGCTCATTTTAGCACCGACTAGAGTTAGAGCATCCCAAAAATCAATGTCATGGAAGTATTATATGAGGGGATTCCAACTATTCAGATTCTTTTCATAATGGATTCTAGAGATTTTTCCTTTGGATAGAAGTTCTTAACCAAATGAAAGTATTATATGAGGGGATTCCAACTATTCAGATTCTTTTCATAATGGATTCTAGAGATTTTTCCTTTGGATAGAAGTTCTTAACCAAATGATGAAGAATTAGAAGAGAATCTCCTAAGATAGTAAGCACATTGACATGATTTTCTTTAGCCAATAGAAGATGTTGATGGAACCATAGGCATTGGCTTGGTTATTCATCATGTGTCCTAAACCCCATGAATACTCTACAATGTTGACTTCCTCGAGGTCACAAAGCAAACCTACTCCTCGAACCGCCCCTTAAAACTAAATTTAATTATTATAATAAACTATTATAATAATACATAATATTGTAATTGGATTAAAAAAATAAAAAATCCAATTTCCCTTAAGAAAGATATTATACATTTTTTAATTATATATGTAAAAAATTTAAATATAAAATATTTATTTTATACATAATTTTATTAAATTTAATTTATTGTTAAAAAATATTGTAAATATTGCAATAAACAAACATAAACTTTCAGTATGATATGTCAATCATAAACAAAAAAATAGACCATGTATAAATGACCCAACAAGCCCAAACTAAATAGCTAATGGACCCAATGCTATAGTGCTTTTTAATTGTAGATATCATAAAACATATGTGATAGGTAAACCAAGTCGCCATAGTGAAGGTATGAGAGTACAACTTAGGACCAAATTTAATATATATATATATATATATATATATATATATATATATATATATATATATATATATATATATAGATATATATATATATATATATATATATATATATATATATATAAACCAAAGAGACTTATGATAAAGCACTTAGTTAATAAAGGAATAGGCAAGCCATCTAGAGTGCTAAAGTGGGCTGGCAGGAGGTTGGCTAAGAGTTGGATGGAAGATCTTTTGTGATCTTCTAAGAAATGTCCTAGCTATCTACTACTACGTGGCCGCAAGTGTCAACTTCTTCTCTGACATGTTGACCATGTTTGTTGGGTTATCAACCTAATGCTTGAGATGTGACAGATTGCTTAATGACATGTCCTAATTTTTCATTGGGTTGTTTTCCAAAGCCTAAAATCTTTCAAAGAGAACAACCATCCTGAAGCATTGTTCTTCAACATCCATGGAGTGCTAATAAAGGAAGCTACGCGTGGCTCATATCTCCCCATAATCCATATCCATTGCAGAAAAGGTTAGCAGTGGAAGACCATGGCCAGAGTTAGTCACCCATATCAATCAATCAACCAAGCCATCGAACCAAGTAGGAACCAAAAATTTTGCATTGGATGATTCAGGTGGATCCCTAATGTCCCAAAATTCAAGATCCTCAAATTTAATTGAAGCTAGTGTCAGATCAAAGAGCTCATCGATAAGATTCCAATGGCACAAATAGCACCTCGATATAACTTTGTATGAGGGAGTTAAGCTCAATCAAAGTTTTTGGTTTTTTTTCAAAGTGGAAAAGTCAAAGTCAAACAGGGAAAATGACATCAATAGTTTGTATAGCTAATTTCAGCAGGGTGACATGGCAGCTGATAGCATGTCATGTGTCACTCATTTTGGCATCTTTCGGCCCTTGAATGGACCAATGAAAAAGCACCATGTGGTACTACTAGGGCATGACACATGGAACCACCATACATGTAGTCAACAACAAGTGGACTTGACGTGGTAGGCCATACGACTAACACATGGTAGTTCTTATGATGACTAGGCAGCAATAGGCATATGATTTGGGAGATGACTAGTTAACATGGGCCAATCGAAAGGTGCCACGTGAGCCTATGGAAAGTCACCAAGTGGCCCTCTGAAATGCCACAATGTGGCTCTAATGGATTGTTCAAAATTTAACATAAGGTCTGAGGAGTTGGCAGGGTTCGACCCACTGACCAGCAAGTTCCAATTGCTACAGTTTACCATTACACCATGAATTTCCCACTTGATTATCTCCACCACCATTTTCATGTTATTGCTAACTGATTCGATTGACAGAAAAGAAAGGAAGGGGTTTGCCAAGAATGACCTCGATCATTTGTGGCCCATGATTTTGGCTATGTTAAACTTGATGTTTGTTGTTTCCAACAATGGAAATTTGGCAGGTCATACCATTATTGTTATGTTTTATTTTAGATTGATGTTTATCAGGGCGGTCGATTTGACGACCATATATAAACATCTATGGTTTTGATGGAATAATAAACAAAACCACAATCTCTCTCTCTCTCTCTCTCTCTCTCTCTCTCTCTCTCTCTCTCTCTCTCTCTCTCTCTCTCTCTCTCTCTCTCTCTCTCTCTCTCTCTCTCTCTCTCTCTCTCTCTCTCTCTCTCTCTCTCTCTCTATATATATATATATATATATATATATATATATATATCTATATATATCTAACAGCCAGTAGCTAATAGGAAGTGGGTGGAATAGTTTAGAGTTCATGATTTTTCTGGCAAATGGTTGGCGACAGAACCAACACAATGGCAAGTTGTTAAATCTAGATTTTCAAATGGTTAAAATACGACACATTTTTGTGGAATCATTTTCACGATTGACGACTATATAACCATGTTATTATATTTCATGGTGGTTGGATATATACACCAATGGTCAAGTATTATACCAGCGAGCGGTTGGTTGGTGGTTCCGATAATTGGTAGATAACAGTCACCAACATTTGGCGGTTCAACATCCAAATATCAACGATCAACCAACCAAGCCCCAACCATATGTGGCGAGCGGTTCAAATGACCAGACAAATTCGAATTGGTGACTGTGTCCACCTATTAGTCGTACCGATGGTAATACCTACCAAAACTAGTGCACCATTTTTAAAACTATCGACCATATGGTTTGACCCCGACTGACCCACACAAAAAGAAAACCACTTATTTTTGGGTTATGGAATGGACTTTAGAAAGTCCACCACACATTTTTTATATAAATGCAACTTCATTCATGCAATGAGGGGAGTCATGAGGGTTGAGCAGATTGGAAACTTGAAATGAAACAACGTCGAGCGGAACTGCATAGAGGTCGGAACCTTGACACACCATGAAACCATGACAAATGAAAACTTGATGTGAAGCTAAGAGGCATGATTCTATAAGAGGAATATTCCCATAATATGCCATGTAGAATCTTTGATGAATTTAAAAGATTTCCTATAGGGCCAAAATTTATAGTGTGAAAATGTAGCTAAATTTATACTCATTTTAACTAGAGTTTCGCAAGGATCACAATGGTGCAGTAAGTTTTTGCATCTTAGCAATGGAACTCAAGGGTCATGAAAGAAACTTTCCTTCATCATTAATTGTTGGGTGTGAAGTTCAAGACATCAATGCAACTTTCAGAACTAGGTCATATTTATAGTCAAAGGTCTCGGGAAGACTAGACGAACCTGTTGGTGATGTGTTTTTTGTGATTTGCAGCCTAATTTCAAGTCACTCCCAGTAATTAAGGTATAATGATGTGTTTTCTCCATGTACTTACCTTTAATTTTGATGAGATGAATGAAGTGACCTCCCCATTATTAAAGCAGGGCCCAGAGACGTAGTCCACATTGAATGAAAATTGTTATCAAACATTGTTTGCATTGTCTTTATGGCTTCTTTATGTTTCCTCTTCTTTAAGCGCATGCACATATGGTTTTTACATGTTATTTCATGTAATTTTGATAACATAAACCGAAGAAAAGATCTTGGATAATGCTAGTAAATCAAAGATTTTGGGTCATTGGAAGCCATGTTTGTTCCCATAGTTGAAGTGTGGGAAAGGATAAGCATGATCAAGACCAAGAGCATACACATTATGGTTCTTAATGGACAGGGAAGGTGGATAATAATTGATCACGATGGGAGGAGGATTTTGATGGTTCCATGTGGTACAGAGAAGAGTAAATACTTATTAGATTATGGAGTTAGATAATATGGTGGTTGTCATGTATACCTTTGAAAAATATTCCCCCCCCTTTTGGTCTTGGTTGATGGTATAATTATCACAGTGATCCATCAGTTGATTGAGATCCCTCTTAATGTGATACAATTCAATTAGGAATTATAAATTAAAAGCTTGAGATTGTACTTGAATGATGATAGAAGTGAGTTTGATGTCTTGTGCATGTGCCTTTGACCATATAACTAGTTATGAATTTAGAATCTCCAAACACTAGAAGTTGCTCTAGGTGAAGAGCTTGAACTAGAGAAATGCATTTCAGGAATGCATAATATTCCACCATTTTTTGGTTTGCGATCCAAGTTTCCAAGAAAAAAATCCTTCAATTATTTAGTGTTGTCGATGTTTTGAATCCAATAAACAATCCATCTTTGGGACAACAAAGGAAACTAAATATTGTTTTATATTCATAACATCGAGATTATTCAAAAAACATTATGAATAATCTAAATTTACCCGCAAATCTAAATAATATAAATTTAAATAAACACATTCGAATATAAACACAAGAAGGATGGATCATGGTGCATGTGTCTAGATTATAGGGAGCTCAACAAGCTCACTATTAAAGATAAGTTTCCCATTCCTGTCATTGATGAATTACTAGATGAATTCCATGGATCAATTTACTTCACCAAGTTGGATCTTCATTCAGGATATCATAATCAGAATGAACACTGAAGAAATTTTGAAAATAACATTTAGAACTCATGAGGGTCATTATGAATTTTTGGTCATGACTTTTGGCCTTACCAATGCACCTTCTACATTTCAAGGTTTGATGAATTCCATTTTCAAACCCTTCCTTAGAAAATTTTTGTTAGTATTTTTTGATGATATACTAATCTATAGCAAGTCTTGGAAGGATCATGTTGAACATGTTGATAGGGTGCTATAACTATTGGAGGAGAAAAAATTATATGCAAAAAGATCCAAATGTTTCTTTGGAGTACAAGAGGTGGAATATCTGGGTCATATTGTATCTCATGAAGGAGTTAAGGTAGACCCTAGCAAAATTAAAGCCATTAAGGAATGGAAAATCCCCACATCCATAAAGCATCTGCGAGTATTTCTTGAGTTGACAGGGTATTATCACAATTTTGTTAAGAATAATGGGAGAATAGCAACACCTCTAACAACATTATTGAAGAAAGATGCATTTTCATGGACTCCATAAGCAACAAAGGCCTTCGAACATCTTAAAGAGGCAATGTGCCAAGCACTGGTCTTAGCTACACCGGACTTCACTAAAACCTTTATTGTGGAATGTGATGCTTCAGGAAATGAAATTGGTGCTGTTTTAATGCAAGATGAAAGACCTATTTCTTTTGAAAGTCGTCCAATCAAGGGAAAGTTTTTACACAAAGCTATTTATGAGAAGGAAATGCTGGCAATACTACATGCACTTAAGAAATGGCGACCCTACCTAATGGGAAGACACTTAAAGGTAAAAATGGATCATGATAGCCTTAAATGCTTTTTAGAACAAAGATTATCCTCTGAAGAGCAACAAAAGTGGGTCACAAAGATGTTGGGTTATGACTTTGAAATCATCTACAAAAAAGGGAAGCAAAATGTGGTGGCAGATGCACTCTCAAGAAAGGATGAGGATGTGGAAGCATTGTTGTGTGTTATTTCTATTATCCAACCAGACTGGATAAATGAATCAAGGAAGGAATGGAAGAATGACGAAGAAGTGTGGGCACTTATTCGAAAGTTATAACAAGATTCCAGTACATCTGATACATTTAGTTAGCAAAATGATTCGTTATGGTTCAAAGATCGCTTATACCTCTGTAAGAGTTCCCAACTCAAACAAAAGATTCTTATGGAATTGTACACTTCTCCCTTAGGAGGGCACTCGGTATTTTTAAAAACTTACCACAGGGTTAAGAAGGAATTTTTTTGGGATGGCCTTAAATCAGATATTCAAAAGTTTGTGGCGGAATTTTTGGTTTGCAAACAAAATAAAGTTGAAACAATTAAGGCCTCGGGTCTTTTACAACCTTTATCCATTTCAAGCCAATGCTGGGAGGAGGTTTCAATGGATTTTATCATAGGTTTACGCAAGTTTGAGGGAAAGAGTGTCATCATGGTGGTAATTAACAAACTTACCAAGGATGCACACTTTTGTGCATTATCACATCCATTTAAAGCCAGTGCAGTTTCTAGTGCATTTATGGAAATAATTCAAAAGCTACATGGAAACCCAAAGACTATTGTAAGTGACAGAGATCCCATTTTCACTGGAAATTTTTGGACATAATTATTTTCTTGTCTCGGTACTCAGTTAGCTCATAGCTCATCTTATCATCCTTAATCTGATGAGAAAATTGAGATAGTAAACAAATGTTTGGAAGGATATCTTCGTTGCTTTATATCTGATAAACAGAAACAATAGGCCAAATTGTTGCCTCTGGCTGAATGGTGGTATAACACTTCCTTCCATACAGCAACAAAAATGATCCCATTTATGGCACTTTATGGATATCATACACCATCCATAACATCATATTTAAGAGAAAAGTCTAAGGTTCAAGCAGTGGAAAATCACATCGAGCATCAACAACAAGTCCTCCAACTCTTAAAGGATAACCTCGTGTTGGCGCAGAATAGAATGAAACAACAGGCAGATCAAAATCGCAGCGAAAGACGTTTTGATGAAGGTGATTGGGTATTCCTATGGCTACAACCATATAAACAAATGTCCCTCAAGCAAGCTAAGAAGGATAATAAATTATCACCAAAGTTTTATGGTCCGTACAAGGTGTTGCAAAAGATCGACACTATGGCATACAAATTGGAGCTTCATGCAGCTTCTCGAGTGCACCTAGTTTTCCATGTTTCATTTTAAATAAGGTTATAGGCGACAAGCTTCTAGTTCAAACAATATTGCTAGAACTTGACGAGGAAGGAAAAATTATATTGGAACCGGAAGTAGTCACAGAAACAAGAACTCGACTAAATCGATCAACTTCAGAGTATCTCATCAAGTGGAAGAACTTATCCGCTGAAGATTCCACATTGGAGGATGAGAATTTTAGACAGAAGCATCCAAAACTACTCAAGCATTAAGGACAACACTTTTTTGAAGGAGAGGGGCATGTTAGGTCCCTATAATACTAGTGATTACCCCATTAGTATTGTAGTTGTATCCCTTATTAATATTTTTGTGCCCCTATTGTCCCCATATTGTTATTACTGTGCCCCATAGAATCCCTCTATTGTTATTTTTGTGAATTTATATTATTATTGTTAGGTCGGCTAGGTTAGATTTTGACTCCTTAGACTCCTATATATAGAAAGGAGGTTTTGTCATTTGAATCATCCAAGAATTGTTCATTTGTGTAATGTAAAGGACGTTGCCCCCTCGAAGAGGCTGAATTCTAAGGAGTTCAACTATCTTTTCTATCTTTTTGTGAGCTGGTTCCATAACATAATGCTCCAAAAGGAGCAACATTGTTTATATTATGAGTATTTCCAAACTTCATCACTACAAGAATCAACTTCCCTAGCAGGTAGAAATGGAATGCTAGCTAAGGAGTGACATTGCTTAGGTGATGGTCTATAGGTTGTAAGGAATTTGTTGGCACACCACCTCTGGAACTTGGAAGAAACCAGAGGATCTAAACACTAAATGGATGACATTGGCATCTATTTCAAAAATAATCGCCTCATGTTGCGCAACCTCTAGGTTAATTGGAATTGATTTCCCTCTTGTTCCCATAACTACAGCCTCCACCCATTGAAGATAAAGTTCTGCAGGCATGGACTTTTCTCACTAGTTGAGCATTCATCCTCCCTCAAGCCCTCTAGTAGTATAGAAAAAGATAAATACCCAGTAGTTTTGGATCCCCTTCTAGCAAAATGCAAGCAACTAAAGTTGATAGTATTCCAAAGCCCTCAACCAATACAACCTAAGTCTCCAAGGGAAAATTCTCTCAACAAAGCACTAGTTCTTGTTGATACATGATTGAGTAGGAGTATATAGATTGGCTTCCAGAAGGATATAATGATCCTTTTGCATATCTAGACATCAAAACTTAGGAGAAGAAAGATTAATCTCAACAACATCAATTGTGAGAAGAACTAAAGACAAACAAATATTATGATCAAGCCACCCAATACGCAACTTATTGTTTTTTTCCTTTAGTTTACTTAGTTTTCCCAGTCCAAACAAAAGGCATCACTGTAATACATCTTATGAACATTTTTTTCTTAAAACTAATTTTTTCATTCTCTGAGGGACCATCTAGTTTCCCTTACATTATAAATGACCCCTCTCTAGCTTTCTCAGACCATATTTATCACTTTACAAACATCTATTCATCTAAACACTTGTCTCTATAGTTTACCGCAACACGTACTCTAGATAAAGCATTTTTGTTAATATAAAGTTCTCTATTTGCTTATATTTATTTTTTAAATAATTTCTTTTAACAAATATATTAAATTTTATTGATGATGATGATGATGATGATGGTTAACGTCCACTGAGACCAAATTGGTCTATCGGACCTACAATTTTCTTAATTTTTACTTGTCTGGCTCCTCGTCTTTCTTGGCGAGATTGGTGTTGTAGCTTTCTTTCTTTTCTCTACGGTCTTCCAACTTCCTTTGTCTTGCATCTCCTTCATCTCTTCTGGTTCTTGGGACATTGGTGTCTTAGCTTCGCGATCTATAGTCGGAGAAGTTTGGTTTAGGAGATCTGCTTTGATGTTAAATGAAGGTTTATTTTCTGCGGTATTCAAATCCTCATAACTGTTGATTTGTTGGGGCGGGCTTTCTCCTTGCTTGCTTTGAGAGTTGTTTCCTTCTTCCTTGATTTCTTGCGACTCAGAGTTTTCTCTAGAATATTCTTCTTTGATGACAGTGTAGTGTTCTTTTTGTGCTCCTTCCCACCATGTAGATCTGTGGTGGTTTTTTCTAGCAAAATTTTTCTCAGAGGCTTTTGGGCAATTTTTGGCTAGATGCCCCGTCTCAAAGCACGATCGACATCTGAAGAGGACACTTTCATAATCAAGCTTCTGGTTCCACACATAGTCTTTACTTGTTAGGTTTATTTCAGCTGGGAATCCGACGCTGAAATCCATTTCCACACAGATGCGTGCATAGGTGGTTCTGGCATATTCCTCTGTTTCTGGGCACCTGCAGTAAAATATGTACATTTTAACCAAAACTTATACACATATAACTTTATATGTTTTCTATATTTCAATTTTGTAATATATATTTTGAATAATTTTTTTAAAAATGAATTAAAATTTTAAATATGGTCCTAAACCTCAAGCCAACATCGATGCAGATCAGAAAAAGGCGGCTTCATAAAATCTGAAGAAGCGTGGCAATGCTCCAATTCGGCCACCCTCTCCTCCTAAGACCAAGGCCTAGGAGGCTGTAGTGGCTACACTCTCTTTAGGTATTTCTAATTCTACTCCTTGCTCTTTAAATTTCACTTCTTCGTCTTATGCTACTTCTGCTATCATAGCTGTCCATTATTGTTTTGTATCTACCTGTCTGACTGCTCGCTCCTTGGCCTACTCATTACAGACACCCCCCTCCCCCCCTCTATCTGATGCACCTCACCATCTTTCCTAGAGGTGACCATCTCTACTCAATCCTCTAACTTAGAGCTAGTGTTATGAAACCAACTCACAAAAAGATCAAAAAGATAGATCAACACCTTAGAAATAAGCCTCTTCAAGGGGGCAACCTCCTTTACATTACATAAATGAACAATTCTTCGATGATAAAAATGAAAAGACCTCCTTTCTATATATAGGAGTCTAACAATTCATAATATAATCAAAATCGACATAACAATAATAATGTAAGGGCACAATAATAACAATAGTGGGATTCTATGGGGCACAATGATAACAATATGGGGACTACATGGGCACAACAATATAATAAGGGGGTTGCACTAATAACAATAAGGGGTTACACCAGTAGTATAGGGACCTAACAACTAGGCACTCGCTCACACTCATACCACCTCAGATCTCATTCTTGATCAAACCCACTTGACTCTATTGGCATTGGTATTGTATCCCCTCCCATCCCTCCCAAACCTCCCTGGGGAAAACCCTCCTCCCTCTTTAAGGCCAAATAGCAGGCGGGTATGGAGTTCATTGCGGGTCGCCAATTAGCTAGTGACTAGGTTCTTAGAGCATAGAACACCCTGGTGTCGTCTCCCTCATGAAGCTGCTCTGCTTCAATTATTGTGGGTTAGCTAGTCCTGAAAAAAAACTAGCATTTCAGAGGCTCCTAAGCATCGAGCAGGTGGATGTCATTTTTCTTCAGGAGACATTGGGATTAGCAAAAGCCATCACTCACCTCCTTGAATCCATTCTTCTCGGATGAAATTTTCATACCCTAGATGTACATGGGAGATCCAAAGGCATTTTGATTGGCTTCAACCCTATGACTATCAAATTATGTAAGATTTGGGGGGGATCGAGTTATATTTGGGTGGACATATATTAATCTAACTTAGGTACTCACATAAGATTAATCAATTTTTATGGCCCATGCCAAAATTAGGGCCTCTTCTGGGAATAATTGCTTAGCTCTAATCTTCTGCAAGTAGATAATCTTATTCTAGGAGGAGATCTTAATTTCTCAATTGGATATTTTGAATCATGGGGCCATAACACATAGATTTACTTTCTATCAGACTTCTTCAAAAATATATTAGAGGACCATGGCCTTATTGATATTCCATCAGCTAGACTACAACCCACCTAGAGGAACAGATGGACTGGGGAGGCTAGGCTGGCCAGAAGACTATATAGCTTCCTCCTTAAATAACGACTTCTGGGAATGGGGTGTAACTATAGGTAATGGGTTAGATTGGGGGACTTATCTAATCACTTGCCCATATACCTTGAAATTAGTGGAGTTGTGAACAAGCCAAAAGCGCCATATAAGTTCAATGTAACATGGTTAAAATATGTTGACTACATTAAGCTTGTTACTGATTACTGGAAGCCCCATCTTCTTCCCATGGGAGGAAACATAGCAGAAGGATTTGCCCACAATTTAAGAAATCTGAAGAAACTATCCAAAAGATGGGCTCACAACAAGAGACTGATGGATGATCAAACCCTAAGAAGCATTGGAGTTGAGATAGATTCTATGGAAGATGAGCATGGAAGGGAATATACATCTCCTAAGCATAAGGAGAGGCTCACTACCCTGGTAGCGTAAAGGGACAAAATTATAAAAGGCAGAGAAGAATCATGGAGGTTTCAAAGCAAAGCCATTTGGCTACTAGAAGGTGACGATAACACAAAATTCTACCATAAGTTCACCAATGGACGAAAATAAATCAATTCCATTTGGAATTTGAATAATGAATAGGGCATCAGAGTAATTTCCTTTAAACACTTAGCCTCCCTCGATGCATCTCATTTCAAGCAGCTCCACAAATCCCCTCCCCCCCCACTGCATCACTAGCTGAAATCATCATAGTGGCACAATTGTTTCCCTGGTTTGTTGATCAGGAGGATGTTGTGGATCTCAATAAGGTTGTTACATTGGGGGAGCTTGAAGCCACTCTAAAATGGTTCAAGAAAGACAAGAGCCCTGGACCAGATGGATGGACAGTCGAGTTCTATATTGCTTTTTTTGAAATCCTTGGAGAATACCTTCTCAAGGTCATTGAAGATTGCAGAATCTCTGGGCGAATGTATGAGGCCTTCAACTCCACCTTCATTGCACTCATCCCAAAATCTGACAACCCTGGCTCCTTCGATGACTTTTGTCCCATCTCCCTCTGTAATTGTATTTATAAGATCATAGCCAAAATCATAGCAAATCGCCTTCATCCCATCCTATCCTCCTGCATTTCCTCTAAACAATTTTCTTTCCTTCAGGATTGACAGATTCATGAAGCTGTAGGCACTGCTCAGGAGGTCTTCCATTCCATTCAGACGAAGAAATTGAAAGGTATGATACTCAAAGTAGATTTCTTCAAAGCTTTTGATCGTTCTAGCTAGTTATATATTAGCATTCTTTTAACTCATCTCGGTTTCCCCTTAGAGTTCATAAATTTGATTATGTGTTGCATAACAAATATATATTTCTATGTCCTTATCAATGGATCGGTGTCCCCATTTTTTCACTTGGAAAGGGGCCTTAGGCAAGGATGCCCTCTCACCCCTCTATTGTTTTTTCTCATCATGGAGGGACTTAGCAGACTCATCTTGGAATACCACAGGATGTGGAGATTACAGGGTATCAGGATCACAGATAATTTCCTAATGACCCATCTTCTCTTTGTTTATGATGTACTTCTCTTCCTTAATGGAGGCATTGGGGACCTGATAGATCTACAAAACATCATGGCCATTTTAAGAACAACAACAAGAATGGAGATCAACAGCATAAAGTCCACCATCACTGCTTTGAGCTTCTCACCGCATGAAATACAGTATACTCTCCATAGATTCCCATTCACTCTCCAAAATTTGGATGATGGTCTTAGATATCTGGGATAAAGGTTAAAACCTCACTGTTACAAGATTTCCAATTGGATATGGCTGGTCTCCAAGCTCGAGAGAAGACTAAACATTTGGCACCATAAATATCTCTCTAGAGCAAGATGGTTGGTCCTTATAAAAGTCGTTCTCGAAGCCACACAAGTATATTGGATGTCCCTAGCATGGATTCCTAGGGGTATACTCACCAGAATTCAAAATCTCTATTGTAGATTCCTTTGGAAAGGCAAATAGACAGGAAGAATTTTTTCCTGGCTAGATGGGAGTTACTTGCTCTACCAAAGAAATGGGGAGGTTGGGGAATTAAGAGACATGACCATTTTTCAACTACTCTAGTTGCTAAGTTGGGATGGTAGTTGGTCACCTCATGTAGTCTATGGACAAGGGTGGCCTACTAGAAATACATCTTCTCCCACAACACGATGGATTGGATCAAACAACCCAACTACTCTAGCATCTGGAGAGCAGTAATCAACTCCTAGCCTCTCATTTGAGATGGGATCACCTAAATAATACATTCTGGCTCATCGGTATGCATTGGTTTGGATCCCTAGATTGGCAGAGGCAACTCACACAGGCTTCCACGGGAATTAACCCTTCTACTCAACAATTCTGGCTTCATATACATTAATCACATTATGGATCCAGAGCACACTACTCGTTTCCAACATGCATGGAAGACTACTTGTCGTCTACACCTCCCACAGATTTGGCACCACTATTGGAATGATTATATCTCTGCTCTGACTGAATCACACGTTGATATCACAAAGGGGGAAGATGAATTAGTATGGGCCCAAGAAAAACATGGAAAATACTCACCCAAGGAAGGATATCTATGTATTTATATGGAACATCAGCCACTGATTGCTAAGCATTGTTGGAAGCATCTGTGGAAACTAAAGTCACCCCCAGAACATGACTGTTCATGTGGACAGTGCTCAGGAACAAGGCTCCCACTGGGGGCAATCTTAATAAGTGATATTTTCACGGTCCATCTTGGTGCTTCTTATGCAAGAATAGATTAGAATCCATTGACCACCTCTTTTTATTTTCCTTATCATTCTAGACCTATGGAATACAACCCTCCTTGCCATAAACATCCATAGTCGATGGCAAGGCTCATCTGTAAAGGACACCTAGCTAGCCTGGTGGACATTGGCTATCCCAAACAAAGCCAAAAATCTACCCCTCCTATTTTGTTGGGCTATCTAGATAGCCCGGAACTAATATATATTTTCAGAACATCATCCTAATTAGCACTCTATCTCTGCTCGAATTTTGGAAACCTATTATATCATCCCTGATGATGATGCTACTCCTCCCACTAGAAATATAGTACCTGAGGCCATCAATCGAGACTACCCTTGGGCTTATTCCGAAGGGTCTACCCAAGATGGAGGGTGTGGGGGGGGGGGAGATATTCTATACCTCTTTGATAAACATTTCTTTAAAATTTAAATGGGTTTGGGAAGGAGCACAAAAAACTATGTCGAGCTCATTACCCTCAGACATATCCTTCATTTTTCCATGGAAAAACATTGCAGGAATATCCAAATTTTTGGGGACTCAAAGAAAATTATCAACTAGATAAACAATACATCTATTTTTCATGCATATACTCTGAGACCCATTCTGGAAGAGGCACATAGATTCATTTCACATTTTGATCACTTTATTTGTCGCCACATATACAGGGAAGACAACTATATTTCTGATTAGTTATCCAAGGAAGCTACGAACCAACCTCGTGGTACATGGATGATACAGGAACAGAGGGATGATGATCATTATCAATACTACCATCACCCATACATGGACTACAGAGCATAATTGAGCCCAGAGGGGCTTGTATTTACATGGTTATATTTTTTGTTTCATAATTTATTAGTACATATGTATATCTCGGCTACATTAGTTGTATATATTAGCTCATAAAAAATTGTACTCCCTACATGGAGGTTTTCTTTTATTTTGAAATTTTTGAAAAATTGTTCTCGCTACATGGAGCCACATAGACCTATGATATATTTTTTGATGGGTGAATAGCCTCACTATGTAGAATATGTGACTCAACATGTACAATATGTAATTTTCTTACTATCAATGACAATTACGATTTTTCCTTGGGGAAAAATATAAAAATTAAATATGGTATAAAATATTTGTTATATATATATATATATATATATATATATATATATATATATATATATATATATATATATATATATATATATATATTAATAAATATATAATAAACATTTAAATATTATAATATTATTTTACTTTGTTATAATATATAAAATATATATTATAATATATATAATAATTGTCTATTCTATCCTGTTTTTCAACATATGAGGCATTTATATATGGAATTAGGGCATGCAATTTGATTAATCTTCGATTCCTTTGTGTTTGGTGGGTTTTACAATTGGTGTTTGGAAATTGTTGAAGCTAGTCTCAGCTCTTTGAGTAGCCTAGCCTTGCCTAAATATTCAGCACTCGACGGGGAAACAACACCCCCTATATCTAGAATACTTCTTTTTCCTGGTAGGTCTTCAACTTTAGCTTTGTCTACAACATGAGGAGGATGATATCGTATGCCCCTTTTTCCATTTATTTCCATTTTCTTGGTATTTTTCTCTTGTAGGATTATCAAACTTTCAACTTCCTTGGGATTCATCGCCTCTACCTCTCTCTAGCCCCTTCCATGCTTCAGTCTCTAGCCTCATGGCTTCTCTACTCATGACCCCTATTGGTCTCTTGAATCCATCCGAGTCGACCCACATATCTCTCAGAATTATCTAAAATTACCTCTCCTCCTTTTTTATGTGCTCTCTCACCCCCACTAGGCTCCAAAGGTGATTCTTTTCTTGACCCTCTATGGATTGTAGTTTACATCTCTCATCCTTTAGACATCTTGCCTTTGTTGGTCCAAGATGGTAGTTTCACACTATGATTATTCCTCTAGCTGCATCCCCCCATATGTATCTCGATAATGTGGAGCCTCTTTGGCACTTGTCTAGCTCCTTCACTCCTCTCGTTGGAGTCTAATTTTTCTAGCCTCTCAGATCTCGTTTTCATGTCATGCTAGTGAGCTTGAGTCATAGAGGGGTTGCTTACTACCAAGAGAGAGCCCATAGGGGCAATGTGAGAACGCATCATCACTTGGAGGATACAACCACCAAATATCGAGACCTCACCCCAGGTTTTACATAGGAAGAACTGACCCATGTTCAAGGAGAGGGATCTACTCAAAGGCCTCATCTATCATACATAGAAGTTCTTGCAGAGTTGGCGAATTGGGTTCCTGTAACTGGTCACACTCAGGGTAGGTACAACAAATACATCCAAATATTCAAACTATAGTGGCACATGAAATTCTTACTAGGTTGAGTTTTTTTGGATCAACAAGAGCATCGAGCAGATACTCTTCACTCTCTCAAACACCTACATTGGCATATAAAGGACCTAGATTGTAGAATGGAGTGTATAGAGTATCATCTTGGAATCCTAGCCCCATCTAGGGGAATAGCTAAGGATGACAAAGATCCCATCCAGGTTGTTGCTATTGGATCAAACCCATCTTCCTAATAGTATATCATGATTTTTTCATATTGGTATTTTGTTTTTGATGTTTTCCTTTAGCTAGTTATCCCTTAACTATCTTACGAAAGTTTATTCTTGGTGATGTTCAAGTCTCTACTATGAGAAATTGACCTAAGAAATCCAACATTTCTATGTAATTTCTAGTTTTGCAAGTAATACTATTCACCCCATACATATATCTAGATATGTAAACATTAAATAATGAGTATTGTTATATTATTTATAAACATTATTTATATAATTTAAATTATTTAATTTTCATAAAATATTTTATATAAACATGTAATTTATTAATATTGAATTTAAATTAACATTAAATTATTATAAAAGTATTATAATAAATCGATATAAAAATTTAATTTTATATAAATAATTTTTTTTTTCACAGGTATAATATTGTATATTTCATATGAAGAATATACATACACTTTTAACACTATTAATATTGTTGACATCCATCATATTATTTGCGAGAATTGAAACTAGGTGGAGTGGATTCCATTCTTTCCTTCAACCATAGAAAATAACCCTGATTAACAATGATATGCAAACTTTATTATTAAATATTAGATATAAGTTTTAACCCCGTGTATATATATAATATTAAATTAAATCTAAATTAATTTAAATAATATTATTAAATATTGAATTTACAAAGAAAATATATATGATTATATAAATATTAATATTAATTTAAATACAATTTAAAAATTAATAAAAATACAAATTTAAATTATAAAAAATTAAATACAAAAATATAAATGTATATTATATAAATCAAATATAATCATTTAAATACAATTATTCAAATGCAAATCATACAATTATATAAAACAAATATAATCATGGTCAAACATGTGTGGAGAGAGAAAGTGGGGAGAGAGGTGTAGAGAAAGAGTGGGTGGGAGGGTGTCGGTTGTGGAGAGAGAGACGACATGGAAGGGGGTGAGAGGGTCTAGAGAGAGTGTGTGTGTTGGTGTTGGTACGGTGAGCTTGTTAAGAATTTAAAATATAATGTTTGTATGTACATATTTATAGAAAGAAATTGCTAAGAATTTGAGATATAATGTTTGTATGTACATATTTATAGAAAGAAATTCTCTTAGCTTTAAGGATTATAAATTCTCTAGCCTTCCCTTCACTTCTAGCCTATTATACACTAAGCTTATCACTCCCCAAACCCCACTTTTTATTTTATTTTAAATTACATACAATATGTCAACCACATTCATTCTAAATACATAGATATAAAAGAAACCCAAATAATAAATGTTATACACAATCATCAATGCACATCAAATTTCTATTAACACATGAGTAGATATCAAATTTTATAAACATAAAAACATTAGACATAATTTTTTTTATTATTGCAAAAAAATAAACATCAAATTTTAAAAAATAAAAAATAAAAAATAAAATAAAATAAAATTCAAAATAATTTTTTATTTTATTGTTATAAAGTAAATATTTTACGTAAACATTAAATTATATTAAATTTAAATATAAATATAGAAATTGTATAAATATACGGTATAATATTTTAATAAAATACATTTTTTAATATACATAAAAAATAGAAAAAAATTCTAACTAAATTCAAATATTAATTACATATTAATTACAATGACATGTATTGTTTAAATATATAGTTTTATTTACATTTATATAAATAATAAATATTTTATTTTGTCTCTAACAAATATAGGTTAGCTCAATCTAGCTGGCAATAGTTCATAAAGTTTTGAAGTGTATTACACTGTAAGAAAATTAGATCATACATATTCTAATATTGTTAATATTGATTACAACCTATCTATTTAATTAACATTTTTAAGAAATTATATATATAGAAATAACTTTTTTATAATATATATAAAATTTAAATAATAAATATTTTATTAATATTAAATTTAAATTATTATAAAAAGTATTACAATAATTCAATATAAAATTTTAATTCTATGTAAAAAAAAAATTCACAAGTATAATGTTGTTTATTTCATATGAATAATATATGTATATTTTCAATATTGTCAATATCTATCATGTTATTTACGAGAATTGAAATTAGGTAGGGTGGATTCCATTCTTTCCTTCCAACCATTCAAAATAACCTTAATTAACAATGATACTATATAATATTATATTGATATTAAATTAAATCTAATTTAATTTAAACAATGTTATTAAATATTGTAGCCCCAAGGGATAGCTCAATTAGTAGAGCCCTTGTTGCTAAGTACCTCACTTATTGGGAGGTCATCAATGTCCTTGGGTTTGAGCCACACATTGATGGCCAACCATGGTTGCCTTAATATATATATATATATATATTCATTTAAATAGAATTATTCAAATGCAAATCATACGATCATAAACGAAGTAAAAAATATCATCAATCATTAAACATTACATGAAAAGAATATAAATACACATCACTACACAAACAAAAACCATTTTAATGCATTCCAAAATTACAAATATTAAATGAAACTCAAACAACAAAATTTATCATACACAATCATAAACGAAGTAAAAAATATCATCAATCAATAAACATTATATGAAAAGAATATAAATACACATCACTACACATACAAAAACCATTTTAATGCATTTGAATATTTAAAATGTGTAAAACATATATAGGACAAACAAAAACTTTTTTAATGCATTTATAATTTTTAAAATGTGTAAAGTATACATAATATAATTAATTGAAGTTGATTTAAGATCTCAAATTTCAAGTATATTTTACAATTTACATAGATGTACTATTAAATATTTTAACTTAAAATATATGATGTTAACTACTTTTAAACATAACAAAAAAGAAAAGTAAAAACTAAAAAATGTAAAAGAGAAATGATGCACAAACCCTTAAAAAGGACCATGATTTATTCTTAAGGGCATCAAGAAGGAGCTTTTTAGCCCCTTCAACAAAAAAATATTTTTTTTATTATGTGATTTTCAAGAATAATTACACAATGAATAAATGTTAATTTCTTTTGAAAGCCATCAATGTCAATCATTTCAGGTCTTTCCCCATAAACAAAATAGACATGTAAATGCTTCTTACGTTGTGACCATGCACATATATTAAAAATAAATATCTTTTAAAATTCAACAACAATTTAAGTGGACAAAAATATACATAGATTCCTATACCAAAAATCCATAAATACAATGTAAATATCGATTCTTGCCCTACCAACTATCCTCAAACTCAAACTCAATCCTGAAAAAACAAAGCAAATACCCAAAAACCCTTCCTAAGACTCGGCCCCTGCCGATCTCTGCGTGGATCACTATCAGGTCATCCACCTTCGATTGCCCTTGTGGATCTCATCAATAAGTGCGTCCTTTGACAAACAGATTGAAAGGCTATTGAAGCAGCACATCGTGGGGTTCAACTGCTCTGCCGAATCATTAAATCAAAACCCAATTCCTTTGTGAGAAAACCTTAACAGGTACAGTGCATAATTTCGAATCCAAGATCTCCATTTATGGTACAGAAAATTTAGAATGAAAAGATTCCACGAATCTTACCACCATTTTTATACGGTCACCAACATAACTATGCGGCATAATATAATTTTCACACAGTACAAGTACAGGTCATGCAACTCTGCGTCATGTGCAACTGGTTACCAGGATTACCTCCTCTGGTATGCGACTAAATTCAGCCCAATATGCAGATTATCACGGCCGAATATCGAATTACCACCGCCGGAAATGTTACTTAACTGCCCGGGATATGCGAATCGCCGTCAATAGATATGCCAATTATATTTAAATACGCGACGTATCACATGATATGCGAGTTCCCACAAGATATTTGAATTATCGGCAGCCAATACGCGAACTGTCGTCTGATATGCGAATTATCAACAGTGGATAGGCGATTAATCGTCTGATACGCGAATTATAACTTAAAATATGCAGATCATTACGCTGAAATGCGACTTATCACAGCCAGATATGCGCATTATTGAGAGAGATGTGGATTATATGCGTATCATTACGCTGGCATGCGACATGCCTTTATCGCTTATGCGACGGATTTCAGCTGGAAATATGAGTAATTGCCGTGAATACGCCGACTATTTCTGGTTATGCGAACTATAACTACCATTATGCGAGTTATCTCCAACGATTACGCGAATTATCATTTGATCCGCGAATTATCACTATATAAGCGGTTATCAGCAGATAAGCGACTTATCGACATTGATTATGCGATTTATCAGTGGATACGTAGATTATGAGAGCAAGATCTGCAGTTCATTATGCTGATAGGTGAGTTGTCTCTGCTGTTTACGCGATTGATGTGAGCTGGCGGGTAATCGCTGTCGAATATGTCGGTTATCTTCTGGTTATGCGAGTTATTCCCGACCGCTGCCAGTTATGTGGGTTTATTTCCACTGATGCGAATTGCCTTGCCATTTATGCGAGTGATCAAAGCATCGTAGGCATGACTTCGTTTGGTTGCGCCGTCCCATCATAGTGGGAGACATAGGCAAATTCTGTTCTTGCTTCTGCGTTGGCTGAGCGAGAGGGTGAATCTGGCAATTCATGTGTGAGCCCCTGTTTTGTTCATCTCTAAGAGGGCCGGGTGCACTACTACCTGTGGATTGATCGAATCCTCACATTCTTTATTCCACATTCTTTATTCAGTTGAGATTCCTCGTCCATATGACTGGGTCAAATTAATTTTTCTTTCTGGTTTCCGTTAGATTATTTTCATTTGATTTAACAGTGTGAGAGTGGCCATATATCCAAATTACGCTTCTCCTCTGTCTTCATCCAATTGGAGCATTCACAAGAAGATGATTCAAACTTGCCACCTACCAGAGTTCAATGGAATTTTCAGAGCATTTCTAGAGAAAAATGACTAAAATATTTATTCCTTTCCATTTATGAAAAAAAATTAAATTCAACTCTATTATTGTGAAGACTTTCATGACTTGCCAGACATTCAATAAACAAACATCATGATGGACTCCAAACAATGCATTATTGTTACCAGAGAGTCCCCAAACATTCAAGAAAATTTTAAGAGGCTCTCTTAGACTCGCCAAGCTTTGAACTCGTTGTATGCCATTGGGAAATAAAGAAGAACTTGTTACATGTCATTGGGAAATAAAGAAAACTGTATTGAGTTGGACTAATGAGGGCTCCCTAAAATGACCCTGGTCAAGAGCATGAATAGAGGTTGGAAGGTTGAGTGATCGTGGAGGGAGATTACCATGAAAAAGGTCATAATTATGGAACAAGAAGTAGAGACGATATGGAGTGGGAATGGAAAGTGATCATCGGGGGTTTACAAAAATTATGCATCTTAAATATCACCAAAATTCTATTAAAAATTTACAAAATCCTTACTAATTCAAATATTATTACAAATATTCCTACACTTTTATCAAAGCAAATAAAACTCATACCAGAACAGACACTCATACAAGCATACATGACATGGAGCTCCAAGACAAGATAAGACCCAGCCTAGCGAAATGCAAGTAGCCATGGAAGGAGGAGGAGATTAGGACAAGGATTAAAAGAGAATATCATTGGTTGGTTTCAATGGTCATGATTTTCTTGACTTCCAGCTCTGCAAAAAAACACTTCTCTTCACCGCCAGATCCGCAAACAAAGAGCACAATGTCAGTATGCTGTATCCTATATCCTTTCAATTAAATTGTGTGTCAGGTATATGTGAATGTTTAAAGTTCATCGTATGACATTATTGCACATCTACTTTCCTTTCACCTTTCTACGCAAATTATTATACTCAAACTTAGGCTATATTCATGACCGTTCAACACTCTATACACGTGGAAAGAATATGTTGGAAGCTTATAGTGTATTTATATTAACGCTTTATAAGGGAAATGGAGGGGTGACCTTTTAGTCATTATTTTTTTTTATGTGTATTAACCTCACACTACTTAGAGGGTGGGTATGGTAGGATTATTGCTTAAGCTACCCGTGTGAGTACTCTTGCATTTTGCTTTTTCAATATAGTTGTATTACCTAAAGTTAAGTTTAATGTTTCTTTTTGCTTTTTTTTACCCTTTTATTATAGTTTTAGTACCTAAGGTTAAGGTGAATGACTCTAGTTAAGGTTATAATCCATCAATATGTTAGTTTTTATGACCAATTCACTATCTGTTTTAATAAGAAATCAAACATGCAAAAGTTTTTCGTGGTTTTATAACAAAATTATATATCATGAACATGAAATATTTTAAATGTTTTTGATGAGATTTAAATAAACATGTTTCTATGTCAACAATATCAGTTCAAGTTTATGGTTTTGTTAATGGAGTGGCTTGATATTGATATCATAATGGAACATATTTTATGGGTTGATATTTATAATGGATTGTAATTTGAGTTAACCATCTACATCATTTGCAATCTAGTGATCCATGAGAATATGATATGATGGGTAGAGGTTGTTACTCAAGCATGTGCACTGGTTCATGAAAGGTAAAATTCACATTAAAGAAGCTCAATTAGCGTGTGTAGGGTATTAGCAGTTCCCACAATTGAATCCAATAGGAAAGAAATTGCAACCACATCTAGATCAAGCCTACAATAATTAGAATCTTTTTTGCTAGATAAAGAAATGTGAAAATGTCACCCACTTGCAAAAATGAATAGGTTTTGATTACAAAATCCTTTGATCTTACTCGAGAACTTAAAAATGCTTCCTAATGCAAAATGATTTGAATGGAAAGACATACATGGGAATGGAGATTAATACATTAGCTAATTGGAAAAGTATGAGCTATTTTAGATTTGGATGTTGACGTAATCGAGTAGCCTCTAAACCAAATTGAAATATTCACAATGAAATGTAAGAAATCGACTCATTAACATCAAATATTAGATCACTTTCAACATAAAACTTGTGCTCTTAAGGAAATCCAATTTGTTGTAATGAAGGGGAAAACAACATAGGAAAGGGTAGATCAATTTGTTCTTGTGCATGGATGACTTGGATCCATTAAAACAAGTGTTGAATGGAAATTTCCTTTTGAAACTGATCAATGGAGGTCAAATGAATTTGTGCAAATGGGTTGAAAATTTGTTGACATTTTTGTGGGCAATAATAAATTGAAGAACACACATATTTGGATGATTTAACTTTAGGAAGTTTCTTCCATGACTTTCACAACAAATTCCTCTTCATTTTATTGAGAATATTATATAAATTTATTATCGACAAGTGAGTTGGACACTATGTCAAATCTCGACCTACTCTAAAAACTTCAATCCACACTAGTTGCAAGAAAAAAAGAAGAGAATTTAAAGTATTTCTTAAGAAAATGAACGTCAATGTAATGATTACCATCATTGAGCTTAGGTACCCACAATATATCTTGAACTCATAGAATCGCTCTCGACTCCATCCTGAATGGAAAAACACCTAACCCTCTTAAAATAAATTTGAATCTTATCACTAATCTCCATGTGCAATTTCAAGTCCCATTCAATTAGAGTCTCAAAATATTCTTGCAAACCTGTCATATTTTTTGACACTCTGTTATCCACATACCATGCACCCTCATGAATGGTACCCTCCAAGAATTGAGAAACCAAATAAAATATTTCCTCCAACCTTCTTGATAAGTCATCCAACTCACCTAAATATGTAGCATCCATAGTTATCTCCTTCTTCTTCTCATTGTCTCCCTTCTTCTGATATGGAAACTTGCTCGTATAAAGACCATACTCACCACATGTATAACACATTAACTTGCTCAAATCCTTCTTCACCTTTCCCTTCTTATTTCTTGCAAGAGCCATGTTACCTTCAATATACTTCTTATTCTTATGAAGATCATCATCCCATAGTTCTTCTTGGATGAAGTTGTCCCATAACCTATTCCAATATGGCAATTTATATTGAGCAACTATCCCTTGTATAAATGGATTATATCCTTCAAAGAAGCCCTTCAAAGTAGTCCTCACTAGCTCTGACTCTGGAACGTTATCTCCAATGGTATCTATCTCATCAAAACCTGAGAAATTCTCGTCATATATAAAGCCACACATTTTCCATCCAACATCTTGGTGCTCTTCAACTTCTCTCTTAATACCAGCAACTAGTTCTTATTCTTATTCTATAAATAATCCTAAAGAGACTTCCACATCTCTCATGAAATGTTATTCCCAGTTAGATGATGTATCAAGTGATCTTTGACACTATCTAAGATGATTAGCTTAGCCTTTGCTTCCAAGTCTTCATAAACTTATAACTCCTTAAGGTTTGTTGGCTTGTTAGTATCCTTGTCGGAAAAATCCAATATCGTGTTCACCAACAAGACCATCTTGACCTTTTCCTTCCAAGGAATATAGTTGGACAAGCCATCCAATCCATCCTCATGCCCTATACTAGTAACCAAATTCGCCATGATGCTAGTCCTCCAACAAAAAGGAAACCAATACCCTCTTGAGTTGTTCATTGTGCACACTCTGATTCAATTGTGCCTTCAAATTAGCTCTGATACCATGTTAATTTTTCCTATCATAATCAAGTCTATGTCTAATCGTGATCATAAAAACACTAAAATACACACAAATCAAAGTACTTTACACAACAAAAATGTAACAATAGTGAACTAATAAAGAACTCAATAACTTATACAAACCCAAAAATTGTTTATATTACAACTTTAATAAAATAAACATAAGGTTCATGTACAAGGGATCATGTCCCTTACAATTAGAACTAATACCAGGAATAACCAGGTCTTGAAGTCAACAAATTTTCTCTCAAAATGTCCAAGCACAAGAATAAAGTTGATTTATATATTGAAGAAGTGCTTGACCACAAACCTTTAAGTCTTCTTGTCTTGAATACTTGGCAACTCCTTTTCCACCTATACTCACAGAAAATATTGCTCCCTCAATACATCTGCACATTAGGTTGCTCACAAGGGTTTTGCTGCTCCAAAACACTTACACAATCAACTCCACAAATATGCCTTCTCGCAATGACTATGTTTCTCCAAAGTCGCTCAACATAGGCTCAAATATTACATCTCTCACATTGGTTTAACTCCTCCTATACCAATGTATAACAACTCTTACAAACTTTGTCCAAACACAAGTTACTAGACAAAACTTAATAGACAAAGATCCGCAATCATATACATAAAACATAGCCTCAACACTCATTTTTTGGCCTCTGATTAGGCCTCAAGAAAA
Source organism: Pinus tabuliformis (assembly GCA_031772625.1). Classification (NCBI taxonomy): domain Eukaryota; kingdom Viridiplantae; phylum Streptophyta; class Pinopsida; order Pinales; family Pinaceae; genus Pinus; species Pinus tabuliformis. Next base: position 471,290,207 of record CM062813.1, on the reverse strand, counting down.
TCGGCTTCTATGGCACATTACTTGGAAATTATTGGTCCTGAACTAGTCTTCTTTAGCCACTATAGACTCATATTTATACTCCTACATCCACCTCAATTTAGACCCTAAACTCGAGTTTGTGGTCACTACAACATCCTTAACCTAGGGAGATCTTATTCACAAGAATGAAATGGAACTTAGCCCTCCTTTATACCTATAAAATAGACCTTTAATGAGAGGGAACTTAACCCTCCTTTGTACCTATAAACCAGACCTTTCGACCTCTCTTTTCCACAAGGAATTGGGGTTACAACCCTCTCCAACACTTCAAATAAACTCGATCTATGCAGACGTTCACTCACTCAAAAAAAAGGATTCAAAACCACATAACCATAACCCAACAAACACGTCCAACTCTCCAAAACAAAGATTAGATCATAACATGCAAGAGAAGCTCATCCTTCTACTCCATCTCAACCTTCTTGACGTTTTACATCCTTGTCTTAGGCTTATGTATTCACACAATATGGATTGCAATTAATGTGAGACCTCCTCATAGGTCTCCCTTATTTATATCCTCTCTAAGCATTAGCTTAAGGGATCTTACTTCATTAAGATGCCTCCACATCAATAATTAGAATAAAAAAATAATTGGTTTGGGTCTTTAATCCACTCCTTTGGGTCTAAAGCCCACCACATGGGTAAATAGGCCATAAAACACCATTCTCGTGGGTCAAATCCTCACAAGCCCTGTACCCCAAGGGTTTTGGAAATACCTTCCAAGCTACACTTCTCAACAACTAGGAATAAGCTTAACAATTGGATTGCATGCCCTATTTGATCTAAATTAGGGTCTTGTCAGGCACTATAACTATCCAAGGTTCAAGTGACAACATGTGACAGGAAAAAAAATGGACTGTCAACGTATTTGGTGTAACAATAGTAGGGAAAACTTTCCCTCTGTGTTTTTAGATAGGTGGTACTCTTCTTTATTAAGAAACAATGATATATGCATACACATAAAATACCACTTAATACAAACAAACTAGTTTGAATAGAGAAGGTATAAATAAAGATATTTATATCATATGATTCTCAAATGAAATAAATAAAAGTGCAAGAACATTTGTTCCCAACGTAGTGTTTATAATAGCACACCATATCATTGGATTAGGTGAAAATAAAAATAAACCACATTTTCAGAAGACTTAAAATGATCATTTATTTGGATTCATAAGCATTAAAAGGAAACACACACTTGAAATCTCATCTTAAAACTAAAAATATGAAACCATAATAGCTATGTGCTCCTTGAAGTTCTACATGGAGTCTCCAAAAATATAAGTCTTTAAAGGAATTTATAAAATTATTATAAAAGAAAATGCATTCATTTTAAATGGATTGGAATTGGGTTGTTGTGGACCAAATAAATGGAAATGGCTTGGAAAATAAAAATACAATAGTCAAAATTCAACTCAACATTCAAAGAATTCAACATGAAAGGATAAATAACAACTAACTTACAGAAAGGTAAAGAAGATGCAAAATAGGGAATTTCTTTACTTACTATGCTAGAAGGGAGGTGCTCTCTCTCCTTTGAATTCCATAGAGTATTCTCTTAAATATTTTCCTTTGAAGAATCTCCAATTGTCATCACTGTGTAGACCATATTTCATCAACTATCTTATTTTGCATCCTTTAACCATTGTTCAATGGATTCCCATAAAGGTGCTACATTTATCTCACGTTTGAATCAGATGGAAAAGAACTCATCATCAACCTCCTTTAGTTCAAACCCAAATTATGTGTCGTAGTCTCCTTGTATTAATTGAAAATGTGTGCTAAATATTTATATTGGTTACACACTTCTGTTAGAAATGATTTATTTGACACATAATAATGTAGAAGTATGGGGTTTCCTTCAAAGTCAAATATCCAAATTCACCAGAATATTTGTTGACACTTGAAAATACATTTTTCTAAAAGAAAGGATAGAAGTTGCTAGGAGAATATATCCATGATTGAGGTAGATATCATTTTCTTAAACTTTTTTATGAAAGAATTTTGTGTTGAAAATATGGAGACTTGTAGATTATAACTTATTTTCCTTATCTTGATGATTACTTGTGATGTTAGTTAGCCTTTAATTACTTTTAAATATGTTTATCAAGTAGTTACCAAAACAATTAATATCACAAAGACATAAACTACACAGGATATAGATTCCAAGCCAGGGAAAAAACCCCTCCAAGGGGAAAACCCAAAAAGAAATTATTCTCTTCTTATAGAATCTTATTACAAAGAAACTTCCAAAACCCAAAGACCAAATCCAACAAACCCTCCATGATTTGGATTTAAATAGGAACACAACAAATTACAGATATAACGATAAATACAAATGTGCAGTAGAAATAACACTCCATTTCATTAATCTCAAATACTGAAATATGCTTACAAATAGAATGGAAATAAGATTAGCTTGAGTGACGGTAGCTTATCTCTGAAAAGGGATGTGGAAGCTACATGCCTCTAAACTATGTTACAATGAGGCTCAAGGGCCTATTTATTATCGAGAAATAATGGAAAACCCTAAACATCCAAAACCTAACCCTAGGAGATGAAGCGCCAAACTATGGGCCCCGTTTGGGTAAATTGGTACATCAACTTCCCGGGGTCGTAACTTCGGCATATGATCTCCGTTTGATGCACACAATAACTTGTTAGAAAGATATATACCTTGTTGGTCTCATTTTTCCCAAAAAAACGTTATTTAGGGCCTCAAAATGGCTTCAGAAGTTCAGGACCTGAAAAACTACCAAAAATAGTAAATTTCACTACAAATAAGGAAATTGAAAAACTGAAAGAAACAATGGTGGGGGTCCAAGTGGAATAGGCAGGTGGACACCAATATCCACCTGGATCACTCCAAGCCCCAATTCATCCCCCAGCGAGATCTTCTTCAAAGCAACTTGCAAAAATTCGATATTGCAACTTTGTAAATGCAATTTTGGCCCCTGTAATAGCATTTCGGCCCTGCAACTTCAACCCCCTACAACTGGCAGCAACAAGACCCTAAATTTTCATTGTGGAGAGAGAGAGAGAGACCCAAGAAATTCTGACTTGTTTTCCTTCCTTCTTCATCCTTCCATCTCTTCTTTTCTCCTTTGCTATTGTAGATTGAACTTATACTTGATGAATGGCCAAATGAGTTGAACTCATCTCCTTAATAGAGCCTTTCTTGAGGGTTGAATTACCTCCCTTAAGGCTGACTTGTCCTTACTCTTGGTATGACTTGGTCTTGGGCTAATACATGGCTTTTTCTTGATAAAATAAATATTTTCCTTTATTACAATGAATCCAAATGGGACTATGACACATTACAAATTTATTGTTTATCCTAGAAAGACCTAGAAATACATAGAAAACCTAAAAGCACAAAGAACATGCTTTTGAATCAAACTTGAGTATGAAAGCCATACTCCAAAAATAAAATATAATTTATTTTTCTTTATGTTTCTTACATTATAAATAATATAAATGTCATGATTACAATTAGGGCATTATGAATACCAAACCTAGTTACAGTTTTCAACACTCCTCCTTAACTAGGGAGGTATTCATAACACGGTACAAGAAATATCAGTCTTGAAGAATTCTTATGGGAAGAGTTGGATCGATAAGCCATCATTTTCAAGCATCTTTATCATAACCAGCATTGTCCCTAAAGGCCTTAACTAGACAAGCTCAACTTCATTCAAGAGAATTATGCTGGGAAGCTTTATGTGAGTTGTCCAATACCTCTAAGGCACATACCCCATCCTTATGTTCACAAGCATGGAAAATTTTAGGGGCTAATGTTCGCCCAGTGGGCTAATTTTCCATGATTTTTCCACAAAAAAGATTCGCCAATTTCCAATTTTATAAAAGACGATTCGCCCAAATTTTAGAATATAAAATTATTTTACCTTAAAAATCGCCAACATTGTAGAGAGACTATATATAAAATAATTATAAATTTGATTAATTTTACAAATATATCAATAAACATTTATAATTTGCATATTAGGGATTAGTGAGATTCGCCAATATTTTAAACTTCAAGAAAATTTTCCATCCTTAAAATTTTCCTTGTTCACAAGGTATGCCCTTTTAGGACTATTATTATCGTGGATTCCCATTCTTGGATCCTCAAATATTATTGGTCCTCTTCGGCTACTCATGTCTTGGATTCCCTACCTCATTCTCAAAATAGTATCAGTCAAGAAATTCTCTTTCCTGGATTCCATAATCCATAAGAATTTTTAATCTTATATGCTTATCCAATCCTAAAAACTCCATTCCTTTCGTTATGGCCTTCACTAAGACTTACGGTTGTAAGTCTTGGTCTCGTGCATGACCCATAAAGATAAGAACTAACGAATATCACTCCCTCTTAATTAGGGAGGAGATGTCTACCAAACCAAGTTTATTTATCAAATAGTCAAGTTTATTGTTTGGTAATGCCTTAGTCAAAATATTTGCTACCTATTCATCTGTAAGTGTATAATGCATCTTTACGACCCCACCTCGTACCAATATTTTGATGTAGTTGTACTTATTGTTTATATGCTTTGTCCTAACATGAAACACTAGGTCTTCTGTCAATCTTATACAACTTTCATTATCATAATGTATATGTGTATGGTTTAATGGTTCTTCAAACAGGTCTAATAACAACTTTATGATCCAAACCACTTCTCGACAGACTTCACTTGCATCAACATATTCTGCTTAAGCACTAATAAAAGAAATTTTGTCCTGCTTTCTACCCATACATGAAACCATGGAAGATCCAAGGCTAAAGCATCCTTCTATTATGCTTTTCCCATTAGTCTCACTTCCACCACAGAATGAATTTTTATATCCCATGAGTTTGATTTCATTACCAGTATACCGAAGACAGTGATGAATAGTTCCATGCAAATATCTTAGGATGTACTTGGCTACAATCAAATGATCATATTTTGACTCCATATGGAATTGATTGAGGACATTTACTGCAAAAAAAAAATGTTTGATATTGTATTTACCATATACATTAAGGACCCAATCAACTGTTTGTAGCAAGTAAGATCCATTGGACTAGATTTTGAACACCTCAACTTCTTCAAATTTGTAATCATAGGAGTCATCATAGGTTTTCTATCCATCATGCCAAACTTCTTAAGTATCTTGCTCAAATATTCACTTTGACTAAGATATATCTCACCTGGCTACTTCCATACTTCTAGTCCCAAGTAATAATGCATAATCCCAAGATCCTTTATATTGAACTCAGTTTCTAATTGTTTCTAGTATTCCTAAATTTGATGCTCCACACCTATGACTAGTTTATCATCCACATATAATAGTATGATAAATGGTTCATCTTGGAACACCTTGATGTATACGTTAGGATCTGTATTACTCGCAGTAAAACCATGTATTAATAGATATGTATCCATTCTAGCATACTAGGCTCTCAGTGCTTGATTTAAGCCAACAGATCCTTCTTCAGTCTGTAGACATGAGTTTCCATCTAATTTATTTCAAATCCTTAGGACTTCTAAATGTAAACCTCATCATCAATGGTCCCATTCAGAAATTCAATCTTAACATATATTTGATGAATATTCCATCCCATAGTAGTAACCAACGAAACAATTGATCCTATTGTGGTGTATCTGGCTATGGGAGAAAATATTTCTTCATAATCAATTCCTTATTTCTGTGATAACCCTCTTGCTTGCTTTATATTTATCAATTCTTCCATCTATAACATGATTTATATTTTAAATCCATTTTGAAGTGACTATAGATTTATCACTTGGCATAGGGACAATTTCCCAAACATTGTTCTTCATTATGGAATGGTATTATTCCTGCATAGCATTTCTCCATTCTTGATGCTTAGTTTAATATTCATAGGACGAAGATTCTGCTTCAATAAGATTTGTTATGTATGTAGCATACCCAGAATCTCTCTTTGGTATTTTACTTTCTCTGACAGTTCCAGATGTTGTATGTCCTCCTTATTCTTGTAGAGTAGCCTTCAACCAAGTAGTCCTCTTTCGAGTTTTTGGAAAATTACTTGTTGTAGAGGCTCTCAAGGACCTTGAACATATTATTGACCATTATTTTCCCTTGAGATATATTCAAAAATAGGTATCTCTTCTTCATCATAATTTACTGGAACATCCTTCAATGTCTTGTAAGCTATACTTTCATCAAATATGACATCCCTACTTACTTCAATTCGATGATCCTCCTTGATATATATTCTATATGACTTAGATGAAGCACTATACCCAAAATATATGCCCTTCAAACTAGTAGGATCTAGCTTCTTTCTCTTGTCCTTGGGTATATGAATATACACGGGACATCTAAAATTCGAAGATTATCCACATTAGGATTCTTTCCTATAAATGCTTCTTCCAGTTCATGTTGTTGAGAATCCTATGAGGACTTCAGTTCTGCAAGTAAACATTTGTCATACATGCCTCTCCCCATATAAATTGAGGGATATCTTGATCATGTAACATGGCCCTACACATTTTTCAATAGTTTTGTTCTTTCTTTCTACCAAACCATTTTTTTTAGGATTATAAGGAACAATGAGCTCCCTCTTAGTTCATGCTTCTTTGCAGAAAGCTATCAATTCTTTTGAGGTGCATTCTCCACCATTATCTGACCTTAGAGTTTTAATCTCTCTCTGTTAGTTTCTCCAATTCATTCTTGAATTCCTAAAAAAAATTAATACCTCGTCCTTGTTCTTGAGAAGGTATAACCAAGCCTTCCCTGGGAAATCATCAATGGAAGTTACATAATATAGGTGCCCACCAAGAGACTTAACTTCCATGGGTTTTCATACATCTGAATGTATGAGATCTAAGATTTCCTTTGATCTGGTATCACTCCTTTCAAATGGTTTATTTACATTATTTCTTAGATCACATCCCTTATAGGTTCCTTCATGTTCTTCCTTCATTTCGAGGATTTCATTGACCATTTGGCTGAGAGAAGGAAAAATCTCATAATGAAGGTGTCCATACCTCTTATGCCATAGTTGGAAGGGTTCATATAGAAGTGCACAAGGGAATGAGATCGAGGTGTAAAGAGTCTATATAGAGTTCCCTTTGCAAATCCCAATCACCCTTGCATCATTGATACTAGAGCCCTTACCCTAGACCAAAACCATGCCATCAACAAAGGAAATTCTATCACCCTTATCCTTTAGACAAGAAATAGAAAGTAAGTTTTTCTTCAACCTAGAACTTATAGAATGTTGTTGAAGTGAATGCTTCCACCAAACTTGAGCTCCAATGAAGTAGATCCAATTCCTTTCACTGAATAGCTCTTGTTATCTCCAAGTTTGATTGAGTGAGAGGAGTTCAATTTTCATAGGGTCTGAAGCTGAATACATTCTCCCATCATATGTCTGGAAGCACCACTGTTAATAGCCCATACATTCTCTTCCTTGAAGGTGTCAGATAAAGAGGAACAAACTTCCTTATATTATTCTGTTTTATAGCTTAGATATTATCTTCAACATGTAGTCCTTGATGGATGTAGTGAGATTTTCAAAACACTTGAAACCTTTCTTCATAACCCTTTCCATAGTGCTAACTATAATGTCATCTTCGATTTCCATTCTGAACCTTAGCTTTCATACCAATTTGGAAAATATGGAGACTTGTAGATTATAACTTTTTTTTCCTTATCTTGATAATTACTTGTGATGTTAGCCTTTAATTACTTTTAATTTTGTTCAACAATTAGTTTCCAATACAATGAAGATCACAAAGAGAAAAAGTACACAAGATATAGGCTCATGCTTCTCTTCTTATAGAATCTTCTTACAAAGAGATTTACAATACCCAAAGACCAAATCCAACAAACCCTCCAAGGGGAAAATACAGAAAGAAATATTTCTCTTCTTATAGAATCTTCTTAGAAAGAGACTTACAAGACCCAAAGACCAAAGCCAACAAACTCTCCAAGCCTGTAACACCCTCCTCCCACATCTACCCAAGCAACTGTCCAACCGAGGTAAAAATTCAATGAGAGGCCACTATGATATGATTAGACCTCCTAAGTCATGTTAAGGAAGTGGATAAATGGAAATACACCATACAAACATTAATCATCAGCTACAGGACCCTCAGGAACCATTCCAATACTTTAGACAGCTTGCCTTGGGGTCCCACTTGTTGATAAATTTAGGGAGGACATATGTTATTACAATTCTCTTCACTTGATTACTACTTGTGTACTTATTCTTACATTACCTTTGTTCCTTATTATTGTTCATGTTCAATACATCAAAATAGCAATCAAATCAATAAGACAGTGAAACAATAATTAGGCTCCAAGCCAGGGCTAAAACCTCTCCTCTTGAGAGGAAAACCCTTCAATCTCTTCTTATAGATGTTTAATTGATGAATACCAAGACCCTTAATAAAATTACTTGACTCAAGATTACCTCCAAGATACTTGTCACTATCCCCTGCACTCTTCGGCCTTCAAATCACAGTCTTCTATCTTCGGATTGTGTTGCTTCAGATCTCTTTCTTCGCATTGTTATGTCATTGTATTGCTTCAGACCTCGGTCTCCTTATTCCTTCGTTGTCTAGGTACAGTCCTTGGCTTCCACCATTCCTTTCTTCCTCGGCTTCTACAGTTGTTCAATGATGAGTGCACCACTTCACTGTTGTGATACTGTCTTGTGACAGTCTTCACTTCTTCGTGGAGATAGGACAGACTTCACTTGAGACTTTCTTGAGATATGTATTACTTTATTTCTCACTGTAATGCATCCTTATTACTTTGTTGTATTCATCAGAGTAGTCCGAGGTTTCTTGTCATTTATAAGGTGAAGTTACTTCATATATATAGTGACCAGTGATTGCACTTTAGGCCAACATGAGAACCTAGAACTAGGCTGATGTTTCATTGAGGAGATCACTGTCTTATTTTAGCCGACTGTAAGAGGGATAGTGACAATCGATTGGAGCATAGATATTTGACTTTATGACTTCTCTATAATACTTATGTTAAGACAATAAATCCTAAAGACATCAAGAAGAAGTCTTTGACCTATGGTAAAAACATCTTGCTCATGAAACCCATGATGCAAGGAATAATAATTCATTTGTTTCTTCTTTACATAATATTATAATTACAAGTCATAATGAAAACCAAACCTAGTTACATTTTCTTCAACACTCCCTCTTAACTAGGGAGGTATTCATTAAATGGTACATGGCTATTCTCAATACTAAATATATCTCATAAGAAGAGTCGGACTAGTAATCCATCTGTATAGCATCATTATAACCAACATTGTCACATAGCAAGGCCTTGACTAACAACTTTATCTCTCAATAGATCATAGCACAATGTTGGCAAGACCAATGATTATAGATACCTTCATCATTGTCTCTCAAGATACATACCCACCCGGGTGTTCACCGAGTATGACCTTCTAGGACTATACTTATCTTGGGTCCCCAACCCTCAAAGAATATTGGTCCTCTTTCCTACTCTTATCTTGAATGCCCTACACGTCCTCAAAGAGTATCAGATTCCAGATGATTACTCAATCCTCCATTCTTTCTTCCAAAATGAAGACAAGAATTATGTTTTTATCATGTGTCTACATTTCCATTCATGGCCTTCACTAAGGCTTACAGCTATTAGTCTTGGTTTGGTGCCTTACACATGAAATGGGAAAATAAAACTATCACTCCTTTTTAATCAAGGGTGAATCAATTCAAGCTCCCTCTTAAATAGGGGTTTTTCAGTTCATCGACAACTTCTCCTTCGTGGGTACTTCAGCTGCTTGATTACTTTATTTCCTTGATGTCATGACATTCAGTTGAGATTTTTCCTTGTAGAGCATTGGCCATTTATTACTTTCCTTCTTGGTTCGTCATGTCATTTTTTTCTTCATGGAAAGCGGTATTCTTGTTACATATATGGAATCTTATTCATCTAGCTACTTCTTTCTCTTCATGCTTCTTTTAAGAGTTTCCATCCACTACATGAATGTTTCTTGTACTTGCACTTACAATTCTTGTTCCAGTAGCCCTGCATGAACTTATCCAGATATTATTCAAGAAATCAAAAAATAACATGAAATCAAATCGTATCTTTTGAGATGGTTCTTCATCATGACATCTTTCTGTAGGTATCATCATCTTGTATATATGTTGACATATCTTCCCAAAGATATCCATTGTTGAGGGCCTCCATCTTTTTCGAACTTTCATTAGAGTCTTCATATTTTTCTGGGAGATTTCCTAGTCAACTCTTCTATATCTTTTGGATATTGATCGCCTCCATCATGGTTGCATATCTCTCGATCTCCTCACACATTCCATTCCCAAGGGTTTCTAATCAGAGTTTTGTAATTGTAGTCAACCACTTCATACTTCATATAAGGACATATTATGTTGATTTCATCTAGTGTGACTTATGCCTTCTTATATCCTTTCAGAGGAGGAGATCATTTTCCCTTGATCATGCTTCTTAAGATAGAAGTAATGATCCATATTACCTGCAACCATATGACCTATCAATATAAAAATTAAATACAAGCATACATACCTCATTTTACCTTTAGGTTATCCAGGCTTCTTTTAGCAGCTTCCTTGATTGAAAGATCTTCAACCCCCTGAACTACTCTTACGTCATCATATCATCATCCGTGAACTCCACAAGTTGAATTTTCTATTGAAACACTTGCTTCATCCCTGGATTATTAGTGGATCTTTTAGTGAAGATTCAATCAGTGAATCTTGAGGATATAAAAGATCCTTTATTCGGCATATGTTTCCCTTTTGTTGCATGATGAGGCTTCTTTAAATGTTTATTTTTTTCAAAGTTATTGCTTCAACTTTCCTTCTTCCATGGAAACCCTAAGTTGTTGAATGAGGTATCTTACTTATCCTATGAAATTAGTTACCCTTGTGATGATGTCATGAGTTCTTGTTTCTAATACTTCCATGATGTCATGAGTTCTTGTTACTAATGTGTTATAAATCCTAAACCATAAACACAAAATCCTAAACCCTAAACACAAAAACATAAACCCTAAACCCCAAAACGTAAATCCTAAAGCCTAAACCCCAAACCCCAAACCCTAAACCGTAAACCCTAGTCCCTAACCATTTTATTTAAGTGTTTATTAAAAAAATTTACTAAAATGTTATAGACCCTAAACACTAATCCCTAAAACTAAACCCAAAGCCCAAAACATAAACCCTAAACGTTAAATCCCAAACTGTAAACCCTAAGCCCTAACCATTCTATAACATTTTAAAAAGTATTTTGAAACTTTTATTGAAGTGTTTATTAAAATCATTTATTGAAGTCTTATAAACCCTAAAACCTAACCTCTAAAACCCAAACCGTAAACCCTAAATCATAAGCCGTAAACCCTAAACGCTAAACCTTAAATCCTAAATCCTAATCTGTGAACATTAAACCCTAAACCTAAGCATTTTATAACATTTTAGAAAGCAATTTGTAATTTTTATCTAAGTGTTTATTAAAAGAATTTACTAAAGTGTTATAAACCCTCAACCCTAAACTGTAAACCATAAACCCTAAACCATAAACCCGAAACTGTAAACCTGAAACCCTACACCGTAAACCCTAAACCCTAAACACTAAACCCTGATAATTTTATAACATTTTAAAAAACACATTGAAATTTCTATTTAAGCATTTATTAAAATCATTTACTAAAGTGTTATAAATCCTGAACCCTAAACCCTAAACTCTAAACACAAAACCCCAAACCATAAACTCGAAACTCTAAACCTTAAGCATTTTATAGCATCTTAAAAAAATTTCTAACTTTTATTTAAGTGTTGATTAAGAGGATTTACTAAAGCCTTGTGAACCCTAGACTTTTAACCCTAGACCCTAAGCAATTTATAACATTTTAAAAAGTGTTTTTTAACTTTTATTTAAGATTTTATTATAAGAATTTACTAAAGTCTTATAAACCCTAAAACTTAATCATTTAATAACATTCTAAATAGAGTTTTGTAACTTTTATTTAGGTTTTTATCAAATTAATTTAATAAGGTGTTATAAACCCTAAACCATAAAAACTAGACCCTAAAACGAAAAACCCAAACCCTAAACGGTAAACCCTAAGCCTTTTATAACATTTCAAAAAGCGTTATAAACCCTAAACTCTAAATGCCAAACCCCAAACCATAAACCATAAACTCTAAACCCTAAGCATTTTATAACATCTTAAAAAAAATCTAACTTTTATTTAAGTGTTTATTAATAGGATTCACTAAAGTCTTATGAACCCTAGAATCTTAACACTAAACCCTAAGAAATTTATAACATTTTAAAAAGTGTTTTTTAACTTTTATTGAATTGTTTACTATAAGAATATACTAAATTCTTATAAACCCCAAACCCTAAGAATTTTATAGCATTCTAAAAGGAGTTCTGTAAATTTTACTTATATTTTTATCAAACTAATTTACTAAGGTGCTATCAACCCTAAACCATAAAAACTAAACCCTAAAATTTAAACCCTAAGCCTTTTATAACATTTCAAAAAGCGTTTGGTAACTTTTATTGAAGTGTTTATTAAAACAATTTACTAAAGTGTTGTAAACCCTAAACCCTAAACCATAAACACTAAACCCAAGACCCTAAACCCTATACCTTATACCCTAAAACCTAAACCTTAAGCATTTCATATCATTTTAAAAAGTGTTTTGTAACTTTTTTTTACGTGTTTATTAAATAATTTACTAAAGTGTTATAAACTTTAAACCCTAATCCCTGAAACCTAAACCCTAATTAATTTATAACATTTTAAAGAGCGTTTTGTAACTTTTATCTAAGTGTATATTAAAAACATTTCTAAAGTGTTATAAACCCTAAACCCTAAACGTTAAAGCCTAAGAATTTTATAACATTTTAAAAACTATTTGTAACTTCTATTTAAGTGCTTATTAAAAGAATTTACTAAAATGTTATAAACCCTCAATCTTGAAACTTAAACCACAAACCCTAATCCCTAAACCATAAACTCTAAGAATTTTATCAGTATATATAATAAGGGAGCACCACACCTGGGTATGTGAGTGTAAGAGGGAGAAAATTGTGGTACATAAGATACCTTGACCTTTGTTTTTCCACCCTTATTCATCAACCTTTAAGTGTTTACTAGAAGCTTTTACGAAAGTGTTATAAACCGTGAATTAAAAACCCTTATCCCTAAACCCCAAACAATAAACCTCAAACCCTTAACTCTAAGCCATAACCACTAAGCATTTTATAACATTTTAAAAACTATTTCTTAACTTTTATTTAAGTGTTTATTAAAATAATTTACTCAAGTGTTATAAACCCTAAAACCTAAACCTAAAACCCAAAATCAAAACCCAAAACCCTAAACCCTAAGCGTTTTGAAACTTTTATTTAAGCCTTTATTAAAATAATTTATTAAGGTCTTATAAACCTGAAACCATAAAGCCTAAAGCGTAAACCATAAATTCTAAGCATTTTATAACATTTTAAAAACCATTTTCTAACTTTTATTTAAGTGTTTATTAAAAGCATTTACTAAAGTGTTATAAACCCTAAAACCTAAACCTAAAACCCAAAATGAAAACCCAAAACCCTGAACCCTAAGTGTTTTGGAACTTCTCTTTAACTCTTTATTAAAAGAATTTACTAAGGTATTATAAACCCTAAACCCTAAATCCCAAAGGCCAAACTATAAACACTAAACCCCAAGCATCTTATGTCATTTTAAAAGGAATTTTGTAACTTTTATTTAAACCTTGATTAAAACAATTTACTAAAGTATTATAAACCATAAACCCTAAACGCTAAACCACCCTAAACCCTGAACCCCAAACCGTAAATGCTAAACCCTAAACCCTAATCATTTTATAACATTTTAAAAAGAGTTTTTTTAACTTTTATTTAATTGTTTATTAAAAGAATTTACTAAATCCTTATAAAACCTAAATCCTAAAACATGAACTCGAAACCCTAAATACCAAACCCTAAATACTAATCTATTTATAACATTTTAAAAAGCATTTTTTAAGTTTCATTTAAGTGTTTATTAAAAGCATTTTCTAAAGTGTTATAAACCCTAAACCCTAAACCCTAAAACCTAAACCCAAAACACAAAACCCTAAACCCTATGTATTTTATAACATTTGAAAAGTGTTTTGTAACTTTTATTTAAATTTTTATTAAAATAATTTATTAAATTCTTATAAACCCTAAAATCTAAGCTCCGAACCGTAAACCCCAAACCCTAAACATATACCCCAAACCTTAATCATTTTATAACATTTTACTAATGTTTTCTAAAACCTATACCCTAAGCCCCAAACACTACAACTGAAACCCTAACACCTAAACCCTATGTGTTCTATAACATTTTAAAAAGTGTTTTCTAAATTTTATTTAGATGTTTATTAAAAGCATTTACTAAAGTGTTATAAACCATAAAACCTAGACACTAAGCATTTTACAACATTTTAAAGTGTTTTGTAACTTTTATTTAAGTGTTTATTAAAAGAATTTACTAAAATGTTAAAAACCTTAAACCATAAACCCGGAACCCTAAACCCCGAAACCCTAAACCTAAATCCTAATCATTTTATAACATTTTAAAAATCGTTTTAAAATTTTATTTAAGTGTTTGCTAAAATAATTTACTAAAGTGTTATAAATCCTAAACCCTAAACCATAAACCATAAATCCTAAATCCTAAACCCTATACGCTAATTTTATTTTAATATTTTAAAAGTGTTTTGTAACTTTAGTGTTATAAATCCTAAACCATAAACCCTAAAACCTAAACCCTAAACCTGAAACCCTAAATCCCAAACCGTAAACCCCAAATGATAAACCCTAAACAATAAGAATTTTATAACATTTTAGAAAGCGTTCTGTAACTTTTATTTAAGTTTTTATTAAAAGAATTTACTAAAGTGTTGTAAAACCTAAACCCTAAATCCAAAACCACAAGCCCTATATCCTAATGCTTAAAGGCTAAAGGATAAACCCTATAATCATTTACTAAGGTCTTATAAACTCTAGACCCTAAACTCCAAAACCTAAACCATAAACCCTAAGCCGTAAACCTAAATCCCTAAAACCTAAGGATTTTATAACATTTAAAAAAAAAATTTGTAACTTTTATTGAAGTGTTTACTAAAACCATTTACTAAATTTCTATAAACCCTAAACCCCTAATCCCTAAACCCTTAACCTTAAACCCCAAACCCTAAACCCTAAAAACCCTAAAAAAACATTAACCATAAAAATCCCTAAACCCTAAAAAATAGTAAACCCTAAAAAACCCTAAGCCCTAGAAAACTTCTAAACCCTAAAAACCCAAAAAACCCCAAACCCTAAAACCATTTTTTCACTTTTTTATAAGTGTTTATTAAAAGAATTTAAAGCATTATAAACCATAAACCATAAACCCTAAACCCTAATACCAACACCCCAACCTAAACCCTAAACCCTAAACCATAAGAACTTTACTATATTTTAAACCCCAAACCATAAAGCGTGGGTATTTTATAACATTTTAATGAGCCTTTGTAACTTTTCTTTTAAGTGTTTTAGCAAGTGTTTTGTAACACTTTAAAACCCTAAACCCTAAATATTTTATAGCATTTTAATAAGAGTTTTGTAACTTTTTTTAAGTGCTTATTAAAAAATTTTACTAAAGTGTTATAAACCCTAAACCCTAAAACCTACACCCTAAGAATTTTATAAAATTTTAATAAGAATTTTTAACTTTTTTTAAAGTGTTTATTAAAAGAATTTACTAAAGTGTCCCTCAAACATAAACCCTAAGCATTTTATAACTTTTTGGCAAGTGTTTTGTAATTTTTTTATGTGTTTATTAAAAGGATTTACTAAAGTTTTATAAACCCTAAACGCTAAACTCTAAACCCTAAGCATTTTATAACATTTTAAACCCGAAACTCTCACCATTTTATAACATTTTAAAAAGTGTTTTGTAACATTTTTAAAGTGTTTATTAAAAGAATTTAGTGAAGTGTTATAAGACCTAAACCTTAAACCCTAAACACTAAGCATTTTATAGCATTTTAAAAAGTGTTTTGTAACTTTTTAAAGTGTTTATAAAAAGAATTTACTAAAGTCTTGTGAACCCTAAAACCTAGACCTTAAGCATTTTATAACATTTTAAACCTTAAACCTAAACCCTAAGCATTCAATGACATTTTAACAAGCTTTTTGTAACTTTTTTGGAAGTTTTTATTAAAATCATTTACTAAAATGTTGTAAACCCTAAATCCTAAATTGTAAGCATTTTATAACATTTTAAACCCAAAACCCCAAACCCTAAAGCCTAAACTCTAAACCTTAAGTATTTTATAACATTTTAGCGAGCGTTTTCTTACTGTTTTTAAGTGTTTATAAAACAATTTACTAAAATGTTATAAACCTTAAACCCTAAACCATGAGCATTTATAGAATTTCAAATCCTAAACCCTAAAGCCTAAGCATTTTATAACATTTTAACAAGCTTTTTGTAACTTTATTTTATGCTCTTATTAAAATAATTTATCAAAGTGTTATAAATCCCAAACGTTAAACCATAAACCCTATCCCTAAACACTAAGAATTTTATAACATTTTAACGTACATTTTTGTAACTTCTTAAAGTTCTTATTAAAAGCATTTAATAAAGTGTTATAACCCTAAACCCTAAACCCTAAGCATTTTATAACATTTTAACAAGAGTTTTGTAACTTTTATTTAAGTGTTTATTAAAAGAATTTACTAAGGTGTTAGAAAACCTAAACCCCAAACCCGAAACCCTAAACCCTAATCATTTATTAACATTATAAAAAGTGTTTTGTAACCATTTTTAAGTGTTTATTAAAAGAACTTAATAAAGTTTTATAAACCCTAAACCCTAAACTCTAAACACCAAACCCTAATACCTAAACCATAAACCCTAAATGTTAAACAATAAATAATAAACCCTAAACCCTAAATGCTAAACCTTAAACTGTAAACCCCAAACTGTGAACATTAAACCCTAAGCATTTTATAATACTTTAAAAAGGGTTTATTAATTTTTATTTAAGTGTTTATTAAAATAATTTACTAAAGTGTTATGAACCCTCAACCCTAAACTATAAGCCACAAACTCTAAACCCTAAACCCTAAAAGCTAAACCCTAATAATTTTATAACATTTAAAAAAACATATTGTAACTTCTATTTAAGTTTTTATTAAAATCGTTTACTAAAGTTTTATAAACCCTAAAATCTAAACACCAAACCCCAAAACATAAACCCTAAGCATTTTATAACATCTTAGAAAATTTTCTAACTTTTATTTAAGCGTTTATTAAGAGTATTTACTAAAGTCTTATGAACCCAAGACTCTTAACCCTAAACCCTAAGAGATTTTAACATTTTAAAAAGTGTTTTTTAACTTTTGTTTAAGTGTTTATTATAACAATTTACTAAAGTCTTATAAACCCTAAACCGTAAGCATTTTAAAGCATTCTAAAAAGAGTTTTGTAAATTTTACTTAAGTTTTTATCAAATTAATTTACTTAGGTGTTATAAACCCTAAACCATAAAATTTGAACCCCAAACTATAAACCTTAAACTGAGAAACCTAAACCCTAAACACTAAACCCTAATCCTTTTATAACATTTCAAAAAGTCTTTTGTAACTTTTATTTAAGTTTTTTTTTAAAGCAATTTACTAAAGTGTTATAAACACTAAACCCTAAACCCCAAACCCTAAACCCTTTACCTCATACCTTAAAACCTAAACCCTAAGCTTTTCATAAAATTTTAAAAAGTGTTTTGTAACTATTTTTACATGTTTATTAAAAAAACTTACCGAAGCGTTATAAAAATTAAACCCTAATCCCTAAAACCTAAACCCTAAATAATTTATAACTTTTTAAAGAGTGTTTTGTAACATTTATTTAACTGTATATTAAAACCATTTACTAAATTCTAACCATCCTTCAACATATTAAACCTCTCTTTTTGCATTAGATAATGCATTTTTAACTTTACTATATTCATTAGGAAGGTTTATGAATAATTGCGTATTTGTGTCTAATATTATTTATTTTTGTGGAATATTATGAGAATATTGGGTAGACTATGAAGATTTGGATGAGATAATATAGGGATTTTCTTCCTACTATAGGAGGATATAGCTTGAGTGGGCCTAATGGTTAAGAGCATGTGTTTCCTCCTAAGAGGTCACAGGTTCAAAACCAGAGGGGGCTAGAGTATGTATGCCTTCATAGACTTAGCAATCAAATTGTTGTGCAGAGATGGGTCCCTTGTCCCACAAATAAGGGGGTCTCATACACCAATTTGGTGTCTGGCTTGGATGTGATCTTAAAAATGGATATTATTATTAATAAATCAACGAGATATTTTGGAGGGACCCACAAATAAGGGGGTCTCATACACCAATTTGGTGTCTGGCTTGGATGTGATCTTAAAAATGGATATTATTATTAATAAATCAACGAGATATTTTGGAATTATGGCACAGATCTATTCTGGAACTCCAGTGATTGAGAAAATCTAGGAATATGTTCCCTACCATTTAATGCAGATTCCTAGTATTGGGAACCAGATCCACTAATCAAGGGATTTTGGTGGGGAAAGCTTCCTCCATTCATGGGTAATGATTCCTAATAATTTTGTACAAATAAAAAATTGAATTTGCCTCTAGGGATAGATTTTTATTAGTGTTCTTGTGGAGAGAACTCGTATTTTTGCAGTTCCTTTGTATTTTCTTGCAAGGATGTAATTGTATTGATGAACATAATGAAGATTGGTGTCATGTTCAACTTCTAAATCTTGTTCTCCTCCATAGGTATATGAGTTTTCTTGGGCTTGGCCATCCCAGGAGCCTTAGAGCCCTTTTGTATCATTTCCCTTTCTTCTTTTCACTTCTTATTCACATGCATCTCATGTTTTTATTTCTTTCTATTTCTACATGTATTATTAATGATTTCTTCTTGTAGGGTTTGGTTAAATGGTTGATGTAAGTTCTTTTGCTAGATCACACACATCATTTCATCCTTGGAAAAGAGTTGGAAGTTCATAGTAGTCATTGAGCTACTTGGATTAGCTTTCTGTTGAGGGCCCCGAAGTCGGGTCAACAACAAGGGGGATACCCACCCGGTCCGGAACCTGGTTGGTGGCTCCTTGCCCGTTTGGAGTAGCGGGTCCGACTTGGGGTAATGGGACCAGTTTCCCAATGTGATGGGTGTGTGTGTGTGCGTAGAGTCTGATGATATTAATCTAGAGGTTTTTCTAAACTAGTCTTGATTTTAACTGCTAAACTAACTCTATGCTAATGTAATCTAATGAAGAGAAATACATCTGATCTATGCTAACCCGGGGTGTTTTTCTTTTGTTTATGCAATCTAGAAAGATTTCTAACAGCAGCTGGTAATAAAGATCATTCAACTGATATCATAATATAAACCAATAAAGATAAACCGTTCTGCATAAGAAGTTAGGCAGAGTAGTTGTGAAAAGCATATTGCATAATCAGTTTTCTATATGTTAAGCATGATTAAATGATCCCACCGTACAGAAGTGCCAAATGGTAATGCAGACATTCATACAATAACATATAAAGAACTCAGCTACATATCACTTTAGGGATACTAGCAGAATCTAGTCAAGAGATAAAAGTACCATTTATGACTAATTTCACCAATAAACTTCAAGTAATAATGATTTATTTCTACTTGTTCTAACATCTGCTAAGAGTACAGAAGTGCAACATTAGTAACAGATATTAAAATGCAAACATAAATAAATCTTGATCCATCTATTCATCAAAAACCTCCTCTAAGGGTGCAGAAGTGCATGTTCTGAGGATAAGTTTTTTGACAGATTTTCGGACCCTTCTCCAAATGCCATGAGAAGGGTTAAATACTACTAGCTAATTGATATTAATTACACGAATCTAGGGAATCGGCTTCAAATGACCGCCCTTTAGTAAAAGCAAATTTATTTCTAAAACTTTAAATCTAATTTCTGACCGTTTCTGTATATTCTCTTTAGTGCTGTCAACAGCGCAACGTTTTCCTGGGAAGAGTCGGCTGACTGCCTTCTTCTTTTGCTCGGGAGATAAAAGTGGAAATAACAAGAGCTGACACTTTCTTCTGATAGACCAGAAGATATTTTCGAAAACCTTTCTCTAACTGGGTGTATTCGCCGCGTGTATACTTAGCACAACCCAGGTTCTTCTCGAACTGATTTTGTTGTTGTTGTTTTGGTTTCCGGTTGTGCGAATGACTGAGTGGGTTAGGAGTCGCGCTGTATGGACAACCCTCTGTTTCGAGAATTGTTTCCGCTCTTTGTTCCAGGTTTTTCTGGAGCGTCCTCCTTCTTTTGCGTTTCTCTTTTTGCTTTACCCAGTCTGAGCTTCAAGATCTTTTGTGAACACGCTTCTTTTGTGTGCCTTTGACTCTGAGTCCTGGATAGTCTAATTTCATCAGTGTCGGTTGTCTGATAGTCTGGAATCCGCAGTCCTACTGCATGCAGCATTCGTTTGCGGAGGCATCTTCTCTCTGCTGTTTGATTGGCGCTTTCCCCTTTCTCTCAGATGTTTCCTGCATATAGATTTATATCAGTTGCGTGTCTTGCAGTCTACGCAAAGAAGAAGGGAAATGAAAAGATTGACATGAAAGCATTAAACTCTAATGAATGCGTAATCCTGACATGTATCATGACTTGACTCTTCGATAAATGCGATGCAATCATTCCTTGATACTCAAGCATGAGGTCATTAAATTCCTTCATGGCGCGCACTTAATCCTGGGCTTGTCGTGTGATAAGTCTTTTTAGATCGCAGATCGCAAATCGCTGCCATCGCAGATCGCAAATCGCAGATATCGCAAATTTTGTTTAATGGTTATGTCGTATAGCGCGATGCTTGCGATTTGCGATTTCGCATATCGGCGGTCGGCGGTTTTCGAAGGTCTTCTTTTAAAGGGGCGCGTGTGATGTATGCGACGCGATGAACTTCGCATCGCTCATTCGCGGTCTTGTTTTTCGCGCTCGAGCAATGCTTCGGCCTTTCTTTGCGATGCGGTTTAAGCCTTAGGGAGTGAAATATAAAAACTTTAGAAAAATATTTTTTGGGATTTTTTGTTCAGGGTCCCCTCTTTGCTTGACGTTATTGCTAATGTCAAGTGAAGAAGGGGGGTTGTTGGTGACCACAACAATGGCAATTCACTGTGAAGAACCAGTTATCTCTGCTTGTTCTATTGCATTTTCACTTCCAAAACAGAAAAGTTTTCTTACGCCTAAATTTTGTTATGGACAGATAGAGTATTACCCCTTATCCTGTCAATGATGTTTCGTCACAACTTTTTATTTCATTCCGATTGTTTGCTTCCTCTGGGTTATTTCTTGTATTTACACCTAGACATTACTCAGTCTTTTCAAAGACAAAATAAGGTCTTCTCTGCGTACGGGCTTTGTAAAGTATGCTCATTTGTCGTAGGTAGAGCCTCTGCTGCCCGCAAGCGTCCATAGCCTCGACAGGGTTACCATATTATCCAGCAATGATCCTTTTTCCTGCTTGAGGTTATTTACAACATTCCAGAGAAAAACCCTTTTGACACTTTTTCTTTCCTTTTTAATTTTTTATTCTCTAAAGAACAATGTCTTGGTTTGGTGGCCAAATTATGACACAGTCATTCACTTGATTTACATTTTTGCTGAACAAGCTGGCTCGCGATGAGACCCCTTGTCTTTTGATTGCAACAATCTTGAGTCATTGCCCTGTTTTGATAGACAGTAGTGGCAAAGTCAGCAAGTTATAATATCTGTGATCATGATAAGCCGGCTCGTGATGAGACCTCTTATTCTTTGAGATATAGTGTTTTCTTGGATTGTTTCTCTGGATGCTGCGATTTTCCTTAACAGGGAGGAAGTCATTGTTTTTCCTTAAGAAAGCTCTGGACGACAATAATAGAGTTTAAGAAGAGCAGTTTTGCAGAGAATACTTATTTTCCTATTGATGATACTTTTCATTGCGTTGGCATAGAACAATTGTTTTCCAAAAGTTACCTTCATCCCAGATTTCTTTGTAAAGTTGAAACTAACATCACATTCAGGCTAAAGTTAACTCTACTTGTCAATAATAAAAGTCAGATTTTTCGAAAAGTTTTACTATTTATACAAGTGAAATCAAAATTTGATAGAGAAATGGTATATACTTCATAAATACAATTTATGATTACTCACAACCAACCTTATTTATATTTAAAAAATAAAACTAAAATTATCCTACAAAAATTAGAAGGATAACCTTCTATGGAAAATGCATTTTGAGGATTTGTCCGTTTACAGGCAAAGAATCTCTCCTGCCTATCAAGTCCTGCAACACAAAAGTCGATGGGCCTATGACTTCTACGATTTGAAAAGGACCAAGCCATAGCTTCTGGAATTTCGTATGTTTGCCCTTCTCTTCGTGAGCCTTATCCCACTTCAAAACTAGATCTCCCATCTGAAAGTTTTTTCTGGTCATTATGTTCGAATCAAAAGAGGATTTTATCAGCGCTTGGTGGTGAGCGTGGGTTTTCTTGGCCTGTTCTCGTTGTTCTTCTAGCTTGATTATTTCTGTTTGCCTTAGTTGTAAGGGAGAAGTGGATACTTCATCAATGTATTGTACTAAGGAAAAGGAGGGAATGACTAAGTGAGTAGGAAGAACTGCTTCTCTCCCGTAAACTAAATTAAAGGGAGAAGTGCCGATAGAGGCTTTCTTTGTAATTCTGTCTGCCCATAGGGCGTTTACTAGCGCTTTATGCCAATTCTTTTGGCTTTGGTCGACTGTCTTTTTGATAATCCTAATTAGGTTCTTGTTCGTTGATTCAGCCAACCCATTACCTTGCGGATAGTAGTTGGCAGAATACTTTATTTTGAACCCTCTTTTGAGTGTGAACTCAGTCATGGTATTTCCAGAAAAATATGAAGCGTTATCGAATATTAAGGCCGTTGGCAATCCAAACCTAGTAATGATAAACTGATCTATGAATTCAATAATATTTTCAGAATTAGCTGTCTTGAGAGGAACTTCCTCTACCCATTTAGTAAAATAGTCAGTTGCAGTGAGGATATACCTATGCTGTTTAGAGGAGTGAGGAATGATCTCACCTATTATGTCCAGGCCCCATTGGCTGAACGGCTGTTCGATGTTAACCGGCTGCAGTGGCATGGACGACTTCTTTTGTTTCCCTGCAGCCGTTTGGTAGACTTGGCATTTTCTTACGTGATTGTACGAGTCTTTGAACAGCATGGGCCAGTAGTATCCTGCACGTAAGATTTTGTGTGTGGTGGCTTCTCCAGCATAGTTTCCACCTGCTGGTCCATCGTGGAGTTCCTGCAAAACCTTTTCGGCTTTAGTTTTCTCAAGACATCTAAGAAGCACAGAATCATAGTTTCTTTTAAATAAGACATCATCTACGAGCTGATATTGTTTGGCTTTCAACCTCAGGGCTCTCTTTTTGATGTGATCCAGGTGAAATGGAGCATATCCGTTTTTCAAGAAATAAATGATGTCAGCATAAATGATTCTGCGTCGTTTAGGCTTACCTCATACGTGTGTACCTCTTCAGGCAATTCTTCGGGGATTTTCGATGCTCCAGCTAACATCTTGCAGAAGCCTTGGCCTCTTACGATGTGTGCCGGCTTGATTTCCAGGTCGTATTCTTGCAAGGCGGTGATCCAATTCGCTCTCTTCTCGCCCACGTCTTTCTGAATCAGGAGGTTTCTTACCGCTGGGAATGGTACTATGACCTTGGTATGGGCCTTTAGCAAGAAGGGTCTGAAATATTTGACCGCTTTGAAAACGGCATACGCCTGTTTCTCTACGTTCGAATATTTCAGCTCAGCACCTTGTAAGTTTGAGCTAAATAATGTGATCGGGGCTTCTGCCTTTTCTTGGTTTGCCTAGGTCAAGATCGCAGCATAAGAATTTTCTGAGGCAAACGTGTATAAGATGAATGGCTCTGAAAAATTTGGGGTTGCTAGGGATGGAGTGTTGATGATGGCTTGTTTGATTAAGTTAAACGCTTCATGCTCGTCTAGACCCCATTTAAAGTTTGAATTCTTTTTTATCATTTTTTGTAAAGGAGAAATAATGCGTGAAAAATCTGGGACAAATCTTTTCACAAAATTGATCTGTCCTAGGAAAGATTGCATGGTCTTTTTGTTATGGGGCATGGATATCTCAGAAATTTCTTTGATTCTATCAGGTTCAATGTGAATGCCCGATTTGGACACTATGAACCCTAGCAATTTTCCTTCACTCAACGCGAAAAAAGATTTCTTCGGGTTAAGCGAGATTCCATACCTTAAACATCTTTGAAAGATTTGCTTCAAATCTTTGAGATGGTCACTTCGGTTCTTGGAGTACACAGTTATATCATCCAGGTAAATCACTACTGATTTATTGACTAACCCTTTGAACGCAATGTCCATAGCTCTTTGAAAAGTAGCGCCGGCATTGATCGGACCGAACGGCATCTTCCGATACGCGTAGGTACCCCATTTAGTTCGGAAGGTGGTTTTTAGCTGATCGTCTGGGTGTACCAACACTTGATTATATCCTGAAAATCCATCCAGGAAAGACATCAATTCTGAGCCTGCTACAGCCTGTAGTATTTTCTCCATACGTGGGAGGGGAAAATTGTCTTTCTGACAAGCTTTGTTGAGATTCCGGAAGTTGATGCAGATTCTAATATCTCCGTTTTTCTTCCTAACAGGTACCATATTGGATACCCATTTGGAATGTCTGACCGGGAAAATTATTCTGGCTCTCAACAACTTATTCAGCTCAGTTTTTATCTGATTTTCCAGGTTGGGGTGGATTTTCCTGAGCTTCTGTTGGATGGGTTTCTCGTTGTCAATCATAGGGATAGTGTGCTGAATGATAGAAGTGTTATAAGTTTTCAGCTCATCGTAGTTCCAGGCAAAGACGTTTTTGTACTGTCGTAGAAGACGGATGTATGCTGACTTTTCTTCAGGAGCTAGGCCTTGGCCTAGATTAACGTTTTGGGGTTTCTCTTCGGTTCCTAAGTTCACTGATTCGTAGTTCAGAGTTGAACTGTAAAGTTTGGCGTTAGCTGATCTTTTGAACCGACTTTTTAAGTCATACAAATCTTCTAATTTGACCACTGATTTGGGTATAGCATTATCCGTGCCATTTTGTTGTATTTGGTGGTCATGACAGTCCTCGTCGATTATCTGGTTTGAGTAGGATCCTTCAGAGGTAAGGAAACTTACGATGTCTGGGTCGTCATTGAATACTCTCCAGTTGGTGATATTGTCAGGGATAGACGGCTTAAAAATTAACTCTATGGAAAACCTATCTGGACTAAAGTCTTCGGAGGGGATGAGTCTAGAGGCTACGTTTGCTAGCAGGTCTGCGCTTGCATTGTGAAGTCTTGGGATTGATGAAATATTGAATGCTGTAAAATGCGCAATGAGATCTTGCACTAAAGACTGATAGTGCTTTAAATGACTAGACAGGCAGTGTATGGTGTTACGTACCTGTTTAACGACGATCTCGGAATCTCCAAAGACTTGAAGATATTTGACGTTGCAGCTGATTGCTTTGTATAGGCCTTGCACCAAGGCTTCGTATTCTGCTGTGTTGTTCGTGCAATCGAACTCCAGCCTGCATGTGAGCATGGTCTTATTTCCGTCGGGGCTAATCAAGACGCATCCTACTCCCGCTCCCTCATTGGACTTGGAGCCATCAAAATATAATTTCCAAAATAAAGAAGTATTTACAGGGTTATCTAAGAAACTAACACATTTTGAATCATCAGTCTGGGAAAAGTTTTCTACTTGGGACACGACTGAATTTTCTAAATATGGTGATATGTGAGCATTAAAATTTCCAAGGAAAGAGTCTACCGAGTAGTTGCCTATGATGCTGTTGTTGTATGCTATGGCTTCGTTCTCTCCCTCCAAATCCGTCACTATGTACTTTTGGTGCAGTTCTTGTTCAACCTTTATTTGATTTGGCTTCCCGTTGAAGGGTAACCACATGTATGACCAGTCAGTCGAAAAATATCCGTGGAGCTTCTCGGACCAATCCCTGCTAAGAATTAGACCATAAAATTCAGGGATGTCAGCAACTAGAATATCGATGACCTGGCATACCTTGGGGTTGGACGACAGTCTTATGTTCACTTGATTAAGTTCGCCTATCACTTCGACTTGTGATCGATCAAGTTGAACTATGCGCACTGCAGATTTTTGCGGTTGAACATTAAGTTTGGCACATATTGACTTGGGTAAAATATTGGTTGAAGCACCAGAATCAACCAAGCAGTTATGAACATTTATGTTAAATATCTCATAAGTGAGGAGGAAAGGAGGAGTGTGAGATCTAGACCTCCCTCCAATCAAAGCGATGTCATTTGGATCGATTTTATTGATCGCGTTGATTGGGGGTCTTCCTATATTATGGGAAGCTATAGCTGTAGGTAGAGGTGCAGTAGGTACGGCGTGTAACTCTTTCATCATGATCTTCTGTTGGTGTTTCAATTTGCTCAACTCATACAGGGTGATATTAGCCCTAGTCTTCTTCATGTCGTCGATGATGTTATACTCCATTTCATCTGACACTATTAGTGTCTTTGATGGAGGCGATTGCTCTGATTGGACTGGACTAAATGAGGTCGCTTTAGGGGTTGTCTTCTTTGTTGCGACCTTTTCTTTCGCTGGAGGGCTTGCGCCCTTCTGTTTTGAGGTAGTCTGGGGAGGATCAAGTTGATTTTTGCTTCGTGTGCTAACCGGAAGTGCTTCTTGATCTTCCTATTGTGGGAGGATGAAATCCCACATTCCTTGCAGTTCCACCACTTCTTCGTCGTCGGTCTGCGTTTCGATGGTGCTCTCTTCTTCTTCTTCTTCAGATTCCACATTTGAGACCACGTTGGGTGGCTTCGTCTCCATAGGGGGATTTCTTTTGAAATTCCTAAAAGGCTTTCTTGGGGACGATTCTGCTACTTGCTTTCTTATGTCAATCATCTCATTAGACATGGCTTTCAAGACTTTTTGTAATCCTTCCATGTCGAAAGGATCCTTCGTTTGCTTCTTCTTGGTTTCTTCTTTGAAAGAGATTTTCTTAGATTTACGCTCTTCGATTGTAGATCTCTTTTCTAGGGCTACTACGCGTCTTTCGACTGCCAATGCCTCAGCCAAGTTTTCGACTAAGGTTGTCTTGCTTGCCCTATCTACGAAGATGGCCAAGTTTGAAGGTAAGGCCGTGATGTACCATTCGCATCTTACTTCCTCGCTGGGCTGGGAACCAGCGGGGATTTTATTGAGGATCTTGTTGAACCGTAAGTTAAAATATTTAATGGGTTCCCTAGCCTCAGCTTTAAGATTGGACAGATCATTGATCAGTGTCGTTGTCGATATATCATCACCGAATTTGGTGAGAAATTGATTTTGAAAAATATCCCAGCTGGTGATAGATCCGGAGGGTAGCGAAAAGTACCATGACCCGGCTGTCCCTTGCATCGTATAGGGGAAGAGTCGGACCACGGTATCTTCGTTGGTGACCCCGTTGAGATTAACAGAAAGCATGAAATTATTGATATGTTCTTCAACTAGCATTCCAGTTTCTAGATTGAACTTTGGTAACCACTTCTCAGGATGGGCAGGTATTGGACTCAGGGGTGGAGGCATTAAAACTGCCCCAGGGTTGTTCCATGGAGATTGTGCCATCGTTGAGTTGCTGGTTAATAAAAGTGTAGAAGATGATCTTCGAGGTTGAGAAGATAGAGATGTTACGATCTTTGACGATTGTAGAGGAAGGGTTGCGGAAGATGGATGAGTGATTTGAGGTGGAGATGTGGGTGGTTGACTTCGCGGAGAGGGAGTTGAAATGGACGAGGTGGATGAAAGAGTCTCTCTGTCAGACTCTTGAAGTGCTTTCCTTGCTCTTTTCCTAGTGGGGAGAGGGATTTCAGTTGGCTGAATACCGAACTTTTCACTCTTCAATCGGGTTAGGGGATGAGCAGGGTTGTATTGCGAAGTCAAGCTGCCTTTAGATTTATCAGATTTCTGGTTAAAAATAGAGAATCCCTGGAGTTTACGGATCAAGGTTTTAACTTCAGGGGGATCGACAGTAAGTTGTTCTGATGTATCGGGATGTATAGCAGCGGTGGATGTCCGAGCGACTTCCAGTTCCGAGTTTAGTCGTACCGGGGAAGTCGGGGAAGTTGGTGAGGGTGACTTGCTCTTAGAATGGTATTTGAATTTTGAATTATGCGCCATTCATAGCTCGCCCTCCTTCTAGCGCCAGAAATGTTGAGCACCCCGAAGTCGGGTCAACAACAAGGGGGATACCCACCCGGTCCGGAACCTGGTTGGCGGCTCCTTGACCGTTTGGAGTAGCGGGTCCGACTGGGGGTAATGGGACCAGTTTCCCAATGTGATGGGTGTGTGTGTGTGTGTAGAGTCTGATCATATTAATCTAGAGGTTTTTCTAAAGAAGTCTTGATTTTAACTGCTAAACTAACTCTATGCTAATGTAATCTAATGAAGAGAAATACATCTGATATATGCTAACCCGGGGTGTTTTTCTTTTGTTTATGCGATCTAGAAAGATTTCTAACAGCAGCTGGTAATAAAGATCATTCAACTGATATCAGAATATAAACCAATAAAGATAAACCGTTCTGCATAAGAAGTTAGGCAGAGTAGTTGTGAAAAGCATCTCGCATAATCAGTTTTCTATATGTTAAGCATGATTAAATGATCCCACCGTACAGAAGTGCCAAATGGTAATGCAGACATTCATACAATAACATATAAAGAACTCAGCTACATATCACTTTAGGGATACTAGCAGAATCTAGTCAAGAGATAAAAGTACCATTTATGACTAATTTCACCAATAAACTTCAAGTAATAATGATTTATTTCTACTTGTTCTAACATCTGCTAAGAGTACAGAAGTGCAACATCAGTAACAGATATTAAAATGCAAACATAAATAAATCTTGATCCATCTATTCATCAAAAACCTCCTTTGAGGGTCCAGAAGTGCATGTTCTGAGGATAAGTTTTTTGACAGATTTCCGGACCCTTCTCCAAATGCCATGAGAAGGGTTAAATACTACTAGCTAATTGATATTAATTACACGAATCTAGGGAATCGGCTTCAAATGACCGCCCTTTACTAAAAGCAAATTTATTTCTAAAACTTTAAATCTAATTTCTGACCGTTTCTGTGTATTCTCTTTAGTGCTGTCAACAGCGCAACGTTTTCCTGGGAAGAGTCGGCTGACTACCTTCTTCTTTTGCTCGGGAGATAAAAGTGGAAATAACAAGAGTTGACACTTTCTTCTGACAGACCAGAAGATATTTTCGAAAACCTTTCTCTAGCTGGGTGTATTCGCCGCGTGTATACTTAGCACAACCTAGGTTCTTCTCGAACTGATTTTGTTGTTGCTGTTTTGGTTTCCGGTTGTGAAAATGACTGAGTGGGTTAGGAGTCGCGCTGTATGGACAACCCTCCGTTTTGAGAATTGTTTCCGCTCTTTGTTCCAGGCTTTTCTGGAGTGTCCTCCTTCTTTTGCGTTTCTCTTTTTGCTTTACCCAGTCTGAGCTTCAAGATCTTTTGTGAACATGCTGCTTTTGTGCGCCTTTGACTCTGAGTCCTAGATAGTCTAATTTCATCAGTGTCGGTTGTCTGATAGTCTGGAATCCGCGGTCCTGCTGCATGCGGAATTCGTTTGCGGAGGCATCTTCTCTCTGCTGTTTGATTGGCGCTTTCCCCTTTCTCTCAGATGTTTCCTGCATATAGATTTATATCAGTTGCGTGTCTTGCAGTGTATGTAAAGAAGAAGGGAAATGAAAAGATTGACATGAAAGCATTAAACTCTAATGAATTCGTAATCCTGACATGTATCATGACTTGACTCTTCGATAAATGCGATGCAATCATTCCTTGATACTCAAGCATGAGGTCATTAAATTCCTTCAAGGCGCGCACTTAATCCTGGGCTTGTCGTGTGATAAGTCTTTTCAGATCGCAGATCGCAAATCGCTGCCATCGCAGATCGCAAATCGCAGATATCGCAAATTTTGTTTAATGGTTATGCCGTATAGCGCGATGCTTGCGATTTGCGATTTCGCATATCGGCGGTCGGCGGTTTTCGAAGGTCTTCTTTTAAAGGGGCGCGTGTGATGTATGTGACGCAATGAACTTCGCATCGCTCATTCGCGGTCTTGCTTTTCGCGCTCGAGCAATGCTTCGGCCTTTCTTTGCGATGCGATTTAAGCCTTAGGGAGAGAAATATAAAAACTTTAGAAAAATATTTTTTGGGATTTTTTGTTCAGGGTCCCCTCTTTGCTTGACGTTATTGCTAATGTCAAGTGAAGAAGGGGGGTTGTTGGTGACCACAACACTTTCCTACTCCCAAATCTAGATTTTTGGAACTCCTTTGTGGCAAAGAACAATAATTTCCTACCATTTTTTAGAGCATTCTAACAAGCTTCAATAAAGTTGGTTCCACTTGCATTGGATCAAAAAAACATTATAGTTCATAACAAAAATTACCCCATTGCATTTTCACTTGATTACGTTAGGCATTTTATAGATTTACTAGCTCACTAGTTCTTGAATTTCTAGATTTTTGACTAGTAATTTTCTACTATTTTTTAGCATGGGTTAACAAAGGTCTTTTTGAGTGATTCCACTTGGAATGGTGACCTAAGAAATCGTGTCCAATAATAAAATTTGTCCCATCCAATTTTGATTTGATTTTCTTCGTCATTCGATGAATTATAATTTTGTATAGTAAATCGGTAACATCTTGTAGTAAAATAGGGGATCCTGTAGGAGAACTAGGGGATCTTGTAGGAGAACTAGTACATCTTGTAGGACATCCTGTAGCAGCCTGTTCTGAGCCTGAATTGAGAAAAATCATCATTGAATATGGGATTAGGCCCCTACTTGACCTCCAAGCCATCAAAATAATTGTACCCCTCCTCCTCCACAACTATCTCCCATGCCAAAGATCAAGGGAAGATTAGCATTTGCATTTATAAAGAAAAAAGATTAAAAAAATGAGTTCTTTTATATTTACACATGCACACAACAGTTAGTACTCTCTAGATCAGATTTCATGCTTAGATTAGTTAAAACATCACATGTGACAAATAGGGTTAAAATAGGGTTCTTTTGCAAGAAAAGTGTGTTAATAAGTAGATAGAGGATTTCATGTTACTTTACAAGAATTTTTAAATTTAGTCTTTCATTCTTGCAAATATGCGACATTTCTTTTCTCTTGTGATAGCAAAGGAAGGACACATTGTATGCTGCACATATAGTGTCGATACTTCTTAAGTTTGTATGAACCCTAGGTTGATAATTAAAAGTCGGTAGCCTTGGTAGTTACAGAATTCTTGCTGCAATGCGGAAGCTCATCATATAACCTCAATTCTATCCCTCCAGGCTATAAAATTCAAGTTTCCTTACAAAACATACTGGAGCCACAAACTGTAGAACACCATCTGTCGATCCTGAGGTATGTATTACAAATTCGAATTTCACCTGTAACCCAAAACTCAAAACTTCGAAATCTCCTCTAGTATACTGTTCTTAGCTCCGATACCATGTCGAAAATCATGTAGATCCACAAACTCATGCAATGTACTAAAGCAAAAGACAAGAATCTACTACTTTCAACCAGCAGAAGCTAATAGATCGATAAAAACAATACGAACATGAAGAAGATAAATCAATGGCACATAACACAAGATGTAACTAGGGAAAGCCACTACTCAAAACCTCGCTATCTAAATTGCATATATCAGCAATATGAGTGAAGATACAAAGCTTGTTCTCACTAGAGCAATTCCGCACAAGTATGCTCAACTCTCTCAACTCAGAAGCTAGCTCAAACTAAATCCTTAGCCCATTTAGCAGCTCTCCAAGCCCCTAATCTCTTATGTAATTCCTAGGATGAATAGCCTATATTTAAAGGGAATTCATGCTTCCAAAACTACGCAATCCAAACATAGGATCAATCTCTGATGCGTGCATGATATTTAAACTCAGGTAAATAATAGCACTTATAATACATTGTCCCTGCACTCTATTTTCAACTAGATCTTTCTCAGAATCGACATGCATGCATTTCTCATGAGTGAATATTCACTTTACTGGAGTAGTATTGGTGGATGCATTAGTGCACCAACTAACTGTTAGTCCTCTATTAGTTCCAAAAATAATTTAGAACTAATTTAACTAAACTTAACTCAGTAAACTAAGTGATCTAATTTCCAACTCAATTTAAACTCATACTAGACCCCTAAAACTTAGGGAGAACATATGCATGACTATAGAAAGACTTCCAACTCAAAATTCCTAAGCTAAATAAGTTAATTAAACTTAATTAACTATTTACAAGTTTCTATGATAATAGAATTCAATTTTATTTCTCAATTTAATTCAAGGACAAATTAAATTGGAATTTCTTGTTGCCATTTCTCAACAAACAATAGACAACAAAATTGAAAATCTTCACATTTTCAGCAAAAACTAATAAAATATAGTTAGCAATAATCCACAAAGCATAGTTAATAGGTAGATAAAATAAGCTGAGATAATTTTATTAATGTCCAATGAATGACCACAAAATATGTCCATGGGAATAAAAGTACAGCTAGTGTAATACATTGCAAATGTAAAACAAGAGTGCAGTAGTAGCTCCTATAGCCATGTTAACTATATAAGGAAAAAATATAATATCTAAAAGGAAAGTTACAAAAGGCTAAAGGAATAACTCAAAGAAAGAATGATGCAACAAAATAAAATGGATACATTTAAGAAAAATCTCATCAAGAACATGTCAGGTGATGCTCGAATTAGCCAAAAGGTTTAGCTCAATTGGTTGTTGCCAATGTCTTTGGGCATTTGGCTAGATCTATGACAATAGGTGTCTAGCTTAAATCTACATATGTTAGCCACACTAATCTATTAAGGACGTCATCCACAAACGTGTTCTAAAATATTCCCCTGCAAAGTTAGAATCCAAACTAACCCAGTGAAAGTGGAATTCCTGGATCACATGGTTCAAAACCTTGTTTTTGGCTTCCTGCGTAGTTCCCTAGTCAATCTTTGAACATACGCAAAAAACTCCATTAGAAAATGTGCATTAATGTGCATTGTATTACACTATGACCTGCACACATGACTTAACGAATTTAAAAATAAAAAGAAAAGTCTAGAAGTAGTGTTAGTCGTATCTATCCCAACTAATAAGATTCAAATGGATTCCTATTCATCCATGATCCCTCCCATCATGGAGCTACTCTCTCTCTTTATGGAACCCCTATCCCACCAATAATGGATCTCATCCCTTGGAAAATGGATCCCAAACTTCCCCTCCTTGGCCTATAAAGCTAACCCAGGCCTGAGGATTGAGGAGGACTACTGGAAGTAGGCTTATACTGTAGAAATAAGGGTGGAAGGTTATTCATTCAAGGAGAGAGTTGGAGATTGTGGGAAGGGAATTGCAATATCAAGGCTTCGAGGTTGTTAGACTATTGTCCATTTTATTAATATAAAGGCAACTGTTCTTTCTCAATTATGTCTTTGTTGATACAATTTGTAAAATTCCTTGATGACCTACATAGATTATGATTGCATGTTGATCAGTTTTTGATATATGATTGAGTTAATTAGTTCATTTATCTCTTATGCTATATATTGGATGCTTTGATCTTGTGTATGTTTTTTCTATGCATTTCTCCTTCAAGACATCATGGAGAAGTTGTGGGAAGCGATGGGAATATCTCTAAAGCATCGAGGAGAGGCAGAGTATCGAAAGCTCTGAAGGGGAATTCATTAATCATTTCGATTAAATGGTAAGTGATCTCTATCATAGTATTTGTTTCTGTCAATTATAGTCGAGATAAACATAGCAATTCTTGGTTGTTTGTTACTGGATTTCTTTGAGGTCTAGGGAGACCACTCTTGTCCGTAAGAGGAATAATTCCACATAACAAGAAGCACTTCTTGAGTTTCCCTAAAAAAAATTTCTTGAAAACAACCAAAAAAAGTATTGCTAGAATTAGAATTAATGTTGAAAGAGAGGGGACAAAAGAAATGTTTGCTCATACCCTTGAAAATTTTCTTCAAATGTCTTCTTCAAGAAAAATCCTTATTGCTTCTTATAGAATAACCTGTAGCTTATCATTTTGGTTTAAAATTTCATTTCCTAGTATAAACCTCTTAATTATAGTTGGATTTCCATGTTCAAGGGAAGAAATTGTACTTGAAAAGAGAATATGAAAACCACATTCTAACTACACATTTTTTCATGATATTTGTAATGATGGGTGCCATTGAGATTAAAGAGAGATGTGGGAGGAGAAAAGGAATCAATATAGTTGTGGGACAAACCCATTTAGAGTAGCAATCACAAAGAGTATAATTCATCAAACATGGATTTAAATAGTGAATTGAGTCACATGTGATCCATGAAATAACACTCAATGGTATTTCTAGTTCACATGCAAACACAAACTTATTCTTACTTTAATACCTTCATTATTATTTTACATACCAATGAAAATTAATGAGATGCTAAATTTAGATCTCATAACAATCTTCATACATCACCAAAGAAGCTAATGGATTTGAGTTACAATTTCACTTCAACATTTTAATTTTAGCTTCAATTGGTTCATAAATTTCAAATGAATAATATGAAACTTGTGCAAATTTTGAAAAGAATGTTAGGAATTCCCAAATTTAAAGTAAGTGAAGGTTAATAAATAATAATAATAATAAGGTAATAAAAGAATGTGAAAAACATGAATACAAAAACAAAACCAACAATTAAAAGAACTGAAAAACTATAAGAAATAGGGAAAAAACCAGAATTAAAAGAAAGTAAAAAACAATGAGAGAGAAA
Organism: Pinus tabuliformis; assembly: GCA_031772625.1. Classification (NCBI taxonomy): domain Eukaryota; kingdom Viridiplantae; phylum Streptophyta; class Pinopsida; order Pinales; family Pinaceae; genus Pinus; species Pinus tabuliformis. Next base: position 471,255,193 of record CM062813.1, on the reverse strand, counting down.
AGAAAAGAAAAGCAAAAAAAACTTTTAAATATACTTGCTTAAATTTAAATTTAAAACTATCCTCCAGGTCCATAGATTTAAAATTATCCTCGAGGTCCATAGATTTAAAATTATCCTCCAAGTCTATATAGAGAGGAGATTGAGAAGAAGAAAGATAGTAGATTTGTGTGAAAGGGTTGTTTAAGAGATGGAGGCCAATGTATCTGAACACTAAACACTGTAAGGAAGGAACACTACAGATATTTATAGAAATAAAGAGAGAGGATTTGTTGTGTGAAAGGGTTGTTCAAGAGATGGAGACCAATGAAAATTAATGAGATGCTAAATTTAGATCTCATACCAATCTTCATACATCACCAAAGAAGCTAATGGATTTGAGTTACAATTTCACTTCAACATTTTAATTTTAGCTTCAATTAGTTCATAAATTTCAAATGAATAATATGAAACTTAGTGCAAGTTTTGAAAAGAATGTTAGGAATTCCCAAATTTGAAATAATTCAAGGTTAATAAATAATAATAATAATAATAAGGTAATAAAAGAATGTGAAAAACATGAATAAAAAAACAAAACGAACAATCAAAAGCACTGAAAAACTATAAGAAATAGGAAAAAAACAAGAATTAAAAGAAACTAAAAAACAATAAGAGACAAAAAGAAAAGAAAAGCAAAAAAAAAACTTTTAAATACACTTGCTTTTTGTTTGGACAATAGACCAATCAATTTAAATTTAAATTTAAAACTATCCTCTAGATTTAAAAGTATCAAACTATCCTCCAAGTCTATATAGAGAGGAGATTGAGAAGAAGAAAGATAGTAGATTTGTGTGAAAGGGTTGTTTAAGAGATGGAGGCAATGTATCCAAACACCGAACACTCTAAGGAAGGAACACTACAGATATTTATAGAAAGAAAGAGAGAGGATTTGTTGTGTGAAAGGGTTGTTCAAGAGATGGAGACCAATTTATCCTTTAAAAAGGAAGGAACACTATAGATGTTTGTAGAATTTTTGTTCAAATCACATGAAACTTATTTATTCTTTGCTCAAATCATATGAAACTTATTCTAAATTTGAAAAGAATGTGAACAATTCTTTTTCAAATTAAAAAAAGAAAAATGAAAAATTCACAAAGACTACATGTAATAGAGAATAGAAAAAATCTCCTGCTCTTTGAGGATGTCCTCAGCATAGAGGAGTATGTGCTAGGGTGTATGTGCGACTCGTTTGGATCAGAAACTTAAACAGACTGGGAAATTCTTACAACGGAATAACAGAAGAATTTTCAGCTTTTGAGCATGTGGTAGTTTAGGTTCAGTCAGTTCCTTGCTTCAGGCGTACAAGACTCGACAGCAAGCTCATAAGCCAGCCTAATGATATAAGGAAAGAAAGTAACCTAGCTAACCTAAAGAAATTCACTATAAATCAAAACTAGGAAATAATAATAAAAAAACTAGCAACAAAAAAAATGAAAAACAGAAGAAAAAAATATATAAATAAATAAGTCTTAAATTAAAATTCAAAAAAACACTAAAAAACATGCCAGCTTTCTAAATATACTTACCTTTTTGGAAACTTTCCTTTAGATCAAAACCAGCACTAACAATATATATAAAATCTTTCATTAAAAAAATTATTGAATCGAAATTTAAAAAATAATGTATTCATGGAAAGAAACACTAATAATATCTATGGAATCTTTCATTAAAAAAAATAATTATTGGAATTGAAATTAAAACAAAACAAAACAAAACAAAAAACATCCTGGCTTTCTAAATATAATTGCTTTTGACCAAAAACATGCCAGTTTTCTAAATATAATTGTTTTTTTGGATGTCAATTTTAAAATTATATTTTGGATATTTAAATTATCCTTTGGATCGAAAGAGAAAAGAGATGAGTTACACTTTCACTTAGAAATTTTAATTTTAGCTTCAATAAATTTATAAATGTCAAATGAGTCTATGTGGAAATTATATGAAACTTAGTCTTAAAAATTGGCAAATTTACGATGACGGTGATGAATAATCACAAACAAAAAATATTAAAAGAATCTTAAAAACAGAAAAGACATGAATAAAAAAAGAATTAGAAAAAAACTTAAAAACAGACAACACATGAATTAAAAAGAATTAAAAGAATCTTAAAAAGCAGAAAAGATAGGAATAAAAAAGTATTAAAAGAATCTTATAAACAGAAAAGACATGAATTAAAAAAAAGAATTAAAAGAAACTGAAAAGCAAAAACACTGGAATAGAGATAGAAAAACATAAAAGCGTGCCAGCTATTTAAATACACTTCCAGTTTTTAAGACGGTGGAGTGAACCAATTTTCAAAGAGAAAGAGGAGATTAAACGGAGGCAGGGTTGTCATGGAGGCCAATGTATCCGTTGAAAGTAACACTATTAATATCTATAACATTTACTTCCTCCTCCTCATCTGTTCTGCTGTGATATATGTCTATTTCAGTTGTGAATGCGGGAGTCTAACTCCAACGTTTATAATTTGATTTGGTGTGAGGAGATGAGATGAGGCACGGTTGTTATGGATGCCAATGTATCTGTTGAAAGTAACACTATTAATATCTCTAACATTTACTTCCACCTCCTCATCTATTCTGTTGTCATATATGTCTATCTCAGCTGTGAATGTGGGAGTCTAACTCCAACGTTTATGAATGCAAGAGTCTAAGTCTAAGTCCAAGTCTGTATCTGAAGCACGAGTGTGTTTGTGCCTATCCATGAGTCTTTATGTGCCTCTGAATCTCTCTGATGCATGAGTGTGTATGTGCCTGTGCATGAATATTTCTCCTCCTCCTCATCTATTCTGCTATCATATATGTCTATCTAAGCTGTGAATGTGGGAGTCTAACTCCAACATTTGTGAATGCAAGAGTCTAAGTCTAAGTCCAAGTCTGTATCTGAAGCACGAGTGTGTTTGTAACTGTCCATGATTCTTTCTGTGCCTCTGAATCTCTCTGATGCATGAGTGTGTATATGCCTGTGCATGAATCTTTCTGTGCCTCTGAATCTGAGTCTCGTGAGTGCGAGTCTGCTTGCTGGCGCAAACAACTTCCCAATAGTCAAAGTAAGGACAGTCGAGCAATTGGACAGTCAGGGTCCATAAGTCTTTCTGTGCCTCTGAATCTCTCTTATGCATGAGTGTGTATGTGCCTGTGCATGAATTTTTATGTGCCTCTGAATCTGAGTCTCGTGAGTGTGAGTCTGTTTCCTCGCGCAAACAACTTCCCAATGGTCAAAGGAAGGACAGTCGAGCAATTGGACAGTCAGGGTCCATGAGTGTTTCTGTGCCTCTGAAACTCTCTGATGCATGAGTGTGTATGTGCCTGTGCATGAATCTTTCTATGCCTCTGAATTTGAGTCTCGTGAGTGCGAGTCTGCTTGCTGGCACAAACAACTTCCCAATGGTCAAAGGAAGGACAGTCGAGCAATTGGACAGTCAGGGTCCATGAGCCTTTCTGTGCCTCTGAATCTCTCTGATGCATGAGTATGTATGTGCCTATGCATGAATCTTTCTGTGCCTCTAAATCTGAGTCTCATGAGTGCGAGTCTGCTTGCTGGTGCAAACAACTTCCCAATGGTCAAAGGAAGGACAGTCGAGCAATTGGACAGTCAAGGACCATGAGTCTTTCTATGCCTCTGAATCTCTCTAATGCATGAGTGTGTACGTGCCTATGCATGAATCTTTCTGTGCCTCTGAATCTGTGTCTCGTGAGTGCGAGTCTGCTTGCTGGCGCAAACAACTTCCCTATGGTCAAAGGAAGGACAGTCGAGCAATTGGACAGTCAGGGTCCATGAGACTTTCTGTGCCTCTGAATCTCTTTGATGCATGAGTGTGTATGTGCCTGTGCATGAATCTTTCAGTGCCTCTGAATCTGAGTCTCGTGAGTGCGAGTCTGTTTCATGGCACAAACAACTTCCCAATGGTTAAAGGAAGGACAGTCGAGCAATTGGACAGTCAGGGTCCATGAGTCTTTCTGTGCCTCTGAATCTCTCTGATGCATGAGTGTGTATATGCCTGTTCATGAATCCTTTTGTGCCTCTGAATCTGAGTCTCGTGAGTGAGAGTCTGCTTGCTGGCGCAAACAACTTCCCAATTGTCAAAGGAAGAACAGTCGAGCAATTGGACAGTCAGGGTCCATGAGTCTTTTTGTGCCTCTGAATCTCTCTGATGCATGAGTGTGTATGTGCCTGTGCATGAATCTTTCTGTGCCTCTGAATCTGAGTCTCGTGAGTACGAGTCTGCTTGCTGGCGCAAACAACTTCCCAATGGTCAAAGGAAGGACAGTCGAGCAATTGGATAGTCAGGGTCCATGAGTCTTTCTGTCTCTGAATTTCTCTGATGCATGAGTGTGTATGTGCATGTGCATGAATCTTTCTGTGCCTCTGAATCTGAGTCTCGTGAGTGCGAGTCTGCTTGCTGGCGCAAACATTTTCCCAATGGTCAAAGGAAGGACAGTCGAGCAATTGGACAGTCAGGGACCATGAGTCTTTCTGTGCCTCTGAATCTCTCTGATGCATGAGTGTGTATGTGCTTGTGCATGAATATATCTGTGCCTCTGAATCTGAGTCTAGTGAGTGCAAGTCTGCTTGCTGGCACAAATAGCTTCCCAATGGTCAAAGGAAGGACAGTCGAGCAATTGGACAGTCAGGGTCCATGAGTCTTTATGTGCCTCTGAATCTCTCTGATGCATGAGTGTGTATGTGCCTGTGCATGAATATTTCCGTGCCTCTGAATCTGAGTCCCGTGAGTGCGAGTCTGCTTGCTAGCGCAAACAACTTCCCAATGGTCAAAGGAACGACAGTCGAGCAATTGGACAGTCAGGGTCCATGAGTCTTTCTGTGTCTCTGTATCTCTCTGATGCATGAGTGTGTATGTGCCTGTGCATGAATCTTTCTGTGCCTCTGAATCTGAGTCTCGTGAGTGCGAGTCTGCATGCTGGCGCAAACAACTTCCCAATGGTCAAAGGAAGGACAGTCGAGTAATTGGATAGTCAGGGTCCATGAGTCTTTTTGTGCCTCTGAATCTCTCTGATGCATGAGTGTGTATGTGCCTGTGCATGAATCTTTCTGTGCCTCTGAATCTGAGTCTCGTGAGTGCGAGTCTGCTTGCTGGTGCAAAAGACTTCCCAATGGTCAAAGGAAGGACAGTCGTGCAATTGGACAGTCAGGGTCCATGAGTCTTTCTGTGCCTCTGAATCTCTCTGAAGCATGAGTGTGTATGTGCCTGTGCATGAATCTTTCTGTGCCTCTGAATCTGAGTCTCGTGAGTACGAGTCTGCTTGTTGCCGCAAACAACTTCCCTATGGTCAAAGGAAGGACAGTCGAGCAATTGGACAGTCAGGGTCCATGAGTCTTTCTTTGCCTCTGAATCTCTCTGATGCATGAGTGTGTATGTTCCTGTGCATGAATCTTTCTCTGCCTCTGAATCTGAGTCTCATGAGTGCGAGTCTGCTTGCTGGCGCAAACAACTTCCCAATGGTCAAAGGAAGGATAGTCGAGCAATTGAACGGTCAGGGTCCATGAGTCTTTATGTGCCTCTAAATCTCTCTGATGCATGAGTGTGTATGTGCCTGTGCATGAATCTTTCTGTGCCTCTGAATCTGAGTCTCGTGAGTGCGAGTCTGCTTGCTGGCGCAAACAACTTCCCAATGGTCAAAGGAAGGACAGTCGAGCAATTGGACAGTCAGGGTCCATGAGTTTTTCTGTGCCTCTGAATCCCTCTGATGCATTAGTGTGTATGTGCCTGTGCATGAATCTTTATGTGCCTCTGAATTTGAGTCTCGTGACTGCAAGTCTGCTTGCTGGCGCAAACAACTTCCCAATGGTCAAAGGAAGGACAGTCGAGCAATTGGACAGTCAGGGTCCATCAGTCTTTATGTGCCTCTGAATCTCTCTGATGCATGAGTGTGTATTTGCCTGTGCATGAACCTTTATGTGCCTCTGAATCTGAGTCTTGTGAGTGCGAGTCTGCTTGCTGGCGCAGACAACTTCCCAATGGTCAAAGGAAGGACAGTCGGGGTCCATGAGTCTTTCTGTGCCTCTGAATCTCTCTGATGCATGAGAGTGTATGTTCCTGTGCATGAATCTTTCTATGCCTCTGAATCTGAGTCTCGTGAGTGCGAGTCTGCTTGCTGGCGCAAACAACTTCCCAATGGTCAAAGGAAGGACAGTCGAGCAATTGGACAGTAAGGGTCCATGAGTCTTTCTATGCCTCTGAATCTCTCTAATGCATGAGTGTGTATGTGCCTGTGCATGAATCTTGTTGTGCCTTTGAATCTGAGTCTCGTGAGTGCAAGTCTGCTTGCTGGCGCAAACAACTTCCCAATGGTCAAAGGAAGGACAGTCGAGCAATTGGACAGTTAGGGTCCATGAGTCTTTCTGTGCCTCTGAATCTCTCTGATGCATGAGTGTGTATGTGCATGTGCATGAATCTTTCTGTGCCTCTGAATCTGAGTCTCGTGAGTGCGAGTCTGCTTGCTGGCGCAAACAACTTCCCAATGGTCAAAGGAAGGACAATCGAGCAATTGGACAGTCAGGGTCCATGAGTCTTTCTGTGCCTCTGAATCTCTCTGATGCATGAGTGTGTATATTCCTGTTCATGAATCTTTCTTTGCCTATGAATCTGAGTCTCGTCAGTGCGAGTCTGCTTGCTGGCACAAACAACTTGCCAATGGTCAAAGGAAGGACAGTCGAGCGATTGGACAGTCAGGGTCCATGACTCTTTCTGTGCCTCTGAATCTCTCTAATGCATGAGTGTGTATGTGCCTGTGCATGAATCTTTCTATGCCTCTGAATCTGAGTGTCGTGAGTGCGAGCCCGGTTGCTGGCGCAAACAACTTCCCAATGGTCAAAGGAAGGACAGTCGAGCAATTGGACAGTCAGGGTCCATGAGTCTTTCTGTGCCTCTGAATCTCTCTGATGCATGAGTGTGTATGTGCCTATGCATGAACCTTTCTGTGCCTCTGAATCTGAGTCTCGTGAGTGCGAGTCTGCTTGCTGGCGCAAACAACTTCCCAATGGTCATTGGAAGGACAATCGAGCAATTGGACAGTCAGGGTCCATGAGTATTTCTGTGCCTCTAAATCTCTCTGATGCATGAGTGTGTATGTGCCTGTGCATGAATCATCTATGCCTCTGAATCTGAGTCTCGTGAGTGCGAGTCTTCTTGCTGGCACAAACAACTTCCTTATGGTGAAAGGAAGTACAGTCGAGCAATTGGACAGTCAGGGTCCATGAGTCCTTTTGTGCCTCTGAATCTCTCTGATGCATGAGTGTGTATGTGCCTGTGCATGAATCTTTCTGTGCCTCTGAATCTGAGTCTCGTGAGTGTGATTCTTCTTGCTGGCGTAAACAACTTCCCAATGGTCAAAGGAAGGACAGTCGAGCAATTGGAAAGTCAGGGTCCATGAGTCTTTTTGTGCCTCTGAATCTCTCTGATGCATGAGTGTGTATGTGCCTGTGCATGAATCTTTCTGTGCCTCTGAATCTGAGTCTCGTCAGTGCGAGTCTGCTTGCTGGCGTAAACAACTTCCGTATGGTTAAAGGAAGGACAGTCGAGCAATTGGACAGTCAGGGTCCATGAGTCTTTCTGTGCCTCTAAATCTCTCTGATGCATGAGTGTGTATGTGCCTGTGCATGAATCTTTCTGTGCCTCTGAATCTGAGTCTCTTGAGTACGAGTCTGCTTGCTGGCGCAAACAACTTCCCAATGGTCAAAGGAAGGACAGTCGAGCAATTGGACAGTCAGGGTCCATGAGTCTTTCTGTGTCTCTGAATCTCTCTGATGCATGAGTGTGTATGTGCCTGTGCATGAATCTTTCTGTGGCTCTGAATCTGATTCTCGTGAGTGCGAGTCTGCTTGCTGGCGCAAACATTTTCCCAATGGTCAAAGGAAGGACAGTCGAGCAATTGGACAGTCAGGGTCCATGAGTCTTTCTGTGCCTCTGAATCTCTCTGATGCATGAGTGTGTATGTGCTTGTGCATGAATATTTCTGTGCCTCTGAATCTGAGTCTAGTGAGTGCGAGTCTGCTTGCTGGCGCAAATAGCTTCCCAATGGTGAAAGGAAGGACAGTCGAGCAATTGGACAGTCAGGGTCCATGAGTCTTTCTATGCCTCTGAATCTCTCTGATGCATGAGTGTGTATGTGCCTGTGCATGAATCTTTCTGTGCCTCTGAATCTGAGTCTCGTGAGTACGAGTCTGCTTGCTGGCGCAAACAACTTCCCAATGGTCAAAGGAAGGACAGTCGAGCAATTGGACAGTCAGGGTCCATGAGTCTTTCTGTGTCTCTGAATTTCTCTGATGCATGAGTGTGTATGTGCCTGTGCATGAATCTTTCTGTGCCTCTGAATCAGAGTCTCGTGAGTGCGGGTCTTCTTGTTGGCGCAAACAACTTCCCAATGGTCAAAAGAAGGACAGTCGAGCAATTGGACAGTCAGGGTCCATGAGTCTTTCTGTGCCTCTGAATCTCTCTGATGCATGAGTGTGTATGTGTCTGTGCATGAATATTTCTGTGCCTCTGAATCTGAGTCTAGTGAGTGCGAGTCTGCTTGCTGGCACAAAAAACTTCCCAATGGTCAAAGGAACGACAGTCGAGCAATTGGACAGTCAGGGTCCATGAGTCTTTCTGTGCCTCTGAATCTCTCTGATGCATGAGTGTGTATGTGCCTGTGCATGAATCTTTCCGTGCCTCTGAATCTGAGTCCTGTGAGTGCGAGTCTGCTTGCTAGCGCAAACAACTTCCCAATGGTAAAAGGAAGGACAGTCGAGCAATTGGACAGTCAGGGTCCATGAGTCTTTCTGTGCCTCTGAATCTCTCTGATGCATGAGTGTGTATGTGCCTGTGCATGAATCTTTCTCTGCCTCTGAATCTGAGTCTCATGAGTGCGAGTCTGCTTGCTGGCGCAAACAACTTCCCAATGGTCAAAGGAAGGACAGTCGAGCAATTGGACGGTCAGGGTCCATGAGTCTTTCTGTGCCTCTGAATCTCTCTGATGCATGAGTGTGTATGTGCCTGTGCATGAATCTTTCTGTGCCTCTGTATCTGAGTCTCGTGAGTGCGAGTCTGCTTGCTGGCGCAAAAAACTTCCCAATGGTCAAAGGAAGGACAGTCGAGCAATTGGACAGTCAGGGTCCATGAGTCTTTCTGTGCCTCTGAATCCCTCTGATGAATGAGTGTGTATGTGCCTGTGCATGAATCTTTATGTGCCTCTGAATCTGAGTCTCGTCACTGCGAGTCTGCTTGCTGGCGCAAACAACTTCCCAATGGTCAAAGGAAGGACAGTCGAGCAATTGGACAGTCAGGGTCCATCAGTCTTTCTGTGCCTCTGAATCTCTCTGATGCACGAGTGTGTATTTTCCTGTGCATGAACCTTTATGTGCCTCTGAATCTGAGTCTTGTGAGTGCGAGTCTGCTTGCTGGCGCAGACAACTTCCCAATGGTCAAAGGAAGGATAGTCGAGTAATTGGACAGTCAGGGTCCATGAGTCTTTCTGTGCCTCTGAATCTCTCTGATGCATGAGTGTGTATGTGCATGTGCATGAATATTTCTATGCCTCTGAATCTGAGTCTCGTGAGTGCGAGTCTGCTTGCTGGCGCAAACAACTTCCCAATGGTCAAAGGAAGGACAGTCGAACAATTGGACAGTAAGGGTCCATGAGTCTTTCTATGCCTCTGAATCTCTCTAATGCATGAGTGTGTATGTGCCTGTGCATGAATCTTGCTGTGCCTTTGAATCTGAGTCTCGTGAGTGCGAGTTTGCTTGCTGGCGCAAACAACTTCCCAATGGTCAAAGGAAGGACAGTCGAGCAATTGGACAGTCAGGGTCCATGAGTCTTTCTGTGCCTCTGAATCTCTCTGATGCATGAGTGTGTATGTGCCTGTGCATGAATCTTTCTGTGCCTCTGAATCTGAGTCTCGTGAGTGCGAGTCTACTTGCTGGCGCAAACAACTTGCCAATGGTCAAAGGAAGGACAATCGAGCAATTGGACAGTCAGGGTCCATGAGTCTTTCTGTGCCTCTGAATCTCTCTGATGCATCAGTGTGTATATGCCTGTTCATGAATCTTTCTTTGCCTATGAATCTGAGTCTCGTGAGTGCGAGTCTGCTTGCTGGCTCAAACAACTTGCCAATGGTCAAAGGAAGTACAGTCGAGCGATTGGACAGTCAGGGTCCATGACTCTTTCTGTGCCTTTGAATCTCTCTAATGCATGAGTGTGTATGTGCCTGTGCATGAATCTCTCTATGCCTCTGAATCTGAGTGTCGTGAGTGCGAGCCCGGTTGCTGGCGCAAACAACTTCGCAATGGTCAAAGGAAGGACAGTCGAGCAATTGGAAAGTCAGGGTCCATGAGTCTTTCTGTGCCTCTGCATCTCTCTGATGCATGAGTGTGTATGTGCCTGTGCATGAACCTTTCTGTGCCTCTGAATCTGAGTCTCGTGAGTGCGAGTCTACTTGCTGGCGCAAACAACTTCCCAATGGTCAAAGGAAGGACAGTCGAGCAATTGGACAGTCAGGGTCCATGAGTCTTTCTATGCCTCTAAATCTCTCTGATGCATGAGTGTGTATGTGCCTGTGCATGAATCTTCTATGCCTCTAAATCTGAGTCTCATGAGTGCAAGCCTTCTTGTTGGCGCAAACAACTTCCTTATGGTCAAAGGAAGTACAGTCGAGCAATTGGACAGTCAGGATCCAGGAGTCCTTCTGTGCCTCTGAATCTCTCTGATGCATGAGTGTGTATGTGCCTGTGCATGAATCTTTCTGTGCCTCTGAATCTGAGTCTCGTGAGTGTGATTCTGCTTGCTGGCGCAAACAACTTCCCAATGGTCAAAGGAAGGACAGTCGAGCAATTGGAAAGTCAGGGTCCATGAGTCTTTTTGTGCCTCTGAATCTCTCTGATGCATGAGTGTGTATGTGCCTGTGCATGAATCTTTCTGTGCCTCTGAATCTGAGTCTCGTCAGTGCGAGTCTGCTTGCTGGTGCAAACAATTCCCAATGGTCAAAGGAAGGACAGTCGAGCAATTGGACAGTCAGGGTCCATGAGTCTTTCTGTGTCTCTGAATCTCTCTGATGCATGAGTGTGTATGCGCCTGTGCATGAATCTTTATGTGCCTCTGAATCTGAGTCTCCTGAGTGTGAGTCCGCTAGATGGCGCAAACAACTTTCCAATGGTCAAAGGAAGGACAGACGAGCAATTGGACAGTCAGGGTCCATGAGTCTTTCTGTGCCTCTGAATCTCTCTGATGCATGAGTGTGTATGTGCCTATGCATGAATCTTCCTGTGCCTCTGAATCTGAGTCTCGTGAGTGCGATTCTGCTTGCTGGCGCAAACAAATTCCCAATGGTCAAAGGAAAGACAGTCGAGCTATTGGACAGTCAGGGTCCATCAGTCTTTCTGTGCCTCTGACTCTCTCTTATGCATGATTGTGTATGTGCCTGTGCATGAATCTTTCTGTGCCTCAGAATCTGAGTCTCGTGAGTGCGAGCCTGCTTCTTGGCGCAAACAACTTCCGCATGGTCAAAGGAAGGACAGTCGAGCAATTGGACAGTCAGGGTCCATGAGTCTTTCTGTGCCTCTGAATCTCTCTAATGCATGAGTGTGTATGTGCCTGTGCATGAATCTTTCTGTGCCTCTGAATCTGAGTCTCGTGAGTGCGAGTCTGCTTGCTGGCGCAAACAACTTCCCAATGGTCAAAAGAAGGACTGTCGAGCAATTGGACAGTTAGGGTCCATTAGTCTTTCTGTGTCTCTGAATCTTTCTGATGCATGAGTGTTTATGTGCCTATGCATGAATCTTTTTGTTCCTCTGAATCTGAGTCTCGTCAGTGCGAGTCTGCTTGCTGGCGCAAACAACTTCCCAATGGTCAAAGGAAGGACAGTCGAGCAATTGGACAGTCAGGGTCCATGAGTCTTTCTGTGCCTCTGAATCTCTCTGATGCATGAGTGTGTATGTGCCTGTGCATGAATCTTTTTGTGCCTCTGAATCGCAGTCTCGTGAATGCGAGTCTGCTTGCTAGCGCAAACAACTTCCCAATGGTCAAAGGAAGGACAGTCGATCAATTGGACAGTCAGGGTCCATGAGTCTTTCTGTGCCTCTAAATCTCTCTGATGCATGAGTGTGTATGTTCCTGTGCATGAATCTTTCTGTGCCTCTGAATCTGAGTCTCGTGAGTGCGAGTCTGCTTGCTGGCGCAAACAACTTCCCAATGGTCAAAGGAAGGACAGTCGAGCAATTGGACAGTCAGGGTCCATGAGTCTTTCTGTGCCTCTGAATCTCTCTGATGCATGAGTGTGTATGTGCCTGTGCATGAATCTTTCTGTGCGTCTGAATCTGAGTCTCGTGAGTGCGATTATGCTTGCTAGCGCAAAAAACTTCCCAATGGTCAAAGGAAGGACAGTCGAGCAATTGGACAGTCAGGGTCCATGAGTCTTTCTGTGCCTCTGAATCTCTCTGATGCATGAGTGTGTATGTGCCTGTGCATGAATCTTTCTGTGCCTCTAAATCTGAGTCTCGTGAGTGCGAGTCTGCTTGCTGGTGCAAACAACTTCGCAATGGTCAAAGGAAGGATAGTCGAGCAATTGGACAGTCACGGTCCATGAGTCTTTATGTGCCTCTGAATCTCTTTGATGCATGAGTGTGTATGTGCCTATGCATGAATCTTTCCGTGCCTCTGAATCTGAGTCTCGTGAGTGCGAGTCTGCTTTCTAACGCAAACAACTTCCCAATGGTCAAAGGAAGGACAGTCGAGCAATTGGACAGTCAGGGTCCATGAGTCTTTCTGTGCCTCTGAATCTCTCTCATGCATGATAGTGTATGTGCCTGTGCATGAATCTTTATGTGCCTCTGAATCTGAGTCTCGTGAGTGCGAGTCTGCTTGCCGGTGCAAACAACTTCCCAATGGTCAAAGGAAGGACAGTCGAGCAATTGGACAGTCAGGGTCCATGAGTCTTTCTGTGCCTCTGAATCTCTATGATGCATGAGTGTGTATGTGCCTGTGCATGAATCTTTCTGTGCCTCTGAATCTGAGTCTCGTGAGTGCGAGTCTGCTTGCTGGTGCAAACAACTTCCCAATGGTCAAAGGAAGGACAGTCGAGCAATTGGACAGTCAGGGTCCATGAGTCTTTCTGTGCCTCTGAATCTCTTTGATGCATGAGTGTGTATGTGTCTGTGCATGAATCTTTCCGTGCCTCTGAATCTAAGTCTCGTGAGTGTGAGTCTGCTTTCTGGTGCAAACAACTTCCCAATGGTCAAAGGAAGGACAGTCGAGCAATTGGACAGTCAGGGTCCATGAGTCTTTCTGTGCCTCTAAATCTCTCTGATGCATGAGTGTGTATGTGCCTGTGCATGAATCTTTCTATGCCTCTGAATCTGAGTCTCGTGAGTGCGAGTCTGCTTGCTGGCGCAAACAACTTCCCAATGGTCAAAGGATGGACAGTCGAGCAATTGGACAGTCAGGGTCCATGAATATTTCTGTGTCTCTCAATCTCTCTGATGCATGAGTGTGTATGTGCCTGTGCATGAATCTTTCTGTGCCTCTGAATCTGAGTCTCGTGAGTGCGAGTCTGCTTGCTGGTGCAAACAACTTCCCATTGGTCAAAGGAAGGACGGTCGAGCAATTGGACAGTCAGGGTTCATGAGTCTTTCTGTGCCTCTGAATTTCTCTGATGCATGAGTGTGTATGTGCCTGTGCATGAATCTTTTTGTGCCTCTGAATCTGAGTCTCGTGAGTGCGAGTCTACTTGCTGGCGCAAAGAACTTGCTAACGGTCAAAGGAAGGACAGTCTAGCAATTGGACAGTCAGGGTCCATGAGTCTTTCTGTGCCTATGAATCTCTTGTATGCATGAGTGCGCATGTGCCTATGCATGAATCTTTCTGTGCCTCTGAATCTGAGTCTCATGAGTGTGAGTCTGCTTGCTAGCGCAAACAACTTCCCAATTGTCAAAGGAAGGACAGTCGAGCAATTGGACAGTCAGGGTCCATGAGTCTTTCTGTGCCTCTGAATCTCTCTGATGCATGAGTGTGTATGTGCATGTGCATGAATCTTTCTTTGCCTCTGAATCTGAGTCTCGTGAGTGCGAGTCTGCTTGTTGGCGCAAACAACTTCCCAATGGTCAAAGGAAGGATAGTCGAGCAATTGGACAGTCAAGGTCCATGAGTCTTTCTGTGCCTCTGAATCTCTCTGATGCATGAGTGTGTATGTGCCTGTGCATGAATCTTTCTGTGCCTCTGAATCTGAGTCTCGTGAGAGCGAGTCTGCTTGCTGGCGCAAACAACTTCCCAATGGTCAAAGGAAGGACAGTCGAGCAATTGGACAGTCAGGGTCCATGAGTCTTTCTGTGTCTCTGAATCTCTCTGATGCATGAGTGTGTATGTGCCTGTGCATGAATCTTTCTGTGCCTCTGAATCTGAGTCTCGTGAGAGCGAGTCTGCTTGCTGGTGCAAACAACTTCCCAATTGTCAAAGGAAGGACAGTCGAGCAATTGGATAGTCAGGGTCCATGAGTCTTTCTGTGTCTCTGAATCTCTCTAATGCATGAGTGTGTATGTGCCTGTGCATGAATCTTTCTGTGCCTCTGAATCTGAGTCTCGTGAGTGCGAAAACGCTTGCTGGCACAAACAACTTCTCAATGGTCAAAGGAAGGACAGTTGAGCAATTGGAAAGTCAGGGTCCATGAGTCTTTTTGTGCCTGTAAATCTCTCTGATGCATGAGTGTGTATGTGCCTATGCATGAATCTTTCTATGCCTCTGAATCTGAGTCTCGTGAGTGCGAGTCTGCTTGCTGGCACAAAAAACTTCCCAATGGTCAAAGGAAGGACAGTAGAGCAATTGGACAGTCAGGGTCCATGAGTCTTTCTGTGTCTTTGAATCTCTCTGATGCATGAGTGTGTATGTGCCTGTGCATGAATCTTTCAGTGCCTCTGAATCTGAGTCTCGTGAGTGCGAGTCTGCTTGCTGGCGCAAACAACTTCCCAATGGTCAAAGGAAGGACAGTCGAGCAATTGGACAGTCAGGGTCCATGAGTCTTTCTGTGCCTCTAAATCTCTCTGATGCATGAGTGTGTATGTGCCTGTGCATGAATCTTTCTGTGCCTCTCAATCTTAGTCTCGTGAGTGCGAGTCTGCTTGCTGGCGCAAACAAATTCCCAATGGTGAAAGGAAGGACAGTCGAGCAATTGGACAGTCAGGGTCCATCAGTCTTTCTGTGCCTCTGACTCTCTCTGATGCATGAGGGTGTATGTGCCTATGCATGAATCTTTCTGTGCCTCTGAATCTGAGTCTCATGAGTGCGAGCCTGCTTGCTGGCGCAAACAACTTCCCAATTGTCAAAGGAAGGACAGTCGAGCAATTGGACAGTCAGGGTCCATGAGTCTTTCTGTGCCTCTGAATCTCTCTGATGCATGAGTGTGTATGTGCATGTGCATGAATCTTTCTTTGCCTCTGAATTTGAGTCTCGTGAGTGCGAGTCTGCTTGTTGGCGTAAACAACTTCCCAATGGTCAAAGGAAGGATAGTCGAGCAATTGGACAGTCAAGGTCCATGAGTCTTTCTGTGCCTCTGAATCTCTCTGATCCATGAGTGTGTATGTGCTTGTGCATGAATATTTCTGTGCCTCTGAATCTGAGTCTAGTGAGTGCGAGTCTGCTTGCTGGCACAACCAGCTTCCCAATGGTCAAAGGAAGGACAGTCGAGAAATTGGACAGTCAGGGTCCATGAGTCTTTCTGTGTCTCTGAATCTCTCTGATGCATGAGTGTGTATGTGCCTGTGCATGAATCTTTCTGTGCCTCTGAATCTGAGTCTCGTGAGAGCGAGTCTGCTTGCTGGTGCAAACAACTTCCCAATTGTCAAAGGAAGGACAGTCGAGCAATTGGATAGTCAGGGTCCATGAGTCTTTCTGTGTCTCTGAATCTCTCTAATGCATGAGTGTGTATGTGCCTGTGCATGAATCTTTCTGTGCCTCTGAATCTGAGTCTCGTGAGTGCGAGTCTGCTTGCTGGCACAAACAACTTCTCAATGGTCAAAGGAAGGACAGTCGAGCAATTGGAAAGTCAGGGTCCATGAGTCTTTTTGTGCCTGTAAATCTCTCTGATGCATGAGTGTGTATGTGCCTATGCATGAATCTTTCTATGCCTCTGAATCTGAGTCTCGTGAGTGCGAGTCTGCTTGCTGGCGCAAAAAACTTCCCAATGGTCAAAGGAAGCACAGTAGAGCAATTGGACAGTCAGTGTCCATGAGTCTTTCTGTGTCTTTGAATCTCTCTGATGCATGAGTGTGTATGTGCCTGTGCATGAATCTTTCAGTGCCTCTGAATCTGAGTCTCGTGAGTGCGAGTCTGCTTGCTGGCGCAAACAACTTCCCAATGGTCAAAGGAAGGACAGTCGAGCAATTGGACAGTCAGGGTCCATGAGTCTTTCTGTGCCTCTGAATCTCTCTGATGCATGAGTGTGTATGTGCCTGTGCATGAATCTTTCTGTGCCTCTGAATCTGAGTCTCGTGAGTGCGAGTCTGCTTGCTGGCGCAAACAACTTCCTAATGGTCAAAGGAAGGACAGTCGAGCAATTGGACAGTCAGGGTCCATGAGTCTTTCTGTGCCTCTGAATCTCTTGATGCATGAGTGTGTATGTGCCTATGCATGAATCTTTCTGTGCCTCTGAATCTGAGTCTCGTGAGTGTGAGTCTGCTTGCTAGCGCAAACAACTTCCCAATGGTCAAAGGAAGGACAGTCGAGCAATTGGACAGTCAGGGTCCATGAGTCTTTCTGTGCCTCTGAATCTCTCTGATGCATGAGTGTGTATGTGCCTGTGCATGAATCTTTCTTTGCCTCTGAATCTGAGTCTCGTGAGTGCGAGTCTGCTTGCTGGCGCAAACAACTTCCCAATGGTCAAAGGAAGGACAGTCGAGCAATTGGACAGTCAGGGTCCATGAGTCTTTCTGTGCCTCTGAATCTCTCTGATCCATGAGTGTGTATGTGCTTGTGCATGAATATTTTTGTGCCTCTGAATCTGAGTCTAGTGAGTGCGAGTCTGCTTGCTGGCACAACCAGCTTCCCAATGGTCAAAGGAAGGACAGTCGAGCAATTGGACAGTCAGGGTCCATGAGTCTTTCTGTGCCTCTGAATCTCTCTGATGCATGAGTGTGTATGTGCCTGTGCATGAATCTTTCTGTGCCTCTGAATCTGAGTCTCGTGAGTGCGAGTCTGCTTGCTGGCGCAAACAACTTCCCAATGGTCAAAGGAAGGACAGTCGAGCAATTGGACAGTCAGGGTCCATGAGTCTTTCTGTGTCTCTGAATCTCTCTGATGCATGAGTGTGTATGTGCCTGTGCATGAATCTTTCTGTGCCTCTGAATCTGAGTCTCGTGAGTGCGAGTCTGCTTGCTGGCGCAAACAACTTCTCAATGGTCAAAGGAAGGACAGTCGAGCAATTGGACAGTCAGGGTCCATGAGTCTTTCTGTGCCTCTAAATCTCTCTGATGCATGAGTGTGTATGTGCCTGTGCATGAATCTTTCTGTGCCTCTGAATCTGAGTCTCGTGAGTGCGAGTCTGCTTGCTGGCGCAAAAAACTTCCCAATGGTCAAAGGAAGGACAGTCGAGCAATTGGACAGTCAGTGTCCATGAGTCTTTCTGTGTCTCTGAATCTCTCTGATGCATGAGTGTGTATGTGCCTGTGCATGAATCTTTCTGTGCCTCTGAATCTGAGTCTCGTGAGTGCGAGTCTGCTTGCTGGCGCAAACAACTTCCCAATGGTCAAAGGAAGGACAGTCGAGCAATTGGACAGTCAGGGTCCATGAGTCTTTCTGTGCCTCTGAATCTCTCTGATGCATGAGTGTGTATGTGCCTGTGCATGAATCTTTCTGTGCCTCTCAATCTTAGTCTCGTGAGTGCGAGTCTGCTTGCTGGCGCAAACAAATTCCCAATGGTGAAAGGAAGGACAGTCGAGCAATTGGACAGTCAGGGTCCATCAGTCTTTCTGTGCCTCTGACTCTCTCTGATGCATGAGGGTGTATGTGCCTATGCATGAATCTTTCTGTGCCTCTGAATCTGAGTCTCGTGAGTGCGAGCCTGCTTGCTGGCGCAAACAACTTTCCTATGGTCAAAGGAAGGATAGTCGAGAAATTGGAAAGTCAGGGTCCATGAGTCTTTTTGTGCCTCTGAATCTCTCTGATGCATGAGTGTGTATGTGCCTGTGCATGAATCTTTCTGTGCCTCTGAATCTGAGTCTCGTGAGTGCGTGTCTGCTTGCTGCTGCAAACAACTTCCCAATGGTCAAAGGAAGGGCTGTCGAGCAATTGGACAGTCAGGGTCCATGAGTCTTTCTGTGTCTCTCAATCTCTCTGATGCATGAGTGTTTATGTGCCTATGCATGAATCTTTTTGTTCCTCTTAATCTGAGTCTCGTGAGTGCGAGTCTGCTTGCTGGCGCAAACAACTTCCCAATGGTCAAAGGAAGGACAGTCGAGCAATTGGACAGTCAGGGTCCATGAGTGTTTCTGTGCCTCTGAATATCTCTGATGCATGAGTGTGTATGTGCCTGTGCATGAATCTTTCTGTGCCTCTGAATCTGAGTCTCGTGAGTGCGAGTCTGCTTGCTGGCGCAAACAACTTCCCAATGGTCAAAGGAAGGACAGTCGAGCAATTGGACAGTCAGGGTCCATGAGTCTTTCTGTGCCTCTGAATCTCTCTGATGCATGAGTGTGTATGTGCCTGTGCATGAATCTTTCTGTGCCTCTGAATCTGAGTCTCGTGAGTGCGAGTCTGCTTGCTGGCGCAAACAACTTCCCAATGGTCAAAGGAAGGACAGTCGAGCAATTGGACAGTCAGGGTCCATGAGTCTTTCTGTGCCTCTGAATCTCTCTGATGCATGAGTGTGTATGTGCCTGTGCATGAATCTTTCTGTGCCTCTGAATCTGAGTCTCGTGAGTGCGAGTCTGCTTGCTGGCGCAAACAACTTCCCAATGGTCAAAGGAAGGACAGTCGAGCAATTGGACAGTCAGGGTCCATGAGTCTTTCTGTGCCTCTGAATCTCTCTGATGCATGAGTGTGTATGTGCCTGTGCATGAATCTTTCTGTGCCTCTGAATCTGAGTCTCGTGAGTGCGAGTCTGCTTGCTGGCGCAAACAACTTCCCAATGGTCAAAGGAAGGACAGTCGAGCAATTGGACAGTCAGGGTCCATGAGTCTTTCTGTGCCTCTGAATCTCTCTGATGCATGAGTGTGTATGTGCCTGTGCATGAATCTTTCTGTGCCTCTGAATCTGAGTCTCGTGAGTGCGAGTCTGCTTGCTGGCGCAAACAACTTCCCAATGGTCAAAGGAAGGACAGTCGAGCAATTGGACAGTCAGGGTCCATGAGTCTTTCTGTGCCTCTGAATCTCTCTGATGCATGAGTGTGTATGTGCCTGTGCATGAATCTTTCTGTGCCTCTGAATCTGAGTCTCGTGAGTGCGAGTCTGCTTGCTGGCGCAAACAACTTCCCAATGGTCAAAGGAAGGACAGTCGAGCAATTGGACAGTCAGGGTCCATGAGTCTTTCTGTGCCTCTGAATCTCTCTGATGCATGAGTGTGTATGTGCCTGTGCATGAATCTTTCTGTGCCTCTGAATCTGAGTCTCGTGAGTGCGAGTCTGCTTGCTGGCGCAAACAACTTCCCAATGGTCAAAGGAAGGACAGTCGAGCAATTGGACAGTCAGGGTCCATGAGTCTTTCTGTGCCTCTGAATCTCTCTGATGCATGAGTGTGTATGTGCCTGTGCATGAATCTTTCTGTGCCTCTGAATCTGAGTCTCGTGAGTGCGAGTCTGCTTGCTGGCGCAAACAACTTCCCAATGGTCAAAGGAAGGACAGTCGAGCAATTGGACAGTCAGGGTCCATGAGTCTTTCTGTGCCTCTGAATCTCTCTGATGCATGAGTGTGTATGTGCCTGTGCATGAATCTTTCTGTGCCTCTGAATCTGAGTCTCGTGAGTGCGAGTCTGCTTGCTGGCGCAAACAACTTCCCAATGGTCAAAGGAAGGACAGTCGAGCAATTGGACAGTCAGGGTCCATGAGTCTTTCTGTGCCTCTGAATCTCTCTGATGCATGAGTGTGTATGTGCCTGTGCATGAATCTTTCTGTGCCTCTGAATCTGAGTCTCGTGAGTGCGAGTCTGCTTGCTGGCGCAAACAACTTCCCAATGGTCAAAGGAAGGACAGTCGAGCAATTGGACAGTCAGGGTCCATGAGTCTTTCTGTGCCTCTGAATCTCTCTGATGCATGAGTGTGTATGTGCCTGTGCATGAATCTTTCTGTGCCTCTGAATCTGAGTCTCGTGAGTGCGAGTCTGCTTGCTGGCGCAAACAACTTCCCAATGGTCAAAGGAAGGACAGTCGAGCAATTGGACAGTCAGGGTCCATGAGTCTTTCTGTGCCTCTGAATCTCTCTGATGCATGAGTGTGTATGTGCCTGTGCATGAATCTTTCTGTGCCTCTGAATCTGAGTCTCGTGAGTGCGAGTCTGCTTGCTGGCGCAAACAACTTCCCAATGGTCAAAGGAAGGACAGTCGAGCAATTGGACAGTCAGGGTCCATGAGTCTTTCTGTGCCTCTGAATCTCTCTGATGCATGAGTGTGTATGTGCCTGTGCATGAATCTTTCTGTGCCTCTGAATCTGAGTCTCGTGAGTGCGAGTCTGCTTGCTGGCGCAAACAACTTCCCAATGGTCAAAGGAAGGACAGTCGAGCAATTGGACAGTCAGGGTCCATGAGTCTTTCTGTGCCTCTGAATCTCTCTGATGCATGAGTGTGTATGTGCCTGTGCATGAATCTTTTGTGCCTCTGAATCTGAGTCTCGTGAGTGCGAGTCTGCTTGCTGGCGCAAACAACTTCCCAATGGTCAAAGGAAGGACAGTCGAGCAATTGGACAGTCAGGGTCCATGAGTCTTTCTGTGCCTCTGAATCTCTCTGATGCATGAGTGTGTATGTGCCTGTGCATGAATCTTTCTGTGCCTCTGAATCTGAGTCTCGTGAGTGCGAGTCTGCTTGCTGGCGCAAACAACTTCCCAATGGTCAAAGGAAGGACAGTCGAGCAATTGGACAGTCAGGGTCCATGAGTCTTTCTGTGCCTCTGAATCTCTCTGATGCATGAGTGTGTATGTGCCTGTGCATGAATCTTTCTGTGCCTCTGAATCTGAGTCTCGTGAGTGCGAGTCTGCTTGCTGGCGCAAACAACTTCCCAATGGTCAAAGGAAGGACAGTCGAGCAATTGGACAGTCAGGGTCCATGAGTCTTTCTGTGCCTCTGAATCTCTCTGATGCATGAGTGTGTATGTGCCTGTGCATGAATCTTTCTGTGCCTCTGAATCTGAGTCTCGTGAGTGCGAGTCTGCTTGCTGGCGCAAACAACTTCCCAATGGTCAAAGGAAGGACAGTCGAGCAATTGGACAGTCAGGGTCCATGAGTCTTTCTGTGCCTCTGAATCTCTCTGATGCATGAGTGTGTATGTGCCTGTGCATGAATCTTTCTGTGCCTCTGAATCTGAGTCTCGTGAGTGCGAGTCTGCTTGCTGGCGCAAACAACTTCCCAATGGTCAAAGGAAGGACAGTCGAGCAATTGGACAGTCAGGGTCCATGAGTCTTTCTGTGCCTCTGAATCTCTCTGATGCATGAGTGTGTATGTGCCTGTGCATGAATCTTTCTGTGCCTCTGAATCTGAGTCTCGTGAGTGCGAGTCTGCTTGCTGGCGCAAACAACTTCCCAATGGTCAAAGGAAGGACAGTCGAGCAATTGGACAGTCAGGGTCCATGAGTCTTTCTGTGCCTCTGAATCTCTCTGATGCATGAGTGTGTATGTGCCTGTGCATGAATCTTTCTGTGCCTCTGAATCTGAGTCTCGTGAGTGCGAGTCTGCTTGCTGGCGCAAACAACTTCCCAATGGTCAAAGGAAGGACAGTCGAGCAATTGGACAGTCAGGGTCCATGAGTCTTTCTGTGCCTCTGAATCTCTCTGATGCATGAGTGTGTATGTGCCTGTGCATGAATCTTTCTGTGCCTCTGAATCTGAGTCTCGTGAGTGCGAGTCTGCTTGCTGGCGCAAACAACTTCCCAATGGTCAAAGGAAGGACAGTCGAGCAATTGGACAGTCAGGGTCCATGAGTCTTTCTGTGCCTCTGAATCTCTCTGATGCATGAGTGTGTATGTGCCTGTGCATGAATCTTTCTGTGCCTCTGAATCTGAGTCTCGTGAGTGCGAGTCTGCTTGCTGGCGCAAACAACTTCCCAATGGTCAAAGGAAGGACAGTCGAGCAATTGGACAGTCAGGGTCCATGAGTCTTTCTGTGCCTCTGAATCTCTCTGATGCATGAGTGTGTATGTGCCTGTGCATGAATCTTTCTGTGCCTCTGAATCTGAGTCTCGTGAGTGCGAGTCTGCTTGCTGGCGCAAACAACTTCCCAATGGTCAAAGGAAGGACAGTCGAGCAATTGGACAGTCAGGGTCCATGAGTCTTTCTGTGCCTCTGAATCTCTCTGATGCATGAGTGTGTATGTGCCTGTGCATGAATCTTTCTGTGCCTCTGAATCTGAGTCTCGTGAGTGCGAGTCTGCTTGCTGGCGCAAACAACTTCCCAATGGTCAAAGGAAGGACAGTCGAGCAATTGGACAGTCAGGGTCCATGAGTCTTTCTGTGCCTCTGAATCTCTCTGATGCATGAGTGTGTATGTGCCTGTGCATGAATCTTTCTGTGCCTCTGAATCTGAGTCTCGTGAGTGCGAGTCTGCTTGCTGGCGCAAACAACTTCCCAATGGTCAAAGGAAGGACAGTCGAGCAATTGGACAGTCAGGGTCCATGAGTCTTTCTGTGCCTCTGAATCTCTCTGATGCATGAGTGTGTATGTGCCTGTGCATGAATCTTTCTGTGCCTCTGAATCTGAGTCTCGTGAGTGCGAGTCTGCTTGCTGGCGCAAACAACTTCCCAATGGTCAAAGGAAGGACAGTCGAGCAATTGGACAGTCAGGGTCCATGAGTCTTTCTGTGCCTCTGAATCTCTCTGATGCATGAGTGTGTATGTGCCTGTGCATGAATCTTTCTGTGCCTCTGAATCTGAGTCTCGTGAGTGCGAGTCTGCTTGCTGGCGCAAACAACTTCCCAATGGTCAAAGGAAGGACAGTCGAGCAATTGGACAGTCAGGGTCCATGAGTCTTTCTGTGCCTCTGAATCTCTCTGATGCATGAGTGTGTATGTGCCTGTGCATGAATCTTTCTGTGCCTCTGAATCTGAGTCTCGTGAGTGCGAGTCTGCTTGCTGGCGCAAACAACTTCCCAATGGTCAAAGGAAGGACAGTCGAGCAATTGGACAGTCAGGGTCCATGAGTCTTTCTGTGCCTCTGAATCTCTCTGATGCATGAGTGTGTATGTGCCTGTGCATGAATCTTTCTGTGCCTCTGAATCTGAGTCTCGTGAGTGCGAGTCTGCTTGCTGGCGCAAACAACTTCCCAATGGTCAAAGGAAGGACAGTCGAGCAATTGGACAGTCAGGGTCCATGAGTCTTTCTGTGCCTCTGAATCTCTCTGATGCATGAGTGTGTATGTGCCTGTGCATGAATCTTTCTGTGCCTCTGAATCTGAGTCTCGTGAGTGCGAGTCTGCTTGCTGGCGCAAACAACTTCCCAATGGTCAAAGGAAGGACAGTCGAGCAATTGGACAGTCAGGGTCCATGAGTCTTTCTGTGCCTCTGAATCTCTCTGATGCATGAGTGTGTATGTGCCTGTGCATGAATCTTTCTGTGCCTCTGAATCTGAGTCTCGTGAGTGCGAGTCTGCTTGCTGGCGCAAACAACTTCCCAATGGTCAAAGGAAGGACAGTCGAGCAATTGGACAGTCAGGGTCCATGAGTCTTTCTGTGCCTCTGAATCTCTCTGATGCATGAGTGTGTATGTGCCTGTGCATGAATCTTTCTGTGCCTCTGAATCTGAGTCTCGTGAGTGCGAGTCTGCTTGCTGGCGCAAACAACTTCCCAATGGTCAAAGGAAGGACAGTCGAGCAATTGGACAGTCAGGGTCCATGAGTCTTTCTGTGCCTCTGAATCTCTCTGATGCATGAGTGTGTATGTGCCTGTGCATGAATCTTTCTGTGCCTCTGAATCTGAGTCTCGTGAGTGCGAGTCTGCTTGCTGGCGCAAACAACTTCCCAATGGTCAAAGGAAGGACAGTCGAGCAATTGGACAGTCAGGGTCCATGAGTCTTTCTGTGCCTCTGAATCTCTCTGATGCATGAGTGTGTATGTGCCTGTGCATGAATCTTTCTGTGCCTCTGAATCTGAGTCTCGTGAGTGCGAGTCTGCTTGCTGGCGCAAACAACTTCCCAATGGTCAAAGGAAGGACAGTCGAGCAATTGGACAGTCAGGGTCCATGAGTCTTTCTGTGCCTCTGAATCTCTCTGATGCATGAGTGTGTATGTGCCTGTGCATGAATCTTTCTGTGCCTCTGAATCTGAGTCTCGTGAGTGCGAGTCTGCTTGCTGGCGCAAACAACTTCCCAATGGTCAAAGGAAGGACAGTCGAGCAATTGGACAGTCAGGGTCCATGAGTCTTTCTGTGCCTCTGAATCTCTCTGATGCATGAGTGTGTATGTGCCTGTGCATGAATCTTTCTGTGCCTCTGAATCTGAGTCTCGTGAGTGCGAGTCTGCTTGCTGGCGCAAACAACTTCCCAATGGTCAAAGGAAGGACAGTCGAGCAATTGGACAGTCAGG
Organism: Pinus tabuliformis; assembly: GCA_031772625.1. Taxonomy (NCBI): domain Eukaryota; kingdom Viridiplantae; phylum Streptophyta; class Pinopsida; order Pinales; family Pinaceae; genus Pinus; species Pinus tabuliformis. Next base: position 471,230,475 of record CM062813.1, on the reverse strand, counting down.
GTCCATGAGTCTTTCTGTGCCTCTGAATCTCTCTGATGCATGAGTGTGTATGTGCCTGTGCATGAATCTTTCTGTGCCTCTGAATCTGAGTCTCGTGAGTGCGAGTCTGCTTGCTGGCGCAAACAACTTCCCAATGGTCAAAGGAAGGACAGTCGAGCAATTGGACAGTCAGGGTCCATGAGTCTTTCTGTGCCTCTGAATCTCTCTGATGCATGAGTGTGTATGTGCCTGTGCATGAATCTTTCTGTGCCTCTGAATCTGAGTCTCGTGAGTGCGAGTCTGCTTGCTGGCGCAAACAACTTCCCAATGGTCAAAGGAAGGACAGTCGAGCAATTGGACAGTCAGGGTCCATGAGTCTTTCTGTGCCTCTGAATCTCTCTGATGCATGAGTGTGTATGTGCCTGTGCATGAATCTTTCTGTGCCTCTGAATCTGAGTCTCGTGAGTGCGAGTCTGCTTGCTGGCGCAAACAACTTCCCAATGGTCAAAGGAAGGACAGTCGAGCAATTGGACAGTCAGGGTCCATGAGTCTTTCTGTGCCTCTGAATCTCTCTGATGCATGAGTGTGTATGTGCCTGTGCATGAATCTTTCTGTGCCTCTGAATCTGAGTCTCGTGAGTGCGAGTCTGCTTGCTGGCGCAAACAACTTCCCAATGGTCAAAGGAAGGACAGTCGAGCAATTGGACAGTCAGGGTCCATGAGTCTTTCTGTGCCTCTGAATCTCTCTGATGCATGAGTGTGTATGTGCCTGTGCATGAATCTTTCTGTGCCTCTGAATCTGAGTCTCGTGAGTGCGAGTCTGCTTGCTGGCGCAAACAACTTCCCAATGGTCAAAGGAAGGACAGTCGAGCAATTGGACAGTCAGGGTCCATGAGTCTTTCTGTGCCTCTGAATCTCTCTGATGCATGAGTGTGTATGTGCCTGTGCATGAATCTTTCTGTGCCTCTGAATCTGAGTCTCGTGAGTGCGAGTCTGCTTGCTGGCGCAAACAACTTCCCAATGGTCAAAGGAAGGACAGTCGAGCAATTGGACAGTCAGGGTCCATGAGTCTTTCTGTGCCTCTGAATCTCTCTGATGCATGAGTGTGTATGTGCCTGTGCATGAATCTTTCTGTGCCTCTGAATCTGAGTCTCGTGAGTGCGAGTCTGCTTGCTGGCGCAAACAACTTCCCAATGGTCAAAGGAAGGACAGTCGAGCAATTGGACAGTCAGGGTCCATGAGTCTTTCTGTGCCTCTGAATCTCTCTGATGCATGAGTGTGTATGTGCCTGTGCATGAATCTTTCTGTGCCTCTGAATCTGAGTCTCGTGAGTGCGAGTCTGCTTGCTGGCGCAAACAACTTCCCAATGGTCAAAGGAAGGACAGTCGAGCAATTGGACAGTCAGGGTCCATGAGTCTTTCTGTGCCTCTGAATCTCTCTGATGCATGAGTGTGTATGTGCCTGTGCATGAATCTTTCTGTGCCTCTGAATCTGAGTCTCGTGAGTGCGAGTCTGCTTGCTGGCGCAAACAACTTCCCAATGGTCAAAGGAAGGACAGTCGAGCAATTGGACAGTCAGGGTCCATGAGTCTTTCTGTGCCTCTGAATCTCTCTGATGCATGAGTGTGTATGTGCCTGTGCATGAATCTTTCTGTGCCTCTGAATCTGAGTCTCGTGAGTGCGAGTCTGCTTGCTGGCGCAAACAACTTCCCAATGGTCAAAGGAAGGACAGTCGAGCAATTGGACAGTCAGGGTCCATGAGTCTTTCTGTGCCTCTGAATCTCTCTGATGCATGAGTGTGTATGTGCCTGTGCATGAATCTTTCTGTGCCTCTGAATCTGAGTCTCGTGAGTGCGAGTCTGCTTGCTGGCGCAAACAACTTCCCAATGGTCAAAGGAAGGACAGTCGAGCAATTGGACAGTCAGGGTCCATGAGTCTTTCTGTGCCTCTGAATCTCTCTGATGCATGAGTGTGTATGTGCCTGTGCATGAATCTTTCTGTGCCTCTGAATCTGAGTCTCGTGAGTGCGAGTCTGCTTGCTGGCGCAAACAACTTCCCAATGGTCAAAGGAAGGACAGTCGAGCAATTGGACAGTCAGGGTCCATGAGTCTTTCTGTGCCTCTGAATCTCTCTGATGCATGAGTGTGTATGTGCCTGTGCATGAATCTTTCTGTGCCTCTGAATCTGAGTCTCGTGAGTGCGAGTCTGCTTGCTGGCGCAAACAACTTCCCAATGGTCAAAGGAAGGACAGTCGAGCAATTGGACAGTCAGGGTCCATGAGTCTTTCTGTGCCTCTGAATCTCTCTGATGCATGAGTGTGTATGTGCCTGTGCATGAATCTTTCTGTGCCTCTGAATCTGAGTCTCGTGAGTGCGAGTCTGCTTGCTGGCGCAAACAACTTCCCAATGGTCAAAGGAAGGACAGTCGAGCAATTGGACAGTCAGGGTCCATGAGTCTTTCTGTGCCTCTGAATCTCTCTGATGCATGAGTGTGTATGTGCCTGTGCATGAATCTTTCTGTGCCTCTGAATCTGAGTCTCGTGAGTGCGAGTCTGCTTGCTGGCGCAAACAACTTCCCAATGGTCAAAGGAAGGACAGTCGAGCAATTGGACAGTCAGGGTCCATGAGTCTTTCTGTGCCTCTGAATCTCTCTGATGCATGAGTGTGTATGTGCCTGTGCATGAATCTTTCTGTGCCTCTGAATCTGAGTCTCGTGAGTGCGAGTCTGCTTGCTGGCGCAAACAACTTCCCAATGGTCAAAGGAAGGACAGTCGAGCAATTGGACAGTCAGGGTCCATGAGTCTTTCTGTGCCTCTGAATCTCTCTGATGCATGAGTGTGTATGTGCCTGTGCATGAATCTTTCTGTGCCTCTGAATCTGAGTCTCGTGAGTGCGAGTCTGCTTGCTGGCGCAAACAACTTCCCAATGGTCAAAGGAAGGACAGTCGAGCAATTGGACAGTCAGGGTCCATGAGTCTTTCTGTGCCTCTGAATCTCTCTGATGCATGAGTGTGTATGTGCCTGTGCATGAATCTTTCTGTGCCTCTGAATCTGAGTCTCGTGAGTGCGAGTCTGCTTGCTGGCGCAAACAACTTCCCAATGGTCAAAGGAAGGACAGTCGAGCAATTGGACAGTCAGGGTCCATGAGTCTTTCTGTGCCTCTGAATCTCTCTGATGCATGAGTGTGTATGTGCCTGTGCATGAATCTTTCTGTGCCTCTGAATCTGAGTCTCGTGAGTGCGAGTCTGCTTGCTGGCGCAAACAACTTCCCAATGGTCAAAGGAAGGACAGTCGAGCAATTGGACAGTCAGGGTCCATGAGTCTTTCTGTGCCTCTGAATCTCTCTGATGCATGAGTGTGTATGTGCCTGTGCATGAATCTTTCTGTGCCTCTGAATCTGAGTCTCGTGAGTGCGAGTCTGCTTGCTGGCGCAAACAACTTCCCAATGGTCAAAGGAAGGACAGTCGAGCAATTGGACAGTCAGGGTCCATGAGTCTTTCTGTGCCTCTGAATCTCTCTGATGCATGAGTGTGTATGTGCCTGTGCATGAATCTTTCTGTGCCTCTGAATCTGAGTCTCGTGAGTGCGAGTCTGCTTGCTGGCGCAAACAACTTCCCAATGGTCAAAGGAAGGACAGTCGAGCAATTGGACAGTCAGGGTCCATGAGTCTTTCTGTGCCTCTGAATCTCTCTGATGCATGAGTGTGTATGTGCCTGTGCATGAATCTTTCTGTGCCTCTGAATCTGAGTCTCGTGAGTGCGAGTCTGCTTGCTGGCGCAAACAACTTCCCAATGGTCAAAGGAAGGACAGTCGAGCAATTGGACAGTCAGGGTCCATGAGTCTTTCTGTGCCTCTGAATCTCTCTGATGCATGAGTGTGTATGTGCCTGTGCATGAATCTTTCTGTGCCTCTGAATCTGAGTCTCGTGAGTGCGAGTCTGCTTGCTGGCGCAAACAACTTCCCAATGGTCAAAGGAAGGACAGTCGAGCAATTGGACAGTCAGGGTCCATGAGTCTTTCTGTGCCTCTGAATCTCTCTGATGCATGAGTGTGTATGTGCCTGTGCATGAATCTTTCTGTGCCTCTGAATCTGAGTCTCGTGAGTGCGAGTCTGCTTGCTGGCGCAAACAACTTCCCAATGGTCAAAGGAAGGACAGTCGAGCAATTGGACAGTCAGGGTCCATGAGTCTTTCTGTGCCTCTGATGCATGAGTGTGTATGTGCCTGTGCATGAATCTTTCTGTGCCTCTGAATCTGAGTCTCGTGAGTGCGAGTCTGCTTGCTGGCGCAAACAACTTCCCAATGGTCAAAGGAAGGACAGTCGAGCAATTGGACAGTCAGGGTCCATGAGTCTTTCTGTGCCTCTGAATCTCTCTGATGCATGAGTGTGTATGTGCCTGTGCATGAATCTTTCTTTGCCTCTGAATCTGAGTCTCGTGAGTGCGAGTCTGCTTGCTGGCGCAAACAACTTCCCAATGGTCAAAGGAAGGACAGTCGAGCAATTGGACAGTCAGGGTCCATGAGTCTTTCTGTGCCTCTGAATCTGAGTGTCGTGAGTGCGAGCCGGTTGCTGGCGCAAACAACTTCCCAATGGTCAAAGGAAGGACAGTCGAGCAATTGGACAGTCAGGGTCCATGAGTCTTTCTGTGCCTCTGAATCTCTCTGATGCATGAGTGTGTATGTGCCTGTGCATGAATCTTTCTGTGCCTCTGAATCTGAGTCTCGTGAGTGCGAGTCTGCTTGCTGGCGCAAACAACTTCCCAATGGTCAAAGGAAGGACAGTCGAGCAATTGGACAGTCAGGGTCCATGAGTCTTTCTGTGCCTCTGAATCTCTCTGATGCATGAGTGTGTATGTGCCTGTGCATGAATCTTTCTGTGCCTCTGAATCTGAGTCTCGTGAGTGCGAGTCTGCTTGCTGGCGCAAACAACTTCCCAATGGTCAAAGGAAGGACAGTCGAGCAATTGGACAGTCAGGGTCCATGAGTCTTTCTGTGCCTCTGAATCTCTCTGATGCATGAGTGTGTATGTGCCTGTGCATGAATCTTTCTGTGCCTCTGAATCTGAGTCTCGTGAGTGCGAGTCTGCTTGCTGGCGCAAACAACTTCCCAATGGTCAAAGGAAGGACAGTCGAGCAATTGGACAGTCAGGGTCCATGAGTCTTTTTGTGCCTCTGAATCTCTCTGATGCATGAGTGTGTATGTGCCTGTGCATGAATCTTTCTGTGCCTCTGAATCTGAGTCTCGTGAGTGCGAGTCTGCTTGCTGGCGCAAACAACTTCCCAATGGTCAAAGGAAGGACAGTCGAGCAATTGGACAGTCAGGGTCCATGAGTCTTTCTGTGCCTCTGAATCTCTCTGATGCATGAGTGTGTATGTGCCTGTGCATGAATCTTTCTGTGCCTCTGAATCTGAGTCTCGTGAGTGCGAGTCTGCTTGCTGGCGCAAACAACTTCCCAATGGTCAAAGGAAGGACAGTCGAGCAATTGGACAGTCAGGGTCCATGAGTCTTTCTGTGCCTCTGAATCTCTCTGATGCATGAGTGTGTATGTGCCTGTGCATGAATCTTTCTGTGCCTCTGAATCTGAGTCTCGTGAGTGCGAGTCTGCTTGCTGGCGCAAACAACTTCCCAATGGTCAAAGGAAGGACAGTCGAGCAATTGGACAGTCAGGGTCCATGAGTCTTTCTGTGCCTCTGAATCTCTCTGATGCATGAGTGTGTATGTGCCTGTGCATGAATCTTTCTGTGCCTCTGAATCTGAGTCTCGTGAGTGCGAGTCTGCTTGCTGGCGCAAACAACTTCCCAATGGTCAAAGGAAGGACAGTCGAGCAATTGGACAGTCAGGGTCCATGAGTCTTTCTGTGCCTCTGAATCTCTCTGATGCATGAGTGTGTATGTGCCTGTGCATGAATCTTTCTGTGCCTCTGAATCTGAGTCTCGTGAGTGCGAGTCTGCTTGCTGGCGCAAACAACTTCCCAATGGTCAAAGGAAGGACAGTCGAGCAATTGGACAGTCAGGGTCCATGAGTCTTTCTGTGCCTCTGAATCTCTCTGATGCATGAGTGTGTATGTGCCTGTGCATGAATCTTTTTGTGCCTCTGAATCTGAGTCTCGTGAGTGCGAGTCTGCTTGCTGGCGCAAACAACTTCCCAATGGTCAAAGGAAGGACAGTCGAGCAATTGGACAGTCAGGGTCCATGAGTCTTTCTGTGCCTCTGAATCTCTCTGATGCATGAGTGTGTATGTGCCTGTGCATGAATCTTTTTGTGCCTCTGAATCTGAGTCTCGTGAGTGCGAGTCTGCTTGCTGGCGCAAACAACTTCCCAATGGTCAAAGGAAGGACAGTCGAGCAATTGGACAGTCAGGGTCCATGAGTCTTTCTGTGCCTCTGAATCTCTCTGATGCATGAGTGTGTATGTGCCTGTGCATGAATCTTTCTGTGCCTCTGAATCTGAGTCTCGTGAGTGCGAGTCTGCTTGCTGGCGCAAACAACTTCCCAATGGTCAAAGGAAGGACAGTCGAGCAATTGGACAGTCAGGGTCCATGAGTCTTTCTGTGCCTCTGAATCTCTCTGATGCATGAGTGTGTATGTGCCTGTGCATGAATCTTTCTGTGCCTCTGAATCTGAGTCTCGTGAGTGCGAGTCTGCTTGCTGGCGCAAACAACTTCCCAATGGTCAAAGGAAGGACAGTCGAGCAATTGGACAGTCAGGGTCCATGAGTCTTTCTGTGCCTCTGAATCTCTCTGATGCATGAGTGTGTATGTGCCTGTGCATGAATCTTTCTGTGCCTCTGAATCTGAGTCTCGTGAGTGCGAGTCTGCTTGCTGGCGCAAACAACTTCCCAATGGTCAAAGGAAGGACAGTCGAGCAATTGGACAGTCAGGGTCCATGAGTCTTTCTGTGCCTCTGAATCTCTCTGATGCATGAGTGTGTATGTGCCTGTGCATGAATCTTTCTGTGCCTCTGAATCTGAGTCTCGTGAGTGCGAGTCTGCTTGCTGGCGCAAACAACTTCCCAATGGTCAAAGGAAGGACAGTCGAGCAATTGGACAGTCAGGGTCCATGAGTCTTTCTGTGCCTCTGAATCTCTCTGATGCATGAGTGTGTATGTGCCTGTGCATGAATCTTTCTGTGCCTCTGAATCTGAGTCTCGTGAGTGCGAGTCTGCTTGCTGGCGCAAACAACTTCCCAATGGTCAAAGGAAGGACAGTCGAGCAATTGGACAGTCAGGGTCCATGAGTCTTTCTGTGCCTCTGAATCTCTCTGATGCATGAGTGTGTATGTGCCTGTGCATGAATCTTTCTGTGCCTCTGAATCTGAGTCTCGTGAGTGCGAGTCTGCTTGCTGGCGCAAACAACTTCCCAATGGTCAAAGGAAGGACAGTCGAGCAATTGGACAGTCAGGGTCCATGAGTCTTTCTGTGCCTCTGAATCTCTCTGATGCATGAGTGTGTATGTGCCTGTGCATGAATCTTTCTGTGCCTCTGAATCTGAGTCTCGTGAGTGCGAGTCTGCTTGCTGGCGCAAACAACTTCCCAATGGTCAAAGGAAGGACAGTCGAGCAATTGGACAGTCAGGGTCCATGAGTCTTTCTGTGCCTCTGAATCTCTCTGATGCATGAGTGTGTATGTGCCTGTGCATGAATCTTTCTGTGCCTCTGAATCTGAGTCTCGTGAGTGCGAGTCTGCTTGCTGGCGCAAACAACTTCCCAATGGTCAAAGGAAGGACAGTCGAGCAATTGGACAGTCAGGGTCCATGAGTCTTTCTGTGCCTCTGAATCTCTCTGATGCATGAGTGTGTATGTGCCTGTGCATGAATCTTTCTGTGCCTCTGAATCTGAGTCTCGTGAGTGCGAGTCTGCTTGCTGGCGCAAACAACTTCCCAATGGTCAAAGGAAGGACAGTCGAGCAATTGGACAGTCAGGGTCCATGAGTCTTTCTGTGCCTCTGAATCTCTCTGATGCATGAGTGTGTATGTGCCTGTGCATGAATCTTTCTGTGCCTCTGAATCTGAGTCTCGTGAGTGCGAGTCTGCTTGCTGGCGCAAACAACTTCCCAATGGTCAAAGGAAGGACAGTCGAGCAATTGGACAGTCAGGGTCCATGAGTCTTTCTGTGCCTCTGAATCTCTCTGATGCATGAGTGTGTATGTGCCTGTGCATGAATCTTTCTGTGCCTCTGAATCTGAGTCTCGTGAGTGCGAGTCTGCTTGCTGGCGCAAACAACTTCCCAATGGTCAAAGGAAGGACAGTCGAGCAATTGGACAGTCAGGGTCCATGAGTCTTTCTGTGCCTCTGAATCTCTTGATGCATGAGTGTGTATGTGCCTGTGCATGAATCTTTCTGTGCCTCTGAATCTGAGTCTCGTGAGTGCGAGTCTGCTTGCTGGCGCAAACAACTTCCCAATGGTCAAAGGAAGGACAGTCGAGCAATTGGACAGTCAGGGTCCATGAGTCTTTCTGTGCCTCTGAATCTCTCTGATGCATGAGTGTGTATGTGCCTGTGCATGAATCTTTCTGTGCCTCTGAATCTGAGTCTCGTGAGTGCGAGTCTGCTTGCTGGCGCAAACAACTTCCCAATGGTCAAAGGAAGGACAGTCGAGCAATTGGACAGTCAGGGTCCATGAGTCTTTCTGTGCCTCTGAATCTCTCTGATGCATGAGTGTGTATGTGCCTGTGCATGAATCTTTCTGTGCCTCTGAATCTGAGTCTCGTGAGTGCGAGTCTGCTTGCTGGCGCAAACAACTTCCCAATGGTCAAAGGAAGGACAGTCGAGCAATTGGACAGTCAGGGTCCATGAGTCTTTCTGTGCCTCTGAATCTCTCTGATGCATGAGTGTGTATGTGCCTGTGCATGAATCTTTCTGTGCCTCTGAATCTGAGTCTCGTGAGTGCGAGTCTGCTTGCTGGCGCAAACAACTTCCCAATGGTCAAAGGAAGGACAGTCGAGCAATTGGACAGTCAGGGTCCATGAGTCTTTCTGTGCCTCTGAATCTCTCTGATGCATGAGTGTGTATGTGCCTGTGCATGAATCTTTCTGTGCCTCTGAATCTGAGTCTCGTGAGTGCGAGTCTGCTTGCTGGCGCAAACAACTTCCCAATGGTCAAAGGAAGGACAGTCGAGCAATTGGACAGTCAGGGTCCATGAGTCTTTCTGTGCCTCTGAATCTCTCTGATGCATGAGTGTGTATGTGCCTGTGCATGAATCTTTCTGTGCCTCTGAATCTGAGTCTCGTGAGTGCGAGTCTGCTTGCTGGCGCAAACAACTTCCCAATGGTCAAAGGAAGGACAGTCGAGCAATTGGACAGTCAGGGTCCATGAGTCTTTCTGTGCCTCTGAATCTCTCTGATGCATGAGTGTGTATGTGCCTGTGCATGAATCTTTCTGTGCCTCTGAATCTGAGTCTCGTGAGTGCGAGTCTGCTTGCTGGCGCAAACAACTTCCCAATGGTCAAAGGAAGGACAGTCGAGCAATTGGACAGTCAGGGTCCATGAGTCTTTCTGTGCCTCTGAATCTCTCTGATGCATGAGTGTGTATGTGCCTGTGCATGAATCTTTCTGTGCCTCTGAATCTGAGTCTCGTGAGTGCGAGTCTGCTTGCTGGCGCAAACAACTTCCCAATGGTCAAAGGAAGGACAGTCGAGCAATTGGACAGTCAGGGTCCATGAGTCTTTCTGTGCCTCTGAATCTCTCTGATGCATGAGTGTGTATGTGCCTGTGCATGAATCTTTTGTGCCTCTGAATCTGAGTCTCGTGAGTGCGAGTCTGCTTGCTGGCGCAAACAACTTCCCAATGGTCAAAGGAAGGACAGTCGAGCAATTGGACAGTCAGGGTCCATGAGTCTTTCTGTGCCTCTGAATCTCTCTGATGCATGAGTGTGTATGTGCCTGTGCATGAATCTTTCTGTGCCTCTGAATCTGAGTCTCGTGAGTGCGAGTCTGCTTGCTGGCGCAAACAACTTCCCAATGGTCAAAGGAAGGACAGTCGAGCAATTGGACAGTCAGGGTCCATGAGTCTTTCTGTGCCTCTGAATCTCTCTGATGCATGAGTGTGTATGTGCCTGTGCATGAATCTTTTTGTGCCTCTGAATCTGAGTCTCGTGAGTGCGAGTCTGCTTGCTGGCGCAAACAACTTCCCAATGGTCAAAGGAAGGACAGTCGAGCAATTGGACAGTCAGGGTCCATGAGTCTTTCTGTGCCTCTGAATCTCTCTGATGCATGAGTGTGTATGTGCCTGTGCATGAATCTTTCTGTGCCTCTGAATCTGAGTCTCGTGAGTGCGAGTCTGCTTGCTGGCGCAAACAACTTCCCAATGGTCAAAGGAAGGACAGTCGAGCAATTGGACAGTCAGGGTCCATGAGTCTTTCTGTGCCTCTGAATCTCTCTGATGCATGAGTGTGTATGTGCCTGTGCATGAATCTTTCTGTGCCTCTGAATCTGAGTCTCGTGAGTGCGAGTCTGCTTGCTGGCGCAAACAACTTCCCAATGGTCAAAGGAAGGACAGTCGAGCAATTGGACAGTCAGGGTCCATGAGTCTTTCTGTGCCTCTGAATCTCTCTGATGCATGAGTGTGTATGTGCCTGTGCATGAATCTTTCTGTGCCTCTGAATCTGAGTCTCGTGAGTGCGAGTCTGCTTGCTGGCGCAAACAACTTCCCAATGGTCAAAGGAAGGACAGTCGAGCAATTGGACAGTCAGGGTCCATGAGTCTTTTTGTGCCTCTGAATCTCTCTGATGCATGAGTGTGTATGTGCCTGTGCATGAATCTTTCTGTGCCTCTGAATCTGAGTCTCGTGAGTGCGAGTCTGCTTGCTAGCGCAAACAACTTCCCAATGGTCAAAGGAAGGACAGTCGAGCAATTGGACAGTCAGGGTCCATGAGTCTTTCTGTGCCTCTGAATCTCTCTGATGCATGAGTGTGTATGTGCCTGTGCATGAATCTTTCTGTGCCTCTGAATCTGAGTCTCGTGAGTGCGAGTCTGCTTGCTGACACAAACAACTTCCCAATGGTCAAAGGAAGGACAGTCGAGCAATTGGATAGTCAGTGTCCATGAGTCTTTCTCTATCTCTCAATCTCTGTGATGCATGAGTGTGTATGTTCCTGTGCATGAATCTTTCTGTGCCTCTGAGTCTGAGTCTCGTGAGTGCGAGTCTGCTTGCTGGCGCAAACAACTTCCCAATGGTCAAAGGAAGGACAGTCGAGCAATTGGACAGTCAGGGTCCATGAGTCTTTCTGTGCCTCTGAATCTGAGTCTCCTGAGTGCGAGTCTTCTTGCTGGTGCAAACAACTTCCCAATGGTCAAAGGAAGGACAGTCGAGCAATTGGACAGTCAGGGTCCATGAGTCTTTCTGTGCCTCTGAATCTCTCTGATGCATGAGTGTGTATGTGCCTGTGCATGAATCTTTTCGTGCCTCTGAATCTGAGTCTCGTGAGTGCGAGTCTTCTTTCTGGCGCAAACAAACAACTTCCCAATGGTCAAAGGAAGGACAGTCGAGCAATTGGACAGTCAGGGTCCATGAGTCTTTCTGTGCCTCTGAATCTCTCTGATGCATGAGTGTGTATGTGCCTGTGCATGAATCTTTCTGTGCCTCTGAATCTGAGTCTCGTGAGTGCGAGTCTGCTTGCTGGCGCAAACAACTTCCCAATGGTCAAAGGAAGGACAGTCGAGCAATTGGACAGTCAGGGTCCATGAGTCTTTCTGTGCCTCTGAATCTCTCTGATGCATGAGTGTGTATGTGCCTGTGCATGAATCTTTCTGTGCCTCTGAATCTGAGTCTCGTGAGTGCGAGTCTGCTTGCTGGCGCAAACAACTTCCCAATGGTCAAAGGAAGGACAGTCGAGCAATTGGACAGTCAGGGTCCATGAGTCTTTCTGTGCCTCTGAATCTCTCTGATGCATGAGTGTGTATGTGCCTGTGCATGAATCTTTATGTGCCTCTGAATCTGAGTCTCGTGAGTGCGAGTCTGCTTGCTGGCGCAAACAACTTCCCAATGGTCAAAGGAAGGACAGTCGAGCAATTGGACAGTCAGGGTCCATGAGTCTTTCTGTGCCTCTGAATCTCTCTGATGCATGAGTGTGTATGTGCCTGTGCATGAATCTTTCTATGCCTCTGAATCTGAGTCTCGTGAGTGCGAGTCTGCTTGCTGGCGCAAACAACTTCCCAATGGTCAAAGGAAGGACAGTCGAGCAATTGGACAGTCAGGGTCCATGAGTCTTTCTGTGCCTCTAAATCTCTCTGATGTATGAGTGTGTATGTGCCTGTGCATGAATCTTTCTGTGCCTCTGAATCTGAGTCTCGTGAGTGCGAGTCTGCTTGCTGCCGCAAACAACTTCCCAATGGTCAAAGGAACGATTGTCGAGCAATTTGACAGTCAGGGTCCATGAGTCTTTCTGTGTCTCTGAATCTCTCTGATGCATGAGTGTTTATGTGCCTATGCATGAATCTTTCTGTTTCTCTTAATCTGAGTCTCGTGAGTGCGAGTCTGCTTGCTGGCGCAAACAACTTCCCAATGGTCAAAGGAAGGACAGTCGAGCAATTGGACAGTCAGGGTCCATGAGTCTTTCTGTGCCTCTGAATATCTCTGATGCATGAGTGTGTATGTGCCTGTGCATGAATCTTTCTGTGCCTCTGAATCTGAGTCTCGTGAGTGCGAGTCTGCTTGCTAGCGCAAACAACTTCCCAATGGTCAAAGGAAGGACAGTCGAGCAATTGGACAGTCAGGGTCCATGAGTCTTTCTGTGCCTCTAAATCTCTCTGATGTATGAGTGTGTATGTGCCTGTGCATGAATCTTTCTGTGCCTCTGAATCTGAGTCTCGTGAGTGCGAGTCTGCTTGCTGGCGCAAACAACTTCCCAATGGTCAAAGGAAGGACAGTCGAGCAATTGGACAGTCAGGGTCCATGAGTCTTTCTGTGCCTCTGAATCTCTCTGATGCATGAGTGTGTATGTGCCTGTGCATGAATCTTTCTGTGCCTCTGAATCTGAGTCTCGTGAGTGCGAGTCTGCTTGCTGGCGCAAACAACTTCCCAATGGTCAAAGGAAGGACAGTCGAGCAATTGGACAGTCAGGGTCCATGAGTCTTTCTGTGCCTCTGAATCTCTCTGATGCATGAGTGTGTATGTGCCTGTGCATGAATCTTTCTGTGCCTCTGAATCTGAGTCTCGTGAGTGCGAGTCTGCTTGCTGGCGCAAACAACTTCCCAATGGTCAAAGGAAGGACAGTCGAGCAATTGGACAGTCAGGGTCCATGAGTCTTTCTGTGCCTCTGAATCTCTCTGATGCATGAGTGTGTATGTGCCTGTGCATGAATCTTTCTGTGCCTCTGAATCTGAGTCTCGTGAGTGCGAGTCTGCTTGCTGGCGCAAACAACTTCCCAATGGTCAAAGGAAGGACAGTCGAGCAATTGGACAGTCAGGGTCCATGAGTCTTTCTGTGCCTCTGAATCTCTCTGATGCATGAGTGTGTATGTGCCTGTGCATGAATCTTTCTGTGCCTCTGAATCTGAGTCTCGTGAGTGCGAGTCTGCTTGCTGGCGCAAACAACTTCCCAATGGTCAAAGGAAGGACAGTCGAGCAATTGGACAGTCAGGTTCCATGAGTCTTTCTGTGCCTCTGAATCTCTCTGATGCATGAGTGTGTATGTGCCTGTGCATGAATCTTTCTGTGCCTCTGAATCTGAGTCTCGTGAGTGCGAGTCTGCTTGCTGGCGCAAACAACTTCCCAATGGTCAAAGGAAGGACAGTCGAGCAATTGGACAGTCAGGGTCCATGAGTCTTTCTGTGCCTCTGAATCTCTCTGATGCATGAGTGTGTATGTGCCTGTGCATGAATCTTTCTGTGCCTCTGAATCTGAGTCTCGTGAGTGCGAGTCTGCTTGCTGGCGCAAAAAACTTCCCAATGGTCAAAGGAAGGACAGTCGAGCAATTGGACAGTCAGGGTCCATGAGTCTTTCTGTGCCTCTGAATCTCTTGATGCATGAGTGTGTATGTGCCTGTGCATGAATCTTTCTGTGCCTCTGAATCTGAGTCTCGTGAGTGCGAGTCTGCTTGCTGGCGCAAACAACTTCCCAATGGTCAAAGGAAGGACAGTCGAGCAATTGGACAGTCAGGGTCCATGAGTCTTTCTGTGCCTCTGAATCTCTCTGATGCATGAGTGTGTATGTGCCTGTGCATGAATCTTTCTGTGCCTCTGAATCTGAGTCTCGTGAGTGCGAGTCTGCTTGCTGGCGCAAACAACTTCCCAATGGTCAAAGGAAGGACAGTCGAGCAATTGGACAGTCAGGGTCCATGAGTCTTTCTGTGCCTCTGAATCTCTCTGATGCATGAGTGTGTATGTGCCTGTGCATGAATCTTTCTGTGCCTCTGAATCTGAGTCTCGTGAGTGCGAGTCTGCTTGCTGGCGCAAACAACTTCCCAATGGTCAAAGGAAGGACAGTCGAGCAATTGGACAGTCAGGGTCCATGAGTCTTTCTGTGCCTCTGAATCTCTCTGATGCATGAGTGTGTATGTGCCTGTGCATGAATCTTTCTGTGCCTCTGAATCTGAGTCTCGTGAGTGCGAGTCTGCTTGCTGGCGCAAACAACTTCCCAATGGTCAAAGGAAGGACAGTCGAGCAATTGGACAGTCAGGGTCCATGAGTCTTTCTGTGCCTCTGAATCTCTCTGATGCATGAGTGTGTATGTGCCTGTGCATGAATCTTTATGTGCCTCTGAATCTGAGTCTCGTGAGTGCGAGTCTGCTTGCTGGCGCAAACAACTTCCCAATGGTCAAAGGAAGGACAGTCGAGCAATTGGACAGTCAGGGTCCATGAGTCTTTCTGTGCCTCTGAATCTCTCTGATGCATGAGTGTGTATTTGCCTGTGCATGAATCTTTCTGTGCCTCTGAATCTGAGTCTCGTGAGTGCGAGTCTGCTTGCTAGCGCAAACAACTTCCCAATGGTCAAAGGAAGGACAGTCGAGCAATTGGACAGTCAGGTTCCATGAGTCTTTCTGTGCCTCTGAATCTCTCTGATGCATGAGTGTGTATGTGTCTGTGCATGAATCTTTCTGTGCCTCTGAATCTGAGTCTCGTGAGTGCGAGTCTGCTTGCTGGCGCAAACAACTTCCCAATGGTCAAAGGAAGGACAGTCGAGCAATTGGACAGTCAGGGTCCATGAGTCTTTTTGTGCCTCTGAATCTCTCTGATGCATGATTGTGTATGTGGCTGTGCATGAATCTTTCTATGCCTCTGAATCTGAGTCTCGTGAGTGCGAGTCTGCTTGCTGGCGCAAACAAGTTCCCAATGGTCAAAGGAAGGACACTCAAGCAATTGGACAGTCGAGGTCCATGAGTCTTTCTGTGCCTCTGAATATCTCTGATGCATGAGTGTGTATGTGCCTGTGCATGAACCTTTATGTGCCTCTGAATCTGAGTCTCGTGACTGTGAGTCTACTTGCTGGCGCAAACAACTTCCCAATGGTCAAAGGAAGGACAGTCGAGCAATTGGACAGTCAGCATCCATGAGTCTTTCTGTGCCTCTGAATCTCTCTGATGCATGAGTGTGTATGTGCCTGTGCATGAATCTTTATATGCCTCTGAATCTGAGTCTCGTGAGTGCGAGTCTGCTTGCTGGCGCAGACAACTTCCCAATGGTCAAAGGAAGGACAGTCGAGCAATTGGACAGTCGGGTCCATGAGTCTTTCTGTGTCTCTGAATCTCTCTGATGCATGAGTGTATATGTGCCTATGCATGAATCTTTCTATGCCTCTGAATCTGAGTCTCGTGAGTGCGAGTCTGCTTTTTAGCGCAAACAAATTCCCAATGGTCAAAGGAAGGATAGTCGAGCAATTGGACAGTCAGGGTCCATGAGTCTTTCTGTCTCTCTGAATCTCTCTGATGCATGAGTGTTTATGTGCCTATGCATGAATCTTTCTGTTCCTTTGAATCTGAGTCTCGTGAGTGTGAGTCTGCTTGCTGGCGCAGACAACTTCCCAATGGTCAAAGGAAGGACAGTCGAGCAATTGGACAGTCAGGGTCCATGAGACTTTCTGTGCCTCTGAATCTCTCTGATGCATGAGTGTGTATGTGCCTGTGCATGAATCTTTCTGTGCCTCTGAATCTGAGTCTCGTGAATGCGAGTCTGCTTGCTAGCGCAAACAACTTCCCAATGGTCAAAGGAAGGACAGTCGAGCAATTGGACAATCAGGGTCCATGAGTCTTTCTGTGCCTCTAAATCTCTCTGATGCATGAGTGTGTATGTGCCTGTGCATGAATCTTTCTATGCCTCTGAATCTGAGTCTCGTCAGTGCGAGTCTGCTTGCTGGCGCAAACAACTTCCCAATGGTCAAAGGAAGGACAGTCGAGCAATTGGACAGTCAGGGTCCATGAGTCTTTATATGCCTCTGAATCTCTCTGATGCATGAGTGTGTATGTGCCTGTGCATGAATCTTTCTGTGCCTCTGAATCTGAGTCTCGTGAGTGCGAGTCTGCTTGCTGGCGCAAACAACTTCCCAATGGTCAAAGGAAGGACAGTCGAGCAATTGGACAGTCAGGGTCCATGAGTCTTTCTGTGCCTCTGAATCTCTCTGATGCATGAGTGTGTATGTGCCTGTGCATGAATCTTTCTGTGCCTCTGAATCCGAGTCTCGTGAGTGCGAGTCTGCTTGCTGGCGCAAACAACTTCCCAATGGTCAAAGGAAGGACAGTCGAGCAATTGGACAGTCAGGGTCCATGAGTCTTTCTGTGCCTCTGAATCTCTCTGATGCATGAGTGTGTATGTGCCTGTGCATGAATCTTTATGTGCCTCTGAATCTGAGTCTCGTGAGTGCGAGTCTGCTTGCTGGCGCAAACAACTTCCCAATGGTCAAAGGAAGGACAGTCGAGCAATTGGACAGTCAGGGTCCATGAGTCTTTCTGTGCCTCTGAATCTCTCTGATGCATGAGTGTGTATGTGCCTGTGCATGAATCTTTCTGTGCCTCTGAATCTGAGTCTCGTGAGTGCGAGTCTGCTTGCTAGCGCAAACAACTTCCCAATGGTCAAAGGAAGGACAGTCGAGCAATTGGACAGTCAGGGTCCATGAGTCTTTCTGTGCCTCTGAATCTCTCTGATGCATGAGTGTGTATGTGCCTGTGCATGAATCTTTCTATGCCTCTGAATCTGAGTCTCGTGAGTGCTAGTCTGCTTGCTGGCGCAAAAAACTTCCCAATGGTCAAAGGAAGGACAGTCGAGCAATTGGACAGTCAGGGTCCATGAGTCTTTCTGTGCCTCTGAATCTCTTTGATGCATGAGTGTGTATGTGCCTGTGCATGAATCTTTTTGTGCCTCTAATCTGAGTCTCATGAGTGCGAGTCTGCTTGCTAGCGCAAACAACTTCGCAATGGTCAAAGGAGGACAGTCGAGCAATTGGATAGTCAGGGTCCATGAGTCTTTCTGTGCCTCTGAATCTCTCTGATGCATGAGTGTGTATGTGCCTGTGCATGAATCTTTCCGTGCCTCTGAATCTGAGTCCCGTGAGTGCGAGTCTGCTTGCTAGCGCAAACAACTTCCCAATGGTCAAAGGAAGGACAGTCGAGCAATTGGACAGTCAGGGTCCATGAGTCTTTCTGTGCCTCTGAATCTCTCTGATGCATGAGTGTGTATGTGCCTGTGCATGAATCTTTCTCTACCTCTGAATCTGAGTCTCATGAGTGCGAGTCTGCTTGCTGGCGCAAACAACTTCCCAATGGTCAAAGGAAGGACAGTCGAGCAATTGGACGGTCAGGGTCCATGAGTCTTTCTGTGCCTCTGAATCTCTCTGATGCATGAGTGTGTATGTGCCTGTGCATGAATCTTTCTGTGCCTCTGAATCTGAGTCTCGTGAGTGCGAGTCTACTTGCTGGCGCAAACAATTTCCCAATGGTCAAAGGAAGGACAGTCGAGCAATTGGACAGTCAGGGTCCAGGAGTCTTTCTGTGTCTCTGAATCTATCTGATGCATGAGTGTGTATGTGCCTGTGCATGAATCTTTCTGTGCCTCTGAATCTGAGTCTCGTGAGTGCGAGTCTGCTTGCTGGCACAAACAACTTCCCAATGGTCAAAGGAAGGACAGTCGAGCAATTGGACAGTCAGGGTCCATGAGTCTTTATATGCCTCTCAATCTCTCTGATGCATGAGTGTGTATCTGCCTGTGCATGAATCATTCTGTGCCTCTGAATCTGAGTTTCATGAGTGCGAGTCTGCTTGCTGGCGCAAACAACTTCCCAATGGTCAAAGGAAGGACAGTCGAGCAATTGGACGGTCAGGGTCCATGAGTCTTTCTGTGCCTCTGAATCTCTCTGATGCATGAGTGTGTATGTGCCTGTGCATGAATCTTTCTATGCCTCTGAATCTGAGTCTCGTGAGTGCGAGTCTGCTTGCTGGCGCAAACAACTTCCCAATGGTCAAAGGAAGGACAGTCGAGCAATTGGACAGTCAGGGTCCATGAGTCTTTCTGTGCCTCTGAATCCCTCTGATGCATGAGTGTGTATGTGCCTGTGCATGAATCTTTATGTACCTCTGAATCTGAGTCTCGTGACTGCGAGTCTGCTTGCTGGCGCAAACAACTTCCCAATGGTGAAAGGAAGGACAGTCGAGCAATTGGACAGTCAGGGTCCATGAGTCTTTTTGTGCCTCTGAATCTCTCTGATGCATGAGTGTGTATGTGCCTGTGCATGAATCTTTCTGTGCCTCTGAATCTGAGTCTCGTGAGTGCGAGTCTGCCTGCTAGCGCAAACAACTTCCCAATGGTCAAAGGAAGGACAGCCGAGCAATTGGACAGTCAGGGTCCATGAGTCTTTCTGTGCCTCTTAATCTCTCTGATGCATGATTGTGTATGTGGCTGTGCATGAATCTTTCTATGCCTCTGAATCTGAGTCTCGTGAGTGCTAGTCTGCTTGCTGGCGCAAAAAACTTCCCAATGGTCAAAGGAAGGACAGTCGAGCAATTGGACAGTCAGGGTCCATGAGTCTTTCTGTGCCTCTGAATCTCTTTGATGCATGAGTGTGTATGTGCCTGTGCATGAATCTTTCTGTGCCTCTAAATCTGAGTCTCATGAGTGCGAGTCTGCTTGCTAGCGCAAACAACTTCGCAATGGTCAAAGGAGGGAGAGTCGAGCAATTGGATAGTCAGGGTCCATGAGTCTCTCTGTGCCTCTGAATCTCTCTGATGCATGAGTGTGTATGTGCCTGTGCATGAATCTTTCCATGCCTCTGAATCTGAGTCCCGTGAGTGCGAGTCTGCTTGCTAGCGCAAACAACTTCCCAATGGTCAAAGGAAGGACAGTCGAGCAATTGGACAGTCAGGGTCCATGAGTCTTTCTGTGCCTCTGAATCTCTCTGATGCATGAGTGTGTATGTGCCTGTGCATGAATCTTTCTCTACCTCTGAATCTGAGTCTCATGAGTGCGAGTCTGCTTGCTGGCGCAAACAACTTCCCAATGGTTAAAGGAAGGACAGTCGAGCAATTGGACGGTCAGGGTCCATGAGTCTTTCTGTGCCTCTGAATCTCTCTGATGCATGAGTGTGTATGTGCCTGTGCATGAATCTTTCTGTGCCTCTGAATCTGAGTCTCGTGAGTGCGAGTCTGCTTGCTGGCGCAAACAACTTCCCAATGGTCAAAGGAAGGACAGTCGAGCAATTGGACAGTCAGGGTCCATGAGTCTTTCTGTGCCTCTGAATCCCTCTGATGCATGAGTGTGTATGTGCCTGTGCATGAATCTTTATGTACCTCTGAATCTGAGTCTCGTGACTGCGAGTCTGCTTGCTGGCGCAAACAACTTCCCAATGGTGAAAGGAAGGACAGTCGAGCAATTGGACAGTCAGGGTCCATCAGTCTTTCTGTGCCTCTGAATCTCTCTGATGCACGAGTGTGTATTTTCCTTTGCATGAACCTTTATGTGCCTCTGAATCTGAGTCTCGTGAGTGCGAGTCTGCCTGCTAGCGCAAACAACTTCCCAATGGTCAAAGGAAGGACAGTCGAGCAATTGGACAGTCAGGTTCCATGAGTCTTTCTGTGCCTCTGAATCTCTCCGATGCATGAGTGTGTATGTGTCTGTGCATGAATCTTTCTGCGCCTCTAAATCTGAGTCTCGTGAGTGCTATTCTGCTTGTTGGCGCAAACAACTTCCCTATGGTCAAAGGAAGGACAGCCGAGCAATTGGACAGTCAGGGTCCATGAGTCTTTCTGTGCCTCTGAATCTCTCTGATGCATGATTGTGTATGTGGCTGTGCATGAATCTTTCTATGCCTCTGAATCTGAGTCTCGTGAGTGCGAGTCTGCTTGCTGGCGCAAAAAACTTCCCAATGGTCAAAGGAAGGACAGTCGAGCAATTGGACAGTCAGGGTCCATGAGTCTTTCTGTTCCTCTGAATCTCTTTGATGCATGAGTGTGTATGTGCCTGTGCATGAATCTTTCTGTGCCTCTAAATCTGAGTCTCATGAGTGCGAGTCTGCTTGCTGGCGCAAACAACTTCGCAATGGTCAAAGGAGGGAGAGTCGAGCAATTGGATAGTCAGGGTCCATGAGTCTCTCTGTGCCTCTGAATCTCTCTGATGCATGAGTGTGTATGTGCCTGTGCATGAATCTTTCCGTGCCTCTGAATCTGAGTCCCGTGAGTGCGAGTCTGCTCGCTAGCGCAAACAACTTCCCAATGGTCAAAGGAAGGACAGTCGAGCAATTGGACAGTCAGGGTCCATGAGTCTTTCTGTGCCTCTGAATCTCTCTGATGCATGAGTGTGTATGTGCCTGTGCATGAATCTTTCTCTACCTCTGAATCTGAGTCTCATGAGTGCGAGTCTGCTTGCTGGCGCAAACAACTTCCCAATGGTCAAAGGAAGGATAGTCGAGCAATTAGACGGTCAGGGTCCATGAGTCTTTCTGTGCCTCTGAATCTCTCTGATGCATGAGTGTGTATGTGCCTGTACATGAATCTTTCTGTGCCGAAGAATCTGAGTCTCGTGAGTGCGAGTCTGCTTGCTGGCGCAAACAACTTCCCAATGGTCAAAGGAAGGACAGTCGAGCAATTGGACAGTCAGGGTCCATCAGTCTTTCTGTGCCTCTGAATCTCTCTGATGCATGAGTGTGTATGTGCCTGTGCATGAATCTTCTATGCCTCTAAATCTGAGTCTCGTGAGTGCGAGTCTGCTTGCTGGCGCAAACAACTTCCCAATGGTCAAAGGAAGGACAGTCGAGTAATTGGACAGTCGGGGTCCATGAGTCTTTCTGTGCCTCTGAATCTCTCTGATGCATGAGTGTGTATGTGCATGTGCATGAATCTTTCTATGCCTCTGAATCTGAGTCTCGTGAGTTCGAGTCTGCTTGCTGGCGCAAACAACTTCCCAATGGTCAAAGGAAGGACAGTCGAGCAATTGGACAGTAAGGGTCCATGAGTCTTTCTATGCCTCTGAATCTCTCTAATGCATGAGTGTGTATGTGCCTGTGCATGAATCTTGTTGTGCCTTTGAATCTGAGTCTCGTGAGTGCGAGTCTGCTTGCTGGCGCAAACAACTTCCCAATGGTCAAAGGAAGGACAATCGAGCAATTGGACAGTCAGGGTCCATGAGTCTTTCTGTGCCTCTGAATCTCTCTGATGCATGAGTGTATATGTGCCTGTGCATGAATCTTTCTGTGCCTCTGAATCTGAGTCTCGTGAGTGCGAGTCTACTTGCTGGCGCAAACAACTTCCCAATGGTCAAAGGAAGGACAATCGAGCAATTGGACAGTCAGGGTCCATGAGTCTTTCTGTGCCTCTGAATCTCTCTGATGCATGAGTGTGTATATGCCTGTTCATGAATCTATCTTTGCCTATGAATCTGAGTCTCGTGAGTGCGAGTCTACTTGCTGGCGCAAACAACTTGCCAACGGTCAAAGGAAGGACAGTCGAGCGATTGGACAGTCAGGGTCCATGACTCTTTCTGTGCCTCTGAATCTCTCTAATGCATGAGTGTGTATGTGCCTGTGCATGAATCTTTCTATGCCTCTGAATCTGAGTGTCGTGAGTGCGAGCCCGGTTGCTGGCGCAAACAACTTCACAATGGTCAAAGGAAGGACAATCGAGCAATTGGAAAGTCAGGGTCCATGAGTGTTTCTGTGCCTCTGAATCTCTCTGATGCATGAGTGTGTATGTGCCTGTGCATGAACCTTTCTGTGCCTCTGAATCTGAGTCTCGTGAGTGTGAGTCTGCTTGCTTGCGCAAACAACTTCCCAATGGTCAAAGGAAGGACAGTCGAGCAATTGGACAGTCAGGGTCCATGAGTCTTTCTGTGCCTCCAAATCTCTCTGATGCATGAGTGTGTATGTGCCTGTGCATGAATCTTCTATGCCTCTAAATCTGAGTCTCGTGAGTGCGAGTCTTCTTGTTGGCGCAAACAACTTCCTTATGGTCAAAGGAAGTACAGTCGAGCAATTGGACAGTCAGGGTCCATGAGTCCTTCTGTGCCTCTGAATCTCTCTGATGCATGAGTGTGTATGTGCCTATGCATGAATCTTTCTGTGCCTCTGAATCTGAGTCTCGTGAGTGTGATTCTGCTTGCTGGCGCAAACAACTTCTTGGCGCAAGTCTATTTTTAGACTATGTCTATTTTTAGACATATGGATCATGTCTATGTTTATGGATGATTTATCAAGTTGGGAAAAATAGATGGACTTCTATTTTTGATGAAAGTGTGAGTGATCACAGTGTGAGTGATCAAGTCTATTTTTAGACTGGCTGTCAAAAATAGAAAAGTCAAATATTATTATCTCACAATAATATTTGGACTATAAACTTAATCTTATTCTCTTGGAGCACGTCAGTTTGAGCTACGGAAGTGGCACATGCAGTTGTCAGAAGGAAATTCGTTTTTCTTATGAGTCAGTTGAGTTGTTGCATGCATGACTTCAGTTAGAACTCAAGTGAGTTGAGTTTAGTGGACTGGAGGTACAGTTGATGGAGTTGTGTTCAGTTTAACTTAGTTAAACTTGTTGTAGTTAGTCTAACTGCAGATAGACTAATGATGAGTTGTTAAACTAATTATTAACTCATAATACAACTAAAGAATACATCAGTTAACTCAATTGCATGTCAGTGCATGTTCAGTTCAACAGGGACAGGTGGTAGAGAATCAGATTGCTATCAGTTGTGACTATAGTTGTGCACCAGATCTTGCACAATCAAGGGATTGAGTATGCCAATGAGTTTGCTCACGTATTTGGCCCGCATTTTAGCCTTTGCTCACGTCCAAAAAGAGTGAGTGACTATTTTGCAGGTGAAAATCGAGTTTGGGAAGCCATTCTCATCAGTTCTTGAGCAGGTATTGAGCAGTGGAGGCAGGCAAGCAGTGGAAGAGATTTGGAGATCAGATCTGAGCTGTATTGTGTGTAACAGAGGTGGAGATACTTGTGAGAAGTATTATGCTGTGTAATGTTACATGACTCAATCATTAATATATAGATAGTGTGGGGTTTTTAGCGAGATGCTTTCCCCGTGATACATACTGTGTTAATGTGTTAATGTGTGAATGCTCTTGATGTTTTATTGTTATTGATGCTGCTATATTCTTGATCAACGTAGAGGAGCTTATGTATTGTGTATTTTTTCCGCATTAGTACATGATCAGGATAATCTCCATTGAATATGTGTTAAATTATTCAAAGTTTCTACATGGTATCAAAGCTAGATGATTTGTAGAAAAAGTTTCTACATGGTATCAGAGCAGCTTGATTTGTAGAAGAGATTTTTATAA
The DNA here is from genome assembly GCA_031772625.1 of Pinus tabuliformis. Taxonomy (NCBI): domain Eukaryota; kingdom Viridiplantae; phylum Streptophyta; class Pinopsida; order Pinales; family Pinaceae; genus Pinus; species Pinus tabuliformis. The sequence goes on along the minus strand of CM062813.1, from coordinate 471,206,809 downwards.
GATATCAAGCGAGGGTTGATCGGAAGCAGGTGAGTTGGTTACTGGTGGAATTCGAATTTGCAGCAGTGTTTTTTCTTGGTGACAACGTAGCAATGTCTTTCAACGGATTGCGATTGGAGTATGCTCTTGATGGTAGCTCAAACTATATTGCATGGAAGGACAGGATGGAGGCAGTATTGGATGATAAAGGGCTGAAGGAATTCATAGATACGGATATCCCAAAGCCTACTGATGCTACTCAAGCTGATGCTTGGCAAAAGAAGATCGCAAAATGTCGAAGAATTCTGTTGGAGGGCGTGAAGGACCACATTGTGTCCAGCCTCCATGGAAAGGCTACTCCATATTTGATGTGGAAATCATTAATAGAATTATTCCAAAGCAAGAGCGATCAGAGGAAGCTGGCGCTCAAAGATAAACTCAGAAACATCAAATGCGAGAAGGGAGACAGTATACCCAAGTATCTCACGAAGTTCACTCAGTGTCGAGATGAGCTGGGAAGTGTGGGGGTTACTGTCGATGATGAGGACTTGGTGAGCTTGGCTCTCCTTGGTCTTCCGAAGAGTTGGCATTCCTATCAGGACTCTGTCAATGGTCGGAAGAAGTTGCCAGGATGGGAAAGACTATGGTCAAATCTTGTGCAGGAGGAGATCAGGTGGAGTACCAGGGACGGATCTTCGTCAAAGGGAGCTGATGAAGAGAATTGTGCTTTGGCTGCCAAAGCAAAGAAAGGGAAGAGCAAGAAAGCTTCTCAGTCTGGTGCGAAAGGCAAGAAGCAGGATATGTCCAAGGTGAAGTGTTTTCACTGTCACCAGCATGGACACTATGCCACAAATTGTCCACAGAAGAAGAAGAACAAGCAAGCTGCTGGATCTGCAGGGGGATAGGCTTTAGCTTCTCAGTTTGAGCTTGATTTTTCATTGATCACATGCTTGGTTTCAAGTGTGATGGGATCAGTGTGGTTCTTGGACAGTGGTGCGTCTTTTCACATGACGGGAGATAGAGATTTGTTCTCTGATCTGGAGGACAAAGATCTTGGAGTGCACATCGAGATGGGCGATGATGGTAGATACAGTGCGACCGGTATCGGTACCATTTCCTTTGAGAGGGAGTCTGGTAAACCCTTTGTATTGAAGGAAGTCATGCATGTTCCAGGATTGAAGAAGAATCTCATCTCAGTGGCGATGTTAGAAGACAAGGGGTATGATGTTGTTTTCAGCGAGGGAAAGGCCTTCCTGCGCAGCAAGACAACTGGTGAGACCCGGAAGATAGGGGTTCGAGTGAGGAACCTTTATCAGTTGCATGTAGATGGATGCGCAGCAATGGCAGGCAAGGCAGAAGGATTGGTGAGCCGGGATGATGGCGAGTTGTGGCACAGGAGATTTGGTCACCTTCACCATGGAGCCTTGAAGATACTGCAGCAGATCACTACAGGGCTTCCTAAAGGCACACTTGCGCAGTCAGATCAGTGCAAGGGGTGTACTTTGGGGAAGTTTGTGAAAGCCACCTTTCACGAGAAGGATAGTCGCGCCACGACGATCCTTGAGAGAATTCACACAGACGTGTGTGGACCTTTCTCAGTTGCTTCGACAGAAAAACACAGGTATTATGTGATTTTTGTTGATGATTTCTCTCGTAAGTGCTGGATCTTCTTCATGCAGAAGAAGAGCGAGACATATTCAAAGTTCTGTGAATTCAAAGCACTGGTCGAGAAGGAGTCGGGGAAGAAGGTGAAGGCTCTTAGGAGCGATAATGGTGGTGAATACATCTCGGACGAGTTCAAGGATTTCTGCAAGGCAGAAGGGATTCGTAGAGAGCTCATAGCTCCCCATAACCCACAGCAGAACGGGGTAGCTGAGCGGAAGAACAGAACAATTGTGGGTGCTGCACGGGCAATGTTGCATGATCAGGGCCTACCCCTTCACTTGTGGGCGGAAGCATGCAATACAACAGTTTATGTGCAGAACCGTTGTCCTCATAGGATACTTGGCATGAGTACACCCGAGGAGGCTTATTCTGGTAAGAAGCCTGATCTTTCTCATTTGAGGATTTTTGGTGCTAACGTTTACATGCATGTGACGAAGGATGCCAGAAAGAAGTTGGAGCCGACTGCAGAGGTTGGGATATTTGTGGGGTACACTGATACGCCCCACAACTATCGTGTGTATTTGCCAGACAGTGGTAAAACTGTTGTGCGACGGGATATAAAATTTCAGGAGGAGAAAGCCATGAAGTGTTCGCTTGAGAGGGAGCTACACTTGCATGCAGATGAGGAGCTATTAGTTCCTAAGGATGAGCTTCAGGACGTGGATCAGCCACAGGACGAGGTTCATGGAGTGGAAGAGACCACTCATGCAGCGCCAACCATCAGAGGGCGAAAGCGCTTGACAGAAGCTGAGCGACTGGCTCAAGATGCAGAGAAAGTTGTAGGACCACCTACAGCCCAACGCAGGCAGAGACAGTCACCTGATCGGTACACTGGATACATGGCTCTTATGAGCAAGTGTGTTGTGACTGAGCCATCCTCTTTCGAGGAAATTGTGGAGGATCCCGCATGGGTAGACGCCATGGTGGAAGAGTATGATTCTATTGTCAGAAACAGTGCATGGGAGATTGTTCCTAGACCGGAAGGGAAATCAGTGGTGGGTTCGAGATGGATCTACAAAGTTAAGCAGGCAGCTGACGGGAGTGTGGAGAAGTACAAGGCAAGATTTGTTGCCCGAGGCTTTTCACAGATTGAGGGGATCGATTATGAGGAGACCTTTGCACCTGTCGCAAGGTATTCTTCCATACGGACGATTCTTGCTCTCTCAGCGCAGATGGGATGGCACATTCATCAGATGGATGTGAAGATTGCGTTCCTCAACGGAGTCATTGAGGAGGAGGTGTACATTGAGCAACCCGAAGGCTTTGAAGTCTTCAGCAGCGAGTCGCATGTGTGCAGGCTCAAGAGAGCGCTGTATGGGTTGAAGCAAGCACCACGTGCTTGGTACACACGGATAGACAGCTATTTCACAGGACTTGGATTCTCCAAGAGCGAGGCGGATCCGAACCTATACCAGATTGTGGTGGAGGGTAAGTTGCTTATCATTGTACTGTATGTTGATGATTTGATTCTAACGGGTGATGAGCTGTTGATACTGTCATGCAAGAAGGATCTTGCTACAGAGTTTGAGATGAAGGACTTGGGCCTCCTTCACTATTTCCTAGGATTGGAAATATGGCAGCGCAGTGGTGGACTGTTTGTTTCTCAGGGCAAGTATGCTCGGGAGATACTGGAGAAGTTCAACATGCATGGCTGCAAGCCTGTTGATACTCCTCTTCCTGGAGGTTGGAGGAAGGAGGATGCCACTTCAGGAGAAGAAGTGGATGCCACTGTTTATCGACAGTTGGTGGGGTCGCTGATGTATTTGGTCAATACACTACCTGATATATGCTATGCAGTTAACCAGCTTTCACAAGCTATGGTTAAGCCTACCAAGCTCTTCTGGAAGGCGGGCAAGCATGTATTGCGCTACTTGAGAGGCACATCGGGATATGGTTTGTGGTACAGACAGGAGGATGAGGTGAAGCTATGTGGCTTCACGGATGCAGATTGGGCAGGGAGCCCAACAGACAGAAAGAGCACATCAGGAGGGGTCTTCAGTATCGGATCGACAACAGTTTCTTGGTACAGCAGGAAGCAGAGATCCGTGGCACTCAGTTCAGTGGAGGCTGAGTATATGGCAGCAAGTTTAGCTGCATGCGAGGCTATATGGATGAGGAAGATCCTGGTTGGTTTGTTCGGTTCTCATTTGGATCCTACTGTGATTTACTGTGATAACCAGAGTTGCATTAAACTCTCGGCTAATCCTGTATTTCATGATAGATCTAAACATATTGACATCAGGTACCATCATATCAGAGATTGTGTGCAGCGGAGGATCATGTTACTTTCGTACATTCCAATGGAGGATCAGGATGCTGATATTCTGACGAAGGCTCTCACCAGGAGCAAATTCGAGTACCACTGAGGCAGGATAGGGGTTGCTGATAATCCATATCTTGTCGAGAGGGAGTGTTGAGATTGCAACAAGATGATGGAGCTTAGTGAAAAGAGTCGCCTTCACTAAGTGGGCCCGCAGGCTATTTTTGGCGCAAGTCTATTTTTAGACATATGGATCATGTCTATGTTTATGGATGATTGATCAAGTTGGGAAAAATAGATGGACTTCTATTTTTGATGAAAGTGTGAGTGATCACAGTGTGAGTGATCAAGTCTATTTTTAGACTGGCTGTCAAAAATAGAAAAGTCAAATATTATTATCTCACAATAATATTTGGACTATAAACTTAATCTTATTCTCTTGGAGCACTTCAGTTTGAGCTACGGAAGTGGCACATGCAGCTGTCAGAAGGAAATTCGTTTTTCTTATGAGTCGTTGAGTTGTTGCATGCATGACTTCAGTTAGAACTCAAGTGAGTTGAGTTTAGTGGACTGGAGGTACAGTTGATGGAGTTGTGTTCAGTTTAACTTAGTTAAACTGGTTGTAGTTAGTCTAACTGCAGATAGACTAATGATGAGTTGTTAAACTAATTATTAACTCATAATACAACTAAAGAATACATCAGTTAACTCAGTTGCATGTCAGTGCATGTTCAGTTCAACAGGGACAGGTGGTAGAGAATCAGATTGCTATCAGTTGTGACTATAGTTGTGCACCAGATCTTGCACAATCAAGGGATTGAGTATGCCAATGAGTTTGCTCACGTATTTGGCCCGCATTTTAGCCTTTGCTCACGTCCAAAAAGAGTGAGTGACTATTTTGCAGGTGAAAATCGAGTTTGGGAAGCCATTCTCATCAGTTCTTGAGCAGGTATTGAGCAGTGGAGGCAGGCAAGCAGTGGAAGAGATTTGGAGATCAGATCTGAGCTGTATTGTGTGTAACAGAGGTGGAGATACTTGTGAGAAGTATTATGCTGTGTAATGTTACATGACTCAATCATTAATATACAGATAGTGTGGGGTTTTTAGCGAGATGCTTTCCCCGTGATACATACTGTGTTAATGTGTGAATGCTCTTGATGTTTTATTGTTATTGATGCTGCTATATTCTTGATCAACGTAGAGGAGCTTATGTATTGTGTATGTTTTCCGCATTAGTACATGATCAGGATAATCTCCATTGAATATGTGTTAAATTATTCAAAGTTTCTACATGGTATCAAAGCTAGATGATTTGTAGAAAAAGTTTCTACAGGGTCCATGAGTCTTTCTGTGCCTCTGAATCTCTCTGATGCATGAGTGTGTATGTGCCTGTGCATGAATCTTTCTGTTCCTCTGAATCTGAGTCTCGTGAGTGCGAGTCTGCTTGCTGGCGCAAACAACTTCCCAATGGTCAAAGGAAGGACAGTCGAGCAATTGGACAGTCAGGGTCCATGAGTCTTTCTGTGCCTCTGAATCTCTTTGATGCATGAGTGTGTATGTGCCTGTGAATTGCCTCTGAATCTGATTCTCGTGAGTGCGAGTCTGCTTGCTGGTGCAAACAACTTCCCAATGGTCAAAGGAAGGACAGTTGAGCTATTGGACAGTTAGGGTCCATGAGTCTTTCTGTGTCTCTGAATCTCTCTGATGCATGAGTGTGTATGTGCCAGTGCATGAATCTTTCTGTGCCTCTGAATCTGAGTCTCGTGAGTGCGAGTCTGCTTGCTGGCGCAAACAACTTCCCAATGGTCAAAGGAAGGACAGGCGAGCAATTGGACAGTCAGGGTCCATGAGTCTTTCTGTTCCTCTGAATCTCTCTGATGCATGAGTGTGTATTTTCTTGTGCATGAAACTTTCTGTGCCTCTGAATCTGAGTCTCGTGAGTGCGAGTCTGCATGCTGGCGCAAACAACTTCCGTATGGTCAAAGGAAGGATAGTCGAGCAATTGGACAGTCAGGGTCAATGAGTCTTTCCGTGCCTATGAATCTCTCTGATGCATGAGTGTGTATGTGCCTGAGCATGAATTTTTATGTGCCTCTGAATCTGGGTCTCGTGAGTGCGAGTCTGCTTGCTGGCACAAACAACTTCCCAATGGTCAAAGGAAGGACAGTCGAGCAATTGGACAGTCAGGGTCCATGAGTCTTTCTGTGCCTTTGAATCTCTCTGATGCATGAGTGTGTATATTCCTGTGCATGAATCTTTCTGTGCCTCTGAATCTGAGTCTCGTGAGTGCGAGTCTGCTTGCTGGCGCAAACAACTTCCCAATGCTCAAAGGAAGGACAGTCGAGAATTTGGAGAGTCAGGGTCCATGAGTCTTTCTGTGCCTCTGATCCCTTTGATGCATAAGTGTGTATGTGCCTGTGCATGAATCGTTCTGTGCCTCTGAATCTGAGTCTCGTGAGTGCGAGTCTGCTTGCTGGCGCAAACAACTTCCCAATGGTCAAAGGAAGGACAGTCGAGAATTTGGACAGTCAGGGTCCATAAGTCTTTCTGTGCCTCTGAATCTCTCTGATGCATGAGTGTGTATGTGCCTGTGCATGAATCTTTATGTGCCTCTGAATCTGAGTCTCGTGACTGCGAGTCTGCTTGCTGGCGCAAACAACTTCTCAATGGTCAAAGGAAGGACAGTCGAGCAATTGGACAGTCAGGGTCCATGAGTCTTTCTGTGGCTCTGAATCTCTCTGATGCATGAGTGTGTATGTGCACGTGCATGAATCTTTATGTGCCTCTGAATCTGAGTCTCGTGAGTGCGAGTCTGCTTGATGGCGCAAAAAACTTCCCAATGGTCAAACGAAGGACAGTCGAGCAATTGGACAGTCAGTGTCCATGAGTCTTTCTGTGCCTCTCAATCTCTCTGATGCATGAGTGTTTTTGTGCCTATGCATGAATATTTCTGTGCCTCTGAATCTGAGTCTCGTGAGTGCGAGTCTGCTTGCTGGCGCAAACAACTTCCCAATGGTCAAAGGAAGGACAGTCGAACAATTGGACAGTCAGAGTCCATGAGTCTTTCTGTGCCTCTGAATCTCTCTGATGCATGAGTGTGTATGTGCCTGTGCATGAATTTTTTTGTGCCTCTGAATCTGAGTCTCGTGAGTGCGAGTCTGCTTGTTGGCGCAAACAACTTCCCAATGGTCAAAGGAAGGACAGTCGAGCAACTGGACAGTCAGGGTCCATGAGTCTTTCTGTGCCTCTGAATCTCTCTGATGCATGAGTGTGTATGTGCCTGTGCATGAATTTTTTTGTGCCTCTGAATCTGAGTCTCGTGAGTGCGAGTCTGCTTGCTGGTGCAAACAACTTCCCAATGGTCAAAGGAAGGACAGTCGAGCAACTGGACAGTTAGGGTCCATGAGTCTTTCTGTGTCTCTGACTCTCTCTGACGCATGAGTGTGTATGTTTCTTTGCATGAATCTTTCTGTGTCTCTGAATCTGAGTCTCGTGAGTGCGAGTCTGCTTGCTAGCGCAAACAACTTCCCAATGGTTAAAGGAAGGACAGTCGAGCAATTGGACAGTCAGGGTCCATGAGTCTTTTTGTGCCTCTGAATCTCTCTGATGCATGAGTGTGTATGTGCCTGTGCATGAATCTTTCTGTGCCTCTGAATCTGAGTCTCGTGAGTGCGAGTCTGCTTGCTGGCGCAAACAACTTCCCAATGGTCAAAGGAGGGACAGTCGAGCAATTGGACAGTCAGGGTCCATGAGTCTTTCTGTGCCTCTGAATCTCTCTGATGCATGAGTGTGTATGTGCCTGTGCATGAATCTTTCTGTGCCTCTGAATCTGAGTCTCGTGAGTGCGAGTCTGCTTGCTAGCGCAAACAACTTCCCAATGGTCAAAGGAAGGACAGTCGAGCAATTGGACAGTCAGGGTCCATGAGTCTTTCTGTGCCTCTGAATCTCTTTGATGCATGAGTGTGCATGTGCCTGTGAATTGCCTCTGAATCTGAGTCTCGTGAGTGCGAGTCTACTTGCTGGTGCAAACAACTTCCCAATGGTCAAAGGAAGGACAGTCGAGCAATTGGACAGTTAGGTTCCATGAGTCTTTCTGTGTCTCTGAATCTCTCTGATGCATGAGTGTGTATGTGCCTGTGCATGAATCTTTCTGTGCCTCTGAATCTGAGTCTCGTGAGTGCGAGTCTGCTTGCTGGCGCAAACAACTTCCCAATGGTCAAAGGAAGGACAGTCGAGCAATTGGACAGTCAGGGTCCATGAGTCTTTCTGTGCCTCTGAATCCCTTTGATGCATGAGTGTGTATGTGCTTGTGCATGAATCTTTCTGTGCCTCTGAATCTGAGTCTCGTGAGTGCGAGTCTGCTTGCTGGCGCAAACAACTTCCCAATGGTCAAAGGAAGGACAGTCGAGCAATTGCACAATCAGGTTCCATGAGTCTTTATGTGCCTCTGAATCTCTGTGATGCATGAGTGTGTATGTGTCTGTGCATGAATCTTTCTGTGCCTCTAAATCTGAGTCTCGTGAGTGCGAGTCTGCTTGCTGGCGCAAACAACTTCCCTATGGTCAAAGGAAGGATAGTCGAGCAATTGGACAGTCAGGGTCCATGAGTCTTTCTGTGCCTCTGAATCTCTCTGATGCTTGAGCGTGTATGTTCCTGTGCATGAATCTTTCTGTGCCTCTGAATCTGAGTCTCGTGAGTGCGAGTCTGCTTGCTCGCGCAAACAACTTCGAAATGTTCAAAGGAAGGACAGTCGAGCAATTGGACAGTCAGGGTCCATGAGTCTTTCTGTGCCTCTGAATCTCTTTGATGCATGAGTGTGTATGTTCCTGTGCATGAATCATTCTGTGCCTCTGAATCTAAGTCTCGTGAGTGCGAGTCTGCTTGCTGGCGCAAATACCTTCGCAATGGTAAAAGGAGGGACAGTCGAGCAATTGGACAGTCAGGGTCCATGAGTCTTTCTTTGCCTCTGAATCTCTCTGATGCATGAGTGTGTATGTGCCTGTGCATGAATTTTTCTGCGCCTCTGAATCTGGGTCGCGTGAGTGCGAGTCTGCTTGCTGGCGCAAACAACTTCCCAATGTTCAAAGGAAGGACAGTCGAGCAATTGGACAGTCAGGGTCCATGAGTCTTTCTGTGCCTCTGAATCTCTTTGATGCATGAGTGTGTATGTGCCTGTGCATGAATCTTTCTGTGCCTCTGAATCTGAGTCTCGTGAGTGCGAGTCTGCTTGCTGGTGCAAACAACTTCCCTTTGGTCAAAGGAAGGACAGTCGAGCAATTGGACAATCAGGGTCAATGAGTCTTTCTATGCCTATGAATCTCTCTGATGCATGAGTGTGTATGTGCCTGTGCATGAATTTTTATGTGCCTTTGAATCTGGGTCTCGTGAGTGCGAGTCTGCTTGTTGGCGCAAACAACTTCCCAATGGTCAAAGGAAGGACAGTCGAGCAATTGGACAGTCAGGGTCCATGAGTCTTTCTGTGCCTTTGAATCTCTCTGATGCATGAGTGTGTATGTGCCTGTGCATGAATCTTTCTGTGCCTCTGAATCTGAGTCTCGTGAGTGCCAGTCTGCTTGCTGGCGCAAACAACTTCCCAATGGTCAAAGGAAGGACAGTCGAGCAATTGCACAATCAGGTTCCATGAGTCTTTCTGTGCCTCTGAATATCTCTTATGCATGAGTGTGTATGAGTCTGTGCATGAACCTTTCTGCTAATGTAAATCTGAGTCTCGTGAGTGTGAGTCTGCTTGCTGGCGCAAACAACTTCCCTATGGTCAAAGGAAGGACAGCCGAGCAATTGGACAATCAGGGTCCATGAGTCTTTCTGTGCCTCTGAATCTCTCTGATGCTTGAGTGTGTATGTGCCTATGCATGAATCTTTCTGTGCCTCTGAATCTGAGTCTCGTGAGTGCGAGTCTGCTTGCTCGCGCAAACAACTTCGCAATGGTCAAAGGAAGGACAGTCGAGCAATTGGTGAGTCAGGGTCCATGAGTCTTTCTGTGCCTCTGAATCTCTTTGATGCATGAGTGTGTTTGTTCCTGTGCATGAATCTTTCTGTGCCTCTGAATCTGAGTCTCGTGAGTGCGAGTCTGCTTGCTGGCGCAAACACCTTCGCAATGGTAAAAGGAAGGACAGTCGAGCAATTGGACAGTCAGGGTCCATGAGTCTTTCTATGCCTCTGAATCTCTCTGATGCATGAGTGTGTATGTGCCTGTGCATGAATCTTTCTGTGCCTCTGAATCTGAGTCTCGTGAGTGCGAGTCTGCTTGCTGGCGCAAACAACTTCCCAATGGTCAAAGGAAGGACAGGCGAGCAATTGGACAGTCAGGGTCCATGAGTCTTTCTGTGCCCCTGAATCTCTCTGATGCATGAGTGTGTATTTTCTTGTGCATGAACCTTTCTGTGCCTTTGAATCTGAGTCTCGTGAGTGCGAGTCTGCATGCTGGCGCAAACAACTTCCGTATGGTCAAAGGAAGGACAGTCGAGCAATTGGACAGTCAGGGTCAATGAGTCTTTCTGTGCCTCTGAATCTCCCTGATGCATGAGTGTGTATGTGCCTGTGCATGAATTTTTATGTGCCTCTGAATCTGAGTCTCGTGAGTGCGAGTCTGCTTGCTGGCGCAAACAACTTCCCAATGGTCAAAGGAAGGACAGTCGAGCAATTGGACAGTCAGGGTCCATGAGTCTTTCTGTGCCTCTGAATCTCTCTGATGCATGAGTGTGTATGTTCCTGTGCATGAATCTTTCTGTGCCTCTGAATCTGAGTCTCGTGAGTGCGAGTCTGCTTGCTGGCGCAAACAACTTCCCAATGGTCAAAGGAAGGACAGTCGAGAATTGGACAGTCAGGGTCCATGAGTCTTTCGTGCCTCTGATCCCTTGATGCATGAGTGTGTATGTGCTTGTGCATGAATCTTTCTGTGCCTCTGAATCTGAGTCTCGTGAGTGCGAGTCTGCTTGCTGGCGCAAACAACTTCCCAATGGTCAAAGGAAGGACAGTCGAGAATTGGACAGTCAGGGTCCATGAGTCTTTCTGTGCCTCTGAATCTCTCTGATGCATGAGTGTGTATGTGCCTGTGCATGAATCTTTATGTGCCTCTGAATCTGAGTCTCGTGAGTGCGAGTCTGCTTGCTGGCGCAAACAACTTCCCAATGGTCAAAGGAAGGACAGTCGAGCAATTGGACAGTCAGGGTCCATGAGTCTTTCTGTGCCTCTGAATCTCTCTGATGCATGAGTGTGTATGTGCATGTGAATGAATCTTTATGTGCCTCTGAATCTGAGTCTCGTGAGTGCGAGTCCACTTGCTGGCGCAAACAACTTCCCAATGGTCAAAGGAAGGAGAGTCGAGCAATTGGACAGTCAGTGTCCATGAGTCTTTCTGTGCCTCTCAATCTCTCTGATGCATGAGTGTGTATGTGCCTATGCATGAAGCTTTCTGTGCCTCTGAATCTGAGTCTCGTGAGTGCGAGTCTGCTTGCTGGCGCAAACAACTTCCCAATGGTCAAAGGAAGGATAGTCGAACAATTGGACAGTCAGGGTCTATGAGTCTTTCTGTGCCTCTGAATCTCTCTGATGCATGAGTGTGTATGTGCCTGTGCATGAATTTTTTTGTGCCTCTGAATCTGAGTCTCGTGAGTGCAACTCTGCTTGCTGACGCAAACAACTTCCCAATGGTCAAGGGAAGGACAGTCGAGCAATTGGACAGTCAGGGTCCATGAGTCTTTCTGTGCCTCCGAATCTGAGTCTCGTGAGTGCGAGTCTGCTTGCTAGCGCAAACAGCTTCCCAATGGTTAAAGGAAGGACAATCGAGCAATTGGACAGTCAGGGTCCATGAGTCTTTCTGTGCCTCTGAATCTCTCTGATGCACGAGTGTGTATGTTCCTGTGCATGAATCTTTCTGTGCCTCTGAATCTGAGTCTCGTGAGTGCGAGTCTGCTTGCTGGCGCAAACAACTTCCCAATGGTCAAAGGAAGGACAGTCGAGCAATTGGACAGTCAGGGTCCATGAGTCTTTCTGTGCCTCTGATCTCTCTGATGCATGAGTGTGTATGTGCCTGTGCATGAATCTTTCTGTGCCTCTGAATCTGAGTCTCGTGAGTGCGAGTCTGCTTGCTGGCGCAAACAACTTCCCAATGGTCAAAGGAAGGACAGTCGAGCAATTGGACAGTCAGGGTCCATGAGTCTTTCTGTGCCTCTGAATCTCTCTGATGCATGAGTGTGTATGTGCCTGTGCATGAATCTTTCTGTGCCTCTGAATCTGAGTCTCGTGAGTGCGAGTCTGCTTGCTGGCGCAAACAACTTCCCAATGGTCAAAGGAAGGACAGTCGAGCAATTGGACAGTCAGGGTCCATGAGTCTTTCTATGGCTCTGAATCTCTCTGATGCATGAGTGTGTATGTGCATGTGCATGAATCTTTATGTGCCTCTGAATCTGAGTCTCGTGAGTGCCTCTGAATCTGAGTCTCGTGAGTGCGAGTCTGCTTGCTGGCGCAAACAACTTCCCAATGGTCAAAGGAAGGACAGTCGAGCAATTGGACAGTCAGTGTCCATGAGTCTTTCTGTGCCTCTGAATCTCTCTGATGCATGAGTGTCTATGTGCCTATGCATGAATCTTTCTATGCCTCTAAATCTGAGTCTCGTGAGTGCGAGTCTGCTTGCTGGCGCAAACAACTTCCCAATGGTCAAACGAAGGACAGTCGAGCAATTGGACAGTCAGGGTCCATGAGTCTTTCTGTGCCTCTGAATCTCTCTGATGCATGAGTGTGTATGTGCCTGTGCATGAATCTTTCTGTGCCTCTGAATCTGAGTCTCGTGAGTGCGAGTCTGCTTGCTGGCGCAAACAACTTCCCAATGGTCAAAGGAAGGACAGTCGAGCAATTGGACAGTCAGGGTCCATGAGTCTTTCTGTGCCTCTGAATCTCTCTGATGCATGAGTGTGTATGTGCCTGTGCATGAATCTTTTTGTGCCTCTGAATCTGAGTCTCGTGAGTGCGAGTCTGCTTGCTGGCGCAAACAACTTCCCAATGGTCAAAGGAAGGACAGTCGAGCAATTGGACAGTCAGGGTCATGAGTCTTTCTGTGCCTCTGAATCTCTCTGATGCATGAGTGTGTATGTGCCTGTGCATGAATCTTTCTGTGCCTCTGAATCTGAGTCTCGTGAGTGCGAGTCTGCTTGCTGGCGCAAACAACTTCCCAATGGTCAAAGGAAGGACAGTCAGGGTCCATGAGTCTTTCTGTGTCTCTGAATCTCTCTGATGCATGAGTGTGTATGTGCCTGTGCATGAATCTTTCTGTGCCTCTGAATCTGAGTCTCGTGAGTGCGAGTCTGCTTGCTGGCGCAAACAACTTCCCAATGGTCAAAGGAAGGACAGTCGAGCAATTGGACAGTCAGGGTCCATGAGTCTTTCTGTGCCTCTGAATCTCTCTGATGCATGAGTGTGTATGTGCCTGTGCATGAATTTTTATGTGCCTCTGAATCTGAGTCTCGTGAGTGCGAGTCTGCTTGCTGGCGCAAACAACTTCCCAATGGTCAAAGGAAGGACAGTCGAGCAATTGGACAGTCAGGGTCCATGAGTCTTTCTGTGCTCTGAATCTCTCTGATGCATGAGTGTGTATGTGCCTGTGCATGAATCTTTCTGTCCTCTGAATCTGAGTCTCGTGAGTGCGAGTCTGCTTGCTGGCGCAAACAACTTCCCAATGGTAAAAGGAAGGACAGTCGAGCAATTGGACAGTCAGGGTCCATGAGTCTTTCTGTGCCTCTGAATTTGAGTCTCGTGAGTGTGAGTCTGCTTGCTGGCACAAACAACTTCCCAATGGTCAAAGGAAGGACAGTCGAGCAATTGGACAGTCAGGGTCCATGAGTCTTTCTGTGCCTCTGAATCTCTCTGATGCATGAGTGTGTATGTGCCTGTGCATGAATCTTTTTGTGCCTCTGAATCTGAGTCTCGTGAGTGCGAGTCTGCTTGCTGGCGCAAACAACTTCCCAATGGTCAAAGGAAGGACAGTCGAGCAATTGGACAGTCAGGGTCCATGAGTCTTTCTGTGCCTCTGAATCTCTCTGATGCATGAGTGTGTATGTGCCTGTGCATGAATCTTTCTGTGCCTCTGAATCTGAGTCTCGTGAGTGCGAGTCTGCTTGCTGGCGCAAACAACTTCCCAATGGTCAAAGGAAGGACAGTCGAGCAATTGGACAGTCAGGGTCCATGAGTCTTTCTGTGCCTCTGAATCTCTCTGATGCATGAGTGTGTATGTGCCTGTGCATGAATCTTTCTGTGCCTCTGAATCTGAGTCTCGTGAGTGCGAGTCTGCTTGCTGGCGCAAACAACTTCCCAATGGTCAAAGGAAGGACAGTCGAGCAATTGGACAGTCAGGGTCCATGAGTCTTTCTGTGCCTCTGAATCTCTCTGATGCATGAGTGTGTATGTGCCTGTGCATGAATCTTTCTGTGCCTCTGAATCTGAGTCTCATGAGTGCGAGTCTGCTTGCTGGCGCAAACAACTTCCCAATGGTCAAAGGAAGGACAGTCGAGCAATTGGACAGTCAGGGTCCATGAGTCTTTCTGTGTCTCTGAATCTCTCTGATGCATGAGTGTGTATGTGCCTGTGCATGAATCTTTCTGTGCCTCTGAATCTGAGTCTCGTGAGTGCGAGTCTGCTTGCTGGCGCAAACAACTTCCAAATGGTCAAAGGAAGGACAGTCGAGCAATTGGACAGTCAGGGTCCATGAGTCTTTCTGTGCCTCTGAATCTCTCTGATGCATGAGTGTGTATGTGCCTGTGCATGAATCTTTCTGTGCCCTTGAATCTGAGTCTCGTGAGTGCGAGTCTGCTTGCTGGCGCAAACAACTTCCCAATGGTCAAAGGAAGGACAGTCGAGCAATTGGACAATCAGGGTCCATGAGTCTTTTTGTGCCTCTGAATCTCTCTGATGCATGAGTGTGTATGTGCCTGTGCATGAATCTTTCTGTGCCTCTGAATCTGAGTCTCGTGAGTGCGAGTCTGCTTGCTGGCGCAAACAACTTCCTAATGGTCAAAGGAAGGACAGTCGAGCAATTGGACAGTCAGGGTCCATGAGTCTTTCTGTGCCTCTGAATCTCTCTGATGCATGAGTGTGTATGTGCCTGTGCATGAATCTTTTTGTGCCTCTGAATCTGAGTCTCGTGAGTGCGAGTCTGCTTGCTGGCGCAAACAACTTCCCAATGGTCAAAGGAAGGACAGTCGAGCAATTGGACAGTCAGGGTCCATGAGTCTTTCTGTGCCTCTGAATCTCTCTGATGCATGAGTGTGTATGTGCCTGTGCATGAATCTTTCTGTGCCTCTGAATCTGAGTTTCGTGAGTGCGAGTCTGCTTGCTGGCGCAAACAACTTCCCAATGGTCAAAGGAAGGACAATCGAGCAATTGGACAGTGAGGGTCCATGAGTCTTTCTATGCCTCTGAATCTCTCTGTTGCATGAGTGTGTATGTTCCTGTGCCTCTGAATCTGAGTTTCGTGAGTGCGATTCTGCATGCTGGCGCAAACAACTTCCCAATGGTCAAAGGAAGGACAGTCGAGCAATTGGAAAGTCAGGGTCCATGAGTCTTTCTGTGCCTCTGAATCTCTCTGATGCATGAGTGTGTATGTTCCTATGCATGAATCTTTTTGTGCCTCTGAATCTGAGTCTCGTGAGTGCGAGTCTGCTTGCTGGCGCAAACAACTTCCCAATGGTCAAAGAAAGGACAGTCGAGCAATTGGACAGTCAGGGTCCATGAGTCTTTCTGTGCCTCTGAATCTCTCTGATGCATGAGTGTATGTGCCTGTGCATGAATCTTTCTGTGCCTCTGAATCTGAGTCTCGTGAGTGCGAGTCTGCTTGCTGGCGCAAAAAACTTCCCAATGGTCAAAGGAAGGACAGTCGAGCAATTGGACAGTCAGGGTCCATGAGTCTTTCTGTGCCTCTGAATCTCTCTGATGCATGAGTGTGTATGTGCTTGTGCATGAATCTTTCTGTGCCTCTGAATCTGAGTCTCGTGAGTGCGAGTCTGCTTGCTCGCGCAAACAACTTCCCAATGGTCAAAGGAAGGACAGTCGAGCAATTGGACAGTGAGGGTCCATGAGTCTTTCTGTGCCTCTGAATCTCTTTGATGCATGAGTGTGTATGTGCCTGTGAATTGCCTCTGAATCTGAGTCTCGTGAGTGCGAGTCTGCTTGCTGGCGCAAACAACTTCCCAATGGTCAAAGGAAGGACAGTCGAGCAATTGGACAGTTAGGGTCCATGAGTCTTTCTGTGTCTCTGAATCTCTCTGATGCATGAGTGTGTATGTGCCTGTGCATGAATCTTTCTGTGCCTCTGAATCTGAGTCTCGTGAGTGCGAGTCTGCTTGCTGGCGCAAACAACTTCCCAATGGTCAAAGGAAGGACAGTCGAGCAATTGGACAGTCAGGGTCCATGAGTCTTTCTGTGCCTCTGAATCTCTCTGATGCATGAGTGTGTATGTGCCTGTGCATGAATCTTTCTGTGCCTCTGAATCTGAGTCTCGTGAGTGCGAGTCTGCTTGCTGGCGCAAACAACTTCCCAATGGTCAAAGGAAGGACAGTCGAGCAATTGGACAGTCAGGGTCCATGAGTCTTTCTGTGCCTCTGAATCTCTCTGATGCATGAGTGTGTATGTGCCTGTGCATGAATCTTTCTGTGCCTCTGAATCTGAGTCTCGTGAGTGCGAGTCTGCTTGCTGGCACAAACAACTTCCCAATGGTCAAAGGAAGGACAGTCGAGCAATTGGACAGTCAGGGTCCATGAGTCTTTCTGTGCCTCTGAATCTCTCTGATGCATGAGTGTGTATGTGCCTGTGCATGAATCTTTCTGTGCCTCTGAATCTGAGTCTCGTGAGTGCGAGTCTGCTTGCTGGCGCAAACAACTTCCCAATGGTCAAAGGAAGGACAGTCGAGCAATTGGACAGTCAGGGTCCATGAGTCTTTCTGTGCCTCTGAATCTCTTTGATGCATGAGTGTGTATGTGCCTGTGCATGAATCTTTCTGTGCCTCTGAATCTGAGTCTCGTGAGTGCGAGTCTGCTTGCTGGCGCAAACAACTTCCCAATGGTCAAAGGAAGGACAGTCGAGCAATTGGACAGTCAGGGTCCATGAGTCTTTCTTTGCCTCTGAATCTCTCTGATGCATGAGTGTGTATGTGCCTGTGCATGAATTTTTATGTGCCTCTGAATCTGAGTCTCGTGAGTGCGAGTCTGCTTGCTGGCGCAAACAACTTCCCAATGGTCAAAGGAAGGACAGTCGAGCAATTGGACAGTCAGGGTCCATGAGTCTTTCTGTGCCTCTGAATCTCTCTGATGCATGAGTGTGTATGTGCCTGTGCATGAATCTTTTGTGCCTCTGAATCTGAGTCTCGTGAGTGCGAGTCTGCTTGCTGGCGCAAACAACTTCCCAATGGTCAAAGGAAGGACAGTCGAGCAATTGGACAGTCAGGGTCCATGAGTCTTTCTGTGCCTCTGAATCTCTCTGATGCATGAGTGTATATGTGCCTGTGCATGAATCTTTATGTGCCTCTGAATCTGAGTCTCGTGAGTGCGAGTCTGCTTGCTAGCGCAAAAAACTTCCCAATGGTCAAAGGAAGGACAGTCGAGCAATTGGACAGTCAGGGTCCATGAGTCTTTTTGTGCCTCTAAATCTCTCTGATGCATGAGTGTGTATGTGCCTGTGCATGAATCTTTATGTGCCTCTGAATCTGAGTCTCGTGAGTGCGAGTCTGCTTGCTGGCGCAAACAACTTCCCAATGGTCAAAGGAAGGACAGTCGAGCAATTGGACAGTCAGGGTCCATGAGTCTTTCTGTGCCTCTGAATCTCTCTGATGCATGAGTGTGTATGTGCCTGTGCATGAATCCTTCTGTGCCTCTGAATCTGAGTCTCGTGAGTGCGAGTCTGCTTGCTGGCGCAAAAAACTTCCCAATGGTCAAAGGAAGGACAGTCGAGCAATTGGACAGTCAGGGTCCATGAGTCTTTCTGTGCCTCTGAATCTCTTTGATGCATGAGTGTGTATGTGCCTGTGCATGAATTTTTTGTGCCTCTGAATCTGAGTCTCCTGAGTGCGAGTCTGCTTGCTGGCGCAAACAACTTCCCAATGGTCAAGGGAAGGACAGTCAAGTAATTCGACAGTCAGGGTCCATGAGTCTTTCTGTGTCTCTGAATCTGAGTCTCGTGAGTGCGAGTCTGCTTGCTGGCGCAAACAACTTCCCAATGGTCAAAAGAAGGACAGTCGAGCAATTGGACAGTCAGGGTCCATGAGTCTTTCTGTGCCTCTGAATCTCTCTGATGCATGAGTGTGTATGTGCCTGTGCATGAATCTTTCTGTGCCTCTGAATCTGAGTCTCGTGAGTGCGAGTCTGCTTGCTGGCGCAAACAACTTCCCAATGGTCAAAGGAAGGACAGTCGAGCAATTGGACAGTCAGGGTCCATGAGTCTTTCTGTGCCTCTGAATCTCTTTGATGCATGAGTGTGTATGTGCCTGTGCATGAATCTTTCTGTGCCTCTGAATCTGAGTCTCGTGAGTGCGAGTCTGCTTGCTGGCGCAAACAACTTCCCAATGGTCAAAGGAAGGACAGTCGAGCAATTGGACAGTCAGGGTCCATGAGTCTTTCTGTGCCTCTGAATCTCTCTGATGCATGAGTGTGTATGTGCCTGTGCATGAATCTTTCTGTGCCTCTGAATCTGAGTCTCGTGAGTGCGAGTCTGCTTGCTGGCGCAAACAACTTCCCAATGGTCAAACGAAGGACAGTCGAGCAATTGGACAATCAGGGTCCATGAGTCTTTCTGTGCCTCTGAATCTCTCTGATGGATGAGTGTGTATTTGCCTGTGCATGAATCTTTCTGTGCCTCTGAATCTGAGTCTCGTGAGTGCGAGTCTGCTTGCTGGCGCAAACAAGTTCCCAATGGTCAAAGGAAGGACAGTCAAGAAATTGGACAGTCAGGGTCCATGAGTCTTTCTGTGCCTCTGAATCTCTATGATTCATGAGTGTGTATGTGCCTGTGCATGAATCTTTTTGTGCCTCTGAATCTGAGTCTCGTGAGTGTGAGTCTGCTTGCTGGCGCAAACAACTTCCCAATGGTAAAAGGAAGGACACTCGAGCAATCGGACAGTTAGGGAACATGAGCCTCTCTGTGCCTCTGAATCTCTCTGATGCATGAGTGTGTATGTGCCTGTGCATGAATCTTTCGGTGCCTCTGAATCTGAGTCTCGTGAGTGCGAGTTTGCTTGCTGGCGCAAACAACTTCACAATGGTCAAAGGAAGGATAGTCAGGGTCCATGAGTCTTTCTGTGTCTCTGAATCTCTCTGATGCATGAGTGTGTATGTGCCTGTGCATGAATCTTTCTGTGCCTCTGAATCTGAGTCTCGTGAGTGCGAGTCTGCTTGCTGGCGCAAACAACTTCCCAATGGTCAAAGGAAGGACAGTCGAGCAATTGGACAGTCAGGGTCCATGAGTCTTTCTGTGCCTCTGAATCTCTCTGATGCATGAGTGTGTATGTGCCTGTGCATGAATTTTTATGTGCCTCTGAATCTGAGTCTCGTGAGTGCGAGTCTGCTTGCTGGCGCAAACAACTTCCCAATGGTCAAAGGAAGGACAGTCGAGCAATTGGACAGTCAGGGTCCATGAGTCTTTCTGTGCTTCTGAATCTCTCTGATGCATGAGTGTGTATGTGCCTGTGCATGAATATTTCTGGTCCTCTGAATCTGAGTCTCGTGAGTGCGAGTCTGCTTGCTGGCGCAAACAACTTCCCAAAGGTAAAAGGAAGGACACTCGAGCAATTGGACAGTCAGGGTCCATGAGTCTTTCTGTGCCTCTGAATTTGAGTCTCGTGAGTGTGAGTCTGCTTGCTGGCACAAACAACTTCCCAATGGTCAAAGGAAGCACAGTCGAGCAATTGGAGAGTCAGGGTCCATGAGTCTTTCTGTGCCTCTGAATCTCTCTGATGCATTAGTGTGTATGTGCCTGTGCATGAATCTTTTTGTGCCTCTGAATCTGAGTCTCGTGAGGGCGAGTCTGCTTGCTGGCGCAAACAACTTCCCAATGGTCAAAGGAAGGACAGTCGAGCAATTGGACAGTCAGGGTCCATGAGTCTTTCTGTGCCTCTGAATCTCTCTGATGCATGAGTGTGTATGTGCCTGTGCATGAATCTTTCTGTGCCTCTGAATCTGAGTCTCGTGAGTGCGAGTCTGCTTGCTGGCGCAAACAACTTCCCAATGGTCAAAGGAAGGACAGTCGAGCAATTGGACAGTCAGGGTCCATGAGTCTTTCTGTGCCTCTGAATCTCTCTGATGCATGAGTGTGTATGTGCCTGTGCATGAATCTTTCTGTGCCTCTGAATCTGAGTCTCGTGAGTGCGAGTCTGCTTGCTGGCGCAAACAACTTCCCAATGGTCAAAGGAAGGACAGTCGAGCAATTGGACAGTCAGGGTCCATGAGTCTTTCTGTGCCTCTGAATCTCTCTGATGCATGAGTGTGTATGTGCCTGTGCATGAATCTTTCTGTGCCTCTGAATCTGAGTCTCGTGAGTGCGAGTCTGCTTGCTGGCGCAAACAACTTCCCAATGGTCAAAGGAAGGACAGTCGAGCAATTGGACAGTCAGGGTCCATGAGTCTTTCTGTGTCTCTGAATCTCTCTGATGCATGAGTGTGTATGTGCCTGTGCATGAATCTTTCTGTGC
The DNA here is from genome assembly GCA_031772625.1 of Pinus tabuliformis. Taxonomy (NCBI): domain Eukaryota; kingdom Viridiplantae; phylum Streptophyta; class Pinopsida; order Pinales; family Pinaceae; genus Pinus; species Pinus tabuliformis. Next base: position 471,186,222 of record CM062813.1, on the reverse strand, counting down.
CTCTGAATCTGAGTCTCATGAGTGCGAGTCTGCTTGCTGGCGCAAACAACTTCCAATGGTCAAAGGAAGGACAGTCGAGCAATTGGACAGTCAGGGTCCATGAGTCTTTCTGTGCCTCTGAATCTCTCTGATGCATGAGTGTGTATGTGCCTGTGCATGAATCTTTCTGTGCCCTTGAATCTGAGTCTCGTGAGTGCGAGTCTGCTTGCTGGCGCAAACAACTTCCCAATGGTCAAAGGAAGGACAGTCGAGCAATTGGACAGTCAGGGTCCATGAGTCTTTTTGTGCCTCTGAATCTCTCTGATGCATGAGTGTGTATGTGCCTGTGCATGAATCTTTCTGTGCCTCTGAATCTGAGTCTCGTGAGTGCGAGTCTGCTTGCTGGCGCAAACAAATTCCTAATGGTCAAAGGAAGGACAGTCGAGCAATTGGACAGTCAGGGTCCATGAGTCTTTCTGTGCCTCTGAATCTCTCTGATGCATGAGTGTGTATGTGCCTGTGCATGAATCTTTTTGTGCCTCTGAATCTGAGTCTCGTGAGTGCGAGTCTGCTTGCTGGCGCAAACAACTTCCCAATGGTCAAAGGAAGGACAGTCGAGCAATTGGACAGTCAGGGTCCATGAGTCTTTCTGTGCCTCTGAATCTCTCTGATGCATGAGTGTGTATGTGCCTATGCATGAATCTTTCTGTGCCTCTGAATCTGAGTCTCGTGAGTGCGAGTCTGCTTGCTGGCGCAAACAACTTCCCAATGGTCAAAGGAAGGACAGTCGAGCAATTGGACAGTCAGGGTCCATGAGTCTTTCTGTGCCTCTGAATCTCTCTGATGCATGAGTGTGTATGTGCCTGTGCATGAATCTTTCTGTGCCTCTGAATCTGAGTCTCGTGAGTGCGATTCTGCTTGCTGGCGCAAACAACTTCCCAATGGTCAAAGGAAGGACAGTCGAGCAATTGGACAGTCAGGGTCCATGAGTCTTTCTGTGCCTCTGAATCTCTCTGATGCATGAGTGTGTATGTGCCTGTGCATGAATCTTTTTGTGCCTCTGAATCTGAGTCTCGTGAGTGCGAGTCTGCTTGCTGGCGCAAACAACTTCCCAATGGTCAAAGAAAGGACAGTCGAGCAATTGGACAGTCAGGGTCCATGAGTCTTTCTGTGCCTCTGAATCTCTCTGATGCATGAGTGTGTATGTGCCTGTGCATGAATCTTTCTGTGCCTCTGAATCTGAGTCTCGTGAGTGCGAGTCTGCTTGCTGGCGCAAAAAACTTCCCAATGGTCAAAGGAAGGACAGTCGAGCAATTGGACAGTCAGGGTCCATGAGTCTTTCTGTGCCTCTGAATCTCTCTGATGCATGAGTGTGTATGTGCTTGTGCATGAATCTTTCTGTGCCTCTGAATCTGAGTCTCGTGAGTGCGAGTCTGCTTGCTGGCGCAAACAACTTCCCAATGGTCAAAGGAAGGACAGTCGAGCAATTGGACAGTCAGGGTCCATGAGTCTTTCTGTGCCTCTGAATCTCTTGATGCATGAGTGTGTATGTGCCTGTGAATTGCCTCTGAATCTGAGTCTCGTGAGTGCGAGTCTGCTTGCTGGCGCAAAAAACTTCCCAATGGTCAAAGGAAGGACAGTCGAGCAATTGGACAGTCAGGGTCCATGAGTCTTTCTGTGCCTCTGAATCTCTCTGATGCATGAGTGTGTATGTGCCTGTGCATGAATCTTTTTTGTGCCTCTGAATCTGAGTCTCGTGAGTGCGAGTCTGCTTGCTGGCGCAAACAACTTCCCAATGGTCAAAGGAAGGACAGTCGAGTAATTCGACAGTCAGGGTCCATGAGTCTTTCTGTGTCTCTGAATCTGAGTCTCGTGAGTGCGAGTCTGCTTGCTGGCGCAAACAACTTCCCAATGGTCAAAAGAAGGACAGTCGAGCAATTGGACAGTCAGGGTCCATGAGTCTTTCTGTGCCTCTGAATCTCTCTGATGCATGAGTGTGTATGTGCCTGTGCATGAATCTTTCTGTGCCTCTGAATCTGAGTCTCGTGAGTGCGAGTCTGCTTGCTGGCGCAAACAACTTCCCAATGGTCAAAGGAAGGACAGTCGAGCAATTGGACAGTCAGGGTCCATGAGTCTTTCTGTGCCTCTGAATCTCTCTGATGCATGAGTGTGTATGTGCCTGTGCATGAATCTTTCTGTGCCTCTGAATCTGAGTCTCGTGAGTGCGAGTCTGCTTGCTGGCGCAAACAACTTCCCAATGGTCAAAGGAAGGACAGTCGAGCAATTGGACAGTCAGGGTCCATGAGTCTTTCTGTGCCTCTGAATCTCTTGATGCATGAGTGTGTATGTGCCTGTGCATGAATCTTTCTGTGCCTCTGAATCTGAGTCTCGTGAGTGCGAGTCTGCTTGCTGGCGCAAACAACTTCCCAATGGTCAAAGGAAGGACAGTCGAGCAATTGGAAGTCAGGGTCCATGAGTCTTTCTGTGCCTCTGAATCTCTCTGATGCATGAGTGTGTATGTGCCTGTGCATGAATCTTTTGTGCCTCTGAATCTGAGTCTCGTGAGTGCGAGTCTGCTTGCTGGCGCAAACAACTTCCCAATGGTCAAAGAAAGGACAGTCGAGCAATTGGACAGTCAGGGTCCATGAGTCTTTCTGTGCCTCTGAATCTCTCTGATGCATGAGTGTGTATGTGCCTGTGCATGAATCTTTCTGTGCCTCTGAATCTGAGTCTCGTGAGTGCGAGTCTGCTTGCTGGCGCAAAAAACTTCCCAATGGTCAAAGGAAGGACAGTCGAGCAATTGGACAGTCAGGGTCCATGAGTCTTTCTGTGCCTCTGAATCTCTCTGATGCATGAGTGTGTATGTGCCTGTGCATGAATCTTTCTGTGCCTCTGAATCTGAGTCTCGTGAGTGCGAGTCTGCTTGCTGGCGCAAACAACTTCCCAATGGTCAAAGGAAGGACAGTCGAGCAATTGGACAGTCAGGGTCCATGAGTCTTTCTGTGCCTCTGAATCTCTTGATGCATGAGTGTGTATGTGCCTGTGAATTGCCTCTGAATCTGAGTCTCGTGAGTGCGAGTCTGCTTGCTGGTGCAAACAACTTCCCAATGGTCAAAGGAAGGACAGTCGAGCAATTGGACAGTTAGGGTCCATGAGTCTTTCTGTGTCTCTGAATCTCTCTGATGCATGAGTGTGTATGTGCCTGTGCATGAATCTTTCTGTGCCTCTGAATCTGAGTCTCGTGAGTGCGAGTCTGCTTGCTGGCGCAAACAACTTCCCAATGGTCAAAGGAAGGACAGTCGAGCAATTGGACAGTCAGGGTCCATGAGTCTTTCTGTGCTTCTGAATCCCTTTGATGCATGAGTGTGTATGTGCCTGTGCATGAATCTTTCTGTGCCTCTGAATCTGAGTCTCGTGAGTGCGAGTCTGCTTGCTAGCGCAAACAACTTCCCAATGGTCAAAGGAAGGACAGTCGAGCAATTGCACAATCAGGTTCCATGAGTCTTTCTGTGCCTCTGAATCTCTCTGATGCATGAGTGTGTATGTGTCTGTGCATGAATCTTTCTATGCCTCTAAATCTGAGTTTCATGGGTGCGAGTCTGCTTGCTGGCACAAACAACTTCCCTATGGTCAAAGGAAGGACAGTCGAGCAATTGGACAGTCAGGGTCCAAGAGTCTTTCTGTGCCTCTGAATCTCTCCGATGCTTGAGTGTGTATGTGCCTGTGCATGAATCTTTCTGTGCCTCTGAATCTGAGTCTCGTGAGTGCGAGTCTGCTTGCTCGCGCAAACAACTTCGAAATGGTCAAAGGAAGGACAGTCGAGCAATTGGACAGTCAGGGTCCATGAGTCTTTCTGTGCCTCTGAATCTCTTTGATGCATGAGTGTGTATGTTCCTGTGCATGAATCATTCTGTGCCTCTGAATCTAAGTCTCGTGAGTGCGAGTCTGCTTGCTGGCGCAAACACCTTCGCAATGGTAAAAGGAAGGACAGTCGAGCAATTGTATAGTCAGGGTCCATGAGTCTTTCTTTGCCTCTGAATCTCTCTGATGCATTAGTGTGTATGTGCTTGTGCATGAATTTTTATGTGCCTCTGAATCTGGGTCTCATGAGTGCGAGTCTGCTTGCTGGCGCAAACAACTTCCCAATGGTCAAAGGAAGGACAGTCGACCAATTGGACAGTCAGGGTCCATGAGTCTTTCTGTGCCTTTGAATCTCTCTGATGCATGAGTGTGTATATGCCTGTGCATGAATCTTTCTGTGCCTCTGAATCTGAGTCTCGTGAGTGCGAGTCTGCTTGCTGGCGCAAACAACTTCCCAATGCTCAAAGGAAGGACAGTCGAGAATTTGGAGAGTCGGGGTCCATGAGTCTTTCTGTGCCTCTGAATCTCTCTGATGAATGAGTGTATATGTGCCTGTGCATGAATCTTTATGTGCCTCTGAATCTGAGTCTCGTGACTGCGAGTCTGCTTGCTAGCGCAAAAAACTTCCCAATGGTCAAAGGAAGGACAGTCGAGCAATTGGACAGTCAGGGTCCATGAGTCTTTTTGTGCCTCTAAATCTCTCTGATGCAGGGGTGTGTATGTGCATGTGCATGAATCTTTATGTGCCTCTGAATCTGAGTCTCCTGAGTGCGAGTCTGCTTGCTGGCGCAAACAACTTCCCAATGGTCAAAGGAAGGACAGTCAAGCAATTGGGCAGTCAGTGTCCATGAGTCTTTCTGTGCCTCTGAATCTCTCTGATGCATGAGTGTGTATGTGCCTGTGCATGAATCCTTCTGTGCCTCTGAATCTGAGTCTCGTGAGTGCGAGTTTGCTTGCTGGCGCAAAAAACTTCCCAATGGTCAAAGGAAGGACAGTCGAGCAATTGGACAGTCAGGGTCCATGAGTCTTTCTGTGCCTCTGAATCTCTTTGATGCATGAGTGTGTATGTGCCTGTGCATGAATTTTTTTGTGCCTATGAATATGAGCCTCCTGAGTGCGAGTCTCCTTGCTGGTGCAAACAACTTCCCAATGGTCAAGGGAAGGACAGTCGAGTAATTCGACAGTCAGGGTCCATGAGTCTTTCTGTGTCTCTGAATCTGAGTCTCGTGAGTGCGAGTCTGCTTGCTGGCGCAAACAACTTCCCAATGGTTAAAAGAAGGACAGTCGAGCAATTGGACAGTCAGGGTCCATGAGTCTTTATGTGCCTCTGAATCTCTATGATGCATGAGTGTGTATGTGCCTGTGCATGAATATTTCTGTGCCTCTGAATCTGAGTCTCGTGAGTGCGAGTCTGCTTGCTGGCGCAAACAACTTCCCAATGGTCAAAGGAAGGACAGTCGAGCAATTGGACAGTCAGGGTCCATGAGTCTTTCTGTGCCTCTAAATCTCTTTGATGCATGAGTGTGTATGTGCCTGTGCATAAATCTTTTTGTGCCTCTGAATTTGTGTCTCGTGAGTGCTAGTCTGCTTGCTGGCGCAAACAACTTCCCAATGGTCAAAGGAAGTACAGTCGAGCAATTGGACAGTCAAGGTCCATGAGTCATTCTGTGCCTCTGAATCTCTCTGATGCATGATTGTGTATGTGCCTGTGCATGAATCTTTCTGTGCCTCTGAATCTAAGTCTCGTGAGTGAGAATCTGCTTGCTGGCGCAAAAAACTTCCCAATGGTCAAAGGAAGGATAGTCGAACAATTGGACAGTCAGGGTCCATGAGTCTTTCTGTGCCTCTGAATCTCTCTGATGCATGAGTGTGTATGTGCCTATGCATGAATCTTTCTGTGCCTCTAAATCTGAGTCTCATGAGTGCGAGTCTGCTTGCTGGTGCAAACAACTTCCCAATGGTCAAACGAAGGACAGTCGAGCAATTGGACAGTCATGGTCCATGAGTCTTTCTGTGCCTCTGAATCTCTCTGATGGATGAGTGTGTATGTGCCTGTGCATGAATCTTTTTGTGCCTCTGAATCTGAGTCTCGTGAGTGCGAGTCTGCTTGCTGGCGCAAACAAGTTTCCAATGGTCAAAGGAAGGATAGTCAAGCAATTGTACAGTCAGGGTCCATGAGTCTTTCTGTGCCTCTGAATCTCTATGATTCATGAGTGTGTATGTGCCTGTGCATGAATCTTTTTGTGCCTCTGAATCTGAGTCTCGTGAGTGTGAGTCTGCTTGCTGGCGCAAATAACTTCCCAATGGTAAAAGGAAGGACAATCGAGCAATTGGACAGTTAGGGCACATGAGCCTTTCTGTGCCTCTGAATCTCTCTGATGTATTAGTGTGTATGTGCCTGTGCATGAATCTTTCGGTGCCTCTGAATCTGAGTCTCGTGAGTGCGAGTCTACTTGCTGGCGCAAACAACTTCCCAATGGTCAAAGGAAGGACAGTCAGGGTCCATGAGTCTTTCTGTGTCTCTGAATCTCTCTGATGCATGAGTTTGTATGTGCCTGTGCATGAATCTTTCTGTGCCTCTGAATTTGAGTCTCGTGAGTGCGAGTCTGCTTGCTGGTGCAAACAACTTCCCTATGGTCAAAGGAAGGACAGTCGAGCAATTGGACAGTCAGGGTCCATGAGTATTTCTGTCCCTCTGAATCTCTCTGATGCATGAGTGTGTATGTGCCTGTGCATGAATTTTTATGTGCCTCTGAATCTGAGTCTCGTGAGTGCGAGTCTGCTTGCTGGCGCAAACAACTTCCCAATGGTCAAAGGAAGGACAGTTGAGAAATTGGACAGTCAGGGTCCATGAGTCTTTCTGAGCTTCTGAATCTCTCTGATGCATGAGTGTGTATGTGCCTGTGCATGAATATTTCTGTGCCTCTGAATCTGAGTCTCGTGAGTGCGAGTCTGCTTGCTGGCGCAAACAACTTCCCAATGGTAAAAGGAAGGACACTCGAGCAATTGGACAGTCAGGGTCCATGAGTCTTTCTGTGCCTCTGAATCTGAGTCTCGTGAGTGTGAGTCTGCTTGCTGGCGCAAACAACTTCCCAATGGTCAAAGGAAGCACAGTCGAGCAATTGGAGAGTCAGGGTGTATGTGCCTGTGCATGAATCTTTTTTTGCCTCTGAATCTGAGTCTCGTGAGGGCGAGTCTGCTTGCTGGCGCAAACAACTTGCCAATGGTCAAAGGAAGGACAGTCGAGTAATTGGACAGTCAGGGTACATGAGTCTTTCTGTGCCTCTGAATCTCTCTGATGCATGAGTGTGTATGTGCCTGTGCATGAATCTTTCTGTGCCTCTGAATCTGAGTCTCGTGAGTGCGAGTCTGCTTGCTGGTGCAAAAAACTTCCCAATGGTCAAAGGAAGGACAGTCGAACAATTGGACAGTCATGGGTCCATGAGTCTTTCTATGCCTCTGAATCTCTCTGATGCATGAGTGTGTATGTGCCTGTGCATAAATCTTTCTGTGCCTCTGAATCTGAGTCTCATGAGTGCGAGTCTGCTTGCTGGCGCAAACAACTTCCCAATGGTCAAAGGAAGGACAGTCGAGCAATTGGACAGTCAGGGTTTATGAGTCTTTCTGTGCCTCTGAATCTCTCTGATCCATGAGTGTGTATGTGCCTGTGCATGAATCTTTCTGTGCCTCTGAATCTGAGTCTCGTGAGTGCAAGTCTACTTTCTGGCGCAAACAACTTCCCAATGGTCAAAGGAAGGACAGTCGAGCAATTGGACAGTCAGGGTCCATGAGTCTTTCTGTGCCTCTGAATCTCTCTGATGCATGAGTGTGTATGTGCCTGTGCATGAATCTTTCTGTGCCTCTGAATCTGAGTCTCGTGAGTGCGAGTCTGCTTGCTGGCGCAAGCAACTTCCCAATGGTCAAAGGATGGACAGTCGAGCAATTGGACAGTCAGGGTCCATGAGTCTTTCTGTGTCTCTAAATCTCTCTGATGCATGATTTTGTATGTGCCTGTGCATGAACCTTTCTGTGCCTCTGAATTTTAGTCTCATGAGTGCGAGTCTTCTTGCTGGCGCAAACAACTTCCAAATGGTCAAAGGAAGGACAGTCGAGCAATTGGACAATCAGGGTCCATGAGACTTTCTGTGCCTCTGAATTTCTCTGATGCATGAGTGTGTATGTGCCTGTGCATGAACCTTTCTGTGCCCTTGAATCTGAGTCTCGTGAGTGCGAGTCTACTTGCTGGCGCAAACAACTTCCCAATGGTCAAAGGAAGGACAGTCGAGCAATTGGACAATCAGGGTCCATGAGTCTTTTTGTGCCTCTGAATCTCTCTGATGCATGAGTGTGTATGTGCCTGCGCATGAATCTTTCTGTGCCTCTGAATCTAAGTCTCGTGAGTGCGAGTCTGCTTGCTGGCGCAAACAACTTGCTAATGGTCAAAGGAAGGACAGTCGAGCAATTGGACACTCAGTGTCCATGAGTCTTTCTGTGCCTATGAATCTCTCTGATGCATGAGTGCATATGTGCCTGTGCATGAATCTTTTTGTGCCTCTGAATTTGTGTCTCGTGAGTGCAAGTTTGCTTGCTGGCGCAAACAACTTCCCAATTGTCAAAGTAAGGACAGTCGAGAAATTGGACAGTCAGGGTCCATGAGTCTTTCTGTGCCTGTGAATCTCTCTGATGCATGAGTGTGTATGTGCCTATGCATGAATCTTTCTGTGCCTCTCAATCTGAGTTTCGTGAGTGCGAGTCTGCTTGCTGGCGCAAAAAACTTCCCAATGGTCAAAGGAAGGACAGTCGAGCAATTGGAAAGTCAGGGTCCATGAGTCTTTCTATGCCTCTGAATCTCTCTGATGCATGAGTGTGTATGTTCCTATGCATGGATCTTTTTGTGCCTCTGAATCTGAGTCTCGTGAGTGCGAGTCTGCTTGCTGGCGCAAACAACTTCCCAATGGTCAAAGAAACGACAGTCGAGCAATCGGACAGTCAGGGTCCATGAGTCTTTCTGTGCCTCTGAATCTCTCTGATGCATGAGTGTGTATGTGCCTGTGCATGAACCTTTCTGTGCCTCTGAATCTGAGTCTCGTGAGTGCGAGTCTGCTTGCTGGCGCAAACAATTTCCCAATGGTCAAGGGAAGGACAATCGAGCAATTGGACAGTCATGGTCCATGAGTCTTTCTGTGCCTCTGAATCTCTTTGATGCATGAGTGTGTATGTGCCCGTGCATGAATCTTTTTGTGCCTCTAAATCTGAATCTCGTGAGTGCGAGTCTGCTTGCTGGCGCAAACAACTTCCCAATGGTCAAAGGAAGGACAATCGAGCAATTGGACATTAAGGGTCCATGAGTCTTTCTGTGCCTCTGAATCTCTCTGATGCATGAGTGTGTATGTGCCTGTGCGTGAATCTTTCTTTGCCTCTGAATCTGAGTCTCTTGAGTGCGAGTCTGCTTGCTGGCGCAAACAAATTCCCAATGGTCAAAGGAAGGACAGTCGAGCAATTGGACAGTTAGAGTCCACGAGTCTTTCTGTGCCTCTGAATCTCTCTGATGCATGAGTGTGTATGTGCCTGTGCATGAATCTTTCTGTGCCTCTGAATCTGAGTCTCGTGAGCCCGAGTCTGCTTGTTGGCACAAACAACTTCCCAATGGTCAAAGGAAGGACAGTCGAGCGATTGGACAGTCAGGGTCCATGAGTCTTTCTGTGCCTCCGAATCTCTCTGATGCATGAGTGTGTATGTGCCTGTGCATGAATCTTTCTGTGCCTCTGAATCTGAGTCTCGTGAGTGCGAGTCTACTTGCTCGCGCAAACAACTTCCCAATGGTCAAAGGAAGGACAGTCGGGCAATTAGACAGTCGGGGTCCATGAGTCTTTTTGTGCTTCAGAATCTCTCTGATGCATGAGTGTGTATGTGCCTGTGCATGAATCTTTCTGTTCCTCTGAATCTGAGTCTCGTGAGTGCGAGTCTGCTTGCTGGTGCAAACAACTTCCCTATGGTCAAAGGAAGGACAGTCGAGAAATTGGACAGTCAGGGTCCATGAGTCTTTCTGTGCCTCTGAATCTCTTTGATGCATGAGTGTGTATTTGCCTGTGCATGAATATTTCTGTGCCTCTGAATCTGAGTCTCGTGAGTGCGAGTCTGCTTGCTGGCGCAAACAACTTCCCAATGGTCAAAGGAAGGACAGTCGAGCAATTGGACAGTCAGGGTCCATGAGTCTTTCTGTGCCTCTGAATCTCTCTGATGCATGAGTGTGTATGTGCCTGTGCATGAATCTTTCTGTGCCTCTGAATCTGAGTCTCGTGAGGGCGAGTCTGCTTGCTGGCGCAAACAACTTCCCAATGGTCAAAGGAAGCACAGTCGAGTATTTGGACAGTCATGGTCCATGAGTCTTTCTATGCCTCTGAATCTCTCTGATGCATGAGTGTGTATGTGCCTGTGCATGAATCTTTCTGTGCCTCTGAATCTGAGTCTCGTGAGTGCGAGTCTGCTTGCTGGCGCAAAAAACTTCCCAATGGTCAAAGGAAGGACAGTCGAACAATTGGACAGTCAGGGTCCATGAGTCTTTCTGTGCCTCTGAATCTCTCTGATGCATGAGTGTGTATGTGCCTGTGCATAAATCTTTCTGTGCCTCTGAATCTGAGTCTCATGAGTGCGAGTCTGCTTGCTGGCGCAAACAACTTCCCAATGGTCAAAGGAAGGACAGTCGAGCAATTGGACAGTCAGGGTTTATGAGTCTTTCTGTGCCTCTGAATCTCTCTAATGCATGAGTGTGTATGTGCCTGTGCATGAATCTTTCTGTGCCTCTGAATCTGAGTCTCGTGAGTGCGAGTCTACTTTCTGGCGCAAACAACTTCCCAATGGTCAAAGGAAGGACAGTCGAGCAATTGGACAGTCAGGGTCCATGAGTCTTTCTGTGCCTCTGAATCTCTCTGATGCATGAGTGTGTATGTGTCTGTGCATGAATCTTTCTCTGCCTCTGAATCTGAGTCTCGTGAGTGCGAGTCTGCTTGCTGGTGCAAACAACTTCCCAATGGTCAAAGGATGGACAGTCGAGCAATTGGACAGTCAGGGTCCATGAGTCTTTCTGTGTCTCTGAATCTCTCTGATGCATGAGTGTGTATGTGCCTGTGCATGAATCTTTCTATGCCTCTGAATATGAGTCTCATGAGTGTGAGTCTGCTTGCTCGCGCAAACAACTTCCCAATGGTCAAAGGAAGGACAGTCGAGCGATTGGACAGTCAGGGTCCATGAGTCTTTCTGTGCCTCTGAATTTCTCTGATGCATGAGTGTGTATGTGCCTGTGCATGAATCTTTCTGTGCCTTTGAATCAGAGTCTCGTGAGTGCGAGTCTGCTTGCTGGCGCAAACAACCTCCCAATGGTCAAAGGAAGGACAGTCGAGCAATTGGACAATCAAGGTCCATGTGTCTTTTTGTGCCTCTGAATATCTCTGATGCATGAGTGTGTATGTGCCTGCGCATGAATCTTTCTGTGCCTCTGAATCTAAGTCTCGTGAGTGCGAGTCTGCTTGCTGGCACAAACAACTTGCTAATGGTCAAAGGAAGGACAGTCCAGCAATTGGACAGTCAGGGTCCATGAGTCTTTCTGTGCCTATGAATCTCTCTGATGCATGAGTGCATATGTGCCTATGCATGAACCTTTTTGTGCCTCTAAATTTGTGTCTCGTGAGTGCGAGTCTGCTTGCTAGCGCAAACAACTTCCCAATTGTCAAAGGAAGGACAGTCGAGCAATTGGACAGTCAGGGTCCATGAGTCTTTCTGTGCCTGTGAATCTCTCTGATGCATGAGTGTGTATGTGCCTATGCATGAATCTTTCTGTGCCTCTGAATCTGAGTTTCTTTGGTGCGAGTCTGCTTGCTGGCGCAAACAACTTCCCAATGGTCAAAGGAAGGACAGTCGAGCAATTGGACAGTGAGGGTCCATGAGTCTTTCTATGCCTCTGAATCTCTCTGATGCATGAGTGTGTATGCTCCTGTGCATGAATCTTTCTGTGCCTCTGAATCTGAGTTTCGAGAGTGCGAGTCTGCTTGCTGGCGCAAACAACTTCCCAATGGTCAAAGGAAGGACAGTCGAGCAATTGGACAGTCAGGGTTCATGAGTCTTTCTGTGCCTCTGAATATCTCTCATGCATGAGTGTGTATGTGCCTATGCATGAATCTTTTTGTGCCTCTGAATCTGAGTCTCGTGAGTGCGAGTCTGCTTGCTGGCGCAAACAACTTCCCAATGGTCAAAGGAAGGACAGTTGAGCAATTGGACAGGTTCATGAGTCTTTCTGTGCCTCTGAATCTCTCTCATGCATGAGTGTGTATGTGCCTGTGCATGAACCTTTCTGTGCATCTGAATCTGAGTCTCGTGAGTGCGAGTCTGCTTGCTGGCGCAAACAATTTCCCAATGGTCAAAGGAAGGATAGTCGAGCAATTGGACAGTGACGGTCCATGAGTCTTTCTGTGCCTCTGAATCTCTTTGATGCATGAGTGTGTATGTGCCCGTGCATGAACCTTTCTGTGCCTCTGAATCTGAATCTCGTGAGTGCGAGTGTGCTTGCTGGCGCAAACAACTTCCCAATGGTCAAAGGAAGGACAGTCGAGCAATTGGACAGTCAGGGTCCATGAGTCTTTCTGTGCCTCTGAATCTCTCTGATGCATGAGTGTGTATGTGCCTGTGCATGAACCTTTCTGTGCCTCTGAATCTGAGTCTCGTGAGTGTGAGTCTGCTTGCTGGCGCAAACAAATTCCCAATGGTCAAAGGAAGGACAGTCGAGCAATTGGACAGTCAGAGTCCATGAGTCTTTCTGTGCCTCTGAATCTCTCTGATGCATCAGTGTGTATGTGCGTGTGCATGAATCTTTCTGTGCCTCTGAATCTGAGTCTCGTGAGCCCGAGTCTGCTTGTTGGCGCAAACAACTTCCCAATGGTCAAAGGAAGGACAGTCGAGCAATTGGACAGTCAGGGTCCATGAGTCTTTTTGTGCCTCCGAATCTCTCTGATGCATGAGTTTGTATGTGCCTATGCATGAATCTTTCTGTGCCTCTGAATCTGAGTCTCGTGGGTGCGAGTCTACTTGCTGGCGCAAACAACTTCCCAATGGTCAAAGGAAGGACAGTCGAGCAATTGGACAGTCGGGGTCCATGAGTCTTTCTGTGCTTCAGAATCTCTCTGATGCATGAGTGTGTATGTGCCTGTGCATGAATCTTTCTGTTCCTCTGAATCTGAGTCTCGTGAGTGCGAGTCTGCTTGCTGGTGCAAACAACTTCCCTACGGTCAAAGGAAGGACGGTCGAGAAATTGTACAGTCAGGGTCCATTTGTCTTTCTGTGCCTCTTAATCTCTCTGATGCATGAGTGTGTATCTGCCTGTGCATGAATCTTTCTGTGCCTCTCAATCTGAGTCTCGTGAGTACAATTTTGCTTGCTAGCGCAAACAACTTCGCAATGGTCAAGGAAAGGACAGTCGAGCAATTGGACAGTCAGGGTCCATGAGTCTTTCTGTTTTTCTGAATCTCTCTGATGCATGAGTGTGTATGTGCCTGTGCATGAATCTTTCTGTGCCTCTGAATCTGAGTCTCGTGACTGCGAGTCTGCTTGCTAGCGCAAACAACTTCCCAATGGTCAAAGGAAGGACAGTCGAGCAATTGGACAATCAGGGTCCATGAGTCTTTCTGTGCCTCTGAATCTCTCTGATTCATGAGTGTGTATGTGCCTGTGCATGAATCTTTCTGTGCCTCTGAATCTGGGTCTCGTGAGTGCGAGTCTGCTTGCTGGCGCAAACAACTTCCCAATGGTCAAAGGAAGGACAGTCGAGCAATTGGACAGTCAGGGTCCATGAGTCTTTCTGTGCCTCTGAATCTCTCTGATGCATGAGTGTGTATGTGCCTGTGCATGAATCTTTCTGTGCCTCTCAATCTGAGTCTCGTGAGTGCGAGTCTGCTTGCTGGTGCAAATAACTTCCCAATGGTCAAAGGAAGGACAGTCAAGCAATTGGACAGTCAGGGTCCATGAGTCTTTCTGTGTCTCTGAATCTCTCTGATGCATGAGTGTGTATGTGCCTGTGCATGAATCTTTCTTTGCCTCTTAATCTGAGTCTCGTGAGTGCGAGTCTGCTTGCTGGCGCAAACAACTTCCCAATGGTCAAAGGAAGGACAATCGAGCAATTGGACAGTCAGGGTCCATGAGTCTTTCTATGCCTCTGAATCTCTCTGATGCATGAGTGTGTATGTGCCTGTGCATGAATCTTTCTCTGCCTCTGAATCTGAGTCTCGTGAGTGCGAGTCTGCTTGCTGGCGCAAACAACTTCCCAATGGTCAAAGGAAGGACAGTCGAGCAATTGGAGAGTCAGGTTCCATGAGTCTTTCCGTGCCTCTGAATCTCTCTGATGCATGAGTGTGTATGTGTCTGTGCATGAATCTTTCTGCGCCTCTAAATCTGAGTCTCGTGAGTGCGAGTCTGCTTGCTGGCGCAAACAACTTCCCTATGGTCAAAGGAAGGACAGCCGAGCAATTGGACAGTCAGGGTCCATGAGTCTTTCTGTGCCTCTGAATCTCTCTGATGCATGAGTGTGTATGTGCCTGTGCATGAATCTTTTTGTGCCTCTGAATCTGAGTCTCGTGAGTGCGAGTCTTCTTGTTGGCGCAAAAAACTTCCCAATGGTGAAAGGAAGGAGAGTCGAGCAATTGGACAGTCAGGGTCCATGAGTCTTTCTGTGCCTCTGAATCTCTTTGATGCATGAATGTGTATGTGCCTGTGCATGAATCTTTCTGTGCCTCTGAATCTGAGTCTCGTGAGTGCGAGTCTGCTTGCTGGCACAAACAACTTCGCAATGGTCAAAGGAAGGACAGTCGAGCAATTGGACAGTTAGGGTCCATGAGTCTTTCTGTGCCTCTGAATCTCTCTGATGCATGAGTGTGTATGTGTCTGTGCATGAATCTTTCTGTGCCTCTGAATCTGAGTCTCGTGAGTGCGAGTCTGCTTGCTGGCGCAAACAACTTCCCAATGGTCAAAGGAAGGACAGTCGAGCAATTGGACAGTCAGGGTCCATGAGTCTTTCTGTGCCTCTGAATCTCTCTGATGCATGAGTGTGTATGTGCCTGTGCATGAATCTTTCTGTGCCTCTGAATCTGAGTCTTGTGAGTGCGAGTCTACTTGCTGGCGCAAACAACTTCCCAATGGTCAAAGGAAAGACAGTCTAGGAATTGGATAGTCAGGGCCCTCTCCCATTTATGGATGCTCTGTTTATTTTAATTTCAGGTACATACCATCATAAATTCATTTGTGCTCTGTTTTTCATGTGGAGTAATATCTTTTTAATTCATTTCAGTTATTAAAAGAGGATCGATGGAAAAACAACCTCCAATTGAAGAGTTCGTAAAGCAGGATCAATGCGGATTCAATTACAATTACAGGTACATTTCTCGTTAACTTTGCTTTCACAGCAAACCCCAATCCTTTCATTTTAGATTTCTTTACGTTGCTTTCTTCTCAGTCAAATCTTTACGTTGCTTTCTTCTCAGTCAAATCACAATAAGAACGACTGTTAATTCTTTATTTTTCTCTCTGTTAATTCATTTCATCACTGGAACGTTGGAAACCAAAATGTCAAACCAGCCTTGTAATGAGTATTTTCATTTAATTGAATAAAACCGAAATGTCGAAGCAGCATTGTAATAAGTATTTTCTTTTAATTGAGTGAGTGTATTTTCTATTGATTTCTTTAGTTGGGTTTTCTTTAACGGGATTTTATTGATTTATTGTTCAGTTTATCCATCTATCATCATTTAACTTTCATTTCTTATAGTCTTAATATAATTATTTTCTAGTTTTGTTTTATTTAAATTAATTTTTCACTTATATAATTTGGTGCGAAGAGATACACTGGAATTACTATTTGAATTTCAATTTTTCAAATTCCAATGTATATCTTTGATTTATCAACTAGTATAGTTTCAATGTAATTACTTTGTAGTTTTGTTTTTTTTAAATTAGTTTCTCACTTATATGATTTGATTCCGTGTGAGTTGATACCTAAAATCATTATTTGAATTTGAATGATTATCTATAATAAATTTAGAAATTATCATTTGAATTTAAATTTTTATTTAAACTATATATAATAAATTTAAATTTAAATAAAAAATATAATTAGACAAATCAGTGATATGGTCACTGAATGTTTTCCCTAGTCTAATTAAATCATTGCAATGTTGCCGCAAATCAAATCCATCACACAAAGCCTTTCTTGTAATCAAGAATGATGTTATTTGATTTGCAGCAAATAGTACCATGCATAAAGATATAGGAAACATTGATTTGTCAAATGATACTTTAATTTATAATTTAAATTCAAATTTATTATACAAAATCCAAATTTAAATAGTAATTTCTAAATTTATGATAAATATTTTAAATAAAGATTAAGTTCAAATGATAATTTATCTTAGCTCACATAATCTGCTTCAGTAATCCCCAGTTATTAAAATTAGTTCATATAATTGGTCAATTTCAATATAATTTCATTATTTAATTGGATATTAATATTTATAATTTTTTTAAATATGTAATATTTTATTATTTTATTTTATTTTATTTTATAATCATTTTAAAATTTAAATAATTAATAATTATTAAATTTTACACTATATTTTATTAACAAAAAAAAATATTAAAAACGACCCAAAATGTTTGAATGAACTTATATAATATAAAGTGACTATGTTTATATAATATAAAAAAAATAAATTATAATGTAAATGTGTTTCAATATTTTATTAATAATAAATAAAAATAATATAAACAACGACCCAAAATGTTTGAATGAACTTATATAATATAAAGTGACTATGTTTATATTATATTAAAAAAAAAAATTATAATGTAAATGTTTTTTAATATTGACCATATATATATAAACTTTTATAAATGTTAATTTTATTTTATAGATAATATTAAAAAAAAAAGTTATAATGTAAATGTGTTTTAAAATCGACTCTATATATAAATAAATTTAAATTTTTATAGATGTTAATTTTATTTTATAGTTGATTTTTTACTGGTCAAAACACAAAAAGAATCTGAGTGTCCTGCCTGATGCATAAGTATGTCTATGCCTGTGCATGAATCTCTCTGTTCCACTGCATCTGAGTCGCACGAGTGTGACTCTGATTGCTTTCCAACGTCAAAGGAGGGGCGGTCGAGCAATTGAACAGCCATGGCGCTCTCTCAATAATGGCTCTGCTCTCTCCCATTAATGGATGCTCTGCTCTTTAAATGGCTTATTTTAATTTCAGTTACATAGTAACATTAATTCAGTTGTGTTTTGTTTTTCATTTACGATAATATATTTTTAAGTGTATCTCAAATCTGATGCAGGGTATTCAAGAGGTTAGATGAACAGCAACCTTCAATTGAACGAGTTCGTAAAGCATAATTAATGCTCAGAGATTCAACTACAATTACAGGTACATTTCCCTTGAACTTTGTTCTCGCAGCAAACTCCAATCTTTTCATTTTAGATTTCTTTACGTTAATTTATTCTTAGTCAAACCACAACAAGAACAGGTAACAAAGCAGCCCTATAATGAGTATTTTCTTTTAATGGAGTGAAACCGAAGTCAAACAAGCCCGGTAATAAGTATTTTCTTTTCTTTTAATTGAATGTGTATTTTATTTTAACCAGGTTTCTTTAGCTTATTGAAACCTTATTTTCAATGTAATTAGTATGTAGTTTTGTTTTATTTAAATTAGGTTTCTTTAGTTTCAATGTAATTAGTATGTAGTTTTGTTTTATTTAAATTAGTTTCTTACTGGTATAATGTAGTTTGGTGTGAATTGAGACCGGAATTATTATTATTTGAATTTGAATTCTAAACATATATAATAAATTTAAAAATTATTATCTAAATTTTATGAAATTATTTTAATATTTACTGCAAATTAAACCCTTCACACCTTCTTGTCCTTGTAAGCAAATATTGCAATGATTAATTAAAGATATAGGAAACATTCAAGACCATAACATCATTTATTTGTCAAATGATACTTCAATTTAAATTTACGTTTATTATACATATTTAAAACAAGGAGCCACTGCCGGGGTCTGGAGGGACAACTGCAAGTTAGCTAACAGCAAATGGATTGCATGAAGTAGGAGCTGGACTAAATTGCAGAATTTGTATTAGGAAAAGTATTATGTATAAATTAGGTGATAAGATGAAATAATAATGATTTTTTATTTTTAATATTTAATTTACATAATAATGGTTAATAAAGATTAAAGTTGTTTTATAAGATTAGGAAAAGTATTATGTATAAATTAGGTGATAAGATGAAATTCAAACACATTTAAAAAAGAGTTTAATATTTTCAAGTTTAATATTTTTTTGAAAAGTATCACCATAATAAGATGGAGAGCAATGAAGAAACTAATGGGATTGTCATGCTGTCATTCATTGCGCTTTCACACTGTCATCATAATGCATAATGTGAACTAGATGTTCTGTACATATCATACCCACCAAAAGCATTTAGCGGATAATAAATATGTTTTTCTGTATTTATTGCGGGTTGAGATAAGTCTAACAATCAATTTGTGAAAGCATAAAACACGAGAATTATTTTTATTTTTTAACCTGGATTAAGTGCAGTCCACGCAACCAAACCACGAACGAAAACCCATCAATTAAGAACATGAATTTCCGAATACTATGAAAGAGCCGATGAATCTGTTCATAAGTTTTATAAAAATAAAGGGAAAGTAATCTGAGTGTAATTTTATTGTATATTCTAAAATATTTTATAAAATTGAAGAAAATGAATCAAATTCTATTAACCCAGATTTCCTAAATATTCCATAATCTGAAATGTAAAGATGACAGTGAATTTTGAGCTTCTCTCCACGAGAGTTTTAGTCATTTAGCCAAAAAATAATGTGATTTAATTAAAAATTTGGTCGGATGTAATAGTTTCTGGATTATATGACTATGTATATTCTATGGTTAATTGTTTTGAACATCTAACTTATGCATACAAATTAAATAAACAACTAAAGTAGAAATACGTGATGCTTTATTCTTTTCTTTTCCCATACTTGTCTATAATAATTGTTGATAGGTATGTTGTATTTGGCTTGAAACCATTATCGAATTATTAACCATATTATTTCTTAAACCAAGATATAAACTAACTCTAACCTAAATTCAACTTAATGTTTTAAACATAAACATCATAACTTTATGAAAGCCCTATACTTCAAAACACTTCACAAAAATAGAATCTATCTAACTTGGATTTATTTTCAGATCTTCCCGACAGGAAAGTGAGGTCAGTGCTAGTGCCAAGAGCAATAAAGTGATAAAGTCTTACTATTAGAAAAAGTAACTAAATGGATAGTAAATTTGGATCATTCTCAGACCTGTGTGCAAAGCAAATCATGAATTTTATTGCCGAGTCTACAACATGTAGCTCATTGCAGTCAACTCGCTGAAAGCACCAGGCCTGTGTTTATACTAACGGAAAAGTAAACATACATACTGAAAACCAAAACTTGAATTAATAAATCGTGGTAGGAATAAAAAAGAGCCACTGCTAAAGAGATTATTGAAAATAAAACTCTCAAAGATAATTCTGATACGATAGGACATAATAACTAACTTGTGACAACAAAAGTCACTGTTATTTTGGATTCTTTGGGGTTATCGTACAAGGAATCCCTGGGGAGCTGAGTATGATTATACCATTTTCATACTCAGTTGTTGAAGGCTGAGTTGCTTCCAGGCCAAAATAGTTTGGAATACACTCAAAATTAACAGGATACATCCTATAATCAAAGTCAAGACCGGCAAATACTTTTCCTTGACAACACGGTACATTATTCTGTAATCGTAACTGACGTAGAAGGTTGCAACCTTGTCAATAACGTTGTGGATTGCTTCATATTCACCTCTGTCCAGTCCTTCCCCAATTCCTTTCCAGACACTCGCCACTTCGTAGGGGCACGAGCCTTCGTCGATGATCACTATCTATGAGCACATCAACGTCCGCAGATGTGGTTATCAAGCATTCCATCAGGTCCATATAAGTCTTTAGCGGTTTTGTTTACTCTTTCCGGGCCAGTGCCTCGAAAGCCACCAGATTCTCCATTAAAACCACTGTTCTCTTGTTTATTTCAGCTTTGGGCAAGTGAAACGTTCCAGTTCTGCTATCAAAACGATTTCTGTTGAGAAGCTTTACGTCTGCAACGAACGTCACTCCTTTCTTTTTGAGTTCTCCCGCCGATGGGAGAGTGATGCCGCAATTCATCTTCTTCTTCCTTCAATCTATGGAATGAAAAGAGCAGATGATATTTTCATACAGAAATTCCAATAGATGTGAATTCTTTTTCAATGTTACCCCGGCTGATACATGCGAATCAGGGCTGTCACGCATATTCGGAAAAGGGCAGAGATTGTCCTATATAATCTCTGTTAGCTTTTTGGGAGGGGAGTGGACATGGCATCAACATCCCACTTTCAGTTTGAGTTCCAAGCAAACTTTGAGTTCCCAGAACGAAAAAAAATTGAGTTTCTATGCATTGCAGAAATATGGTTTTACTTTTTTTAATTTTAACATATAACATATATTTCACGATTAGAAACCCCTTCGCGCTTGACCAAAAACCCAATTTTGAATGCCTCTGTTTTTGTATATTGAACAGACATGGTTTTTATTTGTAACCTGTGTGACCTCTGTCCGGCCTTGTTTGATGTTAATATATTTTTCGTAACCCGTTCGCCGGTGAAAAATGAAAAAACGAAAATAGATGCTCGCGGTGGGATATTTAGCCAACTAGGTTGAAGAACGGAGTGGGTTTTTCTTCTTCAATCCAAATGGGGTTTTCTTTTTCTAATCCAAATTAAATATAGGGGTTTATTATGGAAATGACGTGGTATGTGTTTATTTAAGTTTTTATGTTTTATACAGATTTTTTTTAAGCGATTTAATTTTTTTTTAGTAATTTAGATTTATTATTAAAATACAGATGTATTTTTTAATTTAAATTAATTATTAAAATAAATTTATGTATTGCATGGTAAAATTGTTTTAGAAATTTATGAAAAAAAAAATTAGGTGATAATTTATAGATTCTATATTTATATTAGATTTATTTTGATTTGAATATAAAAATTACATGAAAGAAAGGATGGTTGTTGTGATGGGTTAGAATTTTTTTAAGTTAATTGAATCATAATATATGGTAATATGTGGTAGAGATAATTGTTAGAGGTTTAATAGGAAGTTAGGTAGATTGTGTTGGTATCTTATTTTGTGAATTTGATTTAGTAATAAGTATAGACTACTTTGATGAATCATTCTTAAATAAATAATGGGTAAAGTTAGTGGACAAAATAGCTTTTAATTAATATTGGTGAGTAGTTTACTTTGTCCTAAGTTAGCTATTAGTCTTTATTATTGTATGTGGCAATCTCTTTGGCATAATAATCTTAGTATACTGATTTTACAAGATGTGAATAGATTTAATATTGGTGATTAATTGGTATTAATGATTAGTTAGATTTGCCCTAAGTTAGCTAATAAGCATCATTATTGTATGTAGCAATCACTATGGCATAATAATCCTAGTATATTGATCTTACATGTGTAAATATAGATTAGTTGGCTTTGACTTAAATTAGTGAATAGTTTTTATTATCTTATGTAGCATTCACTATGGCATAATAATCTACTATATTGATCTTACATAATGTAAATAAATTCTATCAAAACATATATAAAAATACAAATAAAACTAAAACTTAACAAATGTGATACTAAAACTTGACAAATGTGATATTAGGCTATTGAATTGATATATACCTTATGTTATTCTAATTCATTACACTACATTTATAATTGTAATTATAGATTAAGATAGCTATACACTTCTGATTTTTTATTTTCATTATTAATAAATTCATACTAATTAAATATTAAATTAATCTCATTTTACCTATCCAAAAAAATAACTAGCCTCAAAAAAACTTAGTGAAATTGATTCTTTAATAATCATTTTAAATTTTTTAACCATCACTTTTTTAAATACTTAAAACCATTTTAAGTGTATTTAGCAAAACTTTACAGTCACCTGTTGCGAGGTTAACGATTTACCTAAATGGATAGTACGCAAGAGAATGCAGGAACAACCATTGACTGATATAATATATGTCAGGCTTTCTGAAAATTATACATACCAAGGCCAACTTCAGCCGAAATAAGTATTAAAAGACCTCACATAAACCACGAAATCGTGATCTCGTACCCTCTGCTCACTTTCACGGGCAAAATAAGTACAAAGGGCCCAACGAAGAATTTTTCATCCTTTCTCCTGCAATTCGATGCCCCAAACCAGTTAGTATTATTCGTCATTTCTCCTACAATTTAACTGCAAAACATTGAGAGGTAAAGATAGATATATAATCACGAATCAAACCTGAGCTGTGTCACCTTCATTTCCTCGTGGCTAGCCCCATCTTTCCATTTTCCCCTGTTTTGAATAATTACACAATAAGAAAGCGAATGCCAAAAAAGTTGAAAAGCTGCGGACGGTCGATAAATAAAAACGCTTTAACCTCTACTGCCTTATCAAGAACACTGGTAAAACAACTATTACTGCTCTGTGCGACATAAAATAAAAATGCCATAGCGAAGAACGCAGACATACAGGGCAATACTGAACAAATTAATAAGTTAAATTATGTTAACCCTCATCCTCCACGGGGTTACCTGTTTACTTGGGCCATATTCATCGAGCATAGGTTCTGGACATCCAACTGGTGGCATTGAGCAAAATCAATCTTAAGTAAACTAAGAAATGCATGAAATAATTATCTTCCAAAATGATGTAAACTTGATTATTATTTTATAAAATCAGAGATCCATTTTTTCTGTTGAAAAAAAAAACTAAGAAATGATCGAATTGATAGAATTTGTAGCCGCAGAGAGGATACCGAGAATGACCGAATGTTTTATCTCTCTTTGACAAAATAAGAATCGGTACTTACCTTACCAAATTGAATGAATGCAACAAGATGTACGAACATCATTTGGCACGTGTATTATTGTTCTGCGATTTGTTTCACCTGTCTACATTCACTGCAAACTATTTAAATACCGTGCTAGAAAGTTTTGACAAAGTCGCATCTGCTACGAATTTAGACGGATAAACAAATAAGAAAACAGAAAAAACAGAACACATTCAGAAATCGAAGCTTTTCGTCCTAGATTCTCCCTCCATGGCAAACCCTTCTCTTCACCTGTTGCAAAATTATTAAGCAGGTTAAAACCCGTGGTCAAAGGCAAAAGCCGCCAATGAAATTAAAAGCACTATCTGTACCTTTGCGATTTTTCCACGGCTTCACTGTAATAAAGAAACAATGAATGTTGAACAACTTGGACTATGCATACTGTACAATTTTATTAGTGGGTAGTAAAACGGAAAAAAATATACCTGCTCATCCACTAGAATGGATCAAGAATTTCAACTCTATCGATTCTTCTGCTTTACAAAACAACAGCAAAACAATATCTCCCGGGCAAACAATACAAACACTCTAAAAGAACCAAAAGAGCACTAATTACAATCAAAACGGAAAACACAACGAAAATATCTTTTTACCATAAATTTGGAGGAAAAACAAATGCAATGCAGAGGAGAGAAGAAAATGAAAGATGAAAAAGTGAGAACGTGTGAGAGATTGTCCTGTTAGCTTTCTCGGAGGGTAGTGGGCATGGCATCAACCTACATCCCACTTTCAGTTTGACTTCCATGCCAAATTTGAGTTACCGAGGGAAAAAAAACCATTGAATTCCTGTGCTTTTGGAAATTTTGCAAAACCCAACCTCTGTCGGGCTTTGTTTAATTTTAACATATAGCATATATTTCAGGATTAGAAACCCTTACAGCGTTTGAATTCCTCTTTTGTAAATATTGCACAAACATGGGTTTTATTTGCAACCTTTGTGACCTCTCGATAGCATCGATTGATCTTGATGACTAGATATCGACTATTAAAGGTCTGGCTTTCAAGATCTTTTATGATTTCTTAATATAAATCTGAAAGTATAGCTAGCTCCCATTGAAGGATCCTCCATAGCGCAAATACAGGTATTTGATTTTCTAGCTTAATAATATCTTCCCGAACTGCAAATGCAAATAACTCTTGCAATTGCACATATTTTGGATCTGTATACCTGATAGCCAAGAACGTCAAGCAAGAGCCATACGCCCTGGAGAATTCCCTTAAAATGAACCAAAAAAAAATAAAATTCTGGTGTTAACAGAGTTATGCTTAAAAAAACAATTACAAGTAGATCTTCATGTTTGAAAAAAAATAGAAAAGTATACATTGAATATGTAGCTACATCAATTCTATCCTTGTAACACTAAATCAGAAATCAGAGATATAATGGATATATGTTACTTGTAATTTTTTAAAAGGGGGCTTGTTTGGCCTAACTTTAAAATTCCAGTGAAATTTCTACTAAAAAGAAGAACATACCTCAAGAATTACGGAAGAAATAAGTACTTTCTACTGAAAAGGAAACCATACCTTAAGAATTGCAGAAGAAAGAAGCCATCTGCAGCCATCATTTCACATAATAATTTGAATTTGACTCCGGGAGATAGTGTAAGGTTCTAGGTTCCTTCTGCTAGAGCGAATTATTATTGAACCATGAGTTTATCTCATTGTTTATCTCGCCATTTCTTTCTCTGGACAGGCAACGACTCGCTCAACTATTGCAGAGAACAATGGGCTAACATGAGCATGGAGGGGCAAGAGGAATGAGCATGTATTGTTTATTGCGTGGAACGTGCGTGGAACGAATACAGGACAGGAGATATAGGAGGTGACAGGAGATATAGGAGGTGACAAGTGGCCCGAAGAACATGCAGGTGGCTGGCATACAGCCAGTGGAGACTTAAAAAATTTGCATAAAAGATTTCAAACGCTGTGATATAAATAAATTGCAAAAACTTTGATGTAAAGAAATTGGCAACAATATATAAAATGATAGAACTTTGGATAAAATGGTATTGCTTCTTGCAAAATGAAGGCACGAAAAAATCACTGCTACAGGGTGCCAGAAAACTTTGTATAAAACAAAGTTACCACAATATTTTTGTCTCGGGCCACGTGAAGGCCGCAATAAGAGGTACAATATTTTTCAAAGGAAAACTTTGGTTAAAATTTCAGTGAATCACATTGTCAGCATTAAACTTTGGTTAAAATATGTTTAGGCGGAAAAAAAAATCGGTCAAAAGATGAATTAATGCGGAGTCAACGATCAATCGATAGCTATAGTCCAGGCAGGGACTAATAAAGATTCAAATGTTAGTGATGATTTCTAAAATTTAAGTTTATTATACATATTTTAAATAAAGATTCAAATTTAAGTGATCATTTCTAAATTTATTTATTATAAAT
Organism: Pinus tabuliformis; assembly: GCA_031772625.1. Classification (NCBI taxonomy): domain Eukaryota; kingdom Viridiplantae; phylum Streptophyta; class Pinopsida; order Pinales; family Pinaceae; genus Pinus; species Pinus tabuliformis. Next base: position 471,160,915 of record CM062813.1, on the reverse strand, counting down.
AAAGATTTAAATTCCAATAATGATTTTCTGACCTAAGCTTTCTCAATTATTAAAACTAGTCATGGAACTTGTCATTCTAAATATCAATTTTTCTAAATAATTTTTTTATTGGTATTACTTATTTTATTTTATTGTTATATCATTTTAAAATTTAGATAATTAATATTTTATTAAATTCAACACTATATTTTATTAATAATACAAAAATAATATAAAATAAAATAAAATAAAAATTCAACTTATATAATATAAACTCACAATGTTTTTATATGTAAATCTATATTATAAAAGTAAATTATAATGTAAATACTTTTTTAAATTGATTTTGAATGTGTTTTATTAAATGTCTCAACTACAATATGTGTATATAAACTTTTATAGATCTAGATGGGGCTAGGATAGGCTAGGCTAAGCTAAGCTAAAGCTAGAGTGGGTTAGAGTAGGCTAGAGTATCCTAGGCTAGGCTATGCTAGGTTAGGACAGAGTAGGTTAAGCTAGGCTAAGCTAAGATATAATAAGCTAGCTTAGAGTAGGCTTCGATAGGGTAGGTTAATCTAGGCTAGGATAAGGTATGGTAGGTTATGTTAGATTAGAATATGGTAGTCTAGGGTTAGGTTAGGAATAGTAAGCTAGGGTAGGCTAGGGTAACATAGGCAAGGCCACACTAGAATAGGCTAGGTTAGGCTAGGAAAGAGTAGGCTAGGCTACAGTAGGCTAAGCTAGTATAGGAAAGAGTAGGCTATAGTAGGCTAGGCTAGGCAAGGTTAGGTAGGGCTACAGTAAGTTAGCCTAGCGTAGGATCGAGTAGGTTAGGGTAGGCTAGAGTAGGGCGGGATTGAGTGCACTAGAATAGGCTAGGCTAGAGTAGGTTAAGCTAGGCTAGAGTAGGCTAGGCTAGGCTAGAGTAGGGTAGATTTGGCTAGGCTAGGCTAGAGTAGGCTAGTAGGCTAGGTTGGGCTAGAGTAAGCTAGTAAGCTAGGCTAGGCTAAAGTAGGTTAGACTAGGCTAGGCAAGAGTAGGTTAGGCCATAGTAGGCTAGACTAGACTAGGGTAGGGTAGGGTAGGGTAGGACCTAGAGTAGGCTAGGCAAGAATAGACTAGGCTAGAGTAGGCTAGGGTGGAGTAAGTTGGGCTAGGCTAGGCTGGCCTAAGCTAGTCTAGGTTAGGCTAGGCTAGAGTGAGTTAGACTAGGTTAGGCTATAGCAAGATAGACTAGAGTAGGTTAGGCTAAGGTAGGCTAGCTTAGAGTAAGCTAAAGTAGGGTAGGGTAGGGTAGACTAGAGTAGGCTAGGCAATAATAGGCTAGGGTAGAGTATACCAGGTAAGCTAAAGTAGGTTAGACTACAGTAAGGTAGGGTAGGGTAGGACCTAGAGTAGGTTAGGCAAGAATAGACTAGGCTAGAGTAGGCTAGGGTAGAGTAAGTTAAGCTAATCTAGGGTTGGCTAACCTAGTGTAGGCTAGGTTAGAGTAGGCTAATAGGCTAGGCTATCGTAGGTTAGGCTATAGTAGGCTAGAACATAGTAGGTTAGGCTAACATAGGGTAAGCTAAAGTAGGCTAGACTAGAGTAGGGTAGGCAAGGGTAGGCTAGAGTAGGCTAGGAAAGAATAGACTAGGGTAGAGTAGCTAGCATAGGGTAAGCAAAAGTAGGCTAGACTAGAGTAGGGTAGGGTAGGGTAGGGTAGGTTAGACTAGAGTGTGCTAGGCTAGGGTGGGGTAAGCTAGGCTAGAGTGGGTTGGGCTAGGTAATGCTAACCTAGAGTAGACTAGGCAAGAATAGACTAGGCTAGAGTATACCAGGGTAGAGTAGCTAAGCTAAAGTAGGCTAGACTAGAGTAGGCTTGGCTAGGCTAGGCTAGAGTGGGATAGGCTAGGCTAGGCTAGAGTAGGGTAGAGTAGGCTAGGCTTGGCTAGAGTAGGGTGGAGTAGGCTAGGCTAGAGTAGTGTAGAGTAGACTAGGCTAGAGTAGGCTATGCTAGGTTGGGCTAGAGTAGGCTATGCTAGGTTGGGCTAGAGTAGGCTAGTAGGCTAGGCTAGCTTGGGCTAGAGTAGGCTAGTAGGCTACGCTAGGCTAAAGTAGGTTAGACTAGGCTAGGAAAGAGTAGGTTAGGTTATAGTAGACTACACTGGACTAGGTTAGGCTAAGGTAGGCTAGCCTAGGGTAAGCTAAAGTAGGCTAGACTAGAGTAGGGTAAGGTAGGGTAGGACTTAGAGTAGGCTAGGCAAGAATAAACTAGACTAGAGTAGGCTAGGGTAGAATAAGTTAAGCTAGGATAGACTAAGCTAGTGTAGGTTAGGTTAGAGTAGGCTAGGCTAGAGTAGGCTAGGCTAGAGTAGGCTAGAGTGGGTTAAAGTAGGCTGGGCAAGAGTAGGTTAAGCTATAGTAGGTTAGGCTAAAGTAGGCTAACCTAGGGTAAGCTAAAGTAGGCTAGACTAGAGTAGGCTAGGCTAGGGTTGGCTAGAGTAGGTTAGGCTAGGCTAGAGTAGGCTAGAGTGGGTTAAACTAGGCTAGGGAAGAGTAGGTTAAGCTATAGTAGATTAGGCTACGGTAGGCTAGCCTAGGGTAAGCTAAAGTAGGCTAGACTAGAGTAGGGTAGGATAGGGTTGGCTAGAGTAGGTTAGGTTAACCTAGAGTAGGTTAGGCAAGAATAGACTAGGCTAGAGTAGGGTAAGTTAGGCTAGGCTAAGCTAGGCTAAGCTACTGTCCGTTAGGCTAAAGTAGGCTAGGCTAGGCTAGGCTAGGCTAAGCTGGTATAGGTTAGGCTAGACTACGTTAGGTTAGGCTAGGCTAGGTAAGGTCAGGCTAAACTATGCTAGTATAGGCTAGGCTAACGTGGAGCTAGGGTAGGTTAGGTAGGCTAGTGTCGGCTAGGCTAGGGCAGGCTAGGGTAGGCCAAAGTTTGCTAAGGTAGTCTAGGTTAGGGTAGGCTAGAGTAGGCTAGGCTAGGCTAAAGTAGGGTAGACTAGAGTAGACTAGGTTGGGATAGAGTAGGATAGGCTAGGTTAAGTTAGGTGAGAGTAGGCTATGCTAAAGTAAGTTATGATAGGTTAGGATAGAGTAGGGTAGATTAGGTTAGACTAGGTTAGGCTGGGCTAGAGTAAGTTATGCTAGATTAAGATCGAGTAGGCTAGGCTAGGCTAGGCTAAAGTAGGTTAGAGTAGGTTAGACTAGGCTAGACTATGATAGGCTAAGCTAGGCTAGGCTAAGCTAGAGTAGGTTAGGGTAGGATAGAGTAGGCTAGGCTATATTAGGATATAGTAGGCTAGGTTAGGGTAGAGTAGGCTAGGGTAGGGTAGAGTAGGCTAGGCCAGGCAAGAATAGACTAGGCTAGAGTAGACTAGGGCTAAGCTAGGTGAGGCTAAGCTAGAATAGGTTAGGCTAGAGTATGCTAGGCTAGAGTATGCTAGGCTATAGTAGGCTAGAGTGGGTTAGACTAGGCTAGGCAAGAGTAGGTTAGGCTATAGTAGGTTAGGCTATGGTAGGCTAGCCTAGGGTAAGCCAAAGTAGGCTGACTAGCGTAGGTTAGGTTAGGCTAGGCTAGGCTAACCTAGAGTAGATTAGGCTATAGTAGATTAGGCCCTAGGGTAGAGTAAGTTAGGCTATAGTAGGTTAGGACACGGTAAGCTAGCCTAGGGTAAGCCAAAGTAGGCTGACTAGAGTAGGGTAGGTTAGGCTAGGCTAGGTTAGGCTAACCTAGAGTAGACTAGGTTATAATAGATTAGGCTAGAGTAGTTAGGCTAGGCTAGGCTAAGCTAGTATAGGTTAGGCTATGCTAGGCTAGGCTAGGGTAGGCTAGAGTCAGCTAAGTTAGGGTAGGATAGGGTAGGCTAGAGTTGGCTAGGCTAGGGTTGGCTAAGGTAGGCTAAGCTAGGATAGAGTGGGCAAGGCTAGGCTAGACTATGCTAAAGTAGGCTTAGGCTAGAATAGGGTAGAGTAGGCTAGGCTAAGTTAGAGTAGGGTAGAGTAGGTTAGGCTAGAGTTGGGTAGAGTAGAGTAGGCTAGGCCAGGTTGGGTTGGGTAGGGTAGAGTAGGCTAGGCTAGGCTAGAGTACAATAGGGTAGGTTAAGCTAGATTAGGCTAAAGTAGGCTAGGCTAGGTTGGGCTAGAGTAGGCTAGTAGGTTAGGCTTGGCTAAAGTAGGTTAGAATAGGCTAGGAAAGAGTAGGTTAGGCTAAGGTAGGCTAGCCTACAGTAAGCTAAATCAGGCTAGGCTAGACTAGAGAAGGCTAGACTAGGTTAGGCTAGAGTAGGCTAGGCTAACGTAAAGTAGCATTTGCAAGAATAGACTAGGATAGAGTAGGCTAGAGTAGAGTAAGTTAAGCTAGGCTATAGGCTAGGTTAGGCTAAGCTAGTGTAGGTTAGGTTAGAGTATGTTAGGCTAGAGTAGGATAGGTTAGAGTAGGCTAATAGGCTAGGTTAGGCTAGGCAAGAGTAGGCTAGGCCATAATAGGCTAGACTAGAGTAGGCTAGGTTAGGCTAGGCTAGGTTAGGCTAGAGCAGGCAGGGGTAGGTTAGGCTATAGTAGGCTAGACTAGAGTAGGTTAGGCTAAGGTAGGTTAAGGTATGCTAGCCTAGGGTAAAAGCTAATGATGTCTAGACTATAGTAGGGCAGGCTAGGATAGGCTAACCTAGAGTAGGATAGGAAAGAATAGACTAGGCTAGAGTAGGATAGGGTAGAGTAAGCTAGATTAGGCTAGGCTAGGATAGGCTAAGCTAGTGTAGGTTAGGCCAGAGTATGTTAGGCTAGAGTAGGCTAGGCTAGATTAGGCTAGGCTAGAGTAAGCTAGTAGGCTAGGTTTGGCTACGCAAGAGTAGGTTAGGCTATAGTAGGTTAGACTAGAGTAGGGTAGGCAAGAATAGACTTGGCTAGAGTAAGTTAGGCTAGGCTAGGCTATGGTAGGCTAGGCTATGCTAATCTAGTGTAGGTTAGGCTAGAGTACGCTAGGCTAGAGTAGGCTAGGCTCTGGGTAGGCTAGTAGGCTAGGCTAGGCAAGAGTAGATTAGGCTATAGTAGGCTAGAATAGAGTAGGTTAGGCTAAGCTAGGCTAAGGTAGGTTATCCTAGGGTAAGCTAAAGTAGGCTAGACTAGAGTAGGGTAGGGTAGGGTAGGTTAGAGTCGGCTAGGCTAACCTAAGTAGGTTAGGTAAGAATAGACTAGGGTAGAGTAAGTTAGGCTAGGTTAGGCTAGGCTAAGCTAGTGTAGGTTAGGTTAGACTATGCTAGGCTAGGCTAGAGTATGTTAGGCTATAGTAGGCTAGGCTAGGCTAGACTATGCTACAATATGCTAGGGTAGGCTATGCTAGAGTAAGATAAGCTAGGATATTCTAGTGTAGGCTTGGCTTGGTCATGCTATGCTAGGCTATGCTAGGTAGGCTAGGCTAGGTGAGGCCATGCTAAGCTAGGCTAGGTTAGGCTAGGTTAGGCTAGGCTAGGCTTAAGTATACTAGGTTAGGCTAAGCTAGGCTAAAGTAGGGTAGACTAGAGTAGGCTAGCATAGGCTAGGCTTGGCTAGAGTGAGTTAGGCTAGAGTAGGGTAGGTTATGGTAGGTTATGCAAGAGTACATTGTGTTATAGTAAGCTATGCTAGGTTAAGAAAGAGTAGGGTAGGTTGGGTTAGACTAGGTTAACCTAGGCTAGGCTAGGTTGTGCCAAATTACACTAGGCTAAAGTAGGTTATTTAAGCTAGACTAGAGCAAGCTAGGTTGGAGTAGGGTCGAATAGGCAAGGCTAGCCTCCACTAGATTAGGCTAGGCTTAAGTAGACTAGGTTAGGGTTTCCTAAAGTAGGGTAGGCTAGAGTAGGCTAGTATAAGCTAGGTTAGGCTAGGCTAGGGTAGGCTAGGGTAGGCTAGGTTGGGCGAGGATATGGTAGGCTAGGCGAGAGTAGGCTATGCTAGAGTAAGTTAGGTTAGGATAGGGTAGGTTGGGTAGTGCTAGGATGTGCTGGGATTCCATATTACATTAGGCTAAAGTAGGCTAAAGTACGCTAAAGTAGGCTAAGCTAGACTAGAGTAGGCTAGGCTATGTTAAGCTAGGCTAGAGTAGGTTATGCTAGGGTAGGCACCTCCACTATATTATGCTATGCTAGGCTAGCCTAGTATAGCTAGAGTAGGTTAAGCTAGGCTAGAGTAGAGTAGAATACGCTAGGCTAGGCTAGGTGAGGATAGGTGATCCAGGTGGATATTGGTGGCCACCTGCCAAGTCCACCTGGACCCCCACCATTGTCTTTCTCAGCATTTTCAGTTTCCTTAATTGTAGCACAACTTACTATTTTTAGTAGTTTTTCGGGTCCTGAACTTCCCGAGCCGTTTTGAGGCCCTAAACAACGTTTTTTGGGGAATCCGGGGGCAACACTAGTCCATGGAATGGACTGGTGTTGCCCGTTCCAAAAATGATAGTGCTCGGATAGATCTTTCTAATGAGCTATTGTACGCGTCAAACAGAGATCATATGCCAAAGTTACGACCCCGGGAAGTTGATGTACCAACTTACCCCCAAACGGGGCCCACAGTTTGGCGTTTCATCTCCTAGGGTTAGGTTTTGGAATGTTAAGGGTTTTTCCATTGTTTCTCAACAATAAATAGGCCTTCGAGCCTCATTGTAACACAGTTCAGAGGCATGTAGCCATCACATCTCTTCTCAGAGATAAGCTACCATCGCCCTAGCTAGTTTATTGCCATTTCTGTTTGTAAGCATATTTCAATATTTTCCATTAATGAAATGAAGTATTATTTCCGCTGCATCTTTGTGTATATGGTTATCTCTGTAATTTGTTGCGTTCCTGTTTAAATACAGATCAGTGGTATCAGAGCGGTCTGCTTTTTCTCTGTTTTTCTTTGCATGTCCCCAACAAGGTCGGGATATAAGGAGTTAGGGCTTGAACTGGTTGAACCTTTGTAAGACCAACCTCGCAAATCCTGACGGCCTCCCATGGCAGACGAGAAGAAAGACGAGGGGGCAAGAGATCCCATCAAAATCTTGCTCGAAGAAGCGCTCGAGCGACAACGAAACGCGATGATGGACAACTTTGCGCAGATCCTTCAGCGGCTACCCAGAAGCGGCGCATCGGCTTCCAGCAGCTCCTCTGGAAACACCACACCCTTTAAGGTACAAGTTAATTTTGAAATCCCCATATTCGAGGGTCAGATAGACGCCGATGCCGTAGATAAATGGTTAAATCTGCTAGAGGGTTATTTTTCTGTTCATGAATTTTCGAGTCGGGAAAAGATTGTTTTTGCTCTTCTCAAAGCAGCCCCCCACGTCAAGGACTGGTGGGAAACCTACTGAGAGCAGAAGGATGAAAGTACTGGCTCACTATTTTCAGCCGCACCCACCTGGGATTCGTTCCGGGATGCCATCAAGGAGCAGTACTACCCTGTCGGAAGCTATGAGGATGAATACATAAAGTGGACCACGCTGCGGCAGGGAAGGGACCAAGACGTGCCGGAGTTCACCAATCTTTTCCATACCCTTCGCACAAAGTTGGGTATCAAGGATTCGGAGCAATATTTGATACTCAAATACCGTGGCTGCCTGCACAAGTACATCCAGGAAGAAATACAGTTCCTAAACATCCCCTCGCTCGGCGCAGCATACCGGTATGCCGTCAAGGTCGAGCAGAAGTTTAAACAAAAGAAGCGAGACTTTGGATCTGCGAATCCAAAGCAGGGGAAAGGTGCCCCTAAACCACAGAACAAAGGACAAAGCCAAGGCGGGACAGCCCAAGACAACCAGCCGAAGCTGCCAGCAAACAGCAACGCCGCGAAGCCGAGAAAGGACACTGGAAAATGGTGTGAGTTCCATAAGAGCTCCACTCACAACACAAGTGAGTGTCGGGCCAAGCAGTCACTGGTGGCTGAGCTAAAGGTTTCAGAATCAGATGCATGTTCCGACTCTGAGTCAGAACCCGATAAGGGGTATGAAAAAGGGAAGCAGATCATTGATGCGGATCCCAGCGCCACTGTTGCTACCGCAAAGATCCAGAAAAATGAACCCGAAGATCCAGAGGAGGAGGAGCGTCTCTTCCACTCCCAGATGTGGGTAAAGGGCTCCCCGATACAGTTCATTGTTGATAGCGGGAGTCAAAAGAACCTCATTTCGGCAGAGGTCGTGAAGCGGTTGGGCTTACCGACCACAACACATCCACAACCATACACCATTGGGTGGCTTCACCAACTGAGCCAGAAGTGTCGCCTTCCATACAACATCAAGTCCTTCACGGATGAGGTATTGTGTGACATTGCTCCCCTTGAAGTTTGTGATGTATTACTAGGACAACCATACTTGTGGAAGCGACATGCTGTGTATGAATCAAGGCCCCGTGCTGTTATTATTACATTGGGAAATAAGTTTTTCAGGATACCAGAGGTAGCACCACCTGCCGCCATCTCTTTGATTACTGCAAAACAATGCAGTAAGATCATTTCCAAAACCAGGAAATTTGTTTTCCTGATGATACACCCTCAAGGGAAGAAGAAGACAGTGGCCGCGGCCTCCAAACGGGGTCCCTCTACACGGTAGCTACTGATGGACAAGATTGTGGAGGAGTACGAAGACATCTTCACCTCCCCGGCAGGGGTTCCTCTGCACTGTCAAGTCAAGCACTCCATCGATCTAACGCCAGGTGCGCCGCTACCCAATGGACCAATTTATCGGCGCTCCGTTCTGGAGAACAATGAAATCAAGAGGCAGATTCAGGAGCTCCTGCAGAAAGGTCACATCCGTCCGAGTTCTTTGCCCTGTGGGAGCCCGATAGTGTTGGTACAGAAGAAGGATGGGACGTGGAGACTCTATATTGACTATCGAGCGCTGAACAAGATCATTGTCCGTAATAGGTACCCGATCCCATGGATTGATGACCTCCTAGACCAACTAAAGGGGGCGAAATATTTCAGCAAGATCGATCTGAAGTCAGGATATCACCAGGTACCAATTGAACCCTCAGATGTGTGGAAGACTGCCTTCAAATCCAAGGAGGGCCTCTTCGAATGGTTGGTCATGCCTTTCGGATTGACGAATGCTCCTGCAACCTTTATGAGGCTAATGGATGACATCTTGCGGCCATTCACCAACTCCTTTGTAGTAGTATACTTGGATGACATTCTGATCTTCAGCCAGAGTTGGGAAGAGCACCTCCACCACATCCGACAGGTTCTCCAAACACTGCGGCAACACAAGCTATGTGCCAATTTGGAGAAATGCACTTTTGGCATGACCGAGGTTCAGTATCTGGGATACATCATTGATGAACAGGGGGTGCATGTCGATCCAGCCAAGGTCCAAGTCATTCAGGATTGGCCCTCTCCAACCACTCTAACAGAGCTCCGCAGCTTTCTAGGTCTTGCCAACTTCTACCGCAGGTTTGTGTTGGGATTTTCTCATATTTCTTGGCCCTTGAGTCAAGTCACCAAGGGCGGGGCGAAAGCAAAATTCTTTTGGTCTGAATCTCAACAGAAGGCATTCAGGGAGTTGAAGGATCGCCTCTGCACGGCACCAGTGCTCGCGTTACCAGATTTACAACAACCATTTGAGGTCGAGACAGATGCCTCTGACTATGCTATTGGGGCAGTCCTTACTCAACATGGACATCCAGTGGCATATCACAGTGAAACACTTTCAGACACAGTTCGGAAGTACCCCACTTATGATAAAGAGATGTATTCCATTGTACAGGCCTGCCGACAATGGAAGCATTACATTTTGGGGAAGGAAACAGTCATCCACACAGACCACCGACCTCTGCAGTTCATACAGACCCAAGGGAAATTGCAGAATGATCGCCATCAGAAGTGGTCTACATACCTGCAACAGTTTCACTTGAATATCAAGTATAAAAAGGGCAGCACCAATAATGTTGCAGATTGCCTCAGTCGACCACCGATCATGGCGCTAACCACCGTGCTCAACTCTTGCGGGCACGAGACTTCTGATTGGCCACTTCTCTACAAAAGCGACCCAGAATTCGGCCACACATACCAGACACTCTTGGAGGGTCGGCAGGTTGCAGATTTTCACCTCCAGGATGCCCTATTATGCCACCTCGGTCACCTCTGTGTTCCTTCAAGCGAGCGTGCCAAGATGATTTGGGAAGCACACTACAGTCGGGCTGCTGGGCATTTCGGGGTCGAGAAAACAGTGGCAGTACTGCAAAACTATTTCTATTGGCCGAATCTTCGACATGATGTTGGGAAGTACATCCGATCATGTACTGCTTGTGCCATTGCCAAACCGACCATTAAGAAGCAAGGCCTCTATACCCCGTTGCCTACCCCTAGTCGACCTTGGGAATCCATCTCCATGGATTACATGTCAGGCCTTCCTTCCACTAAGCATGGAAATGACTGTGTTTTTGTGGTCGTCGACAGGTTCTCAAAGATGGCCATTATGATGGCCTGCAAGAAGAATATCACAGCAGAAGCCACTGCTAAATTCTTCTTTGAACGAGTGTGGGTGCACTTTGGGATCCCACAGTCTATCATCTCAGATCGGGACAGTCGGTTTCTCAGCACCTTTTGGTCCAGTCTCTGGTCAATGCTGGACACCAAACTCACGAAGTCCACAGCCTTCCATCCTCAAACTGATGGCCAGACAGAGGTTGTCAATAGGATGATTGTGCACATTTTGTGCATGTATAACTCAAAGCATCCACGCACATGGGACGAGAGCCTCCCCTACGTTCAGCACAGCTACAACCGAGCTCTTCACAGCTCCACTCGCCATAGCCCTTTTCAGGTGGGTTTGGGATTCCAGCCACTATGCCCCATTGATGTGGCCATGCCACTTGCAGCTACTCACATGAATTCAGCTCATGTCCAGTCCGAAACAGATAAGGCCACCAGCTTCATTGAGCGCATCCAACATATTCGCCAGCAGGTCCATGACATTCTTGAGAAATCAAATGCCAAGTACAAGCAGCGACATGATCAACATTGGGTGCCACACAAGTTTCAGGTGGGCGACAAAGTCTGGTTGCATTTGCAAAAGGAACGCCTTACTGGAGCCTATCGGAAATTGAGACCACTCCGATATGGTCCTTACACCATTACTAAGGCTATGGGAGACAATGCATTTGAGCTCAGCATTCCCCCATTCCTTGGCCTGCACCCAGTATTTAATGTGGACCGCCTTCGGCCATACTTTCCACCATTGCTAGACACATCCGACATTGCAGAACAGCTCAAACCCACAGAATTAAATCCAGATTGCATGGAACAAGCTGCAACTGATCGGATCATGGACACACAGATCAAGAACACTCGCCAACAGAATATCCAACTGTATCGAGTTGTCAAAGCGGGCCAACTCCTTCAGCAGGGCAAGTGGCTCACCAGGGAACAAGTTCAGCAGAAGTTTCCTCATCTCATGGAGGAGCTCAACGCAATGGGGACCATTGCTTCCTAAGGGGGGAGGAATGATCCAGGTGGATATTGGTGGCCACCTGCCAAGTCCACCTGGACCCCCACCATTGTCTTTCTCAGCATTTTCAATTTCCTTAATTGTATCACAACTTACTATTTTTAGCATTTTTTCGGGTCCTGAACTTCCGGAGCCGTTTTGAGGCCCTAAACGACGTTTTTTGGGGAATCCGGGGGCAACACGAGTCCATGGAATGGATTGGTGTTGCCCGTTCCAAAAATGATAGTGCTCGGATAGATCTTTCTAATGAGCTATTGTACGCGTCAAACGGAGATCATATGCCAAAGTTACGACCCCGGGAAGTTGATGTACCAACTTACCCCCAAACGGGGCCCACAGTTTGGCGTTTCATCTCCTAGGGTTAGGTTTTGGAATGTTAAGGGTTTTTCCATTGTTTCTCAACAATAAATAGGCCTTCGAGCCTCATTGTAACACAGTTCAGAGGCATGTAGCCATCACATCTCTTCTCAGAGATAAGCTACCATCGCCCTAGCTAGTTTATTGCCATTTCTGTTTGTAAGCATATTTCAATATTTTCCATTAATGAAATGAAGTATTATTTCCGCTGCATCTTTGTGTATATGGTTATCTCTGTAATTTGTTGCGTTCCTGTTTAAATCCGGATCAATAGGTTAGGTTAAGCGAGAGTAGGCTATGCTAGATGAAACTATGCTAGGTTAGGATAGAGTAGGTTAGACTAGGTTAGGCTAGGCTAGATTATGCTAGATTACACTAGGCTAAAGTAGTTTAGGTTAGGCTAAGCTAAGCTAGAATAGAACATGCGAGGCTATGTTTGGTTAGGTTAGAGTAGGCTAGGCTAGAGTAGAGTAAGATAGGCAAGGCTAACCTCCACTAGATTAGGCTAGGTTTAAGTAGACTAGCTTACGCAAGGCTAGGATAGGCTAGGGTAGCCTAAAGTAGGGTAGACTAGAGTAGGCTAGTATAAGCTAGGTTAGTTTAGGCTGGGATAGGCTAGGCTAGGAAAGGATATGGTAGGCTAGGCAAGGATATGGTAGGCTAGGCGAGAGTAGGCTATGCTAGAGTAAGCTAGGTTAGGTAGGGTAGGTTGGGTTGGGATAGGTTGGGTTTGGTTGGGCTATGCCATATTGCACTAGGCTACAGTAGGCTAGAGTAAGCTAGACTAGAGAAGGTTAAGTTAGACTAGAGAAAGCTAGGCTATGCTAAGATAGGTTAGAGTAGGCTAGGCTAGGCAATATTAGGTTAGGTTAGGCTAGAGTAGGTGAGCCTACTCTAGGCTAGAGTAGGTTAAGCTAGGCTAGGGTAGGCTAGCTTAGGCTAGGCTAGAGTAGGCTAGCCTAAGCTAGGCTAGAGTAGGTTAGGATAGGCTAAGCTCGACTAGGTTAGGCTGCAATAAGATAGGCTACAGTAGGATAGGCTAAAGTACATTACTATGGTAGGATAGGTTAGGCTAGGCTTGGCCTAGGCTTAAGTAGACTAGCTTAGGCTAGGATAGGATAGGCTAGGGTATCCTAAAGTAGGGAAGACTAGATCAGGCTAGTATAAGCTAGGTTAGGTTAGGCTAGGGTAGGCTAGGTAAGGAAAGGATATGGTAGGTTAGGCAAGAGTAGGCTATGCTAGAGTAAGCTATGTTAGGTAGGGTAGGTTGGGTTGGGCTAGGTTGGGTTGGGTTGGGCTGAGCTGGGTTATGGCATATTACACTAGGCTGGAGTAGGCTAAAGTAGGTTAAGCTAGGCTAAAGGCTATGCTAAGATAGGCTAGAGTAGGCTAGCTTGGTCTAGGATAGAGTAGGTTAAGATGGGCTAGAGTAGGCTAGATTAGGCTAGGCTAGACTAGGCTAGCCTAAGATAGAATAGAATATGTTAGGCTAGGCTAAGCTCAACTAGGTTAGGCTGCAGTAAGCTAGGCTACAGTAGGATAGGCTAGGCTAGAGTAGGTTACTTTGGTAGGTCAGGTTAGGCTAGGCTAGGCTAGGATAGGATAGGATAGGATAGGATAAGATAGGATAAGCTAGGATAGGTTAGGCTTGACTCAAGTAGAGTAGGTTATGATAGGATATGATAAGGTAGCATGGAGTAGGCTAGGCCAGATTATGCTAGGGTAGTGTAAGCTAGGCTAGTCTAGGCTAGAGTAGGCTAGAATAAGCTAGGTTAGAGTAGGCTAGGGTAGAGTAGGCTAGGTCACAATAGGTTAGAGTAGGCTAAGATAGAGTTGTTTAGCCTAGGCTAGAGTAGGCTAGGATAAGATAGACTAGAGTAAGTTAGGCTATAGTAGGCTAGGGTAGAGTAGGATATGCTATGCTAGGCTAGAGTAGGCTAAGTTAAAATATGGTAGACTATAGTAGGCTAGGATAGGCTATTCTAAGCCAGGATAGAGTATGCTAGGGTAGAGTGAGCTAGGCTAGAGAAGGCTAGAATAAGCTAAGTTAGAGTAGGCTAGGTCATGATAGGTTAGAGTAGGCTAGGATAGGCTAGGCTACAGTAGGCTATGATAAGATACACTAGAGTAAGCTAGGCTATAGTAGGCTAGGGTAGAGTAGGATATGCTACGCTAGGCTAGAGTAGGCTAAGTTAAAGTATGCTAGGCTAGAGTAGGCTAAGTTAAAGTATGATATGCTAGAGTAGGATAGGATATGCTATTCTAAGCTAGGCTAGGTTGGGTTAGAGTAGGCTAGGCTAAGCTAGGATGGAGTAGGCTAAAGTAGGGTAGGATTGAGTAGGCTAAGCTAAGGCTAGAGTAGGCTTGGTTAGAGTAGGATAGGCTGTGATGAGCTTAAGTAGGCTATGATAGGCTAGGCTAGAGTCATTTAGGATAGAGTAGGGTAGGCTAAGTTGGATTTTAATAGGCTAGAGTAGGATAGGCTAAGATACACTAGAGTAAGCTATGATAGGTTAGGCTAGAGTTGGCTAGGTAGAGTAGGTTATGTCAAGCTAGGCTAAGGCTAGAGTAGGCTATGATAGGCTATTCTGAGCTAGACTAGGTTGGTCTAGTGTAGGCTAGGCTAGCTTAGGCTAGAGTAGGCTAAAGTAGGCTAGGCTTGAGTAGGCTAGGCTAAGCTAGGCTAGAGTAGGTTAGGCTACACTAGAGTAGGCTAGGTGTAACTAGGCTAGAGTAGGCTAGGATAGAGTATGCTTATAAAGAGTAGGAAACAGTAGGCTATGTTAGGTTGGATTAGATAAGCTAGTCTAGAATAGAATAGGCTACACTAGTCTAGTCTTTGAGTAGGATATGCTATGCTAGAGCAGTTTAGAGTGGGGTAGGATAGGATAAACTATAGTAGGCTTGTCTAGGCTAGGCTAGGATAGGCTTAGAGTAAGATATGGTAGCCTAATCTAGGATAGGCTTGGGTAAGCTAGAATAGGTTAATCTTGATTAGGTTAGAGTATGCTAAAGGACACTAGGCTATATAGTAGGTTAGAATAGGCAAAGCTAGGTCAGGGAAGGCTAGAGTATTGTATGGTAGGTTAATATAGAGTAAGTTAAGCTTGAGTATATTAAGCTAGAATAGGGTAGGATATGGTAAGCAAGAGTAGGCTAGAGTAGGATAGACTAGAGTAGGGTATGATAAGACATGCTAAAGTAGGTTAAGTTAACATAGGCTAGGCTAAAAAGGGACAGACTAGAGTAGGATAGGCCAAGGTAGGTTAGGTTAAGGTTTGCTGGGTGATCTGAGAGGATCCTAATTAAAAGGCATAAAATTCAAAGTCCCTAAAAGCTAATGGAAATAACGCCTTGTTTAAGAGATCAATGAAGTAATTCCAATGCAGCTTGAATAGCCTGCTCTAGCCTAGCCTATCCGATCTTTGCCTAGCCTAGCCTATCATAGCCTACTCTACTCTACTCTAGCCTAGCCTAGCCTACTCTACTATACTCTACTTTACTCTACTCTAGCCTAGCCTAGCATGGCCTAGCCTAGCGTACTCTACTCTACTCTATTGTACTCTACTCTAGCCTAGCATATCTAATCTTAGCCTAGCCTAGCCTACTCTACTCTACTCTACTCTACTCTAGCCTAGCCTAGCCTAGCCTACTCTTGTCTAGCCTAGGCTAGCCTACTCTAGCCTAACCTAACCTACTCTAGCCTATCTGATCTTAGCCTAGCCTAGCCTACTACTCTACTCTACTCTAGCCTGGCCTGGCCTGCTCTACTCTACGCTGGCCTAGCCTAGCCTCCTCTACTCTACTCTACTCTACTCTACTCTACTCTAGCCTAGCCTACTCTACTCTACACTAGCCTAGCCTAGCCTAGCATAGCCTACTCTACTCTACTCTACTCTACTCTAGCCTAGCCTAGCCAAGCCTAGATCTTAGGCTAGCCTAGCCTAGCCTACTTTACTTTACTCTACTCTAGCCTACTCTAGCCTGGCCCATCTCATCTTTACCTAGCCTACTCTACTCTACTCTATCCTAGCCTAGCCTAGCCTACTCTACTCTACTCTACTCTATCCTAGCCTAGCCTAGCTTAGCATACTCTACTCTACTCTACTCTACTCTAGCCTAGCCTAGCCTACTCTACTCTACTCTACTCTACTCTACTCTAGCCTAGCCTAGCCTACTCTACTCTACTCTACTCTACTCTACTCTAGCCTACTCTACTCTACTCTACTCTAGCCTATTCTACTCTACTCTAGCCTAGCCTAGCATAGCCTAGCCTAGCCTACTCTACTATACTCTACTATACTCTATTCTACTCTACTCTAGCCTACTCTAGCCTAGCCTAGCCTAGCCTACTACTCTAGTCTACTCTACTATACGCAACTCTATTCTAGCCTAACATACTCTACTCTACTCTACCCTACCCTACTGTACCCTAACCTAGCACTCTAAAATATAAAAGTATAATTGTATGAAGTAAAAGCATTGCTCAACATCATTTGGAAATAACTAGTTATCTAAATTAAGTAGTTAGAGAAATTAAACTTGTATTACATATAAATGAAAAGCATAAAATATAAATAGAATTTAGAGCCTCAACGCCACTTCAATAATTTTATAAAATTCCCTTCCCTACCCTAGCACTCTAAAATATAAAAGTATAATTGTAAGAAGTAAAAATATAGTTCAAAATCATTTGGAAATAACTAGTTATCTAAATTAAGTAGTTAGAGAAATTAATTTTTTATTACATATAAATGAAAAGCAAAAAACATAAATAGAATTTAGAGCCTCAACACGGCTTCAATAATTCTAGAACTCTAAAATATAAAAGTATAATTGTATGAAGTAAAAACATAGTTCAAAATCATTTGGAAAGAACTAGTTATTTCAATTAAGTAGTTAGAGAAATTAAATTTGTATTACATATAAATGAAAAGCCTAAAATATAAATAGAATTTAGAGCCTCAACACTTCTTCAATAATTTTATAAAAATCCCTTTTATGTTTAATTATTTATTGTTGAATTTAAATTAAGAATATTTTCTAAATTTAAAATCTTTTATTGAGAAATATTCTTTTCGTTCTCAAAATATTTAAATAAAGTTTATTCTTTCTCTCCAAATTTATAAGAACACAATCATGTAAGTAAAATATCAAAACACAAACCCAAAGTCATATGTTTAGGATTAAAATGCCATTAACTCTTTAGGTTCACTCTATAAACTTACACAAACAAGCTATTACAGTAAAAGCTTGAGGCCTACTTCACATTTCCATTCTCACCCAAGAACATCAACCTATCACTATTAAAACTAACACAGATAGAAAATGCTTGTAGAACCTATTAACATAAAATACTTTCATAAAACTAACATAACATAGGCTTCATTACTAGTAATAAACACATAAAATACTCTCATATAAAATTAACAAAAAGTAGGCATTTTTAAAATTAGATTGTCGGAATATTATTTCGAAAGAAAAGAAAATTTTGAATAAAGTGATCATCATTTAACCTAACATTGCTTTCTCCAATGAAGGGAAACTCTAGCAGCCTGAAAAGACCACAACAAACAATAGATGACTATTTTTGGTTAGTTTTATACTTTATTTTTTGAACGTTGAATACACTTGAAAAGTCCAAGATTTCAACCAGTCGGCCCCATCGAGTGCCTTAGGTCCTTGTCCTCTACGTTTGCAAGATCGCGAGTTCGAATCCTGCACAGAGATTTAAGGTCAAATTCACAGCCAGTGTGCGGGAAGACTTCTAGGAGCAGTCGGTCTACGAACTATGCGGTGAAGTTATGAAGGACAAGCTCTACAGATCAGATCAGATGGACATCCAGAGGCACTGAGCTCATGGCCAATATGCACGTCTTACTGGGGCCATGAGGCATTTGTTTCATCTTCACAAATACGTTGCAATGCTTTGTGCACAGAATGGGAGCAACGCGATGTGCACAGAGACGTGAAGGCGAGCAATATGTTGATGGATGCGGAGCTCAATGGTCGACGCTGGGACATCAGCCTCGCTCGCCTATACGGGCATAGGAAAAATCCTCAGACAGACAAGCTGGTCAATGCTTCAAAATCCTCAGACAGACAAGCTAGTCAACACTTCAAGGTGCCTTACTTCTACGTTCAGCGTGCCAGAGAGGAAACCACGAACTCCGATGTGTACAACTATGCTGCTCTGCTTCTGGAAGGAGGCCCGTTGAGCCCAATCGGTGTTCAGAAGAGCGTGATTTTGTAGAAAAGGGTTTGGGGATTTGAAGAGGACGGGATCATTTTGGAGGCCGTGGATTGGAGGCTTCGTGCTGAATATGTGGTCAAAGAGATGGAAATTGTGTTCAAGTTGGATAAGTTTGAAATAAGGCGACATTTGGCCAAGGGAATTCTCTAAGAAGAAAGAAGCTAGGAACCAAATTTCAATGACATGTTCATTAACATCTTCAAGGTCTTGCTATCTACGATGTTTGAGCTGCACATCATGATAGGAAGGCTTTTGGAATGGTTGTGGTTGCAGGGTGCAGGAGTTGGCTGCTGCACTTCATGGTTAAAACTTAAAATGATAATGTTTTCTTTTTTAGGTTAAAATGAAATTTCTATAACTAAAATGAAAATCATTTTGGAGACTTCTATACATGAGAAAATACTCCATGAAATGGACACAAGATTTGAAAAAAGGAAATTTTTCTACACAGTTTACATAGTTTACACAAATATTGTTCAATGCATTTCCTGCATCAAAGATTTTCGCAACGATATTATTCAACAACAACAAAATTCTTTTTGTAGGAATATCATTCAACAATAAAAAATTATTTTCATAGGGATATCATTCAACAATAAAAATATTTGTATGGAAGTAAAGAATGTTAAACTAATTAAACAAATTGTTCGCGAGATAAATAATCCTCACCAGAGCACAATTGCAGTTGCAAAACGATAATTCCAAGCCATAGTCGTGTTTGAAACCGGGATTGCAGGAAAGACAAAGGTTGGAAAGATCATCGTCCCAAAATAATGGGTCCTCCAACAGCGCATCCTAAACAACAATTAAGCAATCATCCTCCAATTGAACAATCAAGGGATCAATTGTCAGGCTGATGGCCCCTTTAAAAATTGAAAAATAATGGAACCGTCAAATCTTGAATCCTCGTGAAGGGATCAATTATGTAGGGGTGGGGCACTTTAACAAAAAAAAATAACACAACAGTCAAATCTTGTGTCACATACCCGTACCCTCAGCAATAAAATTATATATATATATATATATATATATATATATATATATATATATATATATATATATCACACAATTCCTTGGTAAATAACTCACCATCTCTAAGCATGGATATTAGATGGTTTACAAATAATTAAACAACGAATGCCTATCATTTACCAACAAAGGTTTACCGCTGTCCTATAATATGCATATGCCGTATGCTAAACTGTGGACTATTTTACACATGCGGAGACATTATAATATCCATATAATAATAAGGGCGCACATATATAATTGTCATGGCAACATAGTTCGGCTATTTGTTGACTCATGTTATATCTGAATAATTATATTTATGGTACTTTGCGATCGCTGCAATTTATGGTCCATATTTGGGTTGATTCGGCGGGTTCCTTGGTGCTGTCAAAGTGCGCCACCCGAGACTGCCGCCGGCGTTGCCATGTGACGAGCGTACGCGGCATTGCCTCCGCCGGTCCGATCACGTGGAGGGCAGATGGCTGCCATAAATTCTCTGCCAACCCTACTGCTTGATCGATGGCTGAGATGCCTTGTGGAAGATCTAACGGCGGAAACGCATCCAAATGTCCCGCCGAACTGTGAAGGTATAAGGTCCTAATTTCTGCTTGCTCGGGTTATTGTATTTCCGCTGCCGCGCCCTTCCGTTTCATTCGGGCGCCACTGTAACCTTCCGCGCCGAGAGCATGGCGCCGCGGTAACCTTCCGCTACGAATGCGAGGTAAGCTTCAGTGTTTTCCACCGGTTATTTCCTCTGTTCACTGCTCTACTTCATATTGAATTATTTGGGTTTTTCCTTGCTCTTCAACCGTCGAACGGATCCTTCACCATTACTAACGATTATTCCACGGTTGCATGCAGCGGTATCCATCTCTGGTTCGCGGCGGATAAGGAGGTCCGCCTATGGAACCTGGGTGCTTGCGGCTCTACCACAGGTGCGACCCCTGCGGACTACAGGTGCATAGTTGAATGAGGTTATTTTATTTCTTTTTGCTGACAGAGGGTTTTCCCCTATGCCTATCCGTAGCCCACCTTTAACCCTACTGTTTGATCGCAGGTGGCTACGGAAGGCTTCCTCTGTCTCACCTCATGACCGTTCTGCGCCGGCTATGGGTTTATCAACCCTAACGCTACCAGCGTTGAGTCTGGAAAGTTCTACATGAATGTAATGCTGTAGTCGTATAACTGTGGTTTGAAGTTTAAACTGTTAATATATATATTTGTATGCCGGAGGGCATTTCGGCCACGGCACTGTTGCACACGGTTTGGGCATCGACCCTTATGATTTCTTGTTTAATATCTAACACAGCCTTGCGGCTTTCACCATTTCTGTCTCGCGATTTATGTGCAGCTAGCAATTGACAGTGTAATCGTTTATTATTTATAATGAATTCCAGTTTATTTACGCTACTGTCTCTGTTTGCGGAAATACTGATTTCCTGGTATTCTTCTAAAGGTCGGGGAAATCCTATCCACCAGATGCCTCGAACTCTGACCATACAACCTGTTAGCGCTTGGAATTTCACCTCAGGCTGAGAAAGGCAAACTCCAAGGCAACATCAAACCACTTAGCCTCGTAGCTAGCCCTACGGGGCAGGAGAGGGCTCTCTCCAGTCTATCTCAGTAATGATCTTCAATGGGCGAGATGACCAAAAGGGAAACACTGATTTTTGGCTAGTAAACTGATCAAGAGGTTTAATTTGGGATTTTTAATGTTTTGGTGGAAAATTGGGGAATGACAATTTCAGGTGCGGGGATTGGACACAGTTTTTGCAGGGGGTTCTTTGGGGCAAGGTAGGAGACAGTATTGATGCCTTTGATAGAGGTGGATGGATGAGAATGACCGGTGAGGAGTTAAGGAGAGCAAGAAATAACCTTGAATTCCCCTTAAAAAGTTGAAAACATTGATATTAAGCAAACTTAAAAGCAGAGCATGACAGTCATGAATTCTACTTTAACACTTCATTTGCCTAATTTGCAGAAGGAAAAGTAAGGAAATGATTCATATAACACACTTACAAGTACAAACAGAAACACACCATCAATACATGTGACCACAAGAATCCCAAAAAGGACTGCAAAACCCTGGCCTTCCTTTGCCAAAAATTGCAGAGATACAGTGAGTAATACAATAAGAGCTTCTCCCTCAAGAGTCCAACCATGAAAATGAGCAAGAAAGTACATAATATAGGCCATCTAACATCTTTCCCTGCCTCTAGGGGTCGAGCTCGCTATCCTAGGAGCTGTTGCAACCAATTCTAAACTAAGCACTGAAAACTAGGCAATGAAAACAACTTGCCTCTATAAGCTAGGAAACCAATTCATTCATTACATTTTACCTATCTGATGAATGAATCTTCTAGAAGAGATAAATAAGTGCCTAAACATCATAAAATTACATTATTTACAGCAAGGAGGATGAAAATCAACTCCCAAAAAGTCAAATCCAGTCAAATTGCGCTTTGCTGAGCTGTAGGTTGATTTCCTGTACAAACTGCCTGATGGGTCGCGCGCAATTCCTGGACGGGTCGCGTGCCTTTGGAGGCACTTTCAGGTGTCGAAATGAGGCAAGAGTGGGCTTTTTGGAAAGGTCTAGATGTCTACTTTCCAACCTACGTGGAATTTCTAAATTTGGTTGTCATTTGCCCCTCCAAAATTGCAATCTCCCAAGATTGCTTTCTGTGTGTCAAAAATGTGGCAGAAAGTCATTTTTTGCTTGTTTTTTGACTTTCTGGAGACCCAAAACTTGGTGAAATCTCCTAGTAATGGCTGAGCATGTGTAAATTTCCATGAAAAATCCAGAAATTCTGAGTTTTTCCAAAATGGAGTTGCCAAATGAAAGGGTCGCGTGCGGCACGCGACCCCTCGGTGAAGAAAACCTGTTTTTTGCCAGAAAAATAAAAAATGACCCAAAATGCTCAAATTTTTTTGAAATTTGTGTTGGAGTTGAGTTATTTAGTATCATGCTCATTCAAAGAAGCCTCAGACAAGATATGGAGGGGGTCGGGCCTTTTCCTTCGTTTTTGTGCTTTGGCCAACCGTCTTTGGAGTACTTTCATTCTTACCTTGCATACGTGCATCCGTGCCCAATAATGATTTTTCATGGTCCTGAGAAAGTCCTTATCTTTGTTGGCCTTGGCCAACAACCTCTCCAAATGAGCATTGACCTGGAGAAGCATAGCCTCTCGCTCAACAGGTACCAAATCGCGGGGTCTCTTTCGAGCCAAGTTGCGGTCCTCATGAATCCTCCGCAACTCATCAAGAGTGTGCTCATCCTCCAACTGCTTGTTGCGCTGCTCCAAGTAGGTGATGGTACATTGTGCCCCTTCCAATCTTCGCTGCAATGAATCATTTTCAGCTCTAAGGTGATGAATGATCTCCTTTGACTCTAGGCTAGGAGAAATAATGTCAAGATCAACCACCTCTATGCCTGGAATACCTGATGGCCCCTCATCAATCTTGGGCTGTTTGCCTCTCTCTGGTACCTGTGCTGCTGAAGAAGGCGAGGCCCCTTCCACCTGGTGTGGAGATAACACTCGCTGAGCTGATGAAGAAGGCGAGACCCCTTCCACCTGATGTGGAGAAAATACTCGCCTAGCTGCTGCAAATAAGGCCCTGTGGCCTCTCTGATAAGTGACCAATGGAGGAGAACTGTCATGTCTAGCCTCAGGGATATCATGCTGCTGTGATGGTCCTCCCTCCTCATGAACAATCTCAGGATGTGGTGGTGGTGCTGTGAAAAACTCATGAGAGATAAACTCCTCCCATGGGATGCCATGCTGAGCCAACTGATGTATGACCACAAGCTGGATCAAACCATAATGATAAAGGCTCCTATATTGTTGTGCTGGGCTCTTCCTCTGCATCAAGGGCACCATCCTCTCAATATTCTGACAGAAGAAAACAGGAATGTTCATCATCCGGACTCGTGTGAAATGCATCAACAAGCGAATATGGTATGAATACACATGTGAAAATCTACCCTCGCAGGTGAAATAGCGCATGATAAGCCTCATCATAGGAGCATACTCATTCCTCAAAAATCTGAAAGGAAATACACCCATCATGAGTCTCATAAATGCAGGTTTAATGTAAGGATCGAACTGAAAACTATCCAACATTTTGCGCTTATTCCACACTTCTCCAACATTTGGTATCCCTGTTGCTTGAGCAATCATCTCAGGTGTCAATGTAAAATCCATCCCTGCAAGGTTTACATGCCCATCATGTAAATTCAAAACAAACAAGCGAGCCAACTCCCTGTGATGGTGAATCTGAGAGATCCTCTCGCAAAACTCATAACTTGACAGGTAACGGAAACATGTAACTGCCATTGGAAAAGCCAGCAAATCAGTCAAAGAGGTGGGCTCCTCTCTCTTATGGTGACCGCTCTTACCACCCTTGTGAGGCCTCCTATGTACCTCAAACTCTGAAGCTGACTCATGGTCATCACTTTGCTCATAATCGGTTTCGGTTTCTGACATGGTTTCAGGAGCAAAGTGGCTGAAATGTACTGCTGCTTCTGCTTTAAAATCTGTTGTTTTAACTGTTTGAGATGCTGTTTCAAGGGGACAAATAGCACAAGGGAAGTGTTAGGGAAGGGAGACTTGGAAGGGAAATTGGGAAAAACATATGAAACAGGGGTTAAAGGGAGGAATCATGACATCAACATCATCATACAATTTCATTTGCAAGGATGTTATGGGAAGTGTAGTTTAGGGTTTGATTTTTTGATTTTTTAATATTTTTGGTAGGGAAATTAAATAACAGTGATAAGGGAGTAAGAAATGGAAGGTGGGAAAATATAGGAACAATAGGAATGAAAAGGAATACCTTAAAACAGCAAAACAAACCCTAGCAACTTTGACATTTTCAAGCAAAAGCACATGGAGTCTTTACTTGCAAATGAAGGCCTTTAAAACAATTATCATGATTTTCTCAAGCTTTAGCAAACCATAATTTAGATGATTGAAGGCCTACCTTACAAGCTTGAACAATTTGTGGTCACTTGGCAGCTTGCTGGTAATTTTTTGTGGAGGAAACCCTGACGGGTCGCGTGCATTACCCAATAGGTCGCGCGCCTTTAACGGGTCGCGCCCGTGTAAAGTTTACACTGGTGGAGGTGCCCTGATGGGTCGCGCGCCTTTGACGGGTTGCGCACCAGTCTTAATGGGTCGCGCACCTTCACACTTCACCAAATTCACCCAACTACTCTTGAAATCGATTTCTCTATTGCTTGAAGGCACAATGAAGCTTAATGGAGGGAAAGAGAGACTTTATAGCTTTGTTTTGAATTAATTTCATGTCAAAAACCTCTTTCTAATGTTTTTCATGACACTTTTTAAACTTTAAATGTTGTTGACTTTTTGGTTTCCTTTTGTCCTCAAATTGGTTGAATTGATGTTTTTCCTTGATAATTTTTTGCAGGGATAGCTTCTGAGGAGTCTTGGAAAAGGGGACTAGGGCTGCCTGCTATCTTTTGAAATATTTGAATTTTTACAATTTTTACAAAATTTTGAGAAATGACATTGGCTTTAAAAACAGGGTTTTTAAATCCAAGGTAAAAAAAATTAGCGATACAAGATGAAATATTTTAAAGAAACACTTTGATAATCATCCCTCTGACTTGCTGGGCATTTATTGACCTTTAGAGACATGACCTTGAAAACAAACTGGACCTAAACCCTAGACCTAAGACTTTTGACCTCAAGACAAGACAAGCAACTTTGAAATAGTTTATTGACTGAAACAATTTGACCCAGCAGTGCCAAGAGGGGAATAAAGACACCAGCTCCTCCATCAGGGTTATGGCATGCCTAATGGAATGCAATGAAATGACACTGATGAGACACCTACTTATGCAAATGCAAAGAGCTTTGATCACTGATGGAGGGCTACTAGACTGACTCTAACACAACCTCTGTTGATTTTTGCCGCAGTATTTATCTTTATGAAGGATTTTATGCGTATATGTATTTAGTGTTTCGATATGTATCCCATTGTTTGATTATTTGGCCTACATGACGGTTCCATAGGCAGTGCAGACGACTCGGTTAGCCGGCCATATGCCTGCGCTATGCAAGGAATAGGTCTACATGTCGCTCGTACCAAGAGCCACAGTCTGGTTTCATAACCAGGTGTTCTGTGCGTCAACTTAATGACAATATGGTTTCCTAACCAGTGTGATTTTTTTTTTTTAATATGTGAATATTGTTGGTTCATCGCATATTAATTTATTAAAGGTCCTCATGACTCGACGCTTCCCTAAGAGGGTTTATGCATGTTTGTTTAAAGAGGGGTCTCGGGTATCAACGTTTCCCTATAGGAACATCTGCACCGTGATACCCAGCTGCTCCATATATCTCGTTTTCCTGAGATAAGGCGTATAAAGGGTGACCAACACCGCAAGGTTATATGTCCATTTATTTTCTGTGCGCTGTATTTATATATATTTTAGCTGTAAATGCAAGGTTAACCGAGTTTAATTGAAATAGTTTTGATATTAAATCATCTTTGGGGTTTCTCTGTTGGCTTCGAGCGTAACCCGTCTTTCCTTGGATCCAACCGGTTCCTCCCGTGTCTTTGCGCCTCGGTAGGTAGTGCCGCCTTCAGCCTTGCCATTTACTTCACTTGTCTTGCGCTTCTATTCTAACAGCGGGACTTGCCTGGTCTGTTCGCGTTCCACCAGACTCCGGAGCAAGTCTCTGGACTTATGGACTCGGTCTTTGTCTGCAAACTCAGAACACAGATTTCTAGATGTATATATATAATGACTTGGACTATGCAACTTGTCCTACGCAACTGTGGTGTCACCGATGTGGCAGTGGTAATTTTTCTTTCCAAGAACCTATTTATTTGCCTCATAGGTATCTACAGTCTAACTTAAATGATTTGTAACATTTGCAGAGAAGTAAGAGTTCCGTCCTACTTACCTGGTTGCTGCCGCCCTTAGGTGCTCAGTAGGTCACCTGCAAGCTCATGCATAATCTTTTAGCCGCCCAACCACGAGACTCGTCTTTCGAGACCAGAGCCTCCCCCCTAGCTTCCTGTTGTCAGATCCCTGTCCTCAGCAAGGGTGCACAGTGTGCTAGACTATCTGGTCCTAACCAGACTTAGTCCTCAGTTCACTTTTGCTTCTTTTTTTTTTTCTCTCTTTCTCTGTCTGCCTGTCTCTACAGCACAGACCTTTTTGTCATTCCCCCCCTTTCCCCTTGGGAATTTTCAGTTAGAGAGGGTGGTTAAAGTCAGTTCCAATAACTGACTTTTCTTGCCAACTCCCTCCCAAGAGTTGCCAACAATATCATGAGTATTCTTTTTCCCTTTAAACATTTAAGTGCATTTAAAAAAAAAATAAAAGAAATACTCTGAAATTTTCCTTTAACAAGCAATGAGATAATTTTGCAATGTCATTTCTAAATTCAGTCTTTTACCGTAGTAAAACTAAATATTTACATTCTCCTGGGGTCATCACATCTCCCCCTCCTGAGATTGGACATCGTCCCGATGTCTGCTGTTCACAAACAGTTCCGGATAAGCCTTCTTAAGAAGCTCTTCATCTTCCCAGGTGGCCTCATCAGGCCCATAGTGCTGCCACTGCACTTTAACTTGGGTAATAACTCGCTTCCGCAACTGCACTTCTCTCCGGTCGAGAATGCTCAGCGGTTCGACCAGGACCTCTCCTTCCGGTTCGACCTGCAATTATCATTAATATCAGTAAATTTCTATTTCAAAAATATGTATCAACAGTTCAACTGAATTCAGCCCTTACCCGTATATCTTGCCATTTGATCACATGCTTAGGGTCGTAAATGTATTTTTTAAGCACAGAAACATGGAATACATTATGAATTCTAATATGGCTTGGCAAAGCAAGCTGGTAGGCTACCGGCCCAACCCTTGCCAAGACCTGAAAAGGTCCAAAATAGCGGGGCGCGAGTTTAGCGCAACCGCTCCATTGCAAGGTACTTTTCCGGGCTTGTATTCTTACATAAACATGGTCGCCAACCTGATACTCTTTGAACCTTCGCTTCCGATCTGCAAAACTCTTTTGCCGATCCTGGGCAGCCTTTAAATTAGACCGCACTCTTTTTACCATGTCTTCCATTTCCTTGAGCATTTCTGGCCCCAATCTTAATTTATCTTCCGGCCCACTCCAGCTTGAGGGCGTACGACATTTCCGTCCGTACAAAACTTCAAATGGAGACATCTGGATCGATGTGTGGTATCCGTTGTTGTACGCGAACTCTACCAAGTGTAAATAATCTTCCCATTGCGTCGGTTTTTGCATTACACATGCTCTTAACATGTCCTCAACAATCTGATTTACTCGTTCTGTCTGTCCATCAGTCTGGGGATGGTAAGCTGTACTGAAATTCAGCTGCGTACCCAGTTCTGTAAACAACGCTCTCCAAAAGGCGGATGTAAATTTTACATCTCGATCTGATATTATCGTCTTTGGAAGCCCATGCAGTTTGAACACGTTTTGCATAAAAATGTGTGCAATCTATACTTGCAAACCGTTCATCGGATTGACTTCATTCCACCACCAAAAGTTGCGGCTTTCAAAGGAGTTTCAGATGAACCTACAGCGCAGTTCCAAAGAGGAGATATTCTAGGCCACACAAGTCAATCCTTACTTCTGCAGTTGCAACTTCAAATTCAACAACTTCCGGCTTCACATGTGTGAGAGAGAGAGACCCATTTCAACGCAGTAGAGAAGAGACTCATATCTACGCAGTAGAGAGAGAGAGAGAGGTGATGAGATTGAGTGATTCCAAATGAGGAAAAGTCCTCTTATATTTATACAAAACAGTGGTGGGTGAATAGATGCGACTGTTGGGCTTCTGAGTCGACATGAGTTGTAGGTCGGCTTGATAATAATTCCATAATCAAAATAAATTCATATCTCCATGAATACTTATCGGAATTGGATGATATTTATATCAATCCTACACCTCTCGACGAGAGGAATCTAATAAAAATATTATTAGCCATGAATAAGATGACCCACATGAAGGTTTTTCCTGGTTGCCAATTTTAACAACTCCATTGGTTCATAGGACTAGGAGGAAACACTAAAACTTCTTGGGAGAAAATTAAGAGAGTTTTCTTATTGAAATATCAGGAATATTATAAAACTAGAGATATTCAAGATGAAATCATTACTATTGTGCAAAATGATGATGAGGTGCTAGAGGACTACTTGGAGATATTCCTGTACATCCTCCAAAGATCAAAGCACAAATTTGATCTAAGTACCATTAGAACCTTGTTATTACGTGGGCTTATTGATGATGCTATGAATAATATAAACCTGTTAGGATAAGGGGATATTTATCAAAAACCTTTTGATGAGATTTTTGACTTGTGTACGAAATTCTCGAGGAACCAATATAGATCCGGTAAAGGAATTTAGAATAGAAACAGGAAAACCAAATCTGCTAATGCTATTATTATTAGATTAGAAAACAAAATGGACAATATGAAAATTGAAATAATGAATATTGTTAGTAAAAAAATAGACTCTTTCATGTTTTAGCAAAAAATTTGTAGAAGAGCAAGAGTCATTCTCTATTTTCTATCCAATATGTAGAAGAAAGCATCCTTTAAGAGAATGTCCTCTCGATATTAAAGAAACTAATAAATGCGCAATTTATACGGAGAACCATGCTATAGAAAAATGTCCCTCGATACCTAGGCTTAAATTTGTAGTTGAGGGAGGAGAACCTGAAGCTAAATAACTGCATGCTATGGGAGAACGATTAAATTGACCTCAGGTAAGTGCAGGTATGGTTCTTGAACCTCCACCACATTTTTTTGGTTATAATGCATACTCATATTCCTATCCTAACACTGGCCACTCTCAACATTGGTAGCATGGGAACCAATATTAGTATGGAAAACCCTCCCAATATTGGCAAAAATGATGGAGAGGGCCAAACCATTCACATCATTCAAATCATTCCTATTCTGCACCTATGAAATCATACCCTCCTATATATGCACCTT
The DNA here is from genome assembly GCA_031772625.1 of Pinus tabuliformis. Taxonomy (NCBI): domain Eukaryota; kingdom Viridiplantae; phylum Streptophyta; class Pinopsida; order Pinales; family Pinaceae; genus Pinus; species Pinus tabuliformis. Next base: position 471,131,873 of record CM062813.1, on the reverse strand, counting down.
ACCCAATGCCACAACCATCATTGCCTCAACTGAGTCAACCTATGCCACCATTACCTTTACCTCCACTGTTTCGACCTTCTCAGCTGCCTACTCAACCTTTACCCAACCCCAATAATAAATCGGTACAAATGATCCATTCTATGAACCCACTTTCTTTATCCAGATATCAGTCTATGCCAGTTGGAGTCAATGATCTCCAATTGAGATCAGGGAAGGTAGTAGCCTAAGAAAATTAAAAGCAACCTATGGTGATTATTGATGAGAAAGGAGAGGAGGAAACTCATGACAATTCCGAAGAAGATGACACAATTAAGCCTATACATGTAGAAATTTAGCCCTTACCATTTTCTTCCAACCGGCCTCCCTATCTAGAGAGGTTAATTGTGGAGAAGAAAGACCCCATTCCCGAGTCTAGCCTAGCTTCTGAGCTTAGGAACCTTTTCATAAAGGTGCCTTTACTTCAAGCTATTGAAGAGATCCCCATTTGAACAAAAATCATTAGGGAACTCTGTCGAAGAAGCCAGGAAGGAGAAGATTCGAACCTCAAACTATTCAATTCATTGGTAGGACAACAGAGTTAATGACAGGGTGTATGCACATGGAAAAATATACCGACCCCGGAAACCCTGTTGTCTTTGTTCAGATAGGTGAAGTCCTTGTCTCCAATGTACTTATAGACCTAAGGGAAGCCATTAATGTTATGACCAAGTAAACCATGGATCAATTTGGATTGGTCCATATTCGTCCTACTCCCACCATGCTTGAACTAGTAGATAGGTCTAAAATCAAGCAGGAAGGGGTGTTGGATGGTGTGGTTGTTTCCCTAGACTCTTGGGAATATCTCACTGATTTCGTTGTGCTTCAGCCAAAGAATCCTGTGGGAGGACATCCCTTGATCTTGGGATGACCATGGCTTGCAACGGATGATGCTTATATTGGATGTCATTCTAGTGATATGTATATTTCCCATGGAGATTCCAGGAAGAAGGTCACCTTGCATTCGCCCACTAGATCCATTTAGGAGCTCTGAGAAACATTATGGTTAGAATACACTAGTGATGAGGAGACTGATCCCATTTCCTCGATACATCAAAATGCTGAGTTCTCACAGGACGGTGAGATTAAGGACTTCCTGAAAAATATAGACACCATGCCTAATTTTGAGTCATTAATTCAGATTTTTAGTTTAGATTTTCAGGAAAGATATGACTCTCTACCTCCATCACCACCATCTCTAGCAACTCCTTCATGTACTTTTGATCCCGATACCACTCTTGTTGAGACTATTCATGGTAAATCCTTGTATATCAATTTAGACTTGTATCCTTCCCAGAAAGAGCAACTTGTGAATTTGTTGCGGAGCCATCTTGATTCCTTTGCATGGGGTTATGAAGATATGAAAGGCATCCCTCATAAAACTTGTACACACCATATTTATATTCAGGATGGAGCCCGACTTGTATGACAACCCCAAAGGTGAATGAACCCAGCTCTACGAGACATTGTAAAGGAAGAATTGCAAAAACTCTTAGATGTTGATTTTATCTATCCCATTTCTGATAGCTAGTGGGTCTCTCCATTAGTATTAGTCTTGAAAAAACATGGGATATGGTGCATTTGTATTGACTACATAGAATTTAACAAGGCCACTCTCAAAGGTTACTACCCCCTTCCTTTCATCGATAAGGTACTCGATACCCTTGCTGGTAAGAAGTATTTTTCTTTTCTAGATGGCTTTCGTGGATATAACTAGATATAAATAGCACCCGAGGATCAAGACAAAACCACTTTTACATGTCCATGGGGTAAATTTGCTTGCCAAGTGCTTCCCTTTGGTCTATGTAACGCCCCAGCTACCTTTCAAAGGGAAGTCTTGGATATTTTTGCTGACCTTGAGTGTGTAGAAATCTGTATGGATGACTTCTCTTTGTTTGGTGATTCATTTTAGTAAGCCCTCAAGAATCTAGAAAAAGTGCTTCTACGCTGCCAAGAAGCTCATCTCGCCTTGATTAACAAGAAATGTAATTAATGTGCAAGGCAGGGGTAGTTCTTGTCCATCTTATTCCGACAAAGGTATCCAGGTTGACCCTGCAAAAATAGAAGTCATTTTGAGTCTCCCTATACCCAAAAATCAAAGGGAAGTGAGAGGTTTTATAGGACATGCAAGCTACTATAGGATATTCATTGAGAATTTCTCGGATTGACTTCATTCCACCACCAAAAGTTGCGGCTTTCAAAGGAGTTTCAGATGAACCTACATCACAGTTCCAAAGAGGAGATATTCTAGGCCACACAAGTCAATCCTTACTTCTGCAGTTACAACTTCAAATTCAACAACTTCCGGCTTCACATGTGTGAGAGAGAGAGACCCATTTCAGCGCAATAGAGAAGAGACTCATATCTGCGCAGTAGAGAGAGAGAGAGGTGATGAGATTGAGTGATTCCAAATGAGGAAAAGTCCTCTTATATTTATACACAACAGTGGTGGGTGAATAGATGCGACTGTTGGGCTTCTGAGTCGAAATGAGTTGTAGGTCGGCTTTATAATAATTCCATAATCAAAATAAATTCATATCTCCATGAATACTTATCGGAATTGGATGATATTTATATCAATCCTACACCTCTCGACGAGAGGAATCTAATAAAAATATTATTAGCCATGAATAAGATGAACCACATGAAGGTTTTCCCTGGTTTCCAATTTTAACAACTCCATTGGTTCATAGGACTAGGAGGAAACACTAAAACTTCTTGGGAGAAAATTAAGAGAGTTTTCTTATTGAAATATCAGGAATATTATAAAACTAGAGATATTCAAGATGAAATCATTACTATTGTGCAAAATGATGATGAGGTGCTAGAGGACTACTTGGAGATATTCCTGTACATCCTCCAAAGATCAAAGCACAAATTTGATCTAAGTACCATTAGAACCTTGTTATTACGTGGGCTTAATGATGATGCTATGAATAATATAAACCTGTTAGGATAAGGGGATATTTATCAAAAACCTTTTGATGAGATTTTTGACTTGTGTACGAAATTCTCGAGGAACCAATATAGATCCGGTAAAGGAATTTAGAATAGAAACAGGAAAACCAAATCTGCTAATGCTATTATTATTGGATTAGAAAACAAAATGGACAATATGAAAATTGAAATAATGAATATTGTTAGTAAAAAAATAGACTCTTTCATGTTTTAGCAAAAAATTTGTAGAAGAGCAAGAGTCATTCTCTATTTTCTATCCAATATGTAGAAGAAAGCATCCTTTAAGAGAATGTCCTCTCGATATTAAAGAAACTAATAAATGTGCAATTTATACGGAGAACCATGCTATAGAAAAATGTCCCTCGATACCTAGGCTTAAAGTTGTAGTTGAGGGAGCAGAACCTGAAGCTAAATAACTGCATGCTATGGGAGAACGATTAAATTGACCTCAGGTAAGTGCAGGTATGGTTCTTGAACCTCCACCACATTTTTTTGGTTATAATGCATACTCATATTCCTATCCTAACACTGGTCACTCTCAACATTGGTAGCATGGGAACCAATATTAGTATGGACAACCCTCCGAATATTGGCAAAAATGATGGAGAGGGCCAAACCATTCACATCATTCAAATCATTCCTATTCTGCACCTATGCAATCATACCCTCCTATATATGCACCTTACCCAATGCCACAACCATCATTGCCTCAGCTGAGTCAACCTATGCCACCATTACCTTTACCTCCACTGTTTCGACCTTCTCAGCTGCCTACTCAACCTTTACCCAACCCCAATAATAAAGCGGTACAAATGATCCATTCTATGAACCCGCTTTCTTCATCCAGATATCAGTCTATGCCAGTTGGAGTCAATGATCTCCAATTGAGATTAGGGAAGGTAGTAGCCTAAGAAAATTAAAAGCAACCTATGGTGATTATTGATGAGAAAGGAGAGGAGGAAACTCATGACAATTCCAAAGAAGATGACACAATTAAGCCTATACATGTATAATTTTAGCCCTTACCATTTTCTTCCAACCAGCCTCCCTATCTAGAGAGGTTAATTGTGGAGAAGAAAGACCCCATTCCCGAGTCTAGCCTAGCTTCTGAGCTTAGGAACCTTTTCATAAAGGTGCCTTTACTTGAAGCTATTGAAGAGATCCCCATTTGAACAAAAATCATTAGGGAACTCTGTCTAAGAAGCCAGGAAGGAGAAGATTCGAACCTCAAAATATTCAATTCATTGGTAGGACAACAGAGTTAATGACGGGGTGTATGCACATGGAAAAATATACCGACCCCGGAAACCCTGTTGTCTTTGTTCAGATAGGTGATTTCCTTGTCTCCAATGTACTTATAGACCTAAGGGAAGCCATTAATGTTATGACCAAGTAAACCATGGATCAATTTGCATTGGTCCATATTCGTCCTACTCCCACCATGCTTGAACTAGTAGATAGGTCTAAAATCAAGCAGGAAGGGGTGTTGGATGGTGTGGTTGTTTCCCTAGACTCTTGGGAATATCTCACAGATTTCATTGTGCTTCAGCCAAAGAATCCTGTGGGAGGACATCCCTTGATCTTGGGATGACCATGGCTTGCTACGGATGATGCTTATATTGGATGTCATTCTAGTGATATGTATATTTCCCATGGAGATTCCAGGAAGAAGGTCACCTTGCATTCGCCCACTAGATCCATTTAGGAGCTCTGAGAAACATTATGGTTAGACTACACTAGTGATGAGGAGACTGATCCCATTTCCTTGATACATCAAAATGCTGAGTTCTCACAGGACGGTGAGATTAAGGACTTCCTGAAAAATATAGACACCATGCCTAATTTTGAGTCATTAATTTAGATTTTTAGTTTAGATTTTCAGGAAAGATATGACTCTCTACCTCCATCACCACCATCTCTAGCGACTCCTTCATGTACTTTTGATCCTGATACCACTCTTGTTGAGACTATTCCTGGTAAATCCTTGTATATCAATTTAGACTTGTATCCTTCCCAGAAAGAGCAACTTGTGAATTTGTTGCGGAGCCATCTCGATTCCTTTGCATGGGGTTATGAAGATATGAAAGGCATTCCTCCTAAAACTTGCACACACCATATTTATATTCAGGATGGAGCCCGACTTGTCTGACAACCCCAAAGGTGAATGAACCCAGCTCTACGAGACATTGTAAAGGAAGAATTGCAAAAACTCTTAGATGTTGATTTTATCTATCCCATTTCTGATAGCTAGTGGGTCTCTCCATTAGTATTAGTCTTGAAAAAACATGGGATATGGTGCATTTGTATTGACTACATAGAATTTAACAAGGCCACTCTCAAAGGTTACTACCCCCTTCCTTTCATCGATAAGGTACTCTATACCCTTGCTGGTAAGAAGTACTTTTCTTTTCTAGACGGCTTTCGTGGATATAACTAGATATAAATAGCACCCGAGGATCAAGACAAAACCACTTTTACATGTCCATGGGGTAAATTTGCTTGCCAAGTGCTTCCCTTTGGTCTATGTAACGCCCCAACTACATTTCAAAGGGAAGTCTTGGCTATTTTTGCTGACCTTGAGTGTGTAGAAATCTGTATGGATGACTTCTCTTTGTTTGGTGATTCATTTTAGTAAGCCCTCAAGAATCTAGAAAAAGTGCTTCTACGCTGCCAAGAAGCTCATCTCACCTTGATTAACAAGAAATGTAATTAATGTGCAAGGAAGGGGTAGTTCTTGTCCATCTTATTCCGACAAAGGTATCCAGGTTTACCCTGCAAAAATAGAAGTCATTTTGAGTCTCCCTATACCCAAAAATCAAAGGGAAGTGAGAGGTTTTATAGGACATGCAAGCTACTATAGGATATTCATTGAGAATTTCTCAAAGATTGCTTCCCCCTTTTTTCTGACTTTTGGCTAAGCATAGTTATTTTTCTTGGTCCACATGTTGCCAATAGTCCTTTGAGACATTGAAGAAAAATTAGCCCAGTAACTAGTTTTGAGAGGACCAAACTGCTCCCTAGCATTTCATATTTCCTCTAATGCCTCAGATACTACTATTGGCACAGGTTTAGGACAAAAGGAATACAAACAATCTTATGCTATTTATTTCAATAGTAAAAACTTGTCCTGGGCTTAGGAAGGACAAGCAGATGCTGTTCTGCTGCTTGCTATGTGAAAGCTGCCTACACCTCCGTTGCTGCTGGTTGTGCAGCTGCTTTCATCGTTGCCGCAGGGCGGGGAAACAGACTGGCACTGGGACTGGTGGGTTGATGGATTGATTCACTGATGGACGGGGAGCTGTACGGATGCATGTCTGGATACCGGCTGGGATTGATGTTGGAATTGATGCTGGCTGAGGATGAACTCAATTATACGATTACCGAGAAAGAGTTTTTAGTTGTAATTTTTTCCATTAATAAATTCAAAAATTATATTACAGGATATGAAGTCTTTGTGCATATTGATCATTCTGTAATAAGATATTTGATGAATAAACCATTAAATAGTGGTAGAGTTACTTGGTGGTTACTATTTTTATAGGAATTTAATATTACTATTATTGATAGGCTGGGAAAATCAAATGTATTAGAAGATTATCTTTCAAGGTTAAATAATCCTGGTGAAGCAATTCCTGTTGACGATGATTTTCCTCACAAACATCCTTTTGTTGTGTCAACAAAATCCCCATGGTTTGCTGACATAGCTAACTATTTAGTCACTAGAAAATTACCACCTCACTTATTCATTTGTGAAAAGCGGAATATCATACAAAAAAGTGTTCATATTCTTGGATCCAAGGAGACCTATTTTACACCAGAGCAGATCCCATTATTCGTAGATGTGTAAAAGAGGAAGAAGTGTTTGATATTTTAAAATATACCCATGAAGAACCTTGTAAGGTTCACTTTTCCGATAAGTGGATAGCATACAAATTGTTACAAGCTAGCTATTTTTGGCCTTCCTTGTTTAAGGATGCCAAACAATATGTCAAGCGATGTGATAACTGCCAAAGAGTCGGCCAGCCTAATCAAACCAATGAAATTCCTTTATGTCCTCAGGTTATGATTGATCCTTTTGAAAAATGGGCCATCGATTTCATAAGACCAATAAATCCAACATCATCAAATAAAAAACATATTTTGGTTTGTATAGATTTTGTTACAAAATGGGTAGAAGGTAAAGTTGTTTCTTTTTCTATTGAAAGAGTTGTTGTTGAATTTCTTTCTACCGAAACCTTTACTAGATTTGATGTGCCTAGAGAAATTATTTCTGACAATGGACTGCAATTTATTTCTAATCTGGTATAGGGTTTGATGGAGCAGCACAAAATATGGCATAGGAAATCTACACTGTATGACACCCGCAAGCCAATGGTCAAGTGGAGTCCACAAATAAGATGATTGAGTCCATCCTCACAAAAATGGTAAATATGCACAGAAAGGATTGGGATGACAAATTACCAGAAGCATTGTGGGCATATCGAACCACTTGGAGAAATGACACAAGACACACACCATATGAGTTGGTGTACAAAAAACAAGTCCTCTTGCCGATAGAATTCCAGATCAAGATTTTCAGGACTGCAGTCCAATTGGGCCTAGATCTATCTGAAGCATAGTAGTAGTATCTTCTACAATTGAATAAGCTAGATGAATTCTGAAGGGATGTTGTTCAACAGAATGTCTTTGTTTAATAGCAATGTAGGAAGTGGCATGACAAGTCCATTCAGAAGAAGAAATTCCAACCAGGTGATTGGGTACTCCTCTATGATTCTAGATTCAAATATTTTAAAGTAAAATTCCATACACGTTGGATGGGACCCTATGAGGTGGTTAAAGTGTTTGAAAATGGAGCGGTAGAAATCAAAACTATTGATGGACAAAATTCTGCGTTCTAGGTAAATGGGCTTAGATTGAAGCTATATTTTTAGCCCCTTACTAAAGGAGATTTAATGCATTAAGTCCAACAACCATTTGAAAAGGAGTTGGTAGGTGGTAACACCAACCTGTGGAAGATTTGATTCCTTCTTGTCCTTATTAAAAAATAATAAAAGAAAAAAATGACAAAAATGAAAAGTATAAAAATAAATAAAATTTCCTGTAATTATGAAAATAATTTGACTGGCATGATTGCAAAAGCATCAACCTGAAAACCAGCATGTTGGTAGAAAGATCAAAATTTTAATAAAAAGGGAATGTTACTTGATCTTTTAGATATGTTGTCTTCCACCAAGAAGAAGCAGGTTCACAAAACCAAGCATGTACCCAAGTTTGGGGTAACAAGCATGGAAATTTGTATTCAAGGAACGCTTACTTCCCGCTGAAATTACTTTTTCCTGCACCAGTGCAGGCATATTTCAAGGTTAAAATTTCGTCTTTCTTCTATTTCCCATTTCGAAATTTCCCACTAGTTTCTTTTCTAAAATCCCCAATGAACTACCTTCCTCTTTCTTGTAAGAAAATTACCCTTGCCCGATTTTGTAAAATCCCTCTTTTCCCTTGAATTTTTTTCCACATCCCATTTTGTTTATCCCCCTTGGTGATATTGTTTCTGGAATCCCTATTGTAATGTTCCTTCCCATTCAAAATTTTTTTACCCCCTTCCCACTTCTTTATTACCTCATAAATTGATTGCAAAATTTGATGCAATCAATCCAAAAGGCATGTTCGTGAAACACCAAGGGATGGTGAATAAAACATTTCTTGTATATTAAGGAAAAAAAATTAGTCCAGCTACATAATTCTATTCTATCAAAATCGTTTTTTTTGGTAAAAGTCTCTGGTGCAAGATGCACAGTGCAAGCAAGTTTAGTGCAGGAATGCAACTGACTTTGAAAGCAAGTGTAAAATAAAATTCACAGAATCCAAGAGTGTCTTACAAAGGATGTTTATGGATCTTTATTTTCCTGCACATGAGTACTGATATATCATAGCATTACATGTTTCAATTAATATTATGTTTCATCATTTACTGACTTAGGAAATTTTTTTAAAGTGCAAGGTGTATAGGGTTCTGAAATATAATTTTTTTAATAAGTTTTGAAGTATGTCTTGATTAAATTACGAGGTGGACTATGGGATAGTATTGTTGTCTAATAGCATGTATTCACCTTCCTTGAAATAATTGTGCATTGCTTATTCATTATTACCTTACCCCGTAATCCAATCATTGTAACCATTGCACCCCTGCTGCATAAAACTCCACTACACCCAATCAGTATGACTCACCTACAATGGGTTGATATGAATCTACACCTAATATGAAAAGTTGTTTTCATCATGACCGGGTCAGTGGGACTGAAAAGATGGAAGGTGACGAACCTCCATCGTAAAGCTCTCGGCAAGCGTTTTTGTCACTCACTAGAATTATTTTGAGGTTGTGACCGGAAAGGGTGAAGTTCAATTCAACATGGCACCTATAAGGAGTGAGCCATTGTCTTTGCAAGAGATTGAGCAAACCGTAGAATACTGAAACAGTCTTGCACTATTGCAAGAATCCGGGTTCCTACCAATTTTACAGAAGTATGATGTGTTCAACATGGTTGTGGTACAGTAGTTTGCGAAGACATTCAAAGGAAGTTGAGTCAGGGTCGGCTCATTGAAGTTGGAAGTCACAAAGGAGTCTATTGCACAAGCTATAGACTTGCAACTTATAGGGGAGAATTGGTTTAAAAAGGAGCGGCTCAGGAGGAAACGATGGCATCGGTTCATGGTTGACAAGAAGATTAAGGTTGACTGGAGGAAGGGACTTCCACAAAGTGCCTTGATCGGGAAGTGGCGAGACCTACTGATCATACTGCATAAATTTATGACTGGTGAGGGACGTTACACATTGGCATTCATATATCACCTTCAACTTGTTGGAAATAATACTGAGAGGGGGGGTGAATCAGTATTATCAAATTCTTTTCAATATATCTTCCTTATTTATACTTTGAATAATTCTTCAAATATTGATCATTACTTTGTATGTCAGTATCATAAAATAATGAGAACGAACAAGAAAAGAAAATAGTCACACAAAAGAACACCAGATAGAAGGTGGAAACCCAATGTGGGTGAAAACCACTTGCTGCAATATGTCTCTATCTACTTTTAATAAGAAACTCCTTTTACAATGATTTTGTACTAGTGCAGTCCTTTACCAGTACGCAGGCTACAACCTGCAGAGAGCTACAACTCTCTCTCTCATTTTCCAGTCTCTCCTGGAAGGGAGCTACAACCCCCTACTTCATTTTCTTTCAAGGACCACTTTTCATTAATTTTCAAACTGGATCCAAGAACATCAAAAACCCATCAACTACACTTGCATCATCAATCTCTGATTTATCCAATACTGAATCAATGCTTTCACCAAAGCCAACCCGCATACAGATCTACAAATATTTCCTTATAACTTTGCAGTATACCCAGATCATAACATGTGTACAATAAAACATGCATCTATAATTCAGATCTATAAATTCATTCTTTCAAATATCTAGATATTAGTTAACCCAGATTATTAGATTTATAGATCAAGCGTGTGCCACATATCACAGATCAAAATCATATAGAGATACCACTATTCCAGCCTTGATTTTGACCCATCAATAGAACTTATCCTTCTCCTTACGCTCAGGTTCCTTCTTCATTCAGATCTAGATATGCACCATAACCCAATCACCATATTCCAGATCTAGCACTTTATCAGATATTCAATAATTCAGAAGATGCTTTGCGAAATGATCTCCTTCCTCTTTTATAGCCTTAGTCCTTTCTCAATACCATGATCCAAAACCATAGGATCAAAAAACTGTTGGACTAATACCATGAACCAACCATGAAAGTCCGTGAGATCAACACTTTTGGATGCAATACCACGGACCAAAACCATAGGATCAAAAACTATCAGACTAATACCATGAACCAACCATGAAAGTGCGTGAGATCAACACTTTTGGGTGCAATACCATGGACCAAAACCTTAGGATCAAAAACCGTCGGACTAATACCATGAACCAACCATGAAAGTGCATGAGATCAACACTTTTTGGATGCAATACCATGGACCAAAACCATAGGATCAAAAACTGTCGGACTAATACCATGAACCAATGATGAAAGTGTGTGAAATTTTCTCTTGCATGAAGGGAACTTTTCTCTGCATGAAAGTGCGTAAACTTTTCTCTGCATGAAAGTGCATAAACTTTTCTCTACATGAAATAAACTTTTCTCTGCATAAAAGTGCGTGAACATTTCTCTACATGAAATAAACTCTTCTCTGCATAAAAGTGCATGAACTTTTCTCTACATGAAATAAAATTTTATTTGCATAAAAGTGCGTGAAATTTTCTCTACATGGAATAAACTTTTCTCTGCATAAAAGTGCGTGAACTTTTCTCTACATGGAATAAACTTTTCTCTGCATAAAAGTGCGTGAACTTTTCTCTACATGGAATAAACTTTTCTCTGCATAAAAGTGAGTGAACTTTTATCTACATGAAGGAAACTTTGTTGCACTATAATTTATCAAATAAATTGCTGCACTATAATTTATCATTTGTGTGATTTTCCATCAAGGACAACACTTGTCTCATAATGCCAACAATCTCCCCCTTTGGACTTGTCATACTGAGAATTGTCATCTGATATCTCTTCCGTAGATTCATCTAGATATATATAAGTGAGTTGATCTTCTATGAGTTGCTTGCCATCAAGTACAACACATGCATCATAATGCCAACACAACTGTTGCTACACTTTGAGTCGGTAAAATTGATTAATTTCCCTTACTACTTGCTCAGAAGTCTTGAGAAAATGGTGAAAGGCATGCACAGTGGGAATGCAAGCCAAGTTGCAAGCAAGCTATACCATCATGGGCTTATCACGATCCTATTCAAGAAGAAGCTGGAAGAAAAAGGAGTAACCTGGGGAGAATTCCTGAAAGAGTTTTGGGCAAGGAGTGTAGGGAAGTCTGCTAGCATGAGTACAAGTAATAAAAGGGAAGCAGAGACATCATCTCCTACCGAGCAGAAAGGTGAAAGAAAACTGATGCAATCAGGGAGGAATACTTTTGAAAGCACTCCACCCTCGGCTAAGAAGAGAAAGACCAGAACCTTGGTGAGGAAGAAGATGGTCTCTCAAGGGATGAACCAATTGAGCTCTTCGATTATAATTGATGAATCACCCCAAGTTTCCCCTAAAGTTCATAACCTTTCAGTGCTTGCAGATGCAGAAACACATAATGTGGAAGATGAAGAGAATGCGAAAGGCGACGTATTTTTGTCAGCTTTTATCAACAGATTAAGGGAGAGGAAGATGACACCGAGTATAGGTGAAGTCCAAGCAAAGGGTCATGAGGATGAAGAGGAACAACATATAGAGACCCTCGATAATTTCGGTGAAACAGACATTGATACCCTCAATAATTTTGAGGAGCGAGGTACTGAAGCCCCTATTGTTTTAGAAGAATGAGGTACTGAAGCCCATACATTTTTAGAAAGACAGGGTACTAAAACCCTTGCTGGGTCAAATGGATAAGGTACTGAATCCCCCCAGGAACTGGAATAACAGGGCATTGAAAACCTTGAGGAATTGAGTGCACAAGGTACTGAAACCCTTGGCACGAAGGTTGTGGAGGGCATTGAAACCCTCGGTGACAAGGAAACCCCGAGTGCAGAAACCTTCGGCGACATCATAATGCAAACATTGGACGGCCTTGACCTTGACAACGATGGGACTTGTTTCGAGTCCGTTGTAGAGAAGACATTTACACCTGAATACCTAAGCACAGAACCCTCCACTCTCTACCTCAATAGTTGAATAGTAGATTTGAAGCAGCAATTTCATGACTTGGAGGCTTTGAACCAGGTCATGAAGGAGAAAAATTGACGGAAGCAAAGCGAGGTAGAGCTACTTGCAAAGATAAAAAGGCAGAAGCAGCAAGGAAAAGTATGGAAGTATCGAGCATCCAAATGATACAAACACCCCAATAAGGTGACTAATCAACCAATTTCATGACTTGGAGGCTTTGAACCAGGTCATGAAGGAGAAAAATTGATGGAAGCAAAGCGAGGTAGAGCTACTTGCAAAGATAAAAAGGCAAAAGTAGCAAGGAAAAGTATGGAAGTATCGAGCATCCAAATGATACAAACACCCCAATAAGGTGACTAATCAATTGAGAAGAGCCCAAGGTAAAAAGTCGAAGATAGTGAAAGCAGGAATAAGCATTGAAGTTTAGGATTGAGAGTTGGCCACTCATTTTTTGAGGATTTTTTGTAGAAGGTAAAATGTTGTGTGAGGACACACAACAACTTAGGGATGGGAGGATGTTGGTGTCCCAAATTGCTCTATTTTTACCCCATTTCTATAAACATTAACCTTTGTTTTATCTTGAATTAAACCTCTCTTTCCTGCACTAGTCCAAGATAACTACCTATTCCTGCATATGCTTCGTATCTTACATTAAGATTTATTAAAGTGCTTTATTAATCATTTTTACATAGATTTCATGCCTATTAAGTACCTCTTGTAACTTATGTTAATTTCCTAGAAGTAATTGAGAAACTAAGTGTTAATTATGAGTTAGCATGATCAGTGCAGGCAGATTCCTGCACTGCCAATGATGATTGTTTCGAGATTTCCGTGAGCTGAATCTTTCCATGCAGACGTTTTGATCCATGACTCTGAGTTTGGTTGCTGATTAACTAAGGATGGATATCAGTGGCACACAGTTAGGGATATTTTCCAAGGATGGTCTATGGCCAGCGAAGTACACGTTCTATTATAACTGATAGCCAATTTTGTAATGTTTGGTTGTTAGTCCGTTCGGCCGAAAGGCCTGAATAGGAAAATGACTGTAATTAGTGGAATATGGCTAAGGCCAAAAGAATGTATAAAATGTAGATTGTAGGTAGAACTAGCTAGTGATCCTTAGGTTGTAATTTCATTTTCTATGTAATTTGGTATCGCCCTCAGCTCTGGGCTAGACTCACACTACTATGTACATTTTTTGATCAAGTAATACAAGGAACTCGCCATGTCATTCATACATTGTGTTTAATATATCTTTCATGGGTACTTGAGTGCTAAATCGTCTCGTTTTTTAAATAGGAAACGAGCTGGTTAGCTAGGGCCCAACCAACATAGCTCGTTTACACTTGTGCTTTTGTCATTTGGAAATATTGTGTGAATATTTCCCTTTGCAGTTGAATGGTGTGAACAATTTTTATATTTACTTCTAAAGCTCTGATTTAAATCTATTTTGTAGTAAAGTTTGAGCGGATCTGTGGCTTGGAAGTTGATTGGGTTTATTTCTTTCTTGTAATTCCTTTCTTGCATTTCTTTACTCACAATTCTAGTCTCGATTTGCTTCTACTTTGATTGTGCGGGAAGCCTCTTCATGTACCAGTGCATGTAGTTTCCTGCACTATGGTTCAGTTATTCCTTTCACAACAAATATTTCATTTCTCTTACTGCTTACCATTTTAAGTTGTTTCTACAAGCAAACATATTATTAATTTCAGTAATCATCGTTAACATTAAGAGTGCATTTCTATGGATTTTGAGAACAATTACGTGAATTTATCATAGACACTTTATAATTGCATTTTATGACTTATGAACAAAGAACATAAACATTTTAAGTGGATTGTCGAAGCTAGCTAATACATGTAGATCAGTTAGACTACTGCTTTGATTACTTCGAGTTGATTTCATTTCATGAAGTTTACTTCCATTGAAGGATTTAGTTAATTAAAGCATTTCTTTTCCATATATAATTTATCTCAAAATTTCATTTGCAATTGGAATTATTTTCAACACATCTTTCAATCTTTTCGAAAGTAAATTGGAAACTTTGGTGAAGGAAACTCTGCCTCAGTGCAAGAGTTGTTCTCTTGTCATAAAAATAGAGTGCTATATGCCCTGAGGCTTAGAGCACCTCCACAAAGACATAAATATTCAATAAGGGAGGTAAAATATACTTTTACATAGAGGCACTGTACCTGCACTAGTGCAAGAAGATTGCAATAGTACAAGAACAGGTTGTTTGTGTAGAAGGAAGATCAAGAGGAAAATATATCTCTGTAAGGGCCAACTTGTTAGACTATTAGCCATCTATCTGAAAGATCATTTCATTCCAAAATTTAAGATTGCTTCCAGTTGTGTGAAAACTCCTTTAATTGATTTACTTGCAAATTGTTCTTTTACATTCCAACACTAGAGTTGCTTTGGTGTCAATTACCTTTAATATTTTTTTCTGTCTGATTCTGAAAACATTTCCTTTAAAAAGTAGGATTAGGAATAGTAAAATTTTATACCACTTCTGGCATTGCCTGTGCTTTGTCTCTAAGTTTACGAAACCCCCGGGTTGACAATTAAGTGTTGAGGAGTTTTCTTAAGCGCAATTCCTGCACCCAATGTTTTTGCATTGTTGCTGGGGAGGTGATTTGAATTTGTAAGAATTTTCCATTTTTTTGCAATAGGGGTAAGTCTGCTATTATTTTTTCTGCAGTGTGCTTCTATTGTTTGAAGGAATTTATAGGTGTTGATTTATTTTTTTGAAAATTGCAGTTTTTATTCGAATTTTGTTTTGTCATTTTTTGAAATGAATGCCTAAAAGAGGTAGGGGTCTGAAGCCCACTAGGGGCCAAAGAAATACTAACAAATATTAAACCAAATCTCGTATTGGGCCTTCTTTTGTAGGAAGAAAGTCTAAACAAACTCAGACTCATCACACAGGAACAATCCACTTGGGCTCTGGTAGCAGTGGTCCAGGTGTGACACAGCCCATAAAGGGGAAGAAGGGGACTATTGGAATCCATAGTCAGCCTTCTTAGCCTGTTTAGAGGGGTTCATGTGGAAGAAAAACAATGGAATATGAGGAATACCATGCAGAAGGAAGTGGTGAAAATCTAGTAAATAAGGAACAATCCACTTTCGGATTCCCTATTGTGAATCCTAATACACAAGTACAAATGAAAAATATTTCACCATCAACTCTTCCGGATCATTTATATGGTAAGATACATGAAGACCCAAACTCTATCTTATTTGAGTTTGATATTTTGTGTAGTAGTTATGATTATTCATCTAATGACCAAAAGTTAAAGTTGTTTCCTACAACTCTCAAGGATGCAACACTCTGCTGGTTCATGGGACTAGGAGGAAACACTATAACTTCTTGGGAGAAAATGAAGAGAGTGTTCTTATCGAAATATCAGGAATATTGTAAAACTAGAGATATTCAAGATGAAATATTTACTATTGTGCAAAATGATGATGAGATGCTAGAGGACTACTTGGAGAGATTCCTGTACATCCTCCAAAGGTCAAAGCACAAATTTGATCTAAGTACCATTAGAACCTTGTTCTTACATGGGCTTACTAATGATGCTAGGAATAATCTAAATATGTTAGGACAAGGGGATATTGCTCAAAAACCTTTTGATGAATAATATGGGTCAAATTAGAATTAATATATATTAAATTTATGCAAATTTTATGAATGAAATGAAATGAATATTAAAAGATATGATTTAAGGTGAGGAAATTAATTATTAAACACCAAAATATTTAATGAAATCATAATAAAATTAAATTATAGAAGACAAAAAAGAAATGAGATTGAAAAAGAAATATATAATAGAATCTAAATATATTTGATTTAATGCAATAAGAAGGAATACATGGGGAATTATAAATTAAAGATATATGGGATGAAGAAGAGGGATGAGAAAGAAAGAATGAAAGTAAGGGATAGGAAAAAAAGGAAGGAAAGGGACAGAGGAAGAAGGGTCTGTGACTTGTGCAAAAAATTATCAAAGAAACAATATAGATCCGGTAAAGGAATTCATAATAGAAACAAGAAAACTGAATCTACTGATGCTATGGTTATTGGATTAGAAAACAAAATGTACAATATGAAAATTGAAATAATGAATACTGTTAGTAAACAAATAGGCTTTTTGAAGTTTCAGCAAAAACTTGTAGAAGAGAAAGAGTCATTGTAGAAGAAAGCATCCTTTAAGAGAATGTCCTCTCGATATTAAAGAACTAATAATGTGAAATTTGTGCAGAGAACCATGCTATAGAAAAATGTCCCTCCATACCTAGGCTTAAAGTTGTACTAGAGGGAGGACAACCTAAAGCTGAATCACTGTGTGCTATGGGAGCGTGAAGAAATTGGCCTCAGATAAGTACAGGTATGGTTCCTAAACCTCCACCACATATTTTTGGTTATAATGCACACTCATATTCCTATCCTAACACTGGTCACTCTCAACATTGGTAGCATGGGAACCAATATTAGTATGGACTACCCTCATAATCTTAGCAACAAGGATGGAGAGGGCCAAACCATTCACATCATTCACATCATTCCTATCCTGCACCTATGCAATCATACCCTCCTACATATGCACCTTACCCAATGCCACAACCATCATTACCTCAGCTGAGTCAACCTATGCCACCATTGCCTTTACCTCCACCATTTCGACCTTCTCAGTTGCCTGCTCAACCTTTACCCAACCCCAATAATAAAGTGGTACAAATGATCCATTCTATGAACTTGCTTTCTTCATCCAGATATCAGTCTATGCCAATTGGAGTCAATGATCTCCAATTGAGATCAGGGAACATAGTAACCTCAAAAAATCAAAAGCAACCTATGGTGATTATCAATGAGAAAGGAGAGGAGGAAACTCTTGACCATTCCAAAGAATATGACACCATTCAGCCTATCCTTGTACCTTCTGATTCATTGCCATCTTCTTCCAACTGACCTCCCTATCTAGAGAGTTTAGTTGTGGAGAAGAAAGTCCCCATTCCTTAGTCTAGCCTAGCTTTTGAGCTTGGGAACCTTTTCATAAGAGTACCTTTTCTCCAAGCTATTAAAGATATCCCCATTTGTACAAAAATCATTAGGGAACTTTGCCTCAAGAAGTGAGGAACAAGAATATTAGAACCACAAACTATTCAATTTGTTGGTAGGGCAGCAAAGTTAATGACTGGGTGTATGCACATGGAAAAATATACTGACCCCAGAAACCCTGTTGTCTCTGTTTATATTGGTGATGTCGTTGTCTCCAATGTACTTATAGACCTAGGGGAAACCATTGATGTTATGACCAAGAAAACTATGGATCAACTTGGATTGATCCATATTCATCCTACTCACACTGTGCTTGAACTAGCAGATAGATCTAAAATCAAGCCGAAAGGGGTGTTGGATGATGTGGTCGCTTCCCTAGACTCTTGGGAATATCCCACAGATTTCATTGTTCTTCAACCAAATAATCTTGTGGGAAGACATACCTTGATCTTAGGATGAACATGGCTTGCTACGACTGATTCTTATGTTGGAGGTCATTCTGGTGATATGTATATTTCCCATGGAGATTACAGGAAGAAGGTCACCTTTTATCCACCCACTAGATCCATTCAGGAGCTCTGAGACACTTTATGGTTAGACTACAGTAACGATGAGGAGACTCGGCCTATTTTCATGATACATCAGAACGTTGAGTCCTTGCAGGAGGGTGAGATTCAAGACTTCCTAAATAATCTAGACACCATGCCTAATTTTGAGTCATTTAGTCAAATTTCTAGTCTATATTTTCAGGAAAGATATGACTCTCTACCTCCATCACCACCATCTCTAGTGACACCTTTGTGTACTCTTGAGCCTAATACCACTCTTGTTGAGATTAGTCCAAGTAAATCCTTGTATATCAATTTAGACTTGGATCCTTCATGGCAAGAGCAGCTTATGAATTTGTTACGAAACCATCTTGATTCCTTTGCATGGGGTTATGAAGATATGCAAGGCATCCCTCCTAAAACTTGTACACACCATATTTATTTTTAGGATAGAGCCCGACCTATCCAACAACCTCAAAGGGGAATGAACCCAGCTCTAAGAGATGTTGTAAAGGAAGAATTGTAAAAACTCTTAGATGTTGATTTTATCTATTCCGAGTATTAGTCCCGAAAAAAGATGGGAGATAGCGCATTTGTATTGACTATAGAGAATCGAAGAAGGCCAATCTTAATGATTAATTCCCCATTCCTTTTATCGATCAGGTACTCAATACCCTTGCTCGTAAGGAGTACTTTTCTTTTCTAGACGACTTTAACAGATATAACCAAATACAGATAGCACCCAAGGATCAAGACAAAACCACTTTTACATGTCCATGGGGTACATTTGCTTATTGAGTGCTTCCCTTTGGGCTATGTGATGCCCCTGCTACCTTTCAAAGGAAATTCTTGGTTATTTTTGCTAACCTTGAGTGTGTAGAAATCTATATGGATGAATTCTCTATGTTTGGTGATTCATTTCAGGAAGCCCTCAAGAATCTAGAAAAAGTGCTTCTTCGCTGCCAAGAAGCTCATCTCGCCTTGAGTGACAAGAAATACAAATTAATCTACAAGGAAGGGGTGGTTCTTGGCCATGTTATTTCCAACAAAGGTATCCAAGTTGACCTTGCAAAAATAGAAGTCATTTTGAGTCTCCCTATACCCAAAACTCAAAGGGAAGTGAGAGGGTTTCTAGGACATGTAGGCTACTATAGGAGATTCATTGAGAATTTCTCAAGGATAGCTACCCTGATTTTTCAACTTTTGGCTAAGGATAGTGACTTTTCTTGGTCCACAGGTTGCCAACAATCCTTTGAGACATTGAAAGAAAAATTAGTCCAAGCACCAATTTTAAGAGGACCAAGTTGGTCCTTGTCATTTCATATTTCCTCTGATGCCTGAGATAATTCTATTGGTGCAACTTTAGGACAAGAAGAAGACAAACAATCTTATGCTATTTATTTCATTAGTAAAAACTTGTCACCTGCCGAACTCAATTATACGGTTACCAAGAAATAATTTTCAGCTGTAATTTTTTCCATTAATAAATTCAAACATTATATTACAGGATATGAATTCTTTGTGCATACAGATCATTTCGCAAGAAGATATTTGATGAATAAACCATTAACTAGCAGTAGAGTGACTAGGTGGTTACTATTGTTACAGGAATTTAATATTATTTGTTGATAGAATGGGAAAATCAAATGTAGTAGCAGATTATCTTTCAAGGTTAAATAATCCTGGTGAAGCAATTCTTCTTGATGATGATTTTCCTTATGAACATATTTTTGTTGTGTCAACAAAATCCCCATGGTTTGCTGATATAGATAATATTTTTTCACTAGAAAATTACCACCTCACTTATCCGTTCGTGAAAAGTAGAATATAATACAGAAAAGTGTCGCATATTCCTGGATCCAAGTAGACCTCTTTTACACTAGAGTAGATCTCATTATTCGTAGATGTGTAAGAGAGAAAAAAGTGTTTGATATTTTAAAATCTTCCCATGATGAACCTTGCGGGGGTCACTTCACTGATAAGCGGACTACATACAAAGTGTTACAAGCGGGCTATTTTTGACCTTCCTTGTTTAAGGATGCCAAACAATATGTCAAGCAGTGTGAGAGTTGTCAGCGAGTTGGCCGCCTAATCAAACAAATGAAATGCCTTTATGTCCTCAGGTTATTATTGAGTCTTTTGAATAATGGGCCATTGATTTCATAGGACCAATAAATCGAACATCATCAAATAAAAAGAATATTTCGGTTTGTATAGACTTTGTTATGAAATAGGTAGAAGCTAAAGTTGTTTCTTTTGCTACTGAAAGAGTTGTTGTTAATTTTCATTTTACTGAAATATTTACTAGATTTGGTGTGCCTAGAGAAATTGTTTCTGACAATGGACCGCAATTTATTTCTAATCTGGTACAGGGTGTTATGGAGCACTACAAAATATGGCATAGGAAATATACATCGTATCACTCGCAAGAAAATGGTCAGGTGGAGTCCACGAATAAGGTGATTAAGTCCATCCTCTTAAAAATGGTAAATATTCATAGAAAGGATTAGGTTAAAAAATTACCAGAAGCATTGTGGGCATATCGAACCACTTGGAGAAATAGCACAGGACGCACACCATATGAGCTGGTGTACAGAAATCAAGTCCTCCTGTCGATATAATTCCAGATCAAGACTTTCAGGACTGCAGTCCAATTGGAGCTAGATGTCTCTGAAGCACAACAAGTCCATTCAAAAGAAGCAGTTCCAAATAGGTGATTGGGTACTCCTTTACGATTCTAGATTCAAATATTTTAAAGGAAAATTCCATACACACTGGATGGGACCCTATGAGGTGGTCAAAGTGTTCGAAAATGGAGCAGTGTAAATCAAAACTATTGATGGACGGAATTTTGTGTTCCTTGTAAACGAGCATAGATTGAAGGTATATTTTCAGCCCCTTACTAAAGGATATTTCATGCAGCAAGTCCAATAGCCATTTGAAAAGGAGTTGGCAGGTGGTAACACCAAATTGTAGAAGATTTGATGCCTTCGTGTCCTTATTAAAAAATAATAAAAAAATGACAAAAATGAAAAGTAAAAAAAAAATTCTTGTAATTATGAAAATCAGTTGACTAACATGATTGTAGAAGGATCAACCTGAAAACCAGCATGTTGGCAGGAATATTGAAATTTTAATAAAAAGGGAATGTTACTTGATCTTTTAGATATGTTGGCTGCCACCAAGAAGAAGCAGGTTCACGAAACCGAGCACTTACCCAAGTTTGGGGTAACTAGCATGGAAATTTTTATTCAAGTAAACGCTTACTTCCCACTGCAATTAATTTTTCTTGCACCAGTGCAGGTAGATTTCAAGGTTAAAACCTTTCCTCTCTTCTATTTCCCATTTCGAAAATTCCTTCTATTTTCTTTTCTAAAATCCCCAATGAATTACCTTCCTCTTTCTTCTAAGAAAACTACCCTTTCCCGATTTCGTAAGATCCATCTTTTCCCTTGAATTTTTTTCCACATCCTTTTTCATTTATCTCCCTTGGTGATATTGTTTTTGGAATCCCTGTTGTAATGTTCCTTCCCATTCAAAAAAAATTCTACCCCCTTCACACTTCTTTATTCCCTCATAAATTGATTGCAGAATTTGACGTAGTCAATCCATAAGGCATGCTCATGAAACACCAAAGGATGGAAAATAAAAAAATTCTTGTATACTAAGGAAAAAAAAAATAGTCCAGTTACAGAATTTTGTTCTATCTGAATGTTTTGTTTTGGTAAAAGTCCCTGGTGCAAGACGCACATTGCAAGTAGGTTTAATGCAGGAACACAATTGACTGCGAAAGAAAGTGTAAAATAAAATTCACACAATTCAGGAGCGTCTTATAAAGGATGTTTATGGATATTTATTTTGATGCACATGAGTACTGATATATCATAGCATTGCATGTTTCAATTAATACTTTGTTTCATCATTTACTGACTTAAGATTTTTTTTTAAAGTGAAAGGTGTATAGGGTTCTGAAATCTAAATTTTCTAATAAGTGCTGAAGTATGTCTTGATTAAATTACGAGGTGGACTGTGGGATAGTACTTTTGACCGATAGCCTGTATTCACCTTCCTTGAAATAATTTCGCATTGCTTGTTCATTATTACCTTACTGCGTAACTCGATCATTGTAACCGTTGCTCCCCCGCCGCATAAATGTCCACTACACCCAATCATTATGGCTCACCTGCAGTGGGTTGATACAATTCTGGACCTAATATGAAGAGTTATTTTCATCATGACTGGGTGAGTGGGACTGAAAAGATAGAGGGTGATGAACCTCCGACATAAAGATCTCAGCAAGAATTGGTGTCACTCGCTGGAATTATTTCGAGGTTGTGACTGGAAAGGGTGAAGTGTAGTTCGACATGGTACCCATAAGGAGTGAGCCATTGTCTTTGTAGGAGATTGAGAAAACCGCAAAATACTGAAACAGTCTTGCACTATTGCAAGAATCTAGGTTCCTACCATTTTTACAGAATTTTGACGAGCTCGACATGGCTGTGGTACTGGGGTTCGTGAAGACATTCAAAGGAGGTCAAGTCAAGGTCAGCTCATTGAACTTCAAAGTCACAAAGGAGTCTATTTCACAAGCCATAGACTTGCCACTTACACAGGAGCATTGGTTTAAAAACAAGTAGCTTGGGAGGAAACGATGGCACCAATTCGTGGTTGAAAAGAAGCCTAAGGTTGACTGGAGGAAAGGGCTTTCATAGAGTGCCATGATCGGGAAGTGGCGATACCTCCTGTTCATACTACAGAAATTTGTGACCAGTGAGGGACTTTACACATTGGCGTTCGTATATCACCTTAGGCTATTGCTGCACTTCGAGTCGGGAAAATTGATTAATTTCTGTTATGAACTACTCAGAAGTCTTGAGAAAATGGCGAAGGGTGTGCAGAGTGGGAACACAAGCCAAGTTGCAAGCAAGTTATACCATCATGGGCTTATCACAATCCTATTCAAGAAGAAGCTGGAAGAAAAAGGAGTACCCTGGGGAGCATTCTTGAAAGGGTTTTGGCCAAGGAGTGCAGGGAAGTCTACTAGCATGAGTACAAGTGAGAAAAGGAAAGCAAAGACATTATCTCCTGCCGAGAAGAAAGGTGGAAGCACACCGATGCAAGTAGGGAGGAAGACTGTTGAAAACACTCTACCCTCGGATAAGAAGAGAAAGACCAGAACCTCGCTGAGTAAGAAGACAGTCCCTCAAGGGATGAACCAATCAATCTCTCCAATTATATTTGATGAATCACCCCGTGTTTCCCCTAAAGTTCATAACCTTTCAGTGCTTTCAGATCGAGCAACACACACCGTGGAAGATGAAGAGAATGCACAAGACGATGTATTGTTGTCAACTTTTGTCAGCAGATTAAGGAAGAGGAAGATGACACCGAGTACAGGTGAAGTCCAAGCAGAGGGTCATGAGGATGAAGAGGAACAACATATAGAGACCCTCGATAATTTTAGTGAACCAGACATTGAAACCCTCAATGATTTTGAGGAACGGGGTACTGAAGCCCCTATTGTTTTAGAAGAACGGGGTACTGAAGCCCCTACTGTTTTAGAAAGACAAGGTACTGAAACCCCTGCTGGGTCAAATGGATAGGGTACTAAATCCCCTGAGGAACTGGAAGAATAGGGCATTGAAAACCTTGAGGAATTGAGTGCACAAGGTACTGAAACCCTTGGCATGAAGGTTGTGGAGGGCATCGAAACCCTTGTTGATAAGGAAACCATGAGTGCAGAAACCTTCGATGATGTCATAATGTAGACATTGGATAGCCTTGACCTTGACAATGATGGGACCTGTTTCAAGTCAGTTGCAGAGAAGACATTTGCACCTGAAGAGCTGAGCACAGAACCCTCCACTCTCTACCTCAAAAACAAAATAGTATACCTGGAGTAGCAAGTTCATGACCTAGAAGCTTTGAACCAGTTCATGAAGGAGCAAAATTGGCAGAAGAAAAGTGAGGTAGATCTACTTGTAGAGGTAAAAAGGAAGAATCAACAAGTAAAAGTGTGGAAGTATCGGGCTTCCAAATGCTAAAAACACTCAATAAGGTGACTAATCAGCTGAGAAGAGCCTGAGGTAAAAAGCCAAAGATAGTGAAAGAACGAATAAGCATTAAAGTTCAGGATTGAGAACTGGCCACTCATTTTTTGAGGATTTTTTGTAGAAGGTAAAATGTTGTGTGAGGACACACAACAACTTAGGGATGGGAGGATGTTGGTGTCCAAAATTTCTCTATTTTTACCCCATTTCTATAAACATTAACCTCTATTTTATCTCGACTTAAACCTCTCTTTCCCGCACTAGTCCAAGATAACTACCTATTCCTGCATATGCCTCATATCTTACATTAAGATTTATTGAAGTGCTTTATTAATCATTTTTACATAGATTTCATGCCTATTAAGTACCTCTTGTAACTTATGTTAATTTCGTAGAAGTAGTTGAGAAACTAAGTGTTAATTATGAGTTAGCATGATCAGTGTAGGCATATTCGTGCACCACCAACAATGATTGTTCTGATATTTCCGTGAGTTGAATCTTTCCACATGGATGTTTTGTTCCATGACTCCGAGTTCGGTTTTTGATTAACTAAGGATGGATATCGGTGCTGCACAATTAGGGATATTTTCAAAGGATGGTCTATGGCCAGCGAAGTACACATTCTATTGTAACTGATAGTTGATTTTTTAACGTTTGGTTGTTAGTCTATTCGGCCAAAAGGCCTGAATAGGAAAATGATTGTAATTAGTGGAATATGGCTAAGGCTAAAAGAATGTATAAAATGTAGATTGTAGGTAGAACTAGCTAGCGATCCTTAGGCTGTAATTTCATTTCCTATGTAATTTGGTATTGCCCTCGGCTCTGGGCTGGACTTGCACTACTGTGTATATTTGTTGATCAAGTAATATAAGGAACTCGCCATGTTATTCATTTGTTATGTTTAATCTATCCTTCACGCATACTTGAGTGCTGAATCACCTTGTTTCTTAAACGAGAAATGAGCTAGTTGGCTAGGGCCCAACCAACCCAGCTCATTTATCCTTGTGCTTTCATCATTTGGAAAGACTATGTGAATATTTCCCTTTGCAGTTGCGTGGTGTGAACAGTTTTTATATTTACTTTTGAAGTTCTGATTTAAATCTATTTCGTAGTAAAGTGTGAGCGGATCTGTGGCTTGGAAGTTGATTGAGTTTATTTCTTTCTTGTAATTCCTTTCTTGCATTTCTTTACTCGCAATTCTGGTCTTGATTTTCTTCCGCTTGGATCGTGCAAGAAGCCTCTTCCTATACCAGTGCATGTAGTTTCCTGCACTCTGGTTCAGTTATTCCTTTCACAGTAAATATTTTATTTCTTTTACTGCTTACCATTTTAAGTTGTTTATGCAAGTAAATATATCTTCAATTTCAGTAATTATCCTTAACATTAAGAGTGCGTTTTTGAAGGATTTGACAATGATTACATGAATTTATCATAGACACTTTATACTTGTGCTTTATGACTTATGAACAAATAAAAGAAACATTTTAAGTGGATTACCGAAGCTACATGATACATGAAAATCACTTAGACTGCTGCTTTTATTTCTTCAAGTTTCTTTCATTTCATGAAGTTTACTTCCATTGCAAGATTTAATTAATTAAATCATTTCTTTTCCATAGATAATTTATCTCATAATTTTCTTTGCAATTGCAATTCTTTTTAGCACGTTTTTCAATCTTTTCGAAAGTAAATTGGAAACTTTGGTGAGGGAAACTCTCCCTCAATGCAAGAGATGGTCTCTTGTCACAGAAACAAAGTGCTCTAAGCCTTGAGGTTTAGAGCACCGCCACAAAGACATAAATCTTCAATAAGGGAAGTAAAATATACTGTTATACAGAGGCATTGTACCTTCACTAGTACAAGCAGATTGCAATAGTACAAGAACAAGTTGTTTTTGTAGAAGGAATATCAAGTGGAAAACAAATCTTTTCAAGGGCCCACTTGTTATACTATTAGCCATCTATCTAAAGATAAACATAACATTTCATTTCATCATTTAGGATTGCTTCTAGTTATTCGAAAACTCCTTTACTTGATTTACTTGCAAATTGTTCTTTTACATTCCTGTACTAGAGTTGCTTTGGTGTCAATTACCTTTAAGATTGTTTTCTGTCTGATTCTGCAAGCATTTCCTTTAAGAAGTAGGATCATGAATAGGAAAATTTCATACCACTTTTGGCATTTCCTGTGCTTCGTCTCTAAGTTTACAAAACCCCGAGCCGAAAATTAAGTGTTAAGGAGTTTGCTTAAGCGCAATTCCTGCACCCAATAGAAAGCTTCCTCCATTCATGGGGAATGATTTCAAATCAATTTTTATAAGTACCAAGTCAAATTTTCTTCTAGGGATAGATTTTTATTAGTGTTCTTGTGTAGAGAACTCATATTTCTACAGTTCCATTGTATTTTCTTCCAGGGATGTAATTGTATTGATGAAAATAATGAAGATTGGTGTCATGTTCAGCTTCTAAATCTTGTTCTCCTACATAAGTATATGAGTTTCATTGGGCTTGGCCATCCTAGGAGACTTAGAGCCCTTTTGTATTATTTTCTTTCCTTCTTTTCACTTCTTATTCACATGCATCTCTTGTTTTTATTTATTTCTATTTTTGCATTTAGTATTAATGATTTCTTATTGTAGGATTGGGTTAAATGGTTGAAGTAAGTTCTTTTCTAGGATCACAAGCATCATTTCATCCTTAGAAAATATTTTTAATTTCATAGTAATCATTGAGCTACTTGGATTAGCTTTCTTATTCCCAAATCTAGATTTCTAGAACTCCTTTGTGGCAAAGAATAATAAATTTCTGCTATTTTTTAGAGCATGCTAACAAGCTTCAATCAATTTGGTTCAACTTGCATTGGATCACAAAAGCATTCTAGTTCATAACAAAAATTACCCCATTTCATTTGCACTTGATTAGGTTAGGCATTTTATAGATTTACTAGCTCACTAGTTCTTGAATTTCTAGATTTTTGACTAGTAATTTTCTGTTATTTTTTTAGCATGGGTTAATAGAGGTCTTTTTGAGTGATTCCACTTGGAATGGGGACCTAAGAAATCCTAGTAAATTAAAAAGAAAATCACATCCAATTTGGATTTGATTTTCTTGTTCATTCGATGAATTATAATTTTGTATTGTAAATTTGTAATATCCTGTAGTAAAACATGGGATCCTGTATGAGAACTAGGGGACCTTGTAGGAGAACTAGTACATCCTATAGGAAATCCTGTAGCAGCCTGTTTTGAGCCCGAATTGAGAGAAATCATCATTGAATATGGGATTAGGCCCCTACTTGACCTCCAAGCCATCAAAATCATTGTACCCCTCTTCCTCCACACCTGTCTCCCCTTCCAAAGATCAAGGAAAGATTAGAATTTGCATTTATAAAGCAAAAGGATTACAAAAATGAGTTCTTTTATATTTCTACATGCACATAATAGTTAGTAACCTCTAGGTCAGATTTCATGCTTAGATTAGTTAAAACATCACATGTGACAAATAGGGTTAAAATAGGGTTCTTTTGCAAGGAAATTGTGCTAATAAGTAGATAGAGCATTTCATGTTACTTTACAACGAATTTAAATTTAGTCTTTGATTCCTCCAAATAGGTAACATTTCTTTTCTCTCATGACAACAAAGGAAGGACACATTTTATGTTGCACATATAGTGTCGATACCTCTTAAGTTTGTATGAACCCCAGGTTGATAATTAAAAGTCAGTAGCCTTAGAAGTTGTAACATTCTTGCTACAATACTGAGGCTCATCACTTTTTGGCACCGTTGTCGGGGAGCTGTCAAAGTATGCATTGTTTTCTTCCCTAGTTGATTAATTTCCTTTTACCTTTTGCAAAAACAAAAAATAATTGCATTAGGAATATTTAATTTAAAAAATAGAAAAGTGCATTGCATTAGTGTTTTCCTTCAATCATAAAAACAAAAACAAAAATCTTCAACACCAACCCCCCCCCCCATTTGACCTTGTGGTGCAGTAAGAGTCACGTCACTATTCAGTTTTGTAGGTAGAAGAAGAAGATGACAAAGGACATAGAAGAAATGGAAGGGGAAGATAAGAATGAGGAAGACCCTCTCAGATTTCCCATTCAAGATATTGATGGTATTGTGCACATGAAGAACATCCCTCCATCTTTTCTTCCAAAATTTCATGGTCTAAGGTTAGAGGATCCAGAAATCTTTCTCTTTGAATTTGAAATTGTTTGTAGATCTTATGGTTACTTATTAAAAACTCAAAAACTGAGATTGTTTCCGGCAACATTGAATGATAGAGCTCTTAAATGGTTCATGATTTTAGGGACTAATTCAATAATGTCATGGAATGATATGCAAAATATATTTCTAGAAAAATATAAAGATAATGATCTTAAAGAAGAAATATTTAGAATGAATTAAAAAGAAGATGAGATTCTAAAGAATCTAATATAAAGGTTCATGTATAATGTTAAGAGGGAAAAGCTACATGATTTAGGATTTGACACAATAAAAACCCTCTTACTTACAACAATTAGGAATGAATGGATTAAATCCCTTGATCTTATGAGTAGAGGTGATGTATACCAATTATCATTTGAAAAAATTTGTGAAACATGCAAACACATATCAAGAGGAAGTGTAAGAGTAGGTAAATCAACATCAAGATTGGTAAGTCAAGCTAAAATTGGAAATTTACTTGATAACTTTAAAACATAAATTCTTATCAATCTAAGTGAACAAGTAGAAATGTGAAGTATACAATATGAGCAAAAACAAGATGTTGATATTCATGTTTTCCATGCAGAATCACATGATGTTAAATGTTGCTCCTCATTACCAAGGTTGAAGGATGTTTACCAAGAGGACAATGGAGCAAGTCAATTGCCAATGCAGTTATGTTATGTAGCTCCAAGAGGACCATGGCAACCTATTCAACTTGATATAATGCAAGAGCCTAATTCACAATTTCAATCTTATGCACATCCATCTCAAAGTAATTGGAACACGCCCTTTCCTTGGCAACATTGGCCATCTCAACCCCAAAAGCAATCTTGGCAACAAGGTTGGCAAGGAACTTATCAGATCCATCCACTATATCCTCAATATTTTCCTCAATATCATCCATACCCAAATCCATGTTATCCCTAACATTCATCTCCACTAAAACCACAACCCAAACCACATCCATCTCAAATACCCACTCCCACTCAGCTACATGTACCACCATTTCCAAACCCACGCATTGAAGTAGCTCAGCCCACTTACAATGTTGAGTTACAACACTTCCAAACATCTCCTCTTAAGAATAATGGTATTCGCCATATCTCAGGAAGAGTGTTTCAAAAAATAGATAATATTGGTATCATTGAAGGACCACATCCAGAAGAAGAAGATTCAAATGAGAAGACCACAGAACCATGGGTTGCAATTGATGAAGAACAGATATCCAAATTAGAGATTGAGAAATCTCCCTCATGGTTACCATAAAATCCTCCATCTATTCAAGAGAACAATCAGCAAAAAGAGGAATATTTGAAAGTCATGGTAGAAGAAGACATGAAGAATGATCCAAATAAGCAAGAAAACCAAGGACATAAAAGTTATATTGAGTTTTGGTTCCAAACAATCAACAAGATGGAGCATCACTCTCTTCTTCAACTATGCTTGATCCTTTCAAAGTTAAATCATTTCATCTCTTAAATCCAGGTGCATGTCAAAGCATACATTTCAAGCCTAAATATCATTTTGTCTGTCATCTTAATGTGCACATGGCTTGATTGGAAGTATTCTTATTCTTGAAAGTGATTTTGTTTTTCAAGGTAGGGTAGAAAAAAATTGAAAAATAAGAGAAAAAAATGAAAAATAAGAGAAAAAAAATAAAAATCTCAGGTGAAAACATCCTTTGAAGTGCCTCAAATTGGCTCATTGATTGAAAACCTCCATAAGGTAGTCAATGGGTTGGAAAAAAAAAGAGAGAAAACAGAAAAGATCCTAGGTGAAAACCTCCTTTGAGGCGCCTAGGCAAACCTAATAGTTGAAAACCTCATTGAGGCAGCTGGCAGGCCTAGAAAAAATAAAGGAAAAAAAAAAAAAAAATCCTTGCTCCATGTATATCTTTGATGAATATAGGTGCTCTCCAACATCTACAAGGAACAAAAACAAGTTGCCACCAATGAAAGAAAAAATAGGTCAAACCTAGTCAATAGAAGTCAAATTTTGACTTTCTCCTCCTTTGCTCAAACGCTCCAATAAGGCCAAGGCCATGCCAATCCATCACCCTCATCTATTTCCACCATCCACCCATCATTCTCAAGCTTTTCCCATTCAATTTTCTTGTTGACCTAAAAAATTATAGGAAGGCTCTGTTTTACTACAGAAAACAAAAATACATAGAGCAGAAATTTATTTTTTTCATAACTTGAAAACCATGCATCCATTTAAGAATATGTTTCATGGGGAGATGCATATGGATGATGGTAACATGCCCAAGTAATTTCAGAAAATTTCAGCACAGTGTTTCCAAAAAATCGGCCTCCATCACCTTCAACCATTTTTAGTTTTTCTCAAGATCCGTGCATCCATTGACCATATGTTTTTATGGGGAGGTGCATAATGATGATAGAAACATGCTTAGAAAGTTTCAGGTCAATCCATTCTATCATTTTGGAGATATAGACAAAACAAGTCTGCTACAAGAGGCTCTCATGAATTACTACAGGAGTTTCCTATAGTACTACAGGAAGTTCTAAAATCTACAGGAAAGGTAGTCTGATGGAAAAACTATGATGCAGGCCTATTTTGGGATAGGAAAAAAGGACATTGACTTCACCACATCTCAACCAACACCCTCATCACCATGTCACTCTATGGCCACACCTTCCACTCATTCCAATACCTGTTTACCCTCCAACATAGAAAGGATACAAAAATTTAAAAAAAAAGGGCATATACAACAACCTATTTGGAAGTAATAATAGGTTCCAAGCCTAACCTTCAACACCATGATTGAAAGAGGAGAAGCATAGCTACAGGAACTATGAAACTCCTCCAGAGCTCAAGAACAATAGAGGAAGCCATCATCTGCACATCAACAAGAAGATAACCCATCAACAAAATAAGATCAACAAAAAGAAAAAGGCAGTCAAGAAGATGTACCTGACTCATGAGCAGTACAACAACATCAACTCAAAAACAACATGCATGTCTATCAAACAACCATTCGGTAGGTACATGTATTAAATATTCTTAACCTCTTCTCTTGAGCATATTCTAGTTAGAAATTTGTTGTCAATTCATAAGAGATGAGGTTTTATAAGCTAAGGATGGGTCAACAGTCTCAGCCGCCTTCAACTAGTTAATTGCAGCTCACTCCTTCACTCATGCATTGTTGAAAAGTCAAATTATAAAGAGTGATGATTTTAAAGAATGAGGACAACAGTTAAAAGAAGAAATTTTTGCAAAGGCTAAGTCACCACAGCACTCCAAGCCCTCCATCCACTTCATATTCACTATCTATTCATCATTCATCCATCCCATTTCATAATTTCAAGAGAAATCCCTATACTTTGTCTCACCCTAAAAATTTCCTGAAAAAAACAAACAGAGCATCTCCTCCATTTCACAAAATAAAACTACGCCCTCTGAGCCCTAGCATCATCCTCCAAACCCTCTACATCATTTATCATCACTTCCATACAATTAAAAGACTCTGAAAAAGAAGGAATCACTGCTACAAGAAGACAAAATGTTGTTACAAGAAATAAGAAAGGAAAAAATGGTGTTAAAACAAAAAAAGAAAGTGCCTAAGAGAGACCTAATCAAAACATAGAACTCCAAGGCCATTAGGCAATCACCTAGGCCATAAAAGAGAAGAAGAAGGCAACAAAAAGAAATAAGGCATTCACCATCAAAATAGAACTCAAACTATAGTGATGAAAATAGGTTTTCCAAGAGGTCTCCAATCTCTTTGTAGATTTTGTCCATGGCCTAAAAATGGGAGAAAGGCATGGGAGTCAAGTTGAGGACCTGCCCTATCCTCAGACTATCATTTATGCTCAAAATTGGTTTCTTGTACTTTTAATAGGGTTTCTTGTAAGTTACCTGTAGTTTTGACAAGAATTACTACAAGATTTCCTAGTTCTCATCTAAAGGCATTTGGAAGGTTTTAGAGGTGTCCAAATGGTGGAACAAGGTAGCAGGAGGTTGATAAGGATGTGGAAGACCTTGCTAAACTGAAAAATATTCAAAAACCCATCTTGAATAAGGGGAAGAAAGCAAGCTAATGGTCTCAGGAAACAATGCTTTTTCTTTGCACAAATATGTTTTTGGGCTTGTCCTTGCAGAACTTACAATCGAGATTCTTATTGTATAAGAGAGAGGCCACCAGGGTCATGAATGAGGCACAATGAGGTCACTAAGTTGCTCAGACGATGAGCAACACTTTCAGGAAGGGGGTATGATGGGCCTCTAAATTAGACATAAATTAAGGCCCATCTAACCATCCTTCAACATATTAAACCTCTATTTTTGCATTAGATAATGCATTTTTAACTTTACTATATTCATTAGGAAGGTTTATGAATAATTTCATATTTGTGTCTAATATTATTTATCTTTGTGGAATATTATGAGAATATTGGGTAGACTATGAAGATTTGGAGGAGATAATATAGGGATTTTCTTCCTACTATAGGAGGATATATCTTGAGTGGGCCTAATGGTTAAGATCACATGTTTCCTGATAAGAGGTCACAGGTTCAAAACCAGAGGGGGCTAGAGTATGTATGCCTTCATAGACTTAGTAATCAAATCGTTGCGTGGAGGTGGGTCGCTTGTCCCACAAATAAGGGGGTATCATACACCAATTTTGTGTCTGGCTTGGCTATGACCTTAAAAATGGATACTATTATTAACAAATCAACAATATATTTTGGAATTATGGCACAGATTCTGGAACTCCAACGATTGAGAAAATCTAGGAATATGTTCCCTACCATTTAATGCAGATTCCTAGTATTGGGAACTAGATCCACTAATCAAGGGATTTTGGTGGAGAAAGCTTCCTCCATTCATGGGTAATGATTACTAATCATTTTGTATAAATAAAAAATCGAATTTGCCTCTAGGGATAGATTTTTATTAGTGTTCTTGTGGAGAGAACTCGTATTTCTGCAGTTCCTTTGTATTTTCTTACAGGGATGTAATTGTATTGATGAAAATAATGAAGATTGGTGTCATGTTCAACTTCTAAATCTTGTTCTCCTCCATAGGTATATGAGTTTTCTTGGGCTTGGCCATCCCAAGAGCCTTAGAGCCCTTTTGTATCATTTTCTTTTCTTCTTTTCACTTCTTATTCACATGCATCTCTTGTTTTTATTTCTTTCTATTTCTACATTTAGTATTAATGATTTCTTCTTGTAGGATTTGGTTAAATGGTTTATGTAATTTATTTTGCAAGATCACACACATCATTTCATCCTTGAAAAATATTTGGAAGTTCATAGTAATCACTGAGATACCTAGATTAGCTTTCCTATTCCCAAATCTAGATTTTTGGAACTCCTTTGTGGCAAAGAACAATAAATTCCTGCCATTTTTTAGAGCATTCTAACAAGCTTCAATCAAGTTGGTTCCACTTGCATTAGATCAAAAAAACATTATAGTTCATAACAAAAATTACCCCATTGCATTTTCACTTGATTAGGTTAGGCATTTTATAGATTTACTAGCTCACTAGTTCTTGAATTTCTAGATTTTTGACTAGTAATTTTCTACTACTTTTTAGCATGGGTTAACAAAGGTCCTTTTGAGTGATTCCACTTGGAATGGGGACCTAAGAAATCCTATCCAATAATAAAATTTGACCCATCCAATTTTGATTTTATTTTCTTGGTCATTCGATGAATTATAATTTTGTATAGTAAATCGGTAACATCCTGTAGTAAAATAGGGGATCCTGTAGGAGAACTAGCGGATCTTGTAGAAGAACTAGTACATCCTGTAGGAAATCCTGTAGCATCCTGTTCTAAGCCCGAATTGAGAAAAATCATCATTGAAGATGGGATTAGGCCCCTACTTGACCTCCAAGCCATCAAAATAATTGTACCCCTCTTCCTCCACACCTGTCTCCCCTGCCAAAGATCAAGGAAAGATTAGCATTTGCATTTATAAAGAAAAAAGATTAAAAAAATGAGTTCTTTTATATTTACACATGCACACAACAGTTAGTACTCTCTAGATCAGATTTCATGCTTAGATTAGTTAAAATTTCAGATGTGACAAATAGGGTTAAAATAGGGTTCTTTTGCAAGAAAAGTGTGTTAATAAGTAGATAGAGGATTTCATGTTACTTTACAAGCATTTTTAAATTTAGTCTTTCATTCTTGCAATAGGCAACATTTCTTTTCTCTCGTGATAGAAAAGGAAGGAAACATTGTATGCTGCAGATATAGTGTCGATACTTCTTAAGTTTGTATGAACCCTGGGTTGATAATTAAAAGTCGGTAGCCTTGGTAGTTGTAGAATTCTTGCTGCAATACAGAAGCTCATCACATAACCTCAATTCTATCCCTCCAGGATATAAAATTCAAGTTTCCTTCCAAAACATACTGGAACCGCAAACTGTAGAACACCATCTGTCGATCCTGAAGTATGTATTACAAATTTGAATTTCACCTATAACCCAAAACTCAAAACTTTGAAATCTCCTCTAGTATACTGTTCTTAGCTTCGATACCATGTCGAAAATCCTATAGATCCACAAATTCATGCAATGTAGTAAAGCAAAAGACAAGAACCTACTTCTACTTTCAACCAGCATAAGCTAATAGATCGATGAAAACAATACGAACATGAAGAAGATAAATCGATGGCACATAACACAAGATGTAACTAGGGAAAGCCACTACTCAAAACCCCGCTATCTAAATTGCATATATCAGCAATATGAGTGAAGATACAAAGCTTGTTCTCACTAGAACAATTACGCACAAGTATACTCAACTCTCTCAGCTCAGAAGCTAGCTCAAACAAAATCCTTAGCCTATTTAGCAACTCTCCAAGCCCCTAATCTCTTATGTAATTCCTAGGATGAATAGCATGTATTTAAAGGGAATTCATGCTTCCAAAACTACGCAATCCAAACATAGGATCAATCTCTGAGGCGTGCATGATATTTAAACTCAGATAAATAATAGCATGATAATACATTGTCCCTACACTCTAGTTTCAACTAGGTCTTTCTCAGAATCGACCTGCATGCGTTTCTCATGAGGGAATATTTAGTTGAATAGAGTAGCATTGGTGGATGCATTAGTGCACCAACTAAGTGTTAGTCTTCTATTATTTCCAAAAATAATTTAGAACTAATTTAACTAAACTTAACTTAGTAAACTAAGTGATCTAATTTCCAACTAAATTTAAACTCATACTAGACCCCTAAAACTTAGGGAGAACATATGCATGACTATAGAAAGACTTCCAACTCAAAATTCCTAAGCTAAATAAGTTAACTAAACTTAGTTAACTATTTACAAGTTTCTATGATAATAGAATTCAATTTTATTTCTCAGTTTAATTCAAGGACAAATTAAATTGGAATTTCTTGTTGCCATTTTTCAACAAACAGTAGACAACGAAATTGAAAATCTTCACATTTTCAGCAAAAACTAATAAAATATAGTTAGCAATAATCCACAAAGCATAGTTAATAGGTAGAGAAAATAAGCTAAGATAATTTTATTAATGTCCAATGAATGACCAAGAAATATGTCCATGGGAATAAAAGTACAGCTAGTGTAATACATTGCAAATGTAAAACAAGAGTGCAGTACTAGCTCCTATAGCAATGTTAACTATATAAGGAAAAAATATAATATCTAAAAGGAAAGTTACAAAAGGCTAAAGGAATAACTCAAAGAAAGAATGATGCAACAAAATGAAATGGATACGTTTAAGAAAAATCTCATCAAGAACATGTCAAGTGGTGCTCGAATTAGCCAAAAGGTTTAGCTCAATTGGTTGTTGCCAATGTCTTTGGGCATTTGGCTAGATCTATGACAATAGGTGTTTAGCTTAAATCTGCATATGTTAGCCACACTAATCTATTAAGGACGTCATCCACAAACGTGTTCTAAAATATTCCCCTGCAAAGTTAGAATACAAACTATCCCAGTGAAAGTGGAATTCCTGGATCACATGTTTCAAAACCTTGTTTTTGGCTTTTTGCGTAGTTCCCTAGTCAATATTTGCACATACGCAAAAAAATCCATTAGAAACGTGCATTAATGTGCTTTGTCTTACACTATGACCTGCGCACATGACTAAACGAATGTAAAAATAAAAAGCAAAGTCTGGAAGTAGTGTTAGTCTTATCTATCCCAACTAACAAGCTTCAAATGGATTCCTATTCATCCATGATCCCTCCCATCATGGAGCTACTCTCTCTCTTTATGGAACCCCTATCCCACCAATAATGGATCTGATCCCTTGGAAAATAGATCCCAAACTTCCCCTCCTTGGCCTATAAAGCTAACCCAAGCCTGAGGATTAAGGAGGACTGCTGGGAGTAGGCTTATACTGTAGAAATAAGGGTGGAAGGTTATTCAATCAAGGAGAGGGTTGGAGATTGTGGGAAGGGACTTGCAATATCAAAGCTTCGAGGTTGTTAGACTATTTTCCATTTTATTAATATAAAGGCAACTGTTCTTTCTCAATTATGTCTTTGTTGATACAATTTGTAAAATTCCTTGATCACCTACATAGATTATGATTGCATGTTGATCAGTTTTTGATATATGATTGAGTTAATTAGTTCATTTATCTCTTATGCTATATATTGGATGCTTTGATCTTGTGTATGTTTTGTCTATGCATATCTCCTTCAAGACATCATGGAGAAGTTGTGGGAAGCGATGGGAAGATCTCTAAAGCATCGAGGAGAAGCGGATTATCGAAAACTCTGAAGGGGACTTCATTAATCATTTCGATTAAATGGTAAGTGATCTCTATCATAGTATTTGTTTATGCCAATTGTAGTCGAGAGAAACGTAGCAATTCTTGGTTGTTTGTCACTAGATTTCTCTGAGGTCTAGGGAGACCGCTCTTGTCCATAAGAGGAATAATTCCACATAACAAGAAGCACTCCTTGAGTTTCCCTAGAATGTTTTTCTTGAAAACAACCAAAAAAAGTATTGCTAGAATTAGAATTAATGTTGAAAGAGAGGGGACAACAAAAATGTTTGCTCATACCCTTGAAAATTTTCTTGAAATGTCTTCTTCAAGAAAAATCCT
Source organism: Pinus tabuliformis (assembly GCA_031772625.1). Taxonomy (NCBI): domain Eukaryota; kingdom Viridiplantae; phylum Streptophyta; class Pinopsida; order Pinales; family Pinaceae; genus Pinus; species Pinus tabuliformis. The sequence goes on along the minus strand of CM062813.1, from coordinate 471,094,144 downwards.
TATTGCTTCTTATAGAATAACCTGTACCTTATCACTTTGGTTTAAAATTTCATTTCCTAGTATAAACCTCTTAATTATAGTTGGATTTCCATGTTCAAGGGAAGAAATTGTACTTGAAAAGAGAATATGAATACCACATTCTAACTACACATTTTGTCATGATATTTGTAATGCTGGGTGCCATTGAGATTAAAGAGAGATGTGGGAGGAGAAAAGGAATCAATATAGTTGTGGGACGAACCCATTTAGAGTACCAATCACAAAGAGTACAATTCATCAAGCATGGATTTAAATAGCGAATTGAGTCACATGTCATCCATGAAATAACACTCATTGGTATTTCTAGTTCACATGCAAACACAAACTTATTCTTACTTTAATACCTTCATTATTATTTTAGATACCAATGAAAATTAATGAGATGCTAAATTTAGATCTCATACCAATCTTCATACATCACCAAAGAAGCTAATGGATTTGAGTTACAATTTCACTTCAACATTTTAATTTCAGCTTCAATTAGTTCATAAATTTCAAATGAATAATATGAAACTTAGTGCAAGTTTTGAAAAGAATGTTAGGAATTCCCAAATTTGAAATAATTCAAGGTTAATAAATAATAATAATAATAATAAGGTAATAAAAGAATGTGAAAAACATGAATAAAAAAACAAAACCAACAATCAAAAGCACTGAAAAACTATAAGAAATAGGAAAAAAACAAGAATTAAAAGAAACTAAAAAACAATAAGAGAGAGAAAAGAAAAGAAAAGCAAAAAAAAACTTTTAAATACACTTGCTTTTTGTTTGGACAATAGACCAATCAATTTAAATTTAAATTTAAAACTATCCTCTAGATTTAAAAGTATCAAACTATCCTCCAAGTCTATATAGAGAGGAGATTGAGAAGAAGAAAGATAGTAGATTTGTGTGAAAGGGTTGTTTAAGAGATGGAGGCAATGTATCCAAACACCGAACACTCTAAGGAAGGAACACTACAGATATTTATAGAAAGAAAGAGAGAGGATTTGTTGTGTGAAAGGGTTGTTCAAGAGATGGAGACCAATTTATCCTTTAAAAATGAAGGAACACTATAGATGTTTGTAGAATTTTTGTTCAAATCACATGAAATTTATTTATTCTTTGGTCAAATCATATGAAACTTATTCTAAATTTGAAAAGAATGTGAACAATTCTTTTTCAAATTAAAAAATGAAAAATGAAAAATTCACAAAGACTCCATGTGAAGAATTCATAAATTCACTATAAATCAAAACTAGGAAATAATAATAAAAAACTAACAATAAAAAAAAATGAAAAACAGAAGAAAAAAATATATAAATAAATAAATCTTAATTTAAAATTCAGAAAAAAACTAAAAAGCATGCCAGCTTTCTAAATATACTTATCTTTTTGGAAACTTTCCTTTAGATCAAAAGCAACACTGACAATATATATAAAATCTCTCATTAAAAAAATTATTGAATTGAAATTTAAAAAATAATGTATTCATGGAAAGAAACACTAATAATATCTATGGAATCTTTCATTAAAAAAAATTAATGGAATTAAAATTTTAAAAAAAGCAAAACAAAAAACATCTCAGCTTTCTAAATATAATTGCTTTCTGAAATTTTAATTTTACTTTTAATTTTAATTTTAATTTTAATTGATCCAAAGAGAAAAGAGATGAGTTACAGTTTCACTTAGAAATTTTACTTTTAGCTATATGTATCTATAACATTTACTTGATGAAAGTAACACTATTAATATCTATACCATCTATAATATCTATAACATTTACTTCCTCCTCCTCATCTATTCTGCTGTCATATATGTCTATCTCAGCTGTGAATGAAGGAGTCTAACTCCAACGTTTGTGAATGCAAGAGTCTCAGTCTAAGTCCAAGTCTGTATCTGAAGCACGTGTGTGTTTGTGCCTTTCCATGAGTCTTTCTATGCCTGAATCTCTCTGATGCATGAGTGTGCATGTGCCTGCGCATGTCTAACTCCAACGTTTGTGAATGCAAGAGTTTCAGTCTAAGTCCAAGTCTGTATTTGAAGCACGTGCGTGTTTGTGCCTGTTCATGAGTCTTTCTGTGCCTCTGAATCTCTCTGATGCATGAGTGTGCATGTGCCTGTGCATGAATCTTTCTGCGCCTCTGAATCTGAGTCTCGTGAGTGGGAGTCTGCTTGCTGGGGCAAACAACTTCCCAATGGTCAAAGGAAGGACAGTCGAGCAATTGGACAGTCAGGGCCCTCTCCCATTTATAGATGCTCTGTTTATTTTAATGTCAGGTACATACCATCATTAATTCATTTGTGCTCTCTTTTTCATGTGGGTAATATCTTTTTAATTCATTTCAGTTATTAAAAGAGGATCGATGAAAAAACAACCTCCAATTGAAGAGTCCGTAAAGCAGGATCAATGCGGATTCAATTACAATTACAGCTACATTTCCCCTTAACTTTGCTTTCGCAGCAAACCCCAATTTCAATTTTTTCATTTTCATTTCTTTAGTTGGGTTTTCTTTAACGGGACGTTTATTGATTTATTGTTCAGTTTATCCATCTATCATCATTTAAATTTCATTTCTTATAGTCTTAATATAATTATTTTCTAGTTTTGTTTTATTTAAATTAATTTTTCACTTATATAATTTGGTGCAAAGAGATATACTGGAATTACTATTTGAATTTCAAATTTTCAAATTTCAAAGTATATCTTTGGTTTCTCAAGTAGTATAGTTTCAATATAATTACTTTGTAGTTTTGTTTCTTTGGTTTCAATTTCTCAAATTCCAATGTATATCTTTAGTTTCTCAACTAGCTCACATAAGCTCGTTCAGTAATCCCCAGTTATTAAAATTAGTTCATATAATTGGTCAATTTCAATAAAATTTCATTATTTAATTGAATATTAATATTTATAATTTTTTAAATATTTAATATTTTATTATTTAATTTAATTTAATTTTATAATCATTTTAAAATTTAAATAATTATTAATTATTAAATTCTACACTATATTTTATAAACAATAAAAAAAATAATATTAAAAACGACCCAAAATGTTTGAATGAGCTTATATAATATAAAGTGACTATGTTTATATAATATATATAAAAAAAATTATAATGTAAATGTTTTTTAATATTGACCATATATATATATAAATTTTTATAAATGTTAATTTTATTTTATAGATATGATATTAAAAAAAAAGTCATAATGTAAATGTGTTTTAAAATCGACTCTATATAAATAAATTTAAATTTTTATAGATGTTAATTTTATCTTATAGTTAATTTTTTACTGGTCAAAATGCAAAAAGAATCTGAGTGTCCTGCCTGATGCATAAGTATGTCTATGCCTGTGCATGAATCTTTCGGTTCCACTGCATCTGAGTCGCACGAGTGTGACTCTGATTTCTTTCCAACGTCAAAGGAGGGGCGGTCGAGCAATTGAACAGCCATGGCGCTCTCTCAATAATGGCTCTGCTCTCTCCCATTAATGGATGCTCTGCTCTTTAAATGGCTTATTTTAATTTCAGGTACATAGTAACATTAATTCAGTTGTGCTTTGTTTTTCATTTACGATAATATATTTTTAATGCTGGTCAGTGTATCTCAAATCTGATGCAGGGTATTCAAGAGGTTAGATGAACAGCAACCTTCAATTGAACGAGTTCGTAAAGCATAATTAATGCTCAGAGATTCAACTACAATTACAGGTACATTTCCCTTGAACTTTGTTCTCACAGCAAACTCCAACCTTTTCATTTTAGATTTCTTTACGTTAATTTATTCTTAGTCAAACCACAACAAGAATAGGTAACAAAGCAGCCCTATAATTATAGAGTATTTTCTTTTAATGGAGTGAAACCGAAGTCAAACAAGCCCGGTAATAAGTATTTTCTTTTCTTTTAATTGAATGTGTATTTTATTTTAACCAGGTTTCTTTAGCTGGACTTCTATTCATCGGGTTGTTTCTACTCGTCCCGTAACTATTCAATTTGTTCAGATTATTCATTCATTCATCAATATGCATGCATGCACCTATGAAATGTGTTTAATTTTCTTTTCTCAACTGGGGTAGTTTCAATGTAATTAGTATGTAGTTTTGTTTTATTTAAATTAGTTTCTTACTGGTATAATGTAGTTTGGTGTGAATTGAGACGAGAATTATTATTATTTGAATTTGAATTCTAAACATATATAATAAATTTAAAAATTATTATCTAAATTTTATGAAATTATTTTAATATTTACTCCAAATTAAACCCACCACACCTTCACACCTTCTTGTTCTTGTAGGCAAATATTGCAATGATTAATTAAAGATATAGGAAACATTCAAGACCATAACATCATTTATTTGTCAAATGATACTTCAATTTAAATTTACGTTTATTATACATATTTAAAATAAAGATTCAAATGTTAGTGATGATTTCTAAAATTTAAGTTTATTATACATATTTTAAATAAAGATTCAAATGTAAGTGATCATTTCTAAATTTATTTATTATAAATATTATAAATAAAGATTTAAATTCAAATAATGATTTTCTGACCTAAGCTTTCTCAATTATTAAAACTAGTCATGTAACTTGTCATTCTAAATATCAATTTTTCTAAATAATTTTTTATTGGTAATATTTATTTTATTTTATTTTATTTTATTGTTATATCATTTTAAAATTTAGATAATTAATATTTTATTAAATTCAACACTATATTTTATTAATAATACAAAAATAATATAATATAAAATAAAATAAAAATTCAACTTATATAATATAAACTCACAATGTTTTTATATTAAAATCTATATTATAAAAGTAAATTATAATGTAAATACTTTTTTAAATTGATTTTGAATGTGTTTTATTAAATGTCTCAACTACAATATGTGTATATAAACTTTTATAGATCTATATGGGGCTAGGCTAGGCTAGGCTAAGCTAAGCTAAAGCTAGAGTGGGTTAGAGTAGGCTAGAGTGGGTTAAAATAGGCTAGGCAAGAGTAGGTTAAGCTATAGTAGGTTAGGCTACGGTAGGCTAGCCTAGGGTAAGCTAAAGTAGGCTAGACTACAGTAGGGTAGGCTAGGGTTGGCTAGAGTAGGTTAGGCTAGGCTAGAGTAGGCTAGAGTGGATTAAACTAGGATAGGGAAGAGTAGGTTAAGCTATAGTAGATTAGGCTATGGTAGGCTAGACTAGGGTAAGCTAGAGTAGGCTAGACTAGAGTAGGGTAGGCTAGGGTTGGCTAGAGTAGGTTAGGCTAACCTAGAGTAGGTTAGGCAAGAATATACTAGGTTAGAGTAGGGTAAGTTAGGCTAGGCTAAGCTAGTGTCGGTTAGGCTAAATTAGGCTAGGCTAGGCTAAGCTAGTGTTGGTTAGGATAAAGCAGGTTAGGTTAGGCTTGGCTAAGCTAGTGTAGGTTAGGTTAGAGTACATTAGGTTAGGCTAGGCTAGGCAAGGTCAGGCTAAACTAGGCTAGTATAGGCTAGGCTAATGTGGAGCTAGGGTAGGCTAAGGTAGGCTAGAGTTGGCTAAGCTAGGGTAGGATAAGGTAGGCCAGAGTCGGGTAGGCTAGGGTAGGCTAGAGTCTGCTAAGGTAGTCTAGGTTAGGGTAGGCTAGAGTAGGATAGGCTAGGCTAAAGTAGGGTAGACTAGAGTAGACTAGGTTGGGATAGAGTAGGACAGGCTAGGTTAAGTTAGGCGAGAGTAGGCTATGCTAAAGTAAGTTATGATAGGTTAGGATAGAGTAGGGTAGATTGGGTCAGACTAGGTTAGGCTGGGCTAGAGTAAGTTATGCTAGATTAAGATCGAGTAGGCTAGTGTAGGCTAGAGTAGGCTAGGCTAGTCTAGGCTAGGCTAAGGTAGGCTAGAGTAGGTTAGACTAGACTAGACTATGATAAGCTAGGCTAGGCTAGAGTAGGTTAGGGTAGGGTAGAGTAGGCTAGGCTATACTAGGATATAGTAGGCTAGGGTAGGGTAGAGTAGGCTAGGCTATACTAGGGTAGAGTAGGCTAGGGTAGGGTAGAGTATGCTAGGGTAGGGTAGAGTAGGCTAGGTCAGGCAAGAATAGACTAGGCTATAGTAGACTAGAGCTAAGCTAGGCGAGGCTAAGCTAGTATAGGTTAGGCTAGAGTATGCTAAGCTAGAGTAGGCTAGAGTGGGTTAGACTAGGCTAGGCAAGAGTAGGTTAGGCTATAGTAGGTTAGGCTATGGTAGGCTAGCCTAGGGTAAAACAAAGTAGGATGACTAGAGTAGAGTAGGTTAGGCTAGGCTAGGCTAGGCTAGGCTAACCTAGAGTAGACTAAGCTATAGTAGACTAGGCCCTAGGGTAGAGTAAGCTAGGTTATAGTACGTTAGGATACGGTAGGCTAGCCTGGGGTAAGCCAAAGTAGGCTAAGAAAAGTAGGGTAGGGTAGGCTAGGCTAGGCTAACCTAGAGTAGACTAGGCTATAGTAGATTAGGGTAGAGTAAGTTAGGCTAGACTAGGCTAAGCTAGTGTAGGTTAGGCTAGAGTATGCTAGGCTAGGCTAGGGTATGCTAGAGTCAGCTAAGCTAGGGTAGGATAGGGTAGGCTAGAGTCGGCTAGGCTAGGGTAGGCGAGGCTAAGCTAGGATAGAGTTGGCTAGGCTAGGCTAGACTAGGCTAATGTAGGTTTAGGCTAGAATAGGGTAGAGTAGGCTAGGCTAAGTTAGGTTGGGTTGGGTAGGGTAAAGTAGGCTAGGCTAGAGTAGGGTAGAGTAGAGTAGACTAGGCTAGGTTGGGTTCGGTAGGGTGGAGTAGGCTAGGCTAGGCTACAGTACGATAGGGTAGGTTAAGCTAGATTAGGCTAAAGTAGGCTAGGCTAGGTTGGCTAGAGTAGGCTAGTAGGTTAGGCTTGGCTAAAGTAGGTTAGAATAGGCTAGGAAAGAGTAGGTTAGGCTATGGTAGGCTAGCCTAGGGTAAGCTAAAGTAGGCTAGGCTAGACTAGTGAAGACTAGACTAGGCTAGGCTAGAGTAGGCTAGGCTAACGTAGAGTAGGATTTGCAAGAATAGACTAGGATAGAGTAGGCTAGGGTAGAGTAAGTTAGGCTAGGCTACACTAGGCTAGGCTAAGCTAGTGTAGGTTAGGTTAGAGTATGTTAGGCTAGAGTAGGATAGGTTAGAGTAGTCTAATAGGCTAGGTTAGGCTAGGAAAGAGTAGGTTAGGCTATAGTAGGCTAGACTAGGGTAGGCTAGGTTAGGCTAGGTTAGGTTACGCTAGAGCAGGCAAGGGTAGGTTAGGCTATAGTAGTCTATATTAGAGTAGGTTAGGCTAAGGTAGGTTAAGGTAGGCTAGCCTAGGGTAAAAGCTAATGATGTCTAGACTATAGTAGGGTAGGCTAGGCTAGGCTAACCTATAGTAGGATAGGAAAGAATAGACTACGCTAGAGTAGGATAGGGTAGAGTAAGCTAGGTTAGGCTAGGTTAGGATAGGCTAAGCTAGTGTAGGTTAGGCCAGAGTATGTTGGGTTAGAGTAGACTAGGCTAGATTAGGCTAGGCTAGAGTAGGCTAGTAGGCTAGGTTTGGCTACGCAAGAGTAGGTTAGGTTATAGTAGGTTAGACTAGAGTAGGGTAGGCAAGAATAGACTCGGCTAGAGTAAGTTAGGCTAGCCTAGGCTAGGATAAGCTAGTGTAGGTTAGGCTAGAGTATGTTAGGCTAGAGTAGGCTAGGCTCTGAGTAGGCTAGTAGGCTAGGCTAGGCAAGAGTAGGTTAGGCTATAGTAGGCTAGAATAGAGTAGGTTAGGCTAAGGTAGGCTAAGGTAGGTTATCCTAGGGTTAGCTAAAGTAGGCTAGACTAGAGTAGGGTAGGGTAGGGTAAGTTAGAGTAGGCTAGGCTAACCTAAGTAGGTTAGGGAAGAATAGACTAGGGTAGAGTAAGTTACGTTGGGTTAGGCTAGGCTAAGCTAGTGTAGGTTAGGCTAGAATATGCTAGGATAGGCTAGAGTATGTTAGGCTATAGTAGGCTAGGCTAGGCTAGACTAGGCTACAATATGCTAGGGTAGGCTATGCTAGAGTAGGATAAGCTAGGATACTCTAGTGTAGGCTCGACTTGGTCATGTTATACTAGGCTATGCTAGGTAGGCTAGGCTAGGTGAGGCCATGCTAAGCTAGGCTAGGTTAGGCTAGGTTAGGCTAGGCTAGAATTGGCTAAGCTAGGGTAGGATAGGTTAGGGTAGCATAGAGCAGGCTAGACTAGAATCGGCTAGGCTTAAGTAGGCTAGGCTAGGTTAGGTTAGGCTAGGGTAGGCTAAATTAGGGTAGAATATGGTAGGTTAGGTTTGATTAGAGTAGGCTAGGCTAGGGTAAGCTAGAGTAGGCTAGGTGAGAGTAGGATTTCCTAGATTAAGCTATGCTAGGTTAGGATAGAGTAGGGTAGGTTGGATTAGACTAGGTTAGGCTAGGTTATGCTATGCCAGATCACACTAGGCTAAAGTAGGCTACGCTAGGCTAGGCTAAGCTAAGCTAGACTAGAGCAGGCTCAATTAGATTAGGCTAGGCTAGAGTAGGGTAGGATAGTCAAGGCAAGCCTCCATTAGATTAGGCTAGGCTAGACTTAAGTAGACTAGGTTAGGCTAAGCTAGGCTAAAGTAAGGTAGACTAGAGTAGGCTAGTATAGGCTAGGCTTGGCTAGAGTGAGTTAGGCTAGAGTAGGCTAGGTTATGGTAGGCTATGCAAGAGTATGTTGTGTTAGAGTAAGCTATGCTAGGTTAAGAAAGAGTAGGGTAGGTTGGGTTAGACTAGGTTAAGCTAGGCTAGGCTAGGTTGTGCCAAATTACACTAGGCTAAAGTAGGTTATTCTAAGCTAGACTAGAGCAGGCTAGGTTGGAGTAGGGTCAAATAGGCAAGGCTAGCCTCCACTAGATTAGGCTAGGCTTAAGTAGACTAGGCTAGGGTTTCTTAAAGTAGGGTAGACTAGAGTAGGCTAGTATAAGCTAGGTTAGGCTAGGCTAGGGTAGGCTAGGTTGGGCGAGGATATGGTATTCTAGGCAAGAGTAGGCTATGCTAGAATAAGTTAGGTTAGGATAGGGTAGGTTGGGTTGGGCTAGGCTATGCTGGGATTCCATAATACATTAGGATAAGGTAGGATAAAGTACGCTAAAGTAGGCTAAGCTAGACTAGAGTAGGCTAGGCTATGTTAAGCTAGGCTGGAGTAGGCTAGGCTAGGTTAGGTGCCTCCACTATATTAGGCTAGCTTAGTATAGCTAGAGTAGGTTAAGCTAGGCTAGAGTAGAGTAGGCTAGGTTAGGCTAGGCGAGGATAGGGTAGGTTAAGCGAGAGTAGGCTATGCTAGAGGAAACTATGCTAGGTTAGGATAGAGTAGGTTAGACTGGGTTAGGCTAGGCTAGATTATGCCATATTACACTAGGCTAAAGTAGGTTAGGTTAGGCTAAGCTAAGCTAGAATAGAGCATGCGAGGTTATGTTTGGCTAAGTTAGAGTAGGCTAGGCTAGATTAGAGTAGGATAAGCAAGGCTAGCCTCCACTAGATTAGGCTAGGTTTAAGTAGACTTGCTTGAGCTAGGCTAGGATAGGCTAGGGTAGCCTAAAGTAGGGTAGACTAGAGTAGGCTAGTATAAGCTAGGTTAGTTTAGGCTAGGGTAGGCTAGGCTAGGAAAGGATATGGTAGGCTAGGCAAAGATATGGTAGGCTAGGCGAGAGTAGGCTATGCTAGAGTAAGATAGGTTAGGTAGGGTAGGTTGGGTTGGGATAGGTTGGGTTGGGTTGGGCTATGCCATATTACACTAGGCTAGAGTAGGCTAGAGTAAGCTAGACTAGAGTAGGTTAAGTTAGACTAGAGCAAGCTAGGCTATGCTAAGATAAGTTAGAGTAGGCTAGGCTAAGAAATATTAGGTTAGGTTAGGCTAGAGCAGGCTAGGCTACTCTAGGCTAGAGTAGGTTAAGCTGGGCTAGGGTAGGCTAGCTTAGGCTAGGCTAGAGTAGGCTAGCCTAAGCTAGGCTACAGTAGGTTAGGCTAGGCTAAGCTCGACTAGGTTAGGCTGTAGTAAGCTAGGCTATAGTAGGATAGGCTAGAGTACATTACTATGGTAGGTTAGGTTAGGCTAGGCTAGGCCTAGGCTTAAGTAGACTAGCCTAGGCTAGGATAGGATAGGCTAGGGTATCCTAAAGTAGGGCAGAATAGAGTAGGCTAGTGTAAGCTAGGTTAGGTTAGGCTAGGCTAGGCTAGGTAAGGAAAGGATATGGTAGGCTAGGCAAGAGTAGGCTATGCTAGAGTAAGCTAGGTTAGGTTGGGTAGGTTGGGTTGGGCTAGGTTGGGTTGGGTTGGGCTGGGCTGGGTTATGCCATATTACACTAGGTTAGAGCAGGCTAGAGTAGGTTAAGCTAGACTAGAGCAAGATAGGCTATGCTAAGATAGGCTAGAGTAGGCTAGGCTAGGTAAGATTAGGTTAGGTTATGCTAGAGTAGGCTAGACTGGTCTAGGATAGAGTAGGTTAAGCTGGGCTAGAGTAGGCTAGATTAGGCTAGGCTAGAGTAGGCTAGCCTAAGATAGGCTAGAGTAGGTTACTTTGTTAGGTTAGGTCAGGCTAGGCTAGGCTAGGCTAGGATAGGATAGGATAAGCTAGGATAGGTTAGGCTTGACTCAAGTAGAGTAGGTTATGATAAGGTAGGATGGAGTAGGCCAGGCTAGAGTATGCTAGGGTAGTGTAAGCTAGGCTAGTATAGGCTAGAGTAGGCTATAATAAGCTAGGTTAGAGTAGGCTAGGCTAGAGTAGGCTAGGTCACAATAGGTTAGAGTAGGCTAGGATAGAATCGTTTAGACTAGGCTAGAGTATGCTAGGATAAGATACACTAGAGTAAGTTAAGTTATAGTAGGCTATGGTAGAGTGGGATATGCTATGCTAGGCTAGAGTAGGCTAAGTTAAAGTATGCTAGGCTATAGTAGGCTAGGATAGGCTATTCTAAGCCAAGATAGAGTATGCTAAGGTAGAGTGAGCTAGGCTAGAGAAGGCTCGCATAAGCTAAGTTAGAGTAGGCCAGGCTAAAGTAGGCTAGGTCATGATAGGTTAGAGTAGGCTAGGATAGGCTAGGCCACAGTAGGCTAAGATAAGATACACTAGAGTAAGTTAGGCTATAGTAGGCTAGGGTAGAGTACGATATGCTAGGCTAGGCTAGAGTAGGCTAAGTCAAAGTATGCTAGGCTAGAGTAGGCTAAGTTAAAGTATGATATGATAGAGTAGGATAGGATATGCTATTCTAAGCTAGGCTAGGTTGGGTTAGAGTAGGCTAGGCTAAGCTAGGATGGAGTAGGCTAAAGTAGGCTAGGATTGAGTAGGCTAAGCTAGGCTAGAGTAAGCTTGGTTAGAGTAGGATAAGCGACGATGAGCTTAAGTAGGCTAGGACAGGCTAGGCTAAAGTCATTTAGGATAGAGTAGGGTAGGCTAAGTTGGATTTGGATAGGCTAGAGTAGGATAGGCTAAGATACACTAGAGTAATCTATGATAGGTTAGGCTAGAGTTGGCTAGGTAGAGTAGGTTATGTCAAGCTAGGCTAAGGCTAGAATAGGCTATGATAGGATATTCTGAGCTAGGCTAGGTTGGTCTAGAGTAGGCTAGGCTAAGCTAGGCTGGAGTAAACTAAAGTAGGCTAGGCTTGAGTAGGCTAGGTTAAGCTAAGTTGGAGTAGGCTAAAGTAGGCTAGGCTTGAGAAGGCTAGGCTAAGCTAGGCTAGAGTAGGTTAGGCTACACTAGAGTAGGCTAGGTGTAACTAGGCTAGAATATGTTAGGATAGAGTAGGCTTATAAAGAGCAGGAAACAGTAGGCTATGTTAGGTTGGATTAGATAAGGTAGTCTAGAGTAGAATAGGCTACACTAGTCTAGTCTTTGAGTAGGGTATGCTAGGCTAGAGTAGTTTAGAGTGGGGTAGGATAGGATAAACTATAGTAGGCTTGTCTAGGCTAGGCTAGGATAGGCTTAGAGTAAGATATGGTAGCCTAATCTAGGATAGGCTTGGGTAAGCTAGAATAGGCTAACCTTGATTAGGTTAGAGTATGCTAAAGGACACTAGGCTATATAGTAGGTTAGAATAGGCAAAGATAGGTCAGGGAAGGCTAGAGTATTATATGGTAGATTAATCTAGAGTAAGTTAAGCTTGAGTAGACTAAGCTAGAATAAGCTAGGATATGGTAAGTAAGAGTAGGCTAGAGTAGGAAAGACTAGAGTAGGGTATGGTAGGACATGCTAAAGTAGGTTAAGTTAACATAGGCTAGGCTAGAGAGGGACGGATTAGAGTAGGATAGACCAGGGTAGGTTAGGTTAAGGTTTGTTGGGTGATCCGAGAGGATCCTAATTAAAAGGCATAAAATTCAAAGCTCCTAAAAGCTAATGGAAATAATGCCTTGTTTAAGAGATCAATGAAGTAATTCCAATGTAGCTTGAATAGGAAGAGCTAGGTTAGGGAAGGCTAGAGTGTTGTATGTTAGGCTAATCTAGGGTAGGTTAAGTTTGAGTAGACTAAGCTAGAATAATCTAGGATATGGTAAGTAGGAGTAGGATAGAGTGGGTTACACTAGAGTAGGGTATGATAGGACATGCTAGAGTAGGTTAAGTTAACATAGGCTAAGCTAGAGAGGGATGGACTAGAGTAGGATAGTCCAGGGTAGGTTAGGTTAAGGTTTGCTAGGTGATCCGAAAAGATCCTAATTAAAAAGCATAAAATTCAAAGTTCCTAAAATCTAATGGAAATAACTCCTTGTTGAAGAGCTCAATGAGGTAATTCCAATGCAACTTGAATTGTGTCAAATGGAGTCTGCATGTGAAATATATATCAATTTGAAGATTTTGACCAACGGGAAATTTTTTTGTAGAAATTAACCTGTAGATTCAATACTACTCATGAAATTTGCTAGATCACAAGACTTGAAGCTACTCTACTGATCTGCAGAAGTTAATTCACCATCTAAAACAAGAATCATAGACATGCAAAAGGAAATATCACACATGCACAAATATTTATCTAGGGGAAAGTAACTACTCAAAACTCCTTACTATCTATATTGAATTAATCAGAAAATGGAGAATTGATTTCTCATGTCTAAGCACACCTTGCAAGTGTATGGTCTATCTCTCTACCTGACTGACTAAATTTCAAGCCTTCCTAAGATCCTATTTCCTTGCATTGTTCTCTTGGGAAGTTTCCCCTATTTTTTAGGAAACAATAGCCTTATGTCAATCTATGACTACATGCACCACTTGTACACATGGGAATATGCTACAATTGATAGTACACTGCCTTGGAATCTCCATCTCAAATGGATAACTCAAATTCTCTGCATGCAACAATTATTTTGGATTGATGATTAGTTAATTGGTTGATCACTCATTGTGGTTGAAGTTCCACACCCACAACTTGACCTCCATTATTTCTTCTAGCAGTTAGAACTCGTTAAATTGGAAATAACTTAACTTAACTGAAATAGATTTGCTAAAAATAGCAATCAATCATGTATAACTGAACTCAAGCTTCTCTAACTCGAATTCACTGAGTTAATTGAGTGACAAGAACCATGTCACCTCAATTAAATACCTCCAAGTATTATGTTGAAACTGAAATTCAAATCTTAATCTAGTTTGACCAAGGAAAAGTCAAAACTAGATTTTCTTCCTGCATTTTCAACACTCCCTCTCAGCAAGAAAGGGATTATCAACCACCCCTATCCTGCACATGAGGAACTTGAATTTGCCTCTTTGACAAAGCCTTTATCAAAATATATACATCCAATTCCTCTGTCAGAATGTACTTCAACAACATAATCTATCTCTGCAAACAATCTTGTAGATCGTGATATCAAATATCAATATGCCTGTTTCGATCATGAAATACAAGATTCTCAAAGAGTTTTATGGAACCCTAATTATCATAATAAATCATAGTAGGATCCTTCATCTGACCAAATAACCCAACACGAACCTTTATCATTTATATTGCCTCATGTGTTGCTTACCTTACAGTCATATACTCTTCTTCTGCTGAGCTAAGTGCCAGAGATCTCTACCTCTTGTTGTACCAAGAAACCATTACTGACCCAACGTTGAAAATTTCTCCTGATGTGTTCTTCCTGTCTAATGAACTCCCTGCCCAATCTGCATCTATGAAGCCTTACAACTTCACTCCCTTTGTTCTTTTGTACCAAAGACCAAACTGAGTAGTGCCTTTGAGGTATCTTAACACATTCTTTGTTTCCTTCCAATATAGTTTGGTTGGCTTAACCATTGCTTGAATAAGTTTCTTAACTTCATAACACATGTCTGGTCGTGTACTCACCAAATACACAAGTAAACCCACAAGTTGCCTGTAAATGGTAGCCTTCACTACTTCACTTGAGCTAGCATCCTCTTTCCTCCAGTTTCCTATTAGAGGAGTCTCCATGGTTTTTCACCTATCCATGTGTAACCTTTGAAGTATTTTGTTGGCATACTTAACTTGAGATAAAAATAATTCCCCATCACCTTGCCATACTTCCAATCTAATGAAGTATGCATGATTCCCACGTCCTTCATCTCAAACTCTCTTGCAAGGTCCTCCTTGCAATATTTGATCAACTACTCATCACCAGTAAGGATCAAGTCATAGACATATAAAAAAAAATCAATAATTTACCTTCTACCAAAATATTATAGAGGTTTTTATCTACTTCCCCTTTGGTGAATCCCAAATTGGTGAGATAGCTATCGATCTTGGTGTACCAAGCACGAGGTTCTTGCTCGAGTCCATACAATGCTCGCTCGACTATTCACACATGCGAATTTTTTTCAAAGGTATCAAATCGCTAGGGCTAGTCAATATACACCTCCTCCTCTATAACTCCATTGTGGAATGTTGTCTTCACATCCATCTGATGGATCTTCCACCCCATGTGTGCTAACAATGCTAGAATTGACCCGATGGATGAGTACCTTACTACTGGAGCAAAGGTCTCCTCATAGTCAATTCTCTCAACCTCAGAGAACCCCTTGGCCACAAATCTCGTATTTTGTTTCTCTATGCTTCCATCTGATGCATGCTTTACCTTGTAAAGTCATCTCGAACCAACCATTGATTTGTTTGTTAGCCTTGGGACCACTTCCCAAACATTGTTTCTAACAATGGAATCATACTTTTCTACCACAGAATCAACCCATATTAGTTTCTCTATAGCTTCATCGAATGACGATGGCTCAGTCTCTACAAGCTCACTCATAAGAGCCATGTAGCTAGTGTATGGATTCAGTGACCTCCTCTACATGCGTTGTGTTGTGGGTGTTCCCACATTCTCTATAGCATCCTGTAATAATTTTCAGCTCCCCTGGTTCACTTTCTTCCTTCTTTGGATGTATCTGCTTGAGTGGATGTCTCCACTCTCTCCTCATCTACTTGTGGTTGCTCCACAACTTTTTGAGGTTCTTCCTTTGGGGCTAAAATCTCTTGATCATGTTACAACTAAAGCTCCCTCTTAAAAGAAAACCTCATTTCCTTCTCCTCATTAAATTTCACATCCCATATGATCATTGTCATCATAAGAGATGAAAATTACACATGATAGTTGTGAGGTGTTTCTGTGTACCCCACAAATATGCCCACCTCTATTGTCAGCTCTAGCTTTTTCTTTGGAAACATGATAGTAAACTGATGATCCAAATATCCTCAAGTGTGGCACATCTAGTTTCTTTCCTTGAAAATTATTCCTCTAGTGTACTCATTCCAAGAATCTTGTGAGGACTCATGTTCTAGAAATAGATCATTGTGTTGCATGTTTCAGCCCATGAGTGCAATGGTAAGCCTTGGTCATGCAAAATTTCCCTTACTGCTCCCATAATACTTATGTTCTTCCTCTCAGCCACCCCATTCTATTTTTGGTTAAGGGGTGTTGTCAACTCCCATTTAATGCCTTCCTTTGCACATAATTTTTTAAGTTCATTCGACATGTACTCACTTTTGTTATCGCTCCTCAGAGCCTTCACCTTCTTTCCAATTTCTTTCTCAACAAGTGCTTTAAATTCAACAAATTTGGAGAATGTAGGGTCTTTCTTCTACATGAAGTAGATCCAACACTTGTGTGAGAAATCATCTACAAATATCACATAATACCTATGCTTGGCAGTGGAGGCTATTGATAAAGGTCCAATCACATCAGAATGGATCCCTTTCAAGGATTGCATGTGCTTTGCTGCCTCAATCATTGAAGGTGGATTTTATGTACTTTCTTGACGTACACCCTTTGCATGTATCCCACTGATCTAGTGCTCCTTTAGGAAGGCCTGTAGAAATTTTTTACATGATCTTCAAAGCACCATGATGCAAGTGGCCAAGTCTTATATTGCCATAATTCATCGACATCTCAACTCTACACCTTCTTTGCTTTTGCGCTCAATGTTTCACAGTCTTCCACATATAATTTGTAGAGGTTCTTCACTCAAACCTCAATCCATTTTTGAATATCACATCATAGCCACGTCTTCCAACACAGCTATGGAAACTAGATTCTTCTTCAAACCCGGTAAAAACATCACATCCTTGAGCTTGAGAGAGGAGCCAAACTCCCTCTTAAAAGTAACTATACCAATAGCAGTTGCGTTATACCTTCCATTATCTCCCATCTCGATGTGCATATGGAGATCCTTCTCCTCCAAATCACTACAAAAAAATTATTCCCCATCATGTGGAATGAGTCACTATTATAAAGATACCACACACTACACATCAATGTGCTTTCTTTGCATGCAGTGACAGTAAAATCAAGCTTGAATTGTGAAGCCAAGGCTTCACTCATTTCTCCTCTTATGGTCTTCTTTCTTTCTTTCTTGTGTTGACACTTCGTTGCATAGTGCCAAAATTCATGACAATGAAAGCACTTGATTCTGGACAAGTCTTTCTTCTTTCCCCCTTCACTCAAATCTACTTTGGATTGGGATTTCTTCCCTTTCCCTTTATTTTCATTTCCATCCTAAGAAAATTTCTCCTCATCCTCACCCTTGGATGAGGTCCCATCTCTAGTGTTATGCCTTATCTTCTCCTATACCAAATAAAACTATAAGCATTCCTAATTTGGTAGCCTCTCCCTCCCATTCACTAAATCATGGTAGTTTTTCCAGCTCTTAGGAAGGCCTAGAAGGGCTAGGATCACAAAAACATCCTCTACTACAGTAACACCAACTTGATCGAGTTCATCATGACACTATGTGAACCTGCTCAAGTACTATGGAATGGTATCATTTCTTTGCGTCTTGATATTTCAAAGCTTGTCCTTGAGTGTCAATTTCTTGTGGTCACTACTATTCTAGAAAAAATATGTCAGTGCTTGACACTATACATACGAATTCTCTTTCCTATGGATATTGAAGAAAATATGGTCTCATACTCCCTCCAATATGATCCTCCTCACCATGGAAACACACTTCTTCCAATATGCTAGATTATGGGCATTAGCTCCTACTGGTTTCAGAATATCATTATCAATCAATTCCTTCAACCCATTATCCTCCAGTATTGCCTCCATGCAATCCTTACGTGCAACATTATTTGAGCTTCCCTCAAGGGCATACTCAACCCTTAGTCCATTGAAATCCATCTTCTCAGTCCTAAAGAAAACCCGCAATCTAATCTGCAACCTGGAACCTCCTACAATGACAACTTCAAAATCTCTACTCTACAATGATTCCAGCTCTGATGCCATGTAGAAATTAATGTTTAGATTCAATAATTCTCATGAAATTTTCTAAGTCACGAGACTTGAAGCTACTCTACTAATTTGTGGAAGTTAATGCACCATCTAAAACAAGAATCATAGACATGCAAAAGGAAACATCACACATGCATTGATATTTATCTAGGGAAAAGAAATTGCTCAAAACCCTTTACCATCTATATTTCATTAATCAAAGGATATAGAAGAAATACAATGTGTTTTCAAGCTTGAGCACACCCTGTAAATGTATAGTCTATCCCTTTGCCTGACTCACTGAACCTGGCCTAACACTTAACCAATTTCAAGCCTTCCCAAGCTCATATTTGCTTGCATTGTTCCCTTGGGAAATTTCCCCTGTTTTTTAGGAATTTCACACCAAATAATTGTACAATAGCCTTAGGTAAATCTCTAACTGCATGCACCACATGTACACATGGAAATATGCTATAATTGATAGTACACAACATTGGAATCTCCATCTCAACAGGGTAAATCGAATTTTCTGCATGCAACAATTATTTTGCACTAATTGATTGGTTAACTGGTTGATCTCTCAGTGTGGTTGAAGTTCCACATCTACAACTTAACCTCCACTAGTCCTTCTGACAGTTAGAACTAGTTAAAGTGACAATAACTCAAATTAAATAAAATATATTGCTACAAATTAGAAATCAATCATGTAGAACTGAACTCAAGCTTCTCCAACTCGAATTTAATGAGTTAACTAAGTGACAAGAGCCATGTCACCTCAGCTAACTACCTCCAAATATTCTGTTTAAACAGAAAATCGAATTTTAATCTAGTTTGACCAAGGCAAAGTCAAAACTAGATTTCTTGTTGCATTTTCAACAAAGGGTAATGTGGCACATTCTAGAACTGGCATTTGGCATGGTGTGGAGATAAAGTGTGGGTAGAGTCAACAATTTACTAGGAAATGAAAAGTGGCAACACATGGAAATGTAGTTTGTAAATTAGGTGCTCCAATGTGGGGTTGCCACATGGCACCTCGGAACACCAAAACCTTTAATTCAGTCAAATAATTGGAATTAATGGGCTTTTAACCCACAACCTATGGAGCAACAGTGCAACAAATTAAGGATTGAGCCATGACTAGAGGGTGTGATATGCAGATGATAAAGCATATGTATATGTTTTGAATGTCATGTATGATGAAAAAGGGATGAGTGGAGACCGCTAAACTTGGAAGCTTTGCCAAACTAAAGTCTAATAAATACTCAACAACGAAGGACAACGACTCTACCACATACACCACTACATATCCATAGGATTAGATGATGATGTGGGGGATGAAACCTATTGGTTTTATATTCCTAGTATAGTATGGTTCATTATATATTAATATTGAATTCTTGACATAATATGTGGCTCGGATTGGTGTCAATATATATGTGTGGACATCCACACGAGCATTCATTACAACAAAT
This sequence comes from Pinus tabuliformis, assembly GCA_031772625.1. NCBI lineage: Eukaryota > Viridiplantae > Streptophyta > Pinopsida > Pinales > Pinaceae > Pinus > Pinus tabuliformis. Next base: position 471,074,978 of record CM062813.1, on the reverse strand, counting down.
GTGCACACAAACCAAACAGATGTGTTACATTGTTTATTATTGAAAATGATTCAAATGAATATGTATAACGTTTCATAGTCATTACAACAAATGTGCTCATAGATGAAACAGATGTGTTACATTGTTTATTATTGCAAATGGTTCAAATGAATATGTAAAAAATTTGTATGTAATTGGTTGGCAACGTAACAATATCCACATGCATGGAATATTATTATTATGGGATATTGTTCGATGTAGCCTTATAAACAATGAGTTTTTTATTATCTAAACCTAAGTGAATTATGTGAACCTCAATGAGTAATTGGGTCACTGAGTGCTCATTCACTTGGTGGGGAGAATGTTTGTGCATGACTTTGCACATGGCAACTGCAATTTCACCTTCCCTTCCTTTGTTGTTCCAAGTACATGTGAGTGATGTGTTCACATTTTCAAACAGTGGGATTTCCCCTCCCTCTTTGCTAAGTAGGTGATGGATTATGTACTTCTACGTGATTGAGTGATCATCTGTGTATTGGATGCCCATGTTTTGATGTTCACTTTGGAAATAAAACACCCCATCAAAGTATAAATAACTAAACATTAAATAAATAGAACTATTCATTTTATTTGCACACACACACACACACACACACACACACACATATATAAAAATATAAATATGTCTTTTATATGCTATTTAAATATATACAAACATTAAATTATATATATAAACATTAAAAATTAAAACTATATATAGAGTTTTAGATGTGGACACAAATTTGTTTGTTCAAAGCTAAACTAAACTTTGAATCATACCGAAGTCTAGAAGGTGGGCTTTACAATAGAAGTGAAAGAAAAAGGAATGGGACCATGATACTCCACAAAGACCCACATAATTATCAGGCTTTCAGACACATAAAGGAACCTTGATATAAGAGGATTCACAACTTAGTATATGAGCCAGTTTTTCCAATAAATATCCACTATATCATGAAACTTCTCAAATCAAAATGAGGCTTACACCATTTATCAAAAAAAACCCAAGTGAAACCACACCATAAACATTTAAAACTACTAAGAATACATTTCCCCACAATAACACACCTTACATGCCAATGTGTAAACATAGAGACAGATTGAATACCGACCTGGAAGATGTGTGTTAGCTACCTATACCAATAGGTTTCATATTTCATGATTGGCTATGAAAGGTCCAAATATGCTCTGCTTTGATGATTCAAAGATCACATATTTCCTAGAGAATCCAATCTGTGCTTATAGCTTGGTATGGACTTAAAATTTTGATGGATGGTCCAACAACCTAATCTGGATCATTCCATGGTTTAAATGTTCAGTTGTAGAATAGAGAAAGGAGTCTGTCCAAACTGTTTAATCTTGGCAGACAAGTAGTTTAGGTAGAGAAAAAAAGACTCCCAACAGCTTAATCTGGGACCTTGGAAGAAATAAGGGTAGAAGTAGATAGAAAAACAAAAGAAAAGCCAAAGAAAAGAAAAGGCAAGTAAGGGTCTGCAAGTCCAAGTGCACCCTCCATGAAGAAATAAAAAATGCTAGGCAAGTAGCTGGGTAAGTAGTTGGGGTTGCAGAAAGGTTATCTTTACCATTGCAGATGTGTTAACTGTGTTTACCAAAGCAAAGTCAATCAATTGACAAGGTGTTCTTCTTCATCAAGTTGCAGCAGGAAGCATGACTAACCTCCCTCCTTCCCCCTTCCATTTCATTAATAACATCCCCTCATCAGCTGAGATTCATGGAAGAAGATTATGGTTTCATGGTGGTTCTTGTTTATTCAAAAGCCACATTTCTTGTGTAAAAATCTTTTCATTTTGATCTACTCTTTAAGGCAAGTGTTTCACAAATAAACTTAGTGTTTTCTCCCTTCATTCACCCCCCATCCATATTAACTCTAACTTTACTATATAAATCCCCTATATCACCTTTCCCCTACTAATATTAACACCATGGTGTATAAACCCCAAATTTTGTATAAATACCCCTCTCCTTGGCATTATAGCCATATGTTCTCTAAAAAAGGAATCAAAGTGACATCTGGTCACTTGGATGAACCTATACCTCATCTCTCCCCCTTGCTTCAAGTCATTCCACTCATTAAACCATTATTTGCAAAGAAAAACCCTATACAAGCCCCTTTCTACCCATAACCCCTTTGAAATCATGAAAAAATCCAAAAAACCCACTTCTGCCGCTTAACCAAAGTCTCGGCGCATATATTTGTTTTTTCGAAATACATTGAAAACCTTACTAAAGCACTATACCCCGATGATCCTCCGCCTAAGCGCGCATCTCGAAAATAAATATTAAATAATGTCGCGCCTTTGCCATATTCACTGTGCATGTCATCGACCCGACAGCCGTCCGATCGGAGCTTGAACATCCAACGGATCTTATCACATCGGAGCGGCTCCGACGTCCGCTGTTTACTCACCATATCTGCCGATCACATCACTCCCCCGACAGCCGTTGGATCGGGCCCTCCAGATCCGACGGTCATCGTTGATATCGGAGCGGGTCTCACATCCGACGAATATCTTCCGATGTCCGTAAAAAGGTTATGCCACTCGGCAGCCACGCGTCCCCACCGCAGCTCATCGGAGGTACGTCTGACAGATTCCCCCCCGTACCATGAGCGGTACGATATGAAACCGCTGGCTGTTTCTGGTTTCAGCTATTCCGCCTACACTACGTCACCTCCACATCATCCCACGTCACTGCCACCATGCCGTCACGTCAACCGTCGCACCCGACCGTCTGTCGATCTGTCCTGCCACTTCACCATCCCCGTGGACCAATCAGAGCCCGCCACCTCACCTATGACGTCAGCCGACCCTGACCCCACCTATGACATCATGCTGACATCAGCAGAAAAACGCGCCAAGTCCAAAAAACCAATATTATGGTGAAATTTCTTGTTTTTTCCCATTTTCTCACAATAGACTTTGTTGCGCCTGCATGCGATTTTCACGTCCAAAGTCCGCCAACCTGCAGAACCTGACCAGGAGACCGGCGACGTGCCATTCCATAGTCATCCGTGACCATTGCCTACTCCTCACCAGGTATTTTCCGCTATAAATCCTTCACGTACCTGCTTTGTCTGTTATTTCCTCAAAAGAGCTTATAACAGAAAAAACTCTTGAATTCACCGGCAAAAATCCTTGCACCTGCCCCTTTGACAGTTGTGAACTCGAACAATACTAGCCGAGCCTTGTTTGCCTGCATTTTCATTGAAAAACCAAGCTCTGTCTGCGCAATCGCGGCAGACTCATTCAAACCGAATTTAACTACTGAGAGAGACCGAGTGAGGCCAAGCATTTGTCCTATTTTGCACTACAAATAGTATTTCAATTGCTATTTACTAGAACTACTCTCTGTTCCTTATAAATTCACCTCCCTGGTAAAGAGGCATTCCTCTGTACTGTCCTGCTTAATTAAAAAACACTTTGCACTCAATTCAGAATCCTCTTTTGCAATGGAGACACCTGTAGTATTAAATGTTCAGCCTCTGAATGCCCCTCAAAGGAACTTGAAATGGCAAGCCTTGGCAGATATGGATTACCAAATTACAGAAGAAATGTTTATGAGCAGCAAATTCCACATTCATCTGTTGAATGAGTTAAAAGCCAAGCATGAAAACGGGACAGATATATTGGGCTTATGGGACTCTTTCCTCCCTATTTTCAAGCTCCCTCAGGTCAACTAGTTCCCTGAACTAATCCACCTGTGTGCTGAGCATTATGATGTTTCTCAGAGGGCTGTTGTTGACCCATCTGGTTCAGTACTTTTCTATGTTACCCCTCAAGCTATCAGAGACATGCTTTGCTTCAACCCTCAGAAGAAGTTGGTCCCTTTGTCACTAGTGAACCTGATAAAACAAGGGGATAAACTGACAGATGCTCAAATTATCAAACTTAATCAATTATACATTAACTCTGACATTGTCATGTACCCTCCAATTGGTCATGTATATCTCAATGAGCTGGGCAGAGACCTTGCAGATATGATTTGTCCCATCTTGGGATATAGTTCAATTGAGCATATTGATGCAACTGTGCTGGTAATGATGCTTATGTTTGCTCCTGGCAAGTCACCAATCTGCTATGACTATGCCACCTACATATCAGACAAGATTCATGAGCAATTGATGAATTTGAGGAGAGATAGGATGTTCAGATACACCTCCTACATTTACCATTTGATCTTGTACCATCAGCATGAGAAATTTCATTTTTCAATCAAAAGAATGGATGCCCAAGGCAATCCCAGATCAGTGGTCTATTGGTCTTCTGTCTTCCACACTACACCTGAGTCTCCATACACTTACTGTGAATTCATGGATCTGTTCATCCATCCAGCTATGGCAATGCTGATGAGCTCACCTCCTCCGAGACTCACTGATGACATGCAGAGAATTCTTCAGCTATCCAAAGCTTACAGCATTGGGGATTGGTACTTCTACCAAAACCACACTGTCATCAGGATATATGGGTGTGATCTACCTCCATTCAGATTACCTAAGTATGTGCCTAGGAGGCTATTTGCCCTAGAGTACTTTAGGCAATTTGGCAGAGTTGATGTGCTTCACTTTTCAGGAAAAGGCAAAAAAGCACAGTTGAAGGTGAAAAGCCAACTTGGCCATTTTATCTATAACGAGAGGGAGCAAGGATGGAGGGAAGCAGAGAGAATGCTTGAGTCCCTTGGCCTGCAAACCAGTTTCCTATGGGCGCCCTATGACCCTAATCATTTTATAACTATGAGGAGGCTCAAATATAAGTTATCTGCCTATGATCACCATAGTATCCCTCACATTGAAAAATATGCAAACCAAGACAAATGGAGGAGAGGGACCTTAGAAGAGCCCATGTCACAAGAAGAAATAAACCAGAGGGCACTAAGGAATCTAAGAAAGATGGCTGACCTTGAACTTTGTTCACAGGTATTCACACTTCCAAGCACACAAGCGGGAGCAGCTGCATCCTCCTCAACTGCAAAACAGCAAACTACCAAGGCCACTGAAAATATATCCAGCAAAGGCAAAGAAAAGGAAATGGAGACAGAGCAACCACATCAAGAGAAGGAGCAGTCACCTCCAGTGACTCAAGAGCAGGCAGATAAAGAAAGGTAGTAGCAGGAAGAGCAACAACAACAACAAGGATTGCAGCAAGAAGAAGGGCAACATGACAGACAGCAGCCCTTACAGCAGGAAAGAGTAATTGATACTCCAACTTCCACTGAGCAACAGGATCAGAACATAGTGCCTCCTAGGCCAGAAGTCACCACCGATGCCTCGGTCCTCCAAACTCCACAAAAGGAGGACTTAAGCAGAAAAAGGGATAGAGAAACTCCTCTGACTTCATCTATCAACCAGGGAGAGAAAATACAAAGATTGAATGACTTTTCGGAGGATGACATAGAAATAAGACAAGCATTAGGCATGGGCCCACCCAACAGAGAAGCTTCAGCAAGTTCCTTCCAGCAGGAACAAGAGAGAACAATGGGAGGAGAAGTCAGCTCCTCCGGCCAGCAGAAAGAAGGTGGACTCAGTATCAAACAACAATTTATAGACATCAAAAGGAGGAGTGATCCTATCAAGATACAGCTGTACAATCATCTGTTAAACATGGCTCCCACCAATCAGCAAAGACTCATGTCTGCCTTTGATGTAAGTGAAGGCAAAATGATCATGAGTCACTTTATGCCCACAGCACTGCATCCCCAATCTGCCTCAGATTACCTCAGGACCAACCTGGAGGTCCTGGCCAAAGACATACACCTAATGGATAAAATTGAACTGCACAAACAGACTGGTGAGATGGTGTATGCCTCCTTGGCCGACAAAACATTAGAAAATTACAAGCTAGAGAGCAGCCTTAATGCCACAGCCTCTCAACTGGAATTGGAGAGGGCATCATCCCAGGCGAAGGACAACAGAATAAGGTCCCTGGAAGACATAATCATTGAAATTGGGCATGATCCCAAAGATATTTCAGGAATACAGGAAATCTTGAAATTGAGGGATGCTGACATGGCTGCCTTGAGGAAGAAAATCAAACTCCCAGCTACCATTCACCCTCAGACAGATGAGGTAGCCCAACAAAGGCATGAGCAGGATACCACAGATTTGTTGATTTCCATTTATAAACAGCTTGTTCAGGCACAAGAGAAATTGGGAGAATCTGAGGCTACACAAGCGGCCCTGCAAGCAGCATTGAAACAAAGAGAAGAGGGTCAGACCTCTCAGCCTCCTCCTCAGATCATCAATCTCGAGGAAACTTCTCCTATCATTGCTCCTCCTCCTCAACAGACTGAACAGACAGCAACATCTACTTCAGCAGCGCCAACAACTACAGAGCAGGCCCAAAGCCTAGATATGCAAAAACTAAAGAATGAAATCCAAATCCTGGAAGCTCAAATGACAGAGTTAAAAGAGACCAGGGAAAAGTTAGCCAAAGTCAATGATAGGTATGATAAATCCAAACAAACTGTGGCAGAGAAGGACAGGGAGGTGAAAGCCCTCAAAAACAGAATAAAAGAGCTAGAGAATGAGCTCAAGTTAGATAAGGTGGTGGCTGAGCTTAAAATAGTGCTGTGGGCTAACATTGGTCAATCTATCAATGAGCAATGGCAATATATTGAGACAATCCATGAGCAATTAGAGCTCATCCCAAAGGCACAGAAGGAGGTTCACAGATCAAGAGCTTTATTGAGCAATATGCCTGAAGTGGCCACTAGAATGATCAACGTACTTAACCATAAAACAAGTTCTCAGTTAGCTACCATGGGAATTACAAATAGAACTGAGACTATCCAAATGGTCAAAAGGGTTCTCACACTGAGAAACTTAGTGCAGACATTGGAAAGAAGAACCCAGGATATGCAGACTGAGGTGAACAGGTTTTTGGAAAAGTTTCAGGTGTTATAAAACTGAGGGCTCCCTAGCTTACTGAACAGCGCAGGGAGATTGTTCACACATGACCAGTATGCCAAAAGGGTCAACACATTTGCCACTAATCAGATCAATGAGAAGCCCAGCACCTCAGAGGAAACAAGGCCAGCCACAGGACAGACTCTCTATAACAGAGTAGAGAATCTATTTTTTATAATGAATGAGATCAATCACCTGTTTGGGGTGGCTCCCAATTTCTACAAGTATACAGAGGCAGAGGAGACAATGGATGCCATTCTCAGGCATCAACTCCCTACGCAAGACTGGTGGACAAATGTAATACAGAAGATTTTGTAGACAGGGAGCCACTCACCAATTTTTTTTTTTTTTTAAATATCAGTTGTCATGCAGAGCACAGTTTAACAAAAATCAGCATGCATTGTGGATTAAAGCTGAGCCAACTCAGCAGATGTATCGGCCAACAAAGCAGAAATATAAAACTACAGGTGGCAGGGCCGAGAAAATACAGCGCAGCAAGAAATAAAGACACATTATTCAGCATTAAAGCAAAGCGGCTCAACCGACTCAATGACCTCCAAAGGTCAAATTATCCTCTGACAGACATAAAGAGCATTTATGCTGCATTCAAAGTTGTAATAACTTCTTTTCTACTTTCTGTACGAATTTATGAAGATATTTTCTCTCTCAGATGACTCAATGCCTGAGATATTTTGTATAAGCATTCCTATAAAGTCCCCTTCGCATGAGCTTGCAAGGGTTGTTGTTGATTTCTCCTAAAGAAGTTCTTATGCTGTAATCCTTTCAGAAGTTAATAAAGAAAGTGATGGAATTTCTCGGATTTCTGAAGTGTTGAATGCGTCCTGGTGTCTGTTGGAAACTGTTGGATTCCTGTGTATTTCACCATACAATAAGTCTCTGTACCTCTCTCTGTTGTGTATTTTGTTTGTTAAAATCCATATGTTATCTAATTTTAGATATTTAGCAACAAGGAAAAAGACTAACTTTCAGGATTTATTAAATGAATACCCTGAGTTCAATCTGTGTTGTTAATGAATGTTTTCTTCAGGTGCAATCTTGATAAGTGTAATTCTTAATTGCTGCACTTTCAGAATACATCTTTCACAGTGTCCTTTGTCACAGGAATTCAAGTTTGCTCCTGTGCAGCGTGTTTCACTTTCACCTCACCAGCTTAATAGAAAATTCTTAATTGCTTTATGTTGGTTGACATACATCACCATTTAAGCTAAATTTGTTTGTCTGAAATACAAAATTTTGCGCTGCAGTTTGAGCACCACCAATCCTTCATTTCTAAGCATTTCACAACTCCAGACTCCATTGCCCAATGATATTTTTCTCTCTAAACACTACATCTTAAGACCTGAAAGAAATCCTTCAACCAAAACATAAACCAAAACCTGAGCATAATAGCTAGCCTAAAACACCATCATAACAGAGACAAATCATAAAGAGAGAGCCCTCTCTGATTACAGTTTGGCTAGAAACTGTGATCCAAAGATTGGTTAGTGGTTACCCCGGCCGTATTCCCTTGGGAGTCATAGGGAGCAACCTGGGTGTTAACATAATTGGCGACTCGACTGGGGAGTGCTTGAGATTTTTCAATTACTATATATTTTCCATAGCTACTATGAAGCCTGAAATCAGTCAAGAGGCCTTTAAACTGTTTCTGTATCACATTAACAGCTTTAAGGAGGAGCTTGTTTAGGGAATCTTCATCCTAGCTTTAAGGAGGAGCTTGTTTAGGGAATGATGCTTATGTTTGCTCCTGGAAAGTCACCAATCTGCTATGACTATTCCACCTACATATCAGACAAGATTCATGAGCAATTGATGAATTTGAGGAGAGATAGGATGTTCAGATACACCTCCTACATTTACCATTTGATCTTGTACCATCAGCATGAGAAATTTCGTTTTTCAATCAAAAGAATGGATGCCCAAGGCAATCCCAGATCAGTGGTCTATTGGTCTTCTGTCTTCCACACTACACCTGAGTCTCCATACACTTACTGTGAATTCATGGATCTGTTCATCCATCCAGCTATGGCAATGCTGATGAGCTCACCTCCTCCGAGACTCACTGATGACATGCAGAGAATTCTTCAGCTATCCAAAGCTTACAGCATTGGGGATTGGTACTTCTACCAAAACCACACTGTCATCAGGATATATGGGTGTGATCTACCTCCATTCAGATTACCTAAGTATGTGCCTATGAGGCTATTTGCCCTAGAGTACTTTAGGCAATTTGGCAGAGTTGATGTGCTTCACTTTTCAGGAAAAGGCAAAAAAGCACAGTTGAAGGTGAAAAGCCAACTTGGCCATTTTATCTATAACGAGAGGGAGCAAGGATGGAGGGAAGCAGAGAGAATGCTTGAGTCCCTTGGCCTGCAAACCAGTTTCCTATGGGCGCCCTATGACCCTAATCATTTTATAACTATGAGGAGGCTCAAATATAAGTTATCTGCCTATGATCACCATAGTATCCCTCACATTGAAAAATATGCAAACCAAGACAAATGGAGGAGAGGGACCTTAGAAGAGCCCATGTCACAAGAAGAGCTAAACCAGAGGGCACTAAGGAATCTAAGGAAGATGGCTGACCTTGAACTTTGTTCACAGGTATTCACACTTCCAAGCACACAAGCGGGAGCAGCTGCATCCTCCTCAACTGCGAAACAGCAAACTACCAAGGCCACTGAAAATATATCCAGCAAAGGCAAAGAAAAGGAAATGGAGATAGAGCAACCACATCAAGAGAAGGAGCAGTCACCTCCAGTGACTCAAGAGCAAGCAGATAAAGAAAGGCAGCAGCAGGCAGAGCAACAACAACAACAAGGATTACAGCAAGAAGAAGGGCAACATGACAGACAACAGCCCTTACAGCAGGAAAGAGTAATTGATACTCCAACTTCCACTGAGCAACAGGCTCAGAACATAGTGCCTCCTAGGCCAGAAGTCACCACCGATGCCTCGGTCCTCCAAACTCCACAAAAGGAGGACTTAAGCAGAAAAAGGGATAGAGAAACTCCTCTGACTTCATCTATCAACCAGGGAGAGAAAAGACAAATATTGAATGACTTTTCGGAGGATGACACAGCAATAAGACAAGCATTAGGCATGGGCCCACCCAGCAGAGAAGCTTCAGCAAGTTCCTTCCAGCAGGAACAAGAGAGAACAATGGGAGGAGAAGTCAGCTCCTCCGGCCAGCAGAAAGAAGGTGGACTCAGTATCAAACAGCAATTTATAGACATCAAAAGGAGGAGTGATCCTATCAAGATACAGCTGTACAATCATCTGTTAAACATGGCTCCCACCAATCAGCAAAGACTCATGTCTGCCTTTGATGTAAGTGAAGGCAAAATGATCATGAGTCACTTTATGCCCACAGCACTACATCCCCAATCTGCCTCAGATTACCTCAGGACCAACCTGGAGGTCCTGGCCAAAGACATACACCCAATGGATAAAATTGAACTGCACAAACAGACTGGTGAGATGGTGTATGCCTCCTTGGCAGACAAAACATTAGAAAATTACAAGCTAGAGAGCAGCCTTAATGCCACAGCCTCTCAACTGGAATTGGAGAGGGCATCATCCCAGGCGAAGGACAACAGAATAAGGTCCCTGGAAGACATAATCATTGAAATTGGGAATGATCCCAAAGATATTTCAGGAATACAGGAAATCTTGAAATTGAGGGATGCTGACATGGCTGCCTTGAGGAAGAAAATCAAACTCCCAGCTACCATTTACCCTCTGACAGATGAGGTAGCCCAACAAAGGCATGAGCAGGATACCACAGATTTGTTGATTTCCATTTATAAACAGCTTGTTCAGGCACAAGAGAAATTGGGAGAATCTGAGGCTACACAAGCGGCCCTGCAAGCAGCATTGAAACAAAGAGAAGAGGGTCAGACCTCTCAGCCTCCTCCTCAGATGATCAATCTCGAGGAAACTGCTCCTATCACTGCTCCTCCTCCTCAATAGACTGAACAGACAGCAACATCTACTTCAGCAGCGCCAACAACTACAGAGCAGGCCCAAAGCCTGGATATGCAAAAGCTGAAGAATGAAATCCAAATCCTGGAAGCTCAAATGACAGAGTTAAAAGAGACCAGGGAAAAGTTAGCCAAAGTCAATGATAGGTATGATAAATCCAAACAAATTATGGCAGAGAAGGACAGGGAGGTGAAAGCCCTCAAAAACAGAATAAAAGAGCTAGAGAATGAGCTCAAGTTAGATAAGGTGGTGGCTGAGCTTAAAATAGTGTTGTGGGCTAACATTGGTCAATCTATCAATGAGCAATGGCAATATATTGAGACAATCCATGAGCAATTAGAGCTCATCCCAAAGGCACAGAAGGAGGTTCACAGATCAAGAGCTTTATTGAGCAATATGCCTGAAGTGGCCACCAGAATGATCAACGTACTTAACCATAAAACAAGTTCTCAGTTAGCTACCATGGGAATTACAAATAGAACTGAGACTATCCAAATGGTCAAAAGGGTTCTCACACTGAGAAACTTAGTGCAAACATTGGAAAGAAGAACCCAAGATATGCAGACTGAGGTGAACAGGTTTTTGGAAAAGTTTCAGGTGTTAGAAAACAGAGGGCTCCCTAGCTTACTGAACAACGCAGGGAGATTGTTCACACATGACCAGTATGCCAAAAGGGTCAACACATTTGCCACTAATCAGATCAATGAGAAGCCCAGCACCTCAGAGGAAACAGGGCCAGCCACAGGACAAACTCTCTATAACAGAGTAGAGAATCTATTTTTTATAATGAATGAGATCAATCACCTGTTTGGGGTGGCTCCCAATTTCTACAAGTATACAGAGGCAGAGGAGACAATGGATGCCATTCTCAGGCATCAAATCCCTACGCAAGACTGGTGGACAAATGCAATACAGAAGATTTTGTAGACAGGGAGCCACTCACCAATTTTTTTTTTTTTTAAAATATCAGTTGTCATGCAGAGCACAGTTTAAAAAAAATCAGCATGCATTGTGGATTAAAGCTGAGCCAACTCAGCAGATGTATCGGCCAACAAAGCAGAAATAGAAAACTACAGGTGGCAGGGCCGAGAAAATACAGCGCAGCAAGAAATAAAGACACATTATTAAGCATTAAAGCAAAGCGGCTCAACCGACTCAATGACCTCCAAAGGTCAAATTATCCTCTAACAGACATAAAGAGCATTTATGCTGCATTCAAAGTTGTAATAACTTCTTTTCTACTTTCTGTACGAATTTATGAAGATATTTTCTCTCTCAGATGACTCAATGCCCGAGATATTTTGTATAAGCATTCCTATAAAGTCCCCTTCGCATGAGCTTGCAAGGGTTGTTGTTGATTTCTCCTGAAGAAGTTCTTATGCTGTAATCCTTTCAGAAGTTAATAAAGAAAGTGATGGAATTTCTCGGATTTCTGAAGTGTTGAATGCGTCCTGGTGTCTGTTGGAAACTGCTGGATTCCTGTGTATTTCACCATACAATAAGTCTCTGTACCTCTCTCTGTTGTGTATTTTGTTTGTTAAAATCCATATGTTATCTAATTTTAGATATTTAGCAACAAGGAAAAAGACTAACTTTCAGGATTTATTCAATGAATACCCTGAGTTCAATCTGTGTTGTTAATGAATGTTTTCTTCAGATGCAATCTTGATAAGTGTGATTCTTAATTGCTGCACTTTCAGAATACATCTTTCACAGTGGCCTTTGTCACATGAATTCAAGTTTGCTCCTGTGCAGCGTGTTTCACTTTCACCTCACCAGCTTAATAGAAAATTCTTAATTGCTTTCTGTTGGTTGACATACATCACCATTTAAGCTAAATTTGTTTGTCTGAAATACAAAATTTGGCCCTGCAGTTTGAGCACCACCAATCCTTCATTTCTAAGCATTTCACAACTCCAGACTCCATTGCTCAATGATATTTTTCTCTCTAAACACTACATCTTAAGACCTGAAAGAAATCCTTCAACCAAAACATAAACCAAAACCTGAGCATAATAGCTAGCCTAAAACACCATCATAACAGAGACAAATCATAAAGAGAGAGCCCTCTCTGATTACAGTTTGGCTAGAAACTGTGATCCAAAGATTGGTTAGTGGTTACCCCGGCCGTATTCCCTTGGGAGTCATAGGGAACAACCTGGGTGTTAACAATGTGCACACCTAGCTTCAAAACTTCTTTCATGTGTCTTCGAGGAGAATTACATGGCCTCGATTGGGTACCACAAGAGCATGTCCCTTATTCGAAGGGAAAATACCCCCCCCTTCCTTCAAAAAGCATCGCTTTCCAAGGAACTTGCTTAAACCATGAATGATCCCTTTGCACACTCCTCTTTGTCGAATTAATTTTTGTTTAGACATCATACACATAGGAAGGTTGGCAGTGGGATCAACCTAAGCCATTCTTTCAACATATTTCCACAATTTCTAACACACTATCTAGCATAAATATTCATAATTAACTCCCCATGTAAATTGAAAGCAGTTGAGAGGAGCATGATCTAGGTGAGGAACTTAGCACTTGGATTCCTATTAAAGACAACCATCCAAAGATTCACAACTTTTGAATTCCTATAGGAGTGAATATCAGGTCTGATTGCATGCAATATCTTCATGAGGTTACCATGTTATTCCATGCATGCCCCTCCCCCCAACACATATTTTTATGAATTAATAATTATTTTTTAAAAATTTTATTTTTATTTGTAAACTTAACTCCATCCATTTCTAAGATATTAGAGAATGCCTCATTTGGCCATTATCTTTCAATTCAACTGTACACATTTTAAAACCCTCGTTAGCACAATGGTTTGTTTCTTTATTTAAGTCTCTTAGGACATGGAAGAATTATATGAGGGGATTCCAACTATTCAGATTCTTCTCATAATGGATTTTAGAGATTTTTCCTTTGGGTAGGAGTTCTTAACCAAATGATGAAGAATTAGAAGAGAATCTCCTAAGATAGTAAGCACATTGACATGATTTTCTTTAGCCAATAGAAGATGTTGATAGAACCATAGGCATTGGCTTGGTTATTCATCATGTGTCCTAAACCCCAAAAATACTCTACAATGTTGACTTCCTCGAGGTCACAAAGCAAACCTACTCCTCGAACCGCCCCTTAAAACTAAATTTAATTATTATAATAATACATAATATTGTAATTGGATTAAAAAATAAAAAAATCCAATTTCCCTTAAGAAAGATATTATACATTTTTTAATTATATATGTAAAAAATTTAAATATAAAAAAATTATTTTATACATAATTTTATTAAATTTAATTTATTGTTAAAAAATATTGTAAATATTGCAATAAACAAACATAAACTTTCAGTATGATATGTCAATCATAAACAAAAAAATAGACCATGTATAAATGACCCAAAAAGCCCAAACTAAATAGCTAATAGACCCAATGCTATAGTGCTTTTTAATTGTAGATATCATAAAACATATGTGATAGGTAAACCAAGTCGCCATAGTGAAGGTATGAGAGTACAATTTAGGACCAAATTTAATATATATATATATATATATATATATATATATATATATATATATATATATATATATATATATATATATATATATATATATATATATCTATATATATATATATATATATATATATATATATATATATATATATATATATATATAGCGAAACCAAAGAGACTTATGATAAAGCACTTAGTTAATAGAGGAATAGGCAAGCCATCTAGAGTGCTAAAGTGGGCTGGCAGGAGGTTGGCTAAGAGTTGGATGGAAGATCTTTTGTGATCTTCTAAGAATGTCCCAGCTATCTACTACTACGTGGCCACAAGTGTCAACTTCTTCTCTGACATGTTGACCATGTTTGTTGGGTTATCAACCTAATGCTTGAGATGTGACAGATTGCTTAATGACATGTCCTAATTTTTCATTGGGTTGTTTTCCAAAGCCTCAAATCTTTCAAAGAGAACAACCATCCTGAAGCATTGTTCTTCAACATCCATGGAGTGCTAATAAAGGAAGCTACGTGTGGCTCATATCTCCCCATAATCCATATCCATTGCAGAAAAGGTTAGCAGTGGAAGACCATGGCCAGAGTTAGTCACCCATATCAATCAATCAACCAAGCCATCGAACCAAGTAGGAACCAAAAATTTTGCATGGGATGATTCAGGTGGATCCCTAATGTCCCAAAATTCAAGATCCTCAAATTTAATTGAAGCTAGTGTCAGATCGAAGAGCTCATCGATAAGATTCCAATGACACAAATAGCGCCTCGATATAACTTTGTTTGAGGGAGTTAAGCTCAATCAAAGTTTTTGGTTTTTTTTTCAAAGTGGAAAAGTCAAAGTCAAATAGGGAAAATGACATCAATAGTTTGTATAGCTAATTTCAGCAAGGTGACATGGCAGCTGATAGCATGTCATGTGTCACTCATTTTGGCATCTTTCAACCCTTGAATGGACCAATGAAAAAGCACCATGTGGTACCACTAGGGAATGACACATGGAACCACCATACATGTAGTCAACAATAGGTGGACTTCACGTGATAGGCCATACGACTAACACATCACAGTTCTTATGATGACTAGGCAAGGCATATGATTTGGGAGATGACTAGTTAACATGGGCCAATTGAAAGGTGCCACATGAGCCTATGGAAAGTCACCAAGTGGCCCTCTGAAATGCCACCATGTGGCTCTAATGGATTGTTCAAAATTTAATGTAAGGTCTGACGAGTTGGCAGGGTTCGACCCACTGACCTGCAAGTTCCAATTGCTACAGTTTACCATTACACCATGAATTTCCCACTTGATTATCTCCACCACCATTTTCATGTTATTGTTAACTGATTCGATTGACAGAAAAGAAAGGAAGGGGTTTGCCAAGAATGACCTCGATCATTGGTGGCCCATGATTTTGGCTATGTTAAACTCGATGTTTATTGTTTCCAACAATGGAAATTTGGCAGGTCATACCATTATTGTTATGTTTTATTTTAGATTGATGTTTATCAGGGCGGTCGATTTGACGACCATATATAAACATCTATGGTTTCAATGGAATAATAAACAAAACCACTGTCTCTGTCTCTCTCTCTCTCTCTCTCTCTCTCTATATATATATATATATATATATATATATATATATATATATATATATATATATATATATATATATATATATATATATATATATATATATATCTATAACATCCAGTAGCTAATAGGATGTGGGTGGAATAGTTTAGAGTTCATGATTTTTCTGGCAAATGGTTGGCAACAGAACCAACACAATGGCAGGTTGTTAAATCTAGATTTTGAAATGGTTAAAATACAACACGGTTTTGTGGAATCGTTTTCATGATTGACAACTATATAACCATGTTATGGATGGAAAACTCTGGAAAGAGGCCATGGTTGATGAAATGGCATCTTTGCACAAAACTGAGGCTTGGTATCTGGTGGAGTTGCCAGCTGGAAAGAAACCCATTGGTAGCAAATGGGTGTTCAAAAAGAAGACAAATGTAGAAGGAAAAGTGGAGAAATACAAAGCTTAGTTGGTAGTAAAAGGTTATTCCCAAGTGCTGGGAATTGATTTTGGGGATATTTTCTCTCCTGTTTCCAAGGTAACTTCTATTAGATTACTTTTATCTGTTGCTACTACTTTTGATTTTGAGGTAGAACAGATGAATGTGAAGACGACATTTCTTCACGGGGATCTGGAATAGGAAATCTACAAGAAGAAACTTGAAGGCTTTGCAATGAAGGGTAAGAAAGAACTAGTATGCAAGTTAAAAAAGTCTCTGTATGGGTTAAAACAGTCACCAACGATGTGGTATCAGAAATTTGATACATTTATACGGGGACTTGGCTTCACCAGAAGAAAAGCAGATTGCTATGTGTATTTTAAATTAATTGGTGACCGTGTTATTTATCTGGTCTTGTATGTGGATGATATGTTGCTGGTTGGAAATGACAAAGAAGTTATCTAGGATTTGAAGACCCAATTGTCCTCCAAATTTGACATGAAAAATCTTGGTGCTGCAAACTATATTTTGGGCATGGAAATTAAAAGAGATCGGGCAAAGAGGAATTATGTCGAGACAATACTACAGAGGTTTAATATGCAGGATAGTAAACCGGTGAAGGTTCCTATTCCTGTAGGTGCGATGTCATCTACTAAACAATGTCCCAAGACACAAGAAGAGGAAGAGGACATGTCTCGTGTTCCACATGCAAGTGCAGTTGGTAGCCTGATGTATGCAATGGTCTGTACTAGAATAGACATTGCACATGCAGTGGGAGTATTGAGTAGGTTTATGTCAAAACCAAGAAGGAACATTGGAAGACCAGGATTGGACAGAGTGATTTCAGGTATTTGCGTGGCACTAGTGATTATGGTCTATGCTACCAAGGAAGACCAAGATTGGACAGAGTGTTGGATATTCATGGCTTTGTTGATGCAAACTAGGATAGAGATCTGGATCAAAGAAGATCTACAAGTGGGTATGTGTTTAACCTATTTGGAGGTGCAGTCAGTTGGATGAGTAAGAAATAATCTGTAGTGGCACTATCAACTATAGAGGCAGAATACATGGCAGCCACTCATGCAATCAAGGAAGTAGTTTGGTTGCAGAGATTTTGTTCAAGTATGGGGTTAATACAGGAAGCTATAAGGATAAACGGTGACAGCCAAAGTGCAATTTTCTTGGAAAAGAACCCTGCATATCATTCAAAGACAAAGCATATTGATGTTCAGTATCACTTTGTGAGGGATATGATAGAAGACAAAAAGGTGTTGCTAGTATAGGTGGACACTTTGAAGAATACTGCAGATGCATTGACAAAATCTGTGAGGTCTGAGAAGTTCTCTTGGTGTAGAGAGACAATGGGCATTTCAGGGCTGGGAAAATGACTAAGCCCTCTTGTGGCCCCCTGTGGAGAGAAAACAACAAGTGGGAGAATGTTGGGTTGTGTTATATTCTTTCCACATAGTTAACAGGAGGTTTAAAAGGCACCCGTAACCCCACTTTATGGGGTCCGGGGCAGCGCCCCGGAGAATTTTGGTTTTGGACCCTATGTTAGGTTGGGCGGACCCACCTATGGTTTTGTGCATGATTTTTTGCACATGTTTTTTTGGACGTGATGGTTTTCGGTCCATGATATTGGATGCTTTGGCATGTATAAATATGTATTGTAACATTGAAATGAACATAATGAAAAATCAAGCTAGTAGTCCTGATTTTGGGATCCAGGGGAAAATCTCTATGTTTTATGTGTTATGATCTTGCATTGTTTATTTTCTGTGTTTTATTGGGTATAAGGATGGTTTAAAGGGTTGTAAGCTTTGGAACCCAGTCACACGAAAGGTTGTGTACAGCCGAGATGTGGTGTTCAAAGAGGTGAAAGATGTTATTAAACATGAAGTCCTACGAAAGGAACCTGAGAAGATAGAGTTTGAGCTAAAGGAGGAAGAATCAAACTCTACAACAAAGGAGGAATCAGAAAATGAAGAGCCACAAACTCCGACTGTGAGAAGATCAGTTTGAGAAAGAAGGCAGCCTGAAAGGTATAGTCTATCTACTTTATGTTCAAATTTTCCTTTATCTATTACTGACGATGATCCCAGAATTGTGAAGGAAGCAGTAGATTCAAAGGATGGAAAACTCTGGAAAGAGGCCATGGTTGATGAAATGGCATCTTTGCACAAAAAAGAGGTTTGGGATCTGGTGGATTTGTCGGCTGGAAAGAAACCCATTGGTAGCAAATGGGTGTTCGAAAAGAAGACAAATGCAGAAGGAAAAGTGGAGAAATACAAAGCTTGGTTGGTAGAAAAAGGTTATTCCCAGATGCCGGGAATTGATTTTGGGGATATTTTTTCTCCTGTTGCCAAGGTAGCTTCTATTAGATTACTTTTATCTATTGCTGCTACTTTTGATTTTGAGGTAGAACAGATGGATGTGAAGACAACATTTATTCACAGGGATCTAGAAGAGGAAATCTACATGAAGCAACCTGAAGGCTTTGCAGCGAAGGGTAAGAAAGAACTGGTATTCAAGTTAAAGAAGTCTTTGTATGGGTTAAAACAACCACCAAGGGTGTGGTATCATAAATTTGATACATTTATACGAGGACTTCGCTTCACCAGAAGCAAAGCATATCACTATGTGTATTTTAAATTAATTGTTGACTATGTTATTTATTTGGTCTTGTATGTGGATGATATGTTGCTGGTTGGAAATGACAAAGAAATTATCTAGTGTTTGAAGACCCAATTGTCCTCCAAATTCGACATGAAAGATCCTAGTGCTGCAAACTATATTTTGGGCATGGAAATTAAAAAAGATTGGGCAAAGAGGAAGCTCTGGTTAAACTAGAGGAAGTATGTTGAGACAATACTGCAAAGGTTTAATATGCAGGATAGTAAACCGGTGAAGGTTCCTATCCATGTAGGCGTGAGGTTATCTACTAAACAATGTCCCAAGACACAAGAAGAGGAAGAGGACATGTCTCGTGTTCCATATGCAAGTGCAGTTGATAGCCTGATGTATGCAATTTTCTGTACTAGACCAAACATTGCACATGCAGTGGGAGTATTGAGTAGGTTTATGTCAAAACCAAGAAAGGAGCATTGGAAGACCAGGATTGGATAGAGTGATTTCAGGTATTTGCGTGGCACTAGTGATTATGGTCTGTGCTACCAAGGAAGACCAGGATTGGACAGAGTGTTGGATATTCGTGGCTTTGTTGATGCAGACTAGGCTAGAGATCTGGATCAGAGAAGATCTACAAGTGGGTATGTGTTTAACCTATTTGGAGGTGTAGTCAGTTGGATGAGTAAGAAATAATCTGTAGTGGCACTATCAACTATAGAGGCTGAATACATGGCAGCCACTCATGCAAGCAAGGAAGAAGTTTGGTTGCAGAGATTGTATTCAAGTATGGGGTTAGTACAGGAAGCTATAAGGATAGATTGTGACAACCAAAGTGCAATTTTCTTGGCAAAGAACCCTGCATATCATTCAAAGACAAAGAATATTGATGTTCAGTATCACTTTGTGAGGGATATGATAGAAGACAAAAAGGTGTTGCTGATAAAGGTGGACACTTTGAAGAATACTGCAAATGCATTGACAAAATCTATGAGCTCTGAGAAGTTCTCTTGGTGCAGAGAAACAATGGGCATTTCAGGGCTAGGAAAATGACTAAGCTCTCTTGTGGCCCCCTGTGGAAAGAAAACAACAAGTGGGAGAATGTTGGGTTGTGTTATATTCTTTACATGTAGTTAACAGGGGGTTTGAAAGGCACCCGTAACCCCACTTTATGTGGTCCGTGGTAGCGCCCCGAAAATTTTTGGTTTTAAACCCTATGTTAGGTTGGGCGGACCCACCTATGGTTTTGTGCATGATTTTTTGCACATGTTTTTTTGGACGCAATGGTTTTCGGTCCATGGTATTGGATGTGATGGTTTTTGTTCCATGGTATTGGATGCTTCGGCATGTATAAATATGTATTGTAACATTGAAATGAACATAATGAAAAATCAAGCTGGTAGTCCCGATTTTGGGATCCAGGGGAAAATCTCTATGTTTTATGTGTTATGGTCTCGTATAGTTTATTTTCTTTGTTTTAGAATTCGTATGCTGGTAATTTTTGTACGGGGTTAAAACTTACACCCTCTCCCTCGGCCACCCAACCCCACCCTCCGCTCCCCCTCACCCCACCCCACCCTCTGCCCCCCCTTTCCCAACCCCCGCCCACCCCCATGCCTCCCCCACCCCACTCCCGCCCTCCGCCCCTTCAGCTGGCCACCCGAGCGGGCGGGCCGACCACCCGGGTGAGCGGGCTGGCCACCCGGGCGGGCCGGTCGGCCAACCGAGTGAGCGGGCTGGCCACCAGGGTGGAGCTGCCCTTTGGCCCGCCCTGGGTGGCATAGGGTGGGGCATGATCGCCCACCCCACGCCACCCCGGCGGCCCGCCGACCTGCCCGGGGTGAAAGTTCGATTCCCGGAATCGAACGCCAATTTCGGGAATCGGCCGACCACCCAAGCAGGCGGGCGGGCCGCTAGGGTGGCACAGGGTGGGGCGCAACCGCCCACCTCGCGCCACCCCAGTGGCCCGCCCGCTCGCCTGGGTGCCCAACCAATTCCCGGAATTGACTGGCCACCCGAGCGAGTGGGCGGGCTGCCAGGGTGGTGCCCCCGGCAACCCGCTTGCTCCCCTGGGTGGCCAGCTGAGGGGGTGGAGGGCTGGGGTAGCGGTGGGTAGGGGAGTGGTGGAGGGGGGCAAAGGTGTGGGGGGGAGAAGGGGGGACATGGGAGTGGTGAGGGGCGGAGGGTGGGGGAAGGGGTGCCAGAGGGAAGGGGGCATGGGTGGGGGTGTTGGAAGAGGGGGCCAAGGGAGAGGGGAGGGGTGGCTAAGGGAGAGGGGTAGGGGGTTTGGGGGGAAGGGAGAGGGAGGCGAGGAAGGGGAGGTGGGGGGTGTGGGGGAGGGGAGAGGGGTAGGAGGGAGGGCCCAGGGAGAAGGGGAGACGGGGGGGTAGGGGTAAGGTAGGGGGGTAGGATGGAGGGCCCAGGGAGAGGGGAGAAGGGGGGTAGGGGTAAGGGAGGGGGGTAGGAGGGAGGGCCGTGGGGGGTAGGGGTGGGAGGCGCGTGAGGGATGGAGGACGGAGGGGTGCGGAGTAGGAGGGAGGGCCGAGGGAGAGGGGGAGGGGTGCGGGGTAGGAGGGAGGGCCGAGGGAGAGGGGGAGGGGGGCTTAGCGGGTGGGTTAGGGGGGAATGGGGGTAGGAGTGAGGTTCGGGGGAGGGGGCTTAGCGGGTGGGTTAGGGGGGAATGGGGGTAGGAGTGAGGTTCGGGGGAGGGGGGGTAGGAGTGAGGGTCGGGGAGGGGGCGTAGGAGGGAGGGTCAGGGGTGGGAGAAGGGCCGAGGGAGAGGGCGAGAGGGAGAGGTAGGAGGGTGGGTGAGGGGAGAAGGGGGGTAGGGTGGTGGCTTATGGGGGAAGGGAGGTAGGAGGGAGGGCCGAGGGAGAGGGGGGTTGGGGGGACGGTAGGAGGGAGGGCTGGGGGAAAGGGGGAGAGGGGGCGTAGGAAGGTCAGTTGGGGGGGAATGGGGGGCCGTGGGGTGTAGGGGAGCGCGGTAGGAGGGAGGGTCAGGGAGAGGTGGGGGAGGGGTAGGCGGAAGGGGTGGAAGGAGGGTAAGGGTGGGATCAGGTGACCGTCCGATTGTGGGTTGGGGTGGGGTAGGTCAATTTGGGGGGGGGCAAGGAGGGTAGGGGGAAGGGGTGGAAGGGGGGTAAAGGTGGGGTGCGGCGTGGGGGGGTAGGCGGTAGGGGGTTGGAGGGTGGGGGGAAGGGGGTGGCGTGGCGTGGGGTTTGGGGGGCGGCGGGTAGGGGGTGTGGGGGCGAGGGGGACGGATGGAAAGGGGGTAAGGGTGGGGTTGGATGGCCATCCAATTGCGGGGTGGGGTGGCATGGTGTGGGTCGATTAGGGGGTAAGCGGGGTAGTGGGGGCATGGGGGGTAGGGGGTGGGGAATCGCCCGCCACTCCGCGGATGGACGGGGTGGTGTCAGTGGGCTTCTGCCATTTCTTAGTGTTAATATTTTTTTAATTTCAATTATTTGATTATACAAATTAAAAATTTATGATATATTTTCATTGTGGATTTAAGTTAATATGTTTTCGTTATTTACTGATTTATGTGTTTCTATTTTTCAGGAAAATGGTATCAAAGAAGATTTCTGTGAATCTTTCTGCACCAAAGACTCTTAAAGGTGCATCTTCAAAAAACATTGGTGAACGAACTCCACCTGAGCTCATGGCTACAAATTTTTCAAATGCCTCAAATGATAAGAAGATGATTTCAGACTAGAAGAATTCAAAAGAGGTGAAATTCCCATCAAGAATCTGGTATGTGAAAGAAAGAGAAAGCCAAAATGTGAATATATATCTATATATTGATATACCGAATGATAATGGAATTTTTGAGTTGATAGGAAGAGTCATAGATATGTGTTCGGTACCGGACACTGAAGTTGTTTACATACTTACAAAAGCTCCCAAGTCACATGAAAGGATTAAACATCAACTATCATATTCATTGTATGACACGAGAGAGGTATCTACAAAGTTGTGTAAAAAAATCGTAAATGAGATGAAACAAAACATCGTAAGTATTGTTATTTATATTTGTATTTTTCTTTCTTGAAAGTGTCTCGCTATATTTTTTTAATTTTGTTTTTATTGACATATGATATTTGTTTGGCAGAATTTTGTTGAAAGTTGTTCAATTAGGTTGGGAGGCATTCATTTCATAGAGTATGATATCATGAAAGTTGTTAGCAGTTTTTACTCAGTGTCAGAAGAAGATATGGAAAACAAGCAAAATGTAGTAATTGATGATGCTACAAAACTACATCCAAAGGATCAGAAAAAAAGGCCTCTAGTGGATAAATCTAGCAAGGGTAGACAAGTTACTTTTGAGGACAATGAAGTTGAAACTGACAGTGAAGAATATTTTGTCATTACTGAAGATGACATTGGAACTAAGAAGAGTCGTAAAAGACCAAAAGTAACAATGCCCAAGAATAAATCTGTTGAGAATGTTATGATGAAGAAAAGTAAAGTTGAAGATTTTGAAGTAGTCATTACCAGAAGTCAAGAACCTAGTGAAACTTCAAAAGAAAGCAGAGAAATCGTTACACCAGGTGCTGATTTAGAGGATGGTATTATTAAAACAAAACAAAATTCCATTCGATAGAATTTGACAAAGAGAAAATTGATGGTGGCCATACATTTCAGCTTAATGTCAGACAAACCTATAAGGCAAGTGAAGGACAATGTCAATATCAAGTTAGAAAGCCACACCATCTGCATGTTCACAACTTAAAGATATTGATCAGGTACAATCCATATGCTCATGTGGTTAATTATGTGCTTTTTGTTGATCTAGTTCAAGTTCCCAACAAAGAATCATTTGATAAGTCAAAATGTTTTGAATATAATTATTATGTGCTTGGAGGGAACGATTTTGTAGAAGCTCAAAGACAATTGATGGAAGAATATTCCAATAACCCACATTTTGAAACAATGAAATGTATCATTTATGCTAGTTTATCGGATACAAAAACAAAGTTAGTGGCATGGGATCATAATTCAAATAATGAATATAGGATGTCTATGACTTTCATCCAAAGGATTAGATTTATTCATAGTGAATTTCAAGAAAAATGTGGTGGGGATAGGATAAATGTTACTGCAGATTTTCGAAGGGAATGTTGTATCGAAATAGGCTATCAAATTGAAGAGAAACCCAATTCAAAAGGTGGAAAATGCAACCTTCCTAGTGATATATTCAGAGGTGTTGATAACATTTTCCAATTGGCATTTAGAACTGGATATGTTTGGAAGTTGATTGATGAGATTTTTAGCATGTGGGAAAACATTGGCATTAAAAACCAGAAGGTCAAAAAGTCTAAGCCATTGATATGTGGCGGCAGTAAATCAACTCTTGAATTGAAATAGCTTCCAGAAGATATGACTATCACACCTTGGAGAGCAATGCAAGGAGTGAAAGATGAAAAAATTGTCAAAACAATATTATCTCGTGTGAAGTCAAGGGAATTATCATTGGAGGAAATGCTTGAGGAATTTCAAAAGTAAGTTTGTTGAATTATTTTCATTTATTTCTAGATTATAATTTTCTTTTAAATAAAACATGTTGTTCTTGGTAGTATTTGTTATACATATCATTATATTAACTTTTTTTTACTTTATTTATGCAGTCACAAAGTTTACATGAAAATTCAAGAACAAATGGTTAAATTGTTGAATGAAAATAGTTGGGATGATGTTGTACACAACTATCCAGATTCAAGTTCTACATTAACATTAAAAGCTTTTTATCTTGCATTTAAAAAGGTATCTTGATTTACACATTCATTTTTATTCATCTGTGTACTATTTTTAATTTATAACTTAGACATATATTTGTTTATTTTATAAACGATGAAGAAGGATGATAATGGAGGGCAAACTAGCTTCAGAGCCTTTATTGAAAAATAAAGATCGAAAGACTTAGGAAGCAACGTATTAAGAATGTTGAACTTGATCCAACTCTTCCTCATTTCATTTGGAATGGGCTAGACACTGTTCAATATCAAGTAATACAAGGCGACTGTGAAGACATTGCTAAACTCATACCTAAAAGGGAGTATGCCCTAGTTATTGCAGATATTCCCCATGGTTTCAATATTCCAAACATTGACTATGATAGTGACCCTTATACTTATCAAGCTCTTAGTAAAGTGGTTGCGGGATTTGTAGAAGTCATGTCATCACCATTATGGAGATTTGTGACATTTCATTCAGACACACAATTGGAAATGATATTGTCAAGCTTCAAAGGGAAAACAAATTCAATGATGCAACTTACATGGTAAGACGTTTAAAATGTATATTTGATTAATGTTGAAAAATTCATTTATGTACAAGTTGATTGAACTTTTACTATTTCATGTTACAGGAAAAAGTCAAATCTTCTTAACCGTGACGATCAAGTATTTATAAATGATTGTGAGTTCATTCATATTGATAGTTGGGCAAAAGATGATAACTATATGTCTATGATTTTTAATTAGGTAGACATAAAAATTCATAGCCAAATATTGACTTATGATGCTGTTGTAAAAAAATTAACATATGAAGACAAAGAAGCAAAATGAGAGATAGTTAACATTTATCAAAAACCACAATTATTGATTAACTATCTTACAGACATATGTTCAAATGAAGGAGATTGGGTTCTGGATTTATTTTCTGGCTTACGTAAGTTTCATTATATAGAATTGAATTTCAATATGTTATTTTTTTAATTAATATGTCATTGTACTAATTTACTTCATTGTTTCTTTTGTGCTTGATAATTAAGTACAACACTAGCATGCTGCCTTCAAAAATGAAGAAATTGCATTGCAATTGAAAAAGATCCATTACAGTGCAATTTCATTCAGCAAAGAATTAATGCTCTTCAATTTATTCCAGATGCAATGCAAGAAATTGGGTTGAAGAAATGGGACTTTAGTGAATCACGTGTGGCAAAAAAGGCAAAGAAACCTCAATCACCATTACATGGGATGTTTGGAAAGACATACATTGGGAGATTCGCAGACATAAAAGATCCATTAGAAGACGAAAATGAGCAAAGAAAGCAGAAAATATTGTGGAAGAAGACAATGATGAAAATCTAGAGGACGAAGAGTTTGGATTACGTGACAATGTTGATTAAATTTAAATTATGCTTGGAAATCAAGCTCATTTTTTGTAACTATTAAGTAGTTATACTTGCAATGTTTTGACTTTGACATTTTATGAGAAGAATATACACTCAATTAAGGTTGTTATGCGTTCAATATTTGTAATATGTGATTTTCGCATTAATTTTTAAGTTAATCATTATTTTTTGAAAAAAAAAGTGATTATTATTTTTTTTGACATGAAATTCATAAAAAAAAAAACTATTGTTTAACTATTTTTAGTTAAAATTTTTGTATAAAAATTGTGATTTTCGCACGTCAATTGTAGCAAAAAATTATCAAAACGTGTAGTTTTTTAGTTATATTTATGTTAAAAATGGCTATTTTTATGTCCATTGTTAAAAAACATTGCATTTTAGAAACAATTATTTCTTGTGGATTGAAAAATTAATTAACGATGTATAAATATGTAGAATATTGAAAATTCAAAATATCGACCTTCTTCTTTAAATATGTGAAACAATAAAAGCCTCACTACAAAAAAAAAAAAAATTAAAAAAAAAACAAGAAAATATGATGAAAAAGACCACTTCAAGAATTATTAAATTTACAAAATAATTATTTACATTTCATACATTAGAAAATAAAAAATGAAAAATGAAAAATCCTTTTAAAAAAAGGGCCTGGTGTAGAATTACCACGTTTTTAAATCAGCGTAAAAAACACTACCATTATAAAATGCAATGTACATAAAAAAAATTATAGTGCCAAAACTAAGCTCTAAAAAACACATGTGTGTTTTGCATCACCCCTTTTCAAAATCAGGTCACTTTTTTGCTATCTCTACAAAACGGGTAACAATATGAGTTCTCATTTCAAAGTTTACATTGTTGAAACATAACCCTTCAAATCTTAACCATAGATGTCTCCAAACAACAATAGTAACCTTGTAAGGAAGGGACACTTGGAATGAGTTTTGTTTACTCTAGAAGACTAAGATTAAAATCGAGAGAAATTCTGTTGATCTACTATTTCTCAAACATTGTCGTGATTTCAGACTCACCCCCTCCTTTGCCATTATTAAGCATATACTTCGTAACTATAGCCACAATGAAAAAGTGTTTTCTAGACTCATCTTGGAAATAATTTGAGGAAAACTAAGAAGAACTCGAGCTACATTAAATAAATTATCCTGCAAGGCATATGCTATTCACTTTAAACTTTTAAACACCATCCATAGCGACCTCTAGCCTGTGATGGATGCCTCAGTTGTCATTAAGGCTAAAAAGGAAGGATTAATTGCAAAAGATCATCAATCTCGTAAAACTCATTAAATAGAATCAACAAATAGTTATCGTGGAAGCATAAGTGTTACCTCTATCAACGAGAATAATTCCATGACAAATAATCATGATAACATAATGAATATGGATCCATTCAACGATGTTAACGATTATAAAAATGATGCAGAGGATATTAATAATGGTAGAATGGTTAACGATGAGGGAAGCATGTTTTATATTGGTTCTATGAGAAAAATTGATGATGATAGCAGCATGGACACATCCATTAACAAATACGTTGACAATAGTGAAGTGACCACATCCATTGATAGTTATAATAATAACAATTTATCCCTCGATAATATACACCTCGGGATAAGGCATCCCTTTAATGTGGCTACCGAAAATGATATTAACCATTATGCATTGGGTGATTCATGTTATAATGAACAATGCTCACTAAAAACAATCGTTGGGAGTATTTTTAAAGTTTATACTAATGAAGTGACTGACGAGATTAACAATACTCATTTTCCTTCACATATCAATTCTCGAGCTACCATGAATATCAATGGTACCACAAAAAAGGTTGTTAATATCTCTTCACAAGAATTAATAGATGATGAAATTGAGGTGCTAAATAAAGGCTTAGGTTTCATTATTGCCCCAAGTACATTCCCTTTGAAAGCATTATCTGTAGTGTTGAGGATAGTATTTTAGGATTAAGTGATGTAGATAAAGATCATGTTCATCAAGATTCCGCTCTCATCATGAGGAAACCCAAACCTCCAAAGTCCAATCTAAATCACAAATTATTAATGGCTCTGAAAAACTTAAGGAATAATGATAATATTTTTAGCTTGAAGGTAGATAAATATGGAGCCACAGTGGTTATGGATAAAAATGATTCTAACTCTAAGATGAGATATCACCTCTATAATAGTGGTAGTTACAATAAGCTACATAGAAACCGTATTTCCATAGTTATTAAGGAGGTCAGGCATGCCATCAAAGAATTAATTTAAAAAACAAATTAACTCCATTCAATGAGATCACCCCAAGGATTTATGGTCTCCCTAAAATTCACAAAGAAGGAATTCCCTTGAGACCTTATATTGTTAACACCATTGGATCTCCCACATATATGTTAGCTAAATATGTAGAAGGTATTATCAACCCTCTTATTGGTAACACAGATTCCTTCATTAAGGATTCAAAAAACTTTGTGGATCTGGATAAAAATGACAAATGTGACCCTAATGATTTGAAAGTGATCATTGACATTGTTTCATACTTTACCAAAATTCCTATTAATGAGGCCGCAATGGAAGTTGTAAAAGGTGTTACTGACTCCCATACTGCTAGACTCACTGAGGTCTACCTTAGATCAACATTTTTCTATTTCTAAGGGGAATTCCTTAAACAAACCACCGGTGAAGCAATGGAATCTCCCTTATCACCCATTGTTGCCAATACTTTTTATGAAAATGTTTGAAAATAATTCCATGAACACTTACTCCTTGAAACCAAAAAAATGGAAGAGTAAAATTGATGACACCAATATGAAATGGCCCCATGGTAAATTAGAACTTGACAAGTTTTGGAGCAGCGAAATGGAATTTCTGATGACATCAAATTTACCATGGAACTAGAAAATAATAATACCATTCCATTTCTGGATGTTATACTTACCAAGAAAGAAGATGGAAGCATGGGGCATCAAGTATACAAGAAGAAGATGCACACTAACAATTATCTCCATGTCAATTCTCGCCATCACCCTGCATAGGATATGGAAATCCTTAACACACTAATCACTAGAGGCTCAAGATAATTTGACAAGGAGTATTTCCAAAAAGAAATTTACCACCTTACTAATGTTTTTCTTCGTATTGGATACAATTACAAAGACATTTACAAGGCTATCAAAAGAGCCAAGAGGATTTTTCCTCCTACAAATTCTCCTTCCCCCATTGGGAAATCATTCCTCCCGTACATCCATGGTACCACTAAAAAATTGACCAAGGTCCTTAAAATAAATAGTATTATTACATCATTCAATCCCTTGAGACCATCAAACATAAAATGAGATCGGTTAAAGATAATGTTGACCGATTGCAGTTCAAAGGGGTTTACATGGTTAACTACTCATGTGGAATGTGCTACATTGAAGAGACGTCGGTCATTCAAAATAAGACTCAAGGAACACAAGGTTGACATAAAGAAATATAGAATACACCCCTCTTCCCTTGTAGAATATTCGTCCAAGACTAAGCACCACTTGTGCCTTAAGAACACTAAAATCATTACCAAAGAGGGTCATTATTTCAAATGAAAATTTAGAGAAGCATTGGAGATCATTAAACATCCCATCAATCTAATTAAGGATGGGGATGCTAAGGTTAGTAATAGTTGGATTCCTTTAATCTCTCGCATCTAATCTTTTTCCTTCTCTTCATTTCTTCTTTTATCCTTTATCTCTTCTTTTTTGCTTCTCTTTCTTTTCTCCCCTTCCTTTTTATTTTTCCTCTCCTTTATTCTTCTCTTTATTCCTTTTTCTTTATTTCTCTTTTTCCCCTTCCCTTATTGTTTCTTATTTCTTGTCATTCCCTTATAATGGTTTTTATTTTTTAATTATGATTTCCTTTTTTCCCTTTATTCCACTCATTACTTCTCTTTTTCCTATTCTTCTTCTATTTCTCCTTTTCTTTTCTTCTTTTTTTGGCTTGCGCCTTTACCTTCGCCCCCGTCCCTCCCCCTTTATGTTTTTGCTTCTTGGGTTTCCTTCCTCCTTTCCATTTTCTTTTATTACTATTTTACTATTTATTTTATTATTACTATTAGTTTTATTATTTTATTTATTATATTTTTCTTTATGTTTCTTCTTTGGCCTACCTACTCTCCCCTGTCCCCTTTCTTCTTTTCTTCTTATTTGTATTTATTTATTTGTATTTTCTTCTCTTTCTCTCGAAAACATATCACAATGATGAGTCTTGTTTGTGAATCGAAACGTCAATTCAAAAATGACAATTGTGGATTTATTTCCGAAACATAACCCTTCAAAATAATGATTTATAGGCACATTATACAGAATCTCCCTTTAAGGGATTGACAAATTATCTTAACAAATAAAAAAAAACCAGTTTTGGTGCACTAATAACCCAGTTTAAAAAATCAGTAAGCCAAGCTCTCCAAGGATCAAACCGATGACCTCCTACATATAAACTAAAACCAACTACCAATCCAAATGTGCAACATGTCGTGTCATACCATGACTTGCAACTAATATTATTTCGAACCCATATATGTGTGCAACAAAACGAAGCCATTTGCAGACTTGTGACCTAAAACCACAAATAAAGTTATATGTATAAGGCATAGAATGAATCCCTCTGTGACATCGAACCTAGAACAAGCAAAAACCACGAACCTTCAAAAACCATAGAGTTGCAACTAAGTCATATATATAAGCCATAGAATGAACCTTCACAAATCAAAGAGCTAATGATCAATACATACGTTTGAGCCACATAATGAAGCCCTTTGTGAGCTTGAACTCAGAACAAACATAAACCATGAACCTTCACAAACCATAGAGTTAGGATCAAGTCATATGTATACTCCATATAAAAAACCTTCATAAACCACAGAGCCAACAATCAAAACATGTGTGACCCACAGAACGAATCCCTTTGTGGGCTTGAACCTGGAACAGATGAAAACCATGAACCTTCACAAACTACAAAGGTAGGACTTGTCATTTTTAGTGTGTGAAGTGTCCTACAAATGAAATTCATGGTCACATATATATACATATTTGTGTGGACCTTGGGCGTATTGGAGTCTATTGATAACTATCTTTGTTTCTTTGTGCCTAACCATACGACCTCTCATATGACCAATAATTTTTCAATATGCCACGATCATTTGGACCTAGCCCCTCATGCCTTGTAACCAAATCCCTAGGGATCATGGTCACCAGTGTGTTGATTTTAGCATGATGTAATCATGCCACATGGCACCTTGTGCGATGTGCCACGTGTCATCTAAAATCAAGTCGATTGGACACTAAAAACTTCCAACTATACCTTCCATGTGGTAGTGGTTCGTACTACCACATCTTCTTTCTAATGTCACAATGTTGATGTGTCATGTTATTACTAGGACACAGTTTTCTATTGATGTCATCATTTAGCTCACATGCCATGCCTTTGTGGGGGGCACGCTTATCATTAAACATTGCATGAGTTTGTGCCATGTATGCCATAGATCTTCCTCCATTCATTCACCATTCTTTTATTTGCTAGAAGATGTGTGATAAGTAACCCATTACAAATTGTTCTTGTTGGATGTCCACTTCCATCAATTGCTTGTAGAAATCTTGATTTGCTCTAGAACATACACAAACATTAATAAATTTGTGGTTTCACCCCTTTTTCACCTTTTTCCCATAGTTTCACTTCAAACTATCATAACTTTTCATTTTGGACGAGTTTTTCCAAGTGTGATATACCATTAGGTCTTGGAGAGGACTATCCATAGACTCATTTGGGCATTATAAATTTGACCAAATCTCAATAAACATCGAGCCACTTTGATATCTGAAAACTTATCAAGGGATTGGACTATCATATTGCTTACTTTGATTATTTAATGACATTGCCACTTCCTTAGATTTCCCCTTTGACATTAATAGCACTAGTTGTCATCAATGAAGATAAAAATATGTCCAACAGCTTTACCATAACCAAAAATAAACTCTTTGAAGAGAGGTATAGGATAACTAAGTAGAATAGTGTTCCAAAATTTTACAACAAGAGTTTTGGGCCTAATAGACCAAAAGAAAACATAAACAACAAAATACCAATATGATGAATTCATGATATACTATTAGGTAGATGGGTTTGAGTTGATAGAAACAACCAGGATTAGATTTTTTTCATCCTTAGTTGTAACCATAAATGGGGGAAGGATTCTGAGATGTTGTTATATATGCTCCATCCTACACTCCAACTCCTTCATATGTCGTGTAGTTGCTCAAAGGAGTGAAGAATATCCACTTGATTCTCATGTTGATCCAAAATAAATATACCTAGTAACGCATTCATGTGATAGTAAAGGTCGATTTCCTACATGTATTGGTTGTATCTGCCTCGAGTCTTTCCAATATCAAGAACCCAATCAGCTAGCTCTATAAGAACTTCCATTTCTAAGAGATGATGTCTTTGGATAAAGCCCTCTGCCTTAGCACGGGTATGTTCTTCTTGTATAGGACTTGGGGTGAGGTCTCATATAGGTGGTTACTTCCTCCAAGCGATGGTGCATTCCCATACTGAGCATGTGGGCCCTCTCTTTGTATTAAGTAGCCCCTTTATGCACTCGATCTCACTAGGGTGGCATGGGAATGAGATACGAGAATCTAGAAAAATATGACTCCACGGAGGGGAGAGAAGGAGATATACAAGTGCAAAAGATACTCCATCTTGTAGGGACACAGGGGGGACACAACTAGAGGAATAATCACTGTGCGAAACTGCCAAGCTGGCCTGTAAAATTTGAGAGGTCTAAAGGCTAGGGGATGCAAATTGCTATCTATAGAGGGGCAAAAAATAATCGCCTTCAGAGCCAAAAGGGGGTGAGACAACACTAGAAGAAAGAAGGAGAGTAGAATAGAGAAAATATTGAGAGAGGGAGATGGGGGACTGAGTTAGATGGATTCAAGGCACTAAGAGGGGGCATGTACAGAGAATCCTAGAGACCAGAGATTGAAACATGGAAGGGGCCATAGAGAGGTAAAGGTGATGAATCTCGGGGAAACTAGAAGTATGATAAGAAAACAAGAGAAAAATTACAGAGAAAATTGAAATAAATGACCAAAGGGGGAGACGATACCAACCTCCTTATGCTACAAACTGAGCAAAAGCTAAATACTTATCAAGAAAAAGAAGTATTCCAGCTGCAAGTGGTGACGTTTCCTCGTATTGAGCACTAAAGATTCAAGAAGGGAAACGCTACTCAAAGAAATGAAGCCAACTTTGGCAATTTCCAAAATCAATTGCAAACCCTGCTAAGCTTGAAGAAAATAGATATGAATTGAATTTCATATTGGAATTCCATAAATAAATGCCTCGTGTGCTAGAAAACATGAGTGAACAAGTGAATAGTTGTAAGGATTAGAAGAAATTTTCCTACCATACACTCTTGTTATAATTAACATGAAACTATTGAAAATGAAACAAGAAAATCCTAATTTAATTTTGTCCTTGAATTAAATTGTAATTCCAATTCTCATAACAACTTGTAATAGTTAACTAAGTTAATTTGACTTAGTCGGCTTAGTTAATTTGAGTTGGGAGTCTAACTATATTCATTAGAGTGTCTCATAATTTGTAGGAGCCCTAGTTGAGTTTATTTTGAGTGTAATTATTTAATTCAGTTTAACTGAGTTAAATTCAGTTAAACTAGTTCCAATTGAAGGGAGAATTAGTGTGAGATCTGGTAGTGGGGTGTAACCTACAATAGTGGGGTGTAACCAACACTGATCAACCAATAAATTGAAGATTCACTCATAATTAACTCATGCAAGTCAGATTAGAGAAAGACCCAGTTGAGATTGGAGTTCAAGGATAGTGTACTATCATTTGTATAATCATCCAAATTGTATAGATGATTCATGCAATCAAAGGAAGGTCTATGAGGATTGTGCAATTCATAATTGTGGAATTTCCCAATTAAATATGGGCTAATTCCAAGTGGAACAACGCAAGGAAATAGGAGCTTGGCATGCAGCAGAATTGGCTAAGTATTGTCTTGAGCTTGTTTGTGAAGCAGTGAGATATATTGAGATAGTGCAGAGATTTCTCGGGCTTGAGAAAAGCATTGTAATATTCTCATATTTTCTTATTAATGCAATATAAAGATAGCAGGGGTTTTTAGCTGTTCCTTTCCCCGGAAAATTATTTTGGTATGTGTGATTGAATTATTTCTCTTTTATGCTTCATGATTTCATCGATCATTTATTGTTTCCGCTAATGAGTAGAGTAGATTCAAGTCAATTGTTTTAGCATATTACGATCTACAGTTTGAATCTACAAGGAATTTATACATGGTATCAGAGTTGAAATCACTATAGAAGAAGAGAATATGAGTTTGTCTTTTGTAGGAGAAATCGAATTTGAAATATCATACTTCAGAACCATTAGGATGTCGTTCTACAAATTGAGACTTGAATATGCCCTTGAGGGTAGTTCGAACTATATTGCTTGGAAAAATGAGATGGAGGCAGTGTTGGAAGAAAATGGCCTTAAGGAATTCATAGACAAAGATATTCTTAAGCTAGGTGTTGCTAAAGATCTAACAAGGTGGAGAAAGTGTGTGGAAAAGGCAAGAAGGATTATCCTAGAATAAGTTCGAGATCATATTGTCTCGAAACTCCACGATAAGGAAACTCAATTTATAATGTGGAAGGCCTTGACAACCATGTTTCAAAATAGTAGTGACCAGAGGAAGCTGGCACTGAAGGAAAAGCTCAAAAATATCAATATGGAGAAGGGCGACACAATACCGAAGTACTTGACCAAGTTCACCCAATGTCGATATGAGCTTGGAAGTGTCGGTGTTATAATTGTTGAAGACATTTTGGTGAGCCTAGCACTTCTCTAACTTCCCAAGAGTTGGCACAACTATCAAGACTTAGTTAATGGGAGGGAGAAGCTACCATGGTGGGAGTGATTGTGGTCCGACTTGGTGCAAGAAGAGACTCAACAGAACACCAAAGATGGATCCTCATCCAAGCATGATGATGAGGAGAATCATGCCTTCGCTGGAAAGGTGAAGAAATGGAAGGGGAAGTCATCCCGTTCCAAATCATATTCCAGTCAGGGTGTCAAGAAGGACATGTCGAAGATTAAATGTTTTCACTGTCACGAGCTTGGACACTATGCCACAAAGTGTCTGCATAAGAAGGCTAGTAAGAAGCCCTCAGGAGGAGCGGCAGGTGAAGCTTTTGCTTCACAATTTGAGTTGGATTTCACCCTCATCAATTGCATGGTGAAATCAATGATGGGTAGTGTGTGGTACCTGGATAGTGGAGACTCATTCCATATGGCTGACAACAAAGAGTTTTTTAATGACGTGAAGGAGAAGGACCTCCAGATGCACATCGAGATGGGAGATGATGGGAGGTATAGTGCAAAAGACATTGGTATTGTTACCTTTCAGAGGGATTTTGGTTCTCCTCTCACATTAAAAGATGTCATGTATGTTATGGTTTTGAAGAAGAATTTGGTGTTAGTTTCCATGTTGGAGGACCATGGCTATGATGTTGATATTTAGCAAGGGAAATTCTTTCCTTCATCACATAGCCTCAGGACAATTGAAGCAGATCAGGGTTCAAGTGAAGAACCTCTAGAAATTGGATGTAGAAGACTATGTTGCTTTGATCACAAAAGTAGAGAAGGTGCAGAGCCGAGACATCAATGAGTTGTGGCATAGAATATTGGGTCACTTGCACCATGAAGCTTTGAAGATCATCTAGAAAATTTCTAAAGGACTTCCCAAGAGTACACTAGAGCAGAGAGACACATGCAAAGGGTGTACAATGGGGAAGTACACCAAAGCTTCCTTTTATGATAGATATAGTCGAGTGCAAGCAATCCTTGATCGAGTTCACTCAGATGTGTGTGGACCGTTATCGACAACATCCACAGACAAGCATGGGTATTATGTAATATTTGTTGATGATTTTTCTCGTAAGTGTTGTATTTTCTTCATGTGGAGGAAAGAGCAAGCATTCACTAAATTTTGTGAATTTAAAGCACTTGTCGAGAAAGATATTGGAAGGAAAGTTAAAGCTCTCATAAGTGATAATGGTGGAGATTATGTGTCGAATGATTTCAAGAACTTATGTGCATCAGAAGGCATTCGATGAGAGTTAATAACACCTCATAATCCATAGCAGAATGGGGTGGCTGAAAGGAAAAAAAAAAGTATTTTGGGAGCTCCATGGGCGATGTTACATGATTAGGGCCTACTGTTGCACTTGTGGGCTGAAGCATGAAAAATAGATGTTTATTTGTAGAATGTAATTGATGTCAAAATAGTTAAGGGAAGAGGGTGGTGATCCTTCTTGTTAAGTCTCATATGAGTTATCAATCATTTATTCTATGTATTGTATTTATGTTTTGTAGATTGCATTGATGCCAAGTGTTTGACAGAATGTCAGTCCCAGTTGGGGATGGCCAGGCCTAGTCTTGGAGAAAGTTTTTGGGTTGCAAGTCTTGTTTTCATGTAAATTATGGATTCTGAAAGCTACAGGGGTTTCTGGGCAGTGACCTAGATTCCGGGTTTGAAAAGTGGCATGAATCTTGGAGTCATGGGCATAGCACTGGGGAAAAAAATCCCCGAAAGCTCCCTTTCTCTTGTTGTGGGAGCGTCTGTGTTACACTAAAAAATGTCACCATGGCTATTTACAGTTGGTATGGCTCTATCAACAGTCGTACTACCCTCTTGAGCAAGTCTTATGCCTCTGCTATTCATGTCAAACTCCAAGAAAGAGAGAAAGTCTTTATAAATATGTTTATCTCTGGGTACGCAGGTTCTCTCAAACCTTGCCTGCGGGTACGCACCTATTGTTCATAAGGTCTGCGTCCAAGGATGCTCTGTATCTAAAGGGGCAGGTGCGTCCTTTTGATTACCTTTAATGCAAATTGGTCCATTCTTCTCAATAACTTGTTGTTTATGGGTTATTTCATGTACTCCTTGGTCTATGTGTTGAATATGCTTTGTTTTATGTTATAATCAGGTGCTATTTAATTGTTTGACTGTTGGTGATTGCAGGTTTTGGAGAAAAGGAGGAGCTCATCCAGATCAACAAAGCTTGGACTTCTACAACAGCGTTTGGACAAAGGTAAGAACGAAACACTTGATTTCTCATATCATAATGTATGTTTAGAGAAGGATAGCTCCAGTTTGTTTTGTTTGTCATTAGAATGTCTTAGACTTCTAGGAAGGTCAGTTGTGTCCGCACCCTTGACTGATTCCGTGTGACAAATTGGCGACTCCACTGGGGATAGATTCCATTGATGAGAAGAGTCTTTTCTTTTGTGTGAACTTTGCTTTGAGAAAATTGATTTATTTTTCTGGTTTAGGCTCTGTGACCTTGTCTCTGGGTAGGTTAGCTTAGGATTAGTTTTATTTTGGTTTTTCTTGAGTTTTTCAGTAGGACGCACCCTCTGAGTGCTGCACAGTGCGTCCCTGGACGCACTGTTGCTGTGTGCACAGTGCGGGCCCGCACCTGTCTTAACGGGTTGCCTGCGTCCCCTGCTAAAATTTGAGAAAATTCCATTTTTTGCATTTTTGCTCTTAGATTTTGCTTTTTCTTAGTTTTTACTGCCCAGATCCACTAGTTACCTGCCATAAATCTTCACCTAAGCTTGTTTCATTGGCATTCCTGCTTTAAGCTTTCATCAATTGGGTGTTTTGAGTCTCTTTTTTGAGAAATTCTTGATTTGATTTCCTTTGGTCATTACTTGGAGGTTTCTCTCAGTCCTTTCACAATTTTGCATCTTTTTGCTTGTGTTTTTGCAAAAAAATTTCCCCCTCATTCGCCGGGGGGGGGGGCTAAATTGTGTATGAGTGTTAATCGCCTTTGAGCGTTTTTATTTTATGATCTTTGGAACTCTCACCCAATTTTCTTGACTTGCACTTGATTGGTTCTTAGATTACATTAGAATCGTCTTGTGTTTGAGAATTCTCTTGCATAGATCACATTTTCATAATTAGAATTCTCATTTTCAGAATATGAATGAAAAATGTGCATAGATTACATTTGCATACTTTTCGAGTGAATTGTGCATAGATTACAATTGCATAGTTTACATTCTGGAAAATCAATCGTAGATTTAGATCATTTTTCTTTGATTTGAATTTACACAAAAATAAAAATAAAAAAATGGTTTGGAATTGATTTGCATTAGTTTTTCTTGATGAAATTAGTGCATTAGAGAATTTGTTATATTTTCTCTTGGTGATCAATTTTTTGCATAGTTGGAAGTGAATGGAAACTCTCTCCTTACTTTAGTTAGGATTCATCGAATTGAAAAGATTACATTATCATATTCGATTGCATTCGGTTGAGTCGGGTCATAACACCATTGGTTTCATCTCCATTTACCCATTTGAGTAATAACAGCCTTAATAACACAGCGCTTAATTAAAATTCATCTAGTAATTTTTACATTTCTAGGGCTCTGAAACACCAACATAGCTTAGGCTAGTGTCTTGGAGTACGTGAGTACTTAACTCTCCAAGACAGTAAAACCAAACAAGTAGCTAATCTTGTGATAGAATCAAATCCAATTGTTACATTTACACTCTGGGAAAGCTCCTCTTAAAGGAGAAGCACGAGCTCGTGTCCGAACCAGTGAGGGGATCCATCCTCCCTCGTTGGGAACGACGCCAGACAGTACGTATTACAAACGGTAAACCTCGGATTAACCATTGTCGAGGAGCCAGGGGTCACTTATCGATAAACCTTGGATTACTATCAAGGAGCCGGTAAGGGGATTGAGCTTGCTACTCTGCCCTTGCGTGCTGTCGGAGTTTAGACTGTTCCCCCAGGTGTACTTATTGCCGTTGGTAACCTTAGTGACCATAATCTTTAGGATTCTACCCAAGGTGACGGTGGAGGGAAGGTCCCACTGTACCTGGAGCAGATGTCGGCTATACTCACTTGGATTTTCTGGGGGGTTCACTTCACTCGAGACGGTTAAAGTGGAGGAACTTGGTCCAGTCTATTCATTAAGCAGGTTGTCGGGGTAACTGTTCCACCCACTATTTCTGTACTGGATTCTGCGAGGTTGGGCTTAATCACCAACTAGTGTTTTCGGTCCGAAGAGCTTACTGTTTGTGTGTGGTTTGACTCCTAGATTTGATAGCGCGTGTTAATTTGTTTGTTTTTACTTTTAGAGACCATAGGTGTGAATTGTGAATTTTAATTGTTAGGTGTGAATTGTGAATTGGTAGTTTTAGTTATAAATTGTTAATAAAATTCACTGAAGTTGAACATAATGGCAAGTGTTCCGGAATTTACCAACCTAGGAACCCCTCCTAATGAGAATCCTAGTACTTTTCCTTACTTTGGAAATGTTGGTCCTCCTTATATGGCTACTTTGTCATTACCTGGATTTACAATAGGTTTACCGATATGGTTATTTTCAACTTCGTTGGCCCAAAATACTTCAATTGTTCCATCTCAACCAGATGCTTCACCTCAACAGAGTTCACCATCTCAACATCACCAACCTTCTGTTGACCCTTTACCTTCTTCGCCTAATTTTTCTTCCTCCATTTCTTCCTCTTCGCCTGGTAAAAGCCTTGATGCTAGTAACCAGGAGGCTAAGAAGAAGAAGAAAGGGAAGAAGAAGAAGAAGAAGAAGAAGAAGCAAGATAAGAAAGAAGTCAACCAACCAACCATGGCTGTAAGTGTTAGTTGTGTTGAGGAAAATTCCGACATGCACCGTAAACCCAAATACCCTTGCAGGCTTTGTAAGGGTGACCACTTCCTTGTCAATTGTCCTGGTATACCAAAGGTCTTGGAAGTATGGTCAGAAAAATCTCATCAACTTTCCATTGATCCATCAACCAGTGATAGTCAGGTTCCTGGAAAAAGGGTAAAGTTAGGTTTCCTTGTAAGTTATGCAAAGGGAGTCATCAAACTCACATTTGCCCTCACATGGATGAAGCCTCAACATTGTTGGAAAACCTTCCTGTTCCACAGCAAGAATTTCCAACTGGTTACCGTAAACTTTCTCCCAACCTACCGTCAACTGACGGAGTGATTGATTTAAATTCAAGTACAGTCGATCACACTCTTCCATTGGAGAGTGAAACTCATGTCACTCAGGTTGATGATCCGTTAGTTGATCAAGTGGTCGATCCAATTTCACATTCGGTCGATCCCACTTTCCCTTTGGAGAGTGAACTTCATACCGCTCAGGTTCTTCTTGTTACATCAGATTCTTCTATGTCGGGGGGCATTTCACCTGTTTCTACAGAACCCCCTCCAAGCACTGAGGTCTTTTCCTTTGATTGGAATAGACTGACAGAACCTCGTCTTCCTTCCTCCATCCCTTTCCAAATCATTGTCAAGACTAGTGGTAGGGACATACATCGTACTCAGGTAGATGAAGGTGCTTCTGTTAGTATTTTATCCTCAACTGTTTGGAAAGCTTTGGGTTCCCCTCAGCTTGCGCCTATTACGCAGAATCTGAAAGCTTTTAACAGAACCATTAGTGAACCTTTAGGGATTCTTCCTAATTTTTCCATTACCTTGGAAGGTAAAACTGTCTGTATTGATCTTATGGTAGTTCGAGGTCCCTTGGATTTCAATTTACTCCTTGGGCGAGACTATGTTTATGCAATGAAAGCTGTCGTATCGACACTCTTTCGCGTGATTTCTTTCCCTCACAATGGCAGTATTGTGACTGTAGACCAGCTTTCATTCCCTAGTCTTGTTTCAACTACCAATAATATGACACCCCTAAATGTTCCTGATTCTAAAGTGGTATCTACCCTGCCACGGGTTAATTATGTGGCAACCGGTCCCATGCTTTCAGTTACCGATGTAAGTGAGCCTCTCACTGTTTGCTCATCTTCCTTTGATTTAGATCCGGTAATTGACATGGAAAACTCTATGGGATTACTTGAACACGATGTTCTTATCCCTTTTGAGTCCCTTGACATGTGTTCCTTCCAGAGAAGTATTCTTCCTTCTGATGAAGACCTCTTGGAAGCCATGATCAAGGTGTGTCCATTGACATGTCTTTCTTCCAGTTGGAAGCCATGATCAATGTTGCGAGGACAGTTCCTTTTCCTGTGTCAACCTCGTTAAAAAATGAAACAGGTGTCCGCGAGGATAGTTTTTCCTGTATCAACCTCGTTAAAAAATGAAATTGGATGTTACGAGGATAGTTTTTTTTCCTGTATCAACCTCATTAAAAAATGAAACTGGATGTTGTGAGGAAAGTTCCTTTTACTGTGTCAACCTCGTTAAAAAATGAATCAGTGTGCGAGGATAGTTTTGTTCCTGTGCCAACCTCGTTAAAAAATGAAACAGGTGTCTATGAGGATAGTTCTTTTACTGAGTCAACCTCATTAAAAAATGAATCAGGTAGATTTTAAGATATGTATATAGGTTGTAGAAAGTAGGGTATGAGGACAGTTCCTGTTACTGAGTCAACCTCGTTAAAAAATGAATCAGGTATGAGGACAGTTCCTGTTACTGAGTCAACCTCATTAAAAAATGAATCAGGTATGAGGATAGTTCTTTTCTTGTGTCAACCTCAAAAATGAAACAACTCCCTTTTCAAGTTAAATATTGAAAGTAAACCTTCATTTCATCCAGCTGGTTGAATGCAATGAAGCCTGGGGGGCATGTACCTCGCTTTGCATCATTATACTGGGGGCATGCGAACTTCTTGAGCATAGTTCCTTGTCTTGTGTCAAGCTCGTTAAAAAATGAAACAAGGGTAGGTTAAGTAGGTAGATTGTAGAGAGTAGTCATGAGCATAGTTCCTTGTCTTGTGTCAAGCTCATTAAAAAATGAATCAAGGATTTATGAGCATAGTTCCTTGTCTTGTGTCAAGCTCATTAAAAAATGAATCAAGGTTTTTAGAGTAGATTTTTCGTTAGGTAGATTGTCGAGAGTAGTTTTGAGCATAGTTCCTTATCTTGTGTCAAGCTCGTTTAAAAAATGAAACAACTCCCACAAGTCTTTCCAAGATCTTGAAAGTAAAGCTTCATTCCATCCACCTCATTGAATGCAATGAAGCTTGGGGGGCATGTACCTCGATTTGCGTCATTATGCTGGGGGCATGTGAACTTATAACAAGCATAGTTTTTCATTTCAAGCTTGCATAAACATGAAACCGAATCCGAGCATAGTTCTTTTCCTGTGTCAAGCTCGTGAAAAAATG
Organism: Pinus tabuliformis; assembly: GCA_031772625.1. Taxonomy (NCBI): domain Eukaryota; kingdom Viridiplantae; phylum Streptophyta; class Pinopsida; order Pinales; family Pinaceae; genus Pinus; species Pinus tabuliformis. The sequence goes on along the minus strand of CM062813.1, from coordinate 471,032,511 downwards.
AAACAAATCCTCCTCTAATTGAGTCGAGAGTTTGACTAGACCTCATAGATGTTAGGTTGTATGTTTAGGTTAGTTATTTCAGTTTTTACAGTTTTAGGTCGAGTCTTTCAAATGATCTCGTAACTCAAACCTCATTTCATCCAACTGGTTGAATGAAATGAAGCTGGGGGGCATGCGCTCTAGCAGTTATGCTTAGGGGGCATTGAGCACAGTTTTATCTCTGTTTCAAGCTTGTGTAAAAATGAAACTACTTTGAAGCATAGTTTTTGTCTGTTTCAAGATTTTGTAAAAATGAAACCTATCTCGAGTCAATTTCAGTTATTTTCAAGACTCGTTAAACTCATGAAAATCCCGAGATTATTTTGCTATCTTTCATTCTCGTAAAACAAATGAAAATGCCGAGTTCTTTCCGTCTTTTCCTGCTCGTAAATTAAATTGAAAGTCGGCCATATGAGTACATTTTTATCATTTTTTCGAACTCGTTAAAACTTACGAAAAAGTGAAAACCATGAGTACATTTTTATCCCTTTTTCGAACTCGTTAAAACTTAAGAAAAAGTGAAACTTCAGAGTCATCTTTTAAGCCCTTTTCTGACTCCTAAAAAATGAAAAGATTGCCGAGCGTTTCTTTTACACTCGTTAAAACAGAATTAAAAGACGGTCCCCTTATAGCTCTTTTCTGACCGTAAAATCAGGAAAAGATTGCCGGGTTTTTGTCGTTTCAAACTCGATACGGAAATAAAACGACGTGTCTTTGATCGCTTTTTACTTTTCAGGTCAGTGACACTAATTATGAAAGTACTCCTTGGTCGCAAGATCAAGCGGTTCCCCCAGGTATTATTTTATACTTTTTCGGGCTTGAGGGACACAAATCTACGAAAAAGTTCAACTTGGAGTCTTCTTAAGTTTTTCAGACTCTCTAAAATTGAAAAACGCCGAGTTTCTCCTATATTGGGCTCGTTAAACATTTCACAATAAATGACCTGTTCAATTACAAATAGGAACGAACCACTCCTTCCTAGGGTTCGAATCAAAACTGGGTTGGACTCATCCGAAGGATGAGCTTATAATCAAGCATATGTTATCCTCCTCAAGCTTGTTAAAAATAAAGAGGTACTTGCCAGAAATGGTGGGGGAAAAAAGAGAAGAATGAGCCTATTTGTTACCTTTTGTCTCAGAACAAAATTTATTACCACTCTTGGACACGACACTTTTCATTCACCTGGGTTGGGAAATCCTTTACCTCACAGTTGATCAAACCACTTTTGAAAGTCTTCAACTGGGTTCCGGGGATTAACTTTGAGTTATTTAGCACCAAACCATCTGTCGTGTTGTTATATGTCCAAGAGGTCTGCAAACAAAACTTTCATCTGCAAAATACTTGTCATCCATTTGACCATCCCTGAGTCAGTCCTTACAGCAACATTTCTTCAACTTGAACAATGATTTCGTGTTGTGGGCTTGCCTGCAACGGGTCACTTTCTATCGATATCAGCACATTATCTAGAGAGATGACTTAGAAATCGTCAGTGCCTTGAAATCTGCATGCATCAATGGCAGGTTTCTCGCCTTTGACGTCAGTTTACATCATTGACTTTCGATCGAAGGATTCCGTGAAATGTTCGACATCAACTCATTCATTCACATCTCATGGATTGTACTGGGTACTTTGAGAACCATTGACATTACTGGTGGTCTCTCTCACGCTTGTTAACAGTTCACATCATCGACTGGTAATCAAGTGGTTTCTACCATGTTCGACATCGACTCATTTATTCGCATGGCTAGAATCGTACCTATTCGAGAAGTAGGAATGAAGACCCTGGATCGAATCTTTACCATCCAGGCTATGAGGAGTTTTGTATTCATTATCTAAGTAGACTAACCATAAACAGATGGCTGCGCCCATACTGTGTCTACAAAAGTCTATGATTATGATGTACTGCAAAATCATTTCTATATCAGAGTAGTTAGTCTGTTAGTTAAAATTTTAATCTGAGTATGGGAATGCCTACCTCAGTGATGATATAATCTTATACATGTATTTTGTGTTGAAAATTACAGGTTCTGACCAGGTTCTCCACGAGATAATCCTCGAAATGATAAAGCGCTTCACCCTTCCTAGATAATACAAAACCCTAATCTATTCCAGGCTTCGCACTTTAGGGGGCAATCTGTTACACTAAAAAATGTCACCATGGCTATTTACAGTTGGTATGGCTCTATCAACAGTCATACTACCCTCTTGAGCAAGTCTTATGCCTCTGCTATTCATGTCAAACTCCAAGAAAGAGATAAAGTCTTTATAAATATGTTTATCTCTGGGTACGCAGGTTCTCTCAAACCTTGCCTGCAGGTACGCACCTATTGTTCATAAGGTCTGCGTCCAAGGACGCTCTGTATCTAAAGGGGCAGGTGCGTCCCTCTGAAAAGGTTAAAATGCGCAAGTTTTATCTTCAAAAACTTACTTGTGGTCATTTCTAGAGCATTCTAGAAGGTTGTTTGACGTGTATTGAGCGCCTCCAGATGGTTCATGCACTCCTACCAAAGTGGAACTTATCCCATCAATAAGGGAGTGATCCCATCCAAAGAGGGGACTATCCCATTGATGGTGGACCTGATTAACTTCGTCTTGAGCACTATAAATACAGGCATTGGGCCAGAAGGAGAGGAGGTTGAAAGCTATAGATTTCTAAGGGTAAATGCTGCAGGAATTAGGACTCCCATTTAGAAGCTTGTGAGGAGAGATTGTCATCTTTACTTGTTCTATTTGGAAGTGGGTGAGCTTTGTCAAAGTAGAGGAAGACTCTTGTGGACCCTGGAAGGAGCTTGCACAACACCAAGGCTCAGGTTGTAATGGTTCCTTTTGATTACCTTTAATGCAAATTGGTCCATTCTTCTCAATAACTTGTTGTTTATGGGTTATTTCATGTAATCCTTGGTCTATGTGTTGAATATGCTTTGTTTTATGTTATAATCAGGTGCTATTTAATTGTTTGACTGTTGGTGATTGCAGGTTTTGGAGAAAAGGAGGAGCTCATCCAGATCAACAAAGCTTGGACTTCTACAACAACGTTTGGACAAAGGTAAGAACGAAACACTTGATTTCTCATATCATAATGTATGTTTAGAGAAGGATAGCTCCAGTTTGTTTTGTTTGTCATTAGAATGTCTTAGACTTCTAGGAAGTTCAGTTGTGTCCGCACCCTTGACTGATTCCGTGTGACAGTCTGGAGCCTCCCAGATCCACCCTTGTCCATATCAAGGGAGTGTCCAGGGTTTTAATGTATTAAAACTCATTGGGAGCTAGAGGATGGTCATGGGGATGACTGGGAAGGATTCTAGGAGTCCTGTGGCAGGTAAAGTAAGGTTTTTTTGTGGGCTTCCATCAATTCCACTTCCTTAAGATCACCTAGGAGGTTGAGTCTTGTCATAGTATCCCCTCATCTCATGTTTACCCTAAAGTAAACTGGTGAAAGTGGGTAGATATGAGGGGAGGTGTCATTAAAGGGTGGTATCATAGTGGGTTTCGTTCTCTATAGGTGGTGTATGGTTTCCAATCTCTTTGTGTGATATCTGATACAATAGAGTGGTATCAGAGCATGGTTCACCCCTCAGACTGAATGGGCAGTGTGTTGGTCATGCATTCATATCGGTTGCATATGTGTTTCTTATGCTTGTAGTTCATGTGCTTGTTGCATTTGCATGGTGTTGATCATGGTTGTAGTGATGTCATCATGTGAAGGTTGATGGTGTTGTTGTGGGATGTGTCGTCATGAGTGTATGGTTGTATATGAATTTGTTATGCATGTCGATGTCTATATTTTGTTATGCATGTCGATGTCTATATTTTGTTATGCATGCATTGTCATGGTTATGGTTATGCATGAATGGTAGGCTAGACATGCATTGTGAGGTCATTGTATGAAATTAGGTCATCATGATGATATTGGTATGTTATGATGCTAATGTGTTGGTTGAGATAGAGCAAGATATGCATATCATTAAAGTGAAGTTCCAACAATGGACTTCGGGGTAAAAGTAGATCATCATACAGGTTTTCAATGGTGGGCATGAAGGTATGTTGGTTAATGTTTTTTATAAGCATTAGAGTTACTGATGTTCTTGTCATTCTATTATTATTATATTTACATGTATGATAAATTATAGTTGATTAGTGTAGTCATATGCATGTGTCAAATATTCATAAATGATAGTGACTTGTGGTTGTATGCATTACTATTGTTGTTTTATGTTAGATAACTTGACGATTATGTTATATGTTGTTGATGAGTATGTTATAGGTTAACTTGTTGTTGTTATATGATAGTTAACTTGGTGATTATGTTATATGTTGTTGATGAGCATGTTATATGTTAACTTCTTGTTGTTATACATTAGTCAGTGATTAGGGTTATTTCATTAAGATATTGATGTTATATGTATCGTACTAATTTGGATTGGTATATGAAAATGGTTAGGGTTATGACATTCAGGTATGATTTAATATGTTGTGATATTATGTTATACTAATCTAGATTGAGAAAATGTGATTATTATGTATGAATGATACGTGTTTATGAGTTTATGATGAGAACATGTTAGATAGTGACTATTATGGATATCATGACCTTATTTATGTTTGATTTGATATGTCGTGAAGTTATATCATGTTAATCTAGATTGATTGTGCAGATAAGATAGCCTCCCCTGAGATACATTAAGATATGATTTAGCTTATGTCCTCTATTTTGTGTTTGAGTGTTTGGTGTCTATTATGTCGTCTAGTTGATTTATTTAACATGGCATGTTTGCAAGTTGGTTGAATGTTTGATGAATTTCATGATATGAGTATGTGTTCAAATGATCTTTGTTTTAAGATGATTGTACTAACACATATGTGTTGAGATAGATGATATGTACTTGAGTGTAAGCAGATGGCAGTTGTATCATTATGTCTTATGACTACGAGTTGACTATGGATTATGACATGATTGTTAGTCTTGGTAAAGGTTGATTTCAAATTAGTAGATATGTTACCTTGATCCTTGGAACACATGGTCCACATGTGTGAGAAGTTACAGGGAAACATTCTTGGCACAACAAGGTAAGATAATTGGTATATTGTTACATTTATTTATGGACTGATAGTTATGTGTTATGGCAATTTGATATAGAGAATTACATGGCAAAGAAATTTCCATGGAATCTTGAAGAAGGCTCAGGTTGAGCTTTCCCTTGGAAGCACTGGGAACCCATGGGGATTGAGTCATGGTTTCTGTTCAGAGCCTTGTGATTTCTATACGTTTTCATTTGTTTGCACTTGATTTGCAGTTTTGTTATGTCTAGTACATGATCATGCCACTTTGTTTGCGGTGTCATATTGTTATTGGTTTTCATGATTTTATTCTTGTTTGTTTCTTGTGCTTTCCTTTTAAATTTTGGGTCTTGAGAATTGGTTGGGAAAGAAGAAATTTGATGGAACTCTGGGAGAGTTGTGTGGAACCCAACAGGTAATGAAATACTTGAATAAATTTGTTTCATGTGGAAGGGCAGTTAAAGGTAAGATTATGACAATCAGCTAAGTTGGTTGGGTCCATTAGTGTAAATGGATGGTGGCAGGATAATCATGAGAAAGCTAACAGGATAGGTAAAGTGAATGGATGTGAGGCATCTCATTCCTTGGATATGTTGGGAATGGTTGTTCTCAATGTTGTGCATGTGTGCATGAATAATGGAAGTTCTCTTAACCTTAGCCTTATGATATTTGGTAATTATGTTGTGATCATGTTTATGTTAATGTTTATATATAGGCATGTATATATGTATGTATGTATGTATGTAATTGTCTGATAGGATCATGATATATGTGTGTGTGTGTGTGTGTGTGTGTGTGGGTGTGTGCATATTGTTTTCTTAAAGGGTCATCAAGAATCATTCTTGTGGAGGAATGATTGCTTATGTAGGTGAATGGCATGAAGAGATTCTTGGTTCATGAGGAATCAAATGGAAAGAGTAGCCTGATAGATCTATGAGGTCAGTATCATGTGGATATGAATTGATATTATGAGATTATACTATGTCTATGTTTATGTTATGGATAAGCTAATGCTGAGAGATACATCAGCGGAATGAAAATAACGTGATCTGCGGTAAGTTAGGAAAAAACATGAATGGCGAAGAGACACTAGAAGCAACATTGTTTGGTAGATACAATGTGGTTTTGGATGTGCAGTTTTATTGTTGTGTATATGTTGTGCATATTGTATATTCAGTGATTGTACCTATGGTGTTGAGTGCTTGTTGTATATATGGTGTTGTGTGCATATTGCATATGCATCGATGTGTATAGATGGTTTTATGTGCATTTTGGATATGTGGTGTTGTGTACATATTGTACTATGCGCATGATGGATATTCGGTGTTGTGTGCATATGGTGCTATGTACATGTTGTATATGCAGTGCTATGTACATATGGTGTTGCATGCATATGGTGCTATGTACATGTTGTATATGCAATGCTATGTAGATATGGTGTTGTGTGCATGATTATACATGTGGTATTGTGTACATATTGGACATGTGGTGTTGTGTGAAAGGGGTGTTGTGTACATGTTATGCATGTGGTTTCGTGTACATTTCGTGCATGTGGTACTATGTACATGTGGTATTGTGTACACGTTGTACAGGTGGTGCGATGTACATGTGGCATTGTGTACACGATGTGCAGGTGGTTTTGTGCATATGTTGTGCAAGTGGTGTTGTGTAAATGTGGTACTGTGTACATGTTGTACATATAGTACTAGTGTACATGTGGTATTGTGTGCATGTCGTACATGTTGTGTTGCGGGCATGTGGTACTATGTATGTGCATTGTGTGGTCATGGTATCGTGACACATGTATTCATTGTATTGTACTTTGTGTACGTATTTGTGTTATGTTGTACACAGGGTGTAGGTGTAAGTATTGTGTTGTGGTGTACATCCGATGTAGGAGTATGTATTGTGTTGTGTTGTACACTGGATGTAGGTGTATGTGTGGTATGTCTGGAGTAGGTGCATGTATTGCATGGTTTTATATGTCGTGTGTGGTTGTATGTGTGTGATGCACACTGTGTATGTGCACATGGTCAAGGAGAAGGCATTGTGTGTTTGTTGGGTGTGGTAACCGATCTGGTGTGCGTACAGAATAAGGACAAAGGTAGAAGATAAGGATTTATTAAAAGATAAGTATCAATATTTTGTTTCAGTTTTATTATGCATGTGATTTATGATTCTAGTCTATGATGATTACATGTGATCTATGATTCTGATTTATAATGATTCCATATGATTTATGATTTTGATCTATGATGGTTGTGTTTTGAGCTAACCTGATGTGATATGTTTATGCATGAGGATTTGGTCAAAGATGCTAGTTCGACTTGTTGTGATAGGAACGAATAGAATTGCAAGTGTACCTTGTTGATGGGCCACCGATGAGGTATGATTTGAAGTTATTTCAATTTATTTTGAATCTAATTGAAATTATGTGATTGGTAAAGGAAAGCCTGCAATGCCTGATTGGGTGGTCGAAACTGATGGCAAGCATTAACAACGATAACAAAAGGAATTGGAATAGGCAACATTATGTTGGTAAATCATTTAGGAGTAGGGCCATTGTGGGACACTAGTACCCAATAGTTACATTGATTTCCATGAGAATGTTATGACCGGTATGATGGTTTTGAGGCAGGTCTATGCCTTGTTTGTTTGACCTTCAGATACAAGGAAGCCTTGCCAAGGGATGGATCTCCCAGGATAGGGGATGTCAGGGAACTTGGAAGGTGAGTGACTACACAGAAGGGGTGACCAAATTGCCCGAGTGACTATATAGCAGAGAAGGGAAGGTCGGGGATGGATTTGTTTTGGTCATTAGCATTACCAGATAGAATCAGATGCACAATGGGGGTGCACCCTGGAACAATGAGTCAGTAAATGTTTGCTAAGAGGACAAGTGGCGTAGGATTGTAGCACTGGACATTGGATGCAACTTTGCATTTGGCAGTGGATTCTTGACTTCCCGAGAAGGAAGTGAATCCTAGCACAATTGTTGAGGGTGGAGGTGTAAGCCTCTAAATTCCCTTGTTGCAGATGAAGGCATCATATCCTTTTATTTGTTAGTTGAGAAATGTGCATATGTGTATATGTTTGTATTTTTGTAAATACTATATTGAGTTGGATTTATAAATCTCCATAGAAAGTATGATTATTTATTGGGTGAAGGAAATTTGTATGTGTGTATATGTGGTTATTATTGTAAATATTGTAATGAACTATGCTATAAATATCCATGGGCAGTATGTTTTGTTTTTAACGGTCTTTCCAGTTATAGGTTTCATTGAACACTGAGGACGGTGTTCTCCCAAGGGGGAGGGTTCTATAACAACCCTGGTTAAAAAAATCCACGTAAATATAAAAATATAATACCAAAGTCATGGGACATGTATTCCAAGTTGAATGATGGGAAAAAGCATCCTAGTGAGTGTTCATTCCATTTATTATGGCTAAGGAAATTGGCGAAGGCAATGGAAAAGGATTTGGAAAGGCAAGAGGCATTATCTTGCATTTTATTTATGAAAATAAAGGAAATTAGGAGAAAATGAAGGTGAAAGGTCACAGGTTTCATGCGAGAAGGAAATTGAAGGAAAATAATGGAAAATGAAGAAAATAGAGGCCTCATTAATAAAAGGCTTTTGAGGATCAGTTGGCAAGAGTTTTGCTCAGGCTTGGTCAGTGAAACATTTTGTCAGTTCAGTTTTGGAGCTCTCTCATTATTCTCTCTCTCTCACTATTGGACACTTAGAGTTTTCTTGGAGAATTCTAGCTTTGGATCAAGGAAGGGTAAAGCAAGCAAAGGAAGGACAAGGAAAAGAAAGGAAAGAAAAGAGAAAGTAAGGAAAAATAGGATCGATCAACTTCAACATGAATACTTTCAGGTAACATATTGCATGTCTGATTTCCTAGTTGGTTTTTACATGCATGATTTTACATGTTGATATTTGGTTCTCTGGTTGTCAGTGGCATGGTCTTACCAGGTTACGACATTGGTTTTCAGCCTTGCCTTCCTTTTTCCTGATAGCTATGGTGTGATGGGATTGTTTCTCAGTTTTGAGCTTTGGAATTTCCATATGGTTTTAGAATTCAGGGTGGAGGTGGTCTCAGGAAAATTCCCAAAGGCCTAGGAATTCCTTGACTAGTTTTGGCGAGATAGATTGTAAAGACTAAGGGTGGAATATTGGTTTAGGGCCTACTGATCTGGTGTGGGTTGCAGTAAATCCCAAGAGACAAGGAGAAAAAAAATTACTCAAGGATAGTGATGGAGTTCGAAGGAATTCCAAGCTCGGTGTTGATTTTGGTGAGATCACGGTTTGGTGAGGGTGGAGGTGGTTTAACCTCTGGATTTCCTTGGTTTTTTTTATATTTGTTTATCCATGATATCCCACATTCATGCTTGGAATATAGCATGGGGGTGACTAGTTGAAAGAAATATTTGGTTCAACCACTCCATGGTTGGGTGGTACATGGAAGTCCTGAACCTAGTTGCCTCTTTTTTGTGGTTAATAAGAGTTAGGTTCTCTTGCTTTTGTACTTGTTATTATGTGGCCTTAATGGTTTTTATCTCATTTTTATTTACATGGTTTAATGTTGGTTACAAGCATGGTTATATGACTGGTTATAGTCATGTTTATTTCATGTATTTATTGTAACTGAAAGGATAATGGATGCAAGGCCTAATTGATGTCAAAACAATTAAGGGAAGAGGGTGGTGATCCTTCTTGCCAAGTCTTATATGAGTTATCAGTCATTTATGCTCTAGCTTATATTCATGTCCTGTAGATAGCATTGATGCCAAGTGTTTGACAGAATGTCAGTGCCAGTTAGGGATGGTCAGGCCTAGTCCTGGAGCCAGTTTTTTTCTTACAAGCCTTGTTGTTAGGTAACTTATGGATTATGAAAGCTACAGGGGTTTCTGGGCAGTGACCTGGATTTTGATCTTGAAAAGTGGCACGAATCTCGGGGTTGCAGACATAACATTGTGGAAAAAAGTCCCCTAAAGCTCCCTTGCCCTTGTTGTGGGAGATTCTAGAGCCTCCCAAACGCACCCTTGTCCATATCAAGGGAGAATCCAGGGGTTTGATGCACTAAAACTTAGTGGGACCCAGGGGTTGGTCATTGGGATGACTGAGAAGGCTTTTGGGAGTCCTGTAGCAGGTATAGAAGGTTTGCGATGTGGGTTTCCATCGATTACACTTCCTTAAGGTCACCTAAGAGGTCGAGTCTTTTCATCGTATCCCCTCATCTCATGTTTACCTGGGTAAGCCAATGAAAGTGGGTAGATATGAGGGGAGGCATTGTTACAACTGTCATGTTAGCAAGGATGCATGGAAAAAGCTAGAGCCAACAACTAAGTTAGGCATATTATTGGGTATACTGATACACCTCATAGTTATTGGGTGTACCTTCCATCCAACAGGACGATAACAGTTCATAGAGATGTGAAGTTCGATGAAGAGAAGGCCATGAGATGTTCCCTTGAGATGGAGCTCCAGTTACATGCAGATGAGGAGCTGCTAGATCCAAAGGAGGAACCTAACGATGATGTGGAGCAACCACATGTAGAGGAGAAAAGAGTGGAAGCACCCACTTATGCAGAGACTTCCAGAGATGGAAGGAAGCACCCCAAAGAGGCTAACAAATAGATGCATGATGCTAGAGAGAATGTGGGAGCGCCCACATCACAGTGCATATAGAGGTGGTCACCAGATTGATACACTAGCTACATGGATCTGATGAGCAAGAGTGTAGAGGTTGATCCATCCTCATTCGAGGAAGAAGTGCAGAAACTAGTATGGGTTGATGTCATGGTTAAGGAGTATGACTCCATTATCAGAAACAATGTTTGGGAAGTGGTCCCAAGAACAACAGATAAGTCAGTGGTGAGTTCCAGATGGCTTTACAAGGTAAAGAAAGCAGCAAATGGGAGTGTGGAGAAACATAAGGCTAGATTTTTGGCCAAAGGTTTCTCTCAGGTAGAGGGAATTGATGATGATGAGACATTTTCTCTAGTAGAAAGGTACTCTTCAATCGAATCTATTCTAGCACTGTTAGCACAGATGGGATGGAAGATACATCAGATAGATGTGAAGACAACATTCATCAACGGTATGATTGAGGAAGAGGTTTACATTAAGCAACCAGAAAGATTTGAGACCTTCAACCGAGAGTCACATGTATGTAGACTCAAGCGAGCACTGTATGGACTAAAACAAGCACCCATGTGCTTGGTACACCAGGATTGACAGTTATTTCACTGAGTTGGGCTTCACGAAAAGTGAAGTAGATGCGAACCTTTACCATATTGTGGTTGAAGATACATTGTTGATTATAGTATTATATGTCAATGATTTGATTCTAATAGGTGATGAGAAGCTGATAAAATCTGGCAAAGAGGATCTTGCAAAAGAATTCAAGATGAAGGACCTGGGGCTCATGCATCACTTTCTTGGTATGGAAGTATGGAAAGGAGATGAGGAATTTTTTGTCTCTCAAGGCAAATATGCCAACGAAATACTGAAGAAGTTTCACATGGAAAGAAACAAACCCTCGGAGACTCCTATATCAAGAAATTGGAGGAAGGAGGATGTTGCTTCAGGTGAAGTAGGGGAGGCTACTATTTATAGACAACTTGTGGGTTCACTTATGTATTTGGTGAACACATGACCAGACATGAGTTTTTCAGTTAACCAACTTAGTCAAGTCATGGTTAAGCCAACCAAACTTTATTGGAAGGTATTTAAACATGTTTTGAGGTACCTCAGAGGCACCACTCAATTTGGTCTTAGGCACAGATGGACAAAGGGAGTGAAGCTCCATGGCTTCACAGATGCAGATTAAACTGGGAGTCTATCCGACATGAAGAGAACATCAGGGGGAATCTTCATTATTGGGTCAACAGTAATTTATTGATACAATAGGAAGATCCTTGTTGGGTTATTTGGTCAACAGATGGATCCTACAATGGTTTACTATGGCAATCAGAGTTGTATCAAACTCTTAGAGAATCCATTTTTTCATGATTGGTCCAAGCATATCGACATTCGGTATCACCATCTACGAGATTGTGTGCAAAGAATCATGTTGCTGGAGTAAATTCCTATAGAGGAGGAGGATGCAGATATTTTGGCAAAGGCACTGTCAAGATGCAAACTCGATTTTCACATAGGTAGGATCGGGATAGCAAATAATCCCTTTCTTGTTGAGAGGGGGTGTTGAAAATGTAATAAGAAATCCTAATTTAATTTTGTCTAATTTAATTTTGTCCTTGAATTAAATTAGGAATTAAATTGTAATTCCATTTCTCATAACAATTTGTAATAGTTAACTAAGTTAATTTGACTTAGTTGGATCAGATAATTCAAGTTGGGAGTCTAACTAGAGTCATGTAGAGTGTCTCCTACTTTTTAGGAGCCCTGGTTGAGTTTATTTTGAGTTGTAATTATTTAATTCAATTTAGCTGAGTTAAATTCAGTTAAACTAGTTCCAATTGATGGAAGAATTTATGGGAGATCCAGTAGTGGAGTGTAACATGCAGTAGTGGGGTGTAACCAACACTAATTAATCAGTAAACTGAATATTCACTCATATTTAACTCATGCATGTCAGATCATAGAAAGACCCAGTTGAGATTGGAGTTTAGGGGCAGTGTACTATCAGTTGTATAATCATCTGAATTGTATCGATGGTGCATGCAATCAAAGGAAGGCCTATGAGGATTACACACTTCATAATTGTGGAATTTCTCAATTAAATATGGGTTAATTCCCAAGGGAACAACGCAAGGAAATAGGAGCTTCAGGCAGAAAAATTGGTTAAGTGTTGGCTTGAGTTTGTTTGTGAAGCAGTGAGATAGATTGAGATAGTGCAGAGGTTGCTCAAGCTTGAGCAAAGCATTGTAATCTTCTCATATTTTCTTATTAATGCAGTACATATAGCAAGGGTTTTTAGCTGTGGCTTTCCCCAAAAAATTATTGTGTTATGTTACATGTATGATGGAATTCTTTCTCTTTTATGCTTCATGATTTCATTGATCGTTTATTGTTTCCGCTGATGAGGAGAGTAGATTCAAGTCAATTATTTTAGCATATTACAATCTGTAGTTTGAATCTACAAGGAATTTCTACATAAACATATTGAACTTTTCATTAGATCATAGTGCCATCATATGGTATTTAATTAACAGTTTCCTATAATAGACCTCAATTATTTTAGAACTTTGAATAGAACTCAATCATTGATACATAGTGATATAGAGTGAGGCACAACTTTATGGAAAATATTAATCATACATGACACTACATTTAAGGATTCTCAACCAAATGCCTCAACATTTGTCTTCTTGTATGTCTAATCCTTATTTTGTTCAAGTGAGGAACTATTTTGTTTCAGGAATGATAAATAAATTTCTATAATGAGGTTTAATTGGGGTATAGGTAATAAACAAAATATTCTTTAAATCTTTATTGTTAAGATACTTATTTTGAATCAAAAAAATTATGATTGATCTTGATAGGTAAGGTTCTATACATGTTTGTCTCATTTTATTTTAGATACAAGAAAAGTATTATACATATATATCACAATCTAAGGAAATTACCATAATAAAAGAAATATGTTACTGTTAAACATCTCAACCTTTATATCATCTTCCTATCACACTACTTGAGGCATACATCTATCTAAAAAATTCTACATTTAGATTCTATCTCTATCAAACTTACTATGAGTCTATCTCTTTGATTGTTATAGCCAACATAGGCTCTCATAAAATAATTGAATTCGAACATTCAAAAAATTGCATGTTCTTGATATATGACTTTGTTATAAAATCCCAAAATGTTTTTGCATGTTTAATTTCTTATAAAAACTAATAGTGGATTGGTCATTAAAAAATGAATCATAACCTTAACAAATACAACATACAAATACACTCTAAGCTTCCCACATATTCTTTCCTCATGTATAGAATGTTGAAGGGTAGTGAATATAGCCTACATTTAAGCATAATAATTTGCATAGAAAGGTGAAAAAGAAAGTATATCTGCAATAATGTTATATAATTCCTTAAGTTGAACTTTAAGCATTCTTATATAACTGCCACATAATTTAATGTGAAGGATACAAGGGACTAAAATTGTGCTTCTTTTTTTTTTGGTAGAGTTGGTAGTCAAGAGAAGTGTTTTTTTTCCAGAGTTGGCAGTCAAGAAAAGCATGACTACGACGTTGTATGAGTCTTGTCTTAGAGCTCCATGTTATGTATGTTTATATGAGTCTGGTCTGGTATGAGTTTTGTTTGGTCTAATTTTGTTTGTGTGAGTTTGGCCTGTTACGTGTTGTGTGAGTTTGATTTTATATGTGTTGTTAATATCTAAAAAGTCTCTTTAGGATCTTGTCAATGATAGTGGAAAATTCATGTCATGAACCTCTTAGGAGACCATTATCAATCCATAACATGGTGAAATCATCGATGGTTACTTTCCCTTTCCTTCTCCACGTTGTCCCCAATTCTTTTTCCTTCATTATGGCCTTTTTGATAGCATGCTCCCTCAATCGGTCACTGACCTTCCAAACTCTATTCTTTCTTCTCTGGCCTAGGTGATTTGACAAAGTCATTTGCAGTCCATCCCAATAGGATTTTCTTCATTTCCTAGTGATGGTCATGAGGTCGAAAACCTATGAATTTTAGGGTATTTTTTGGGTCATTAAAGAAAGCCTCTGACATTCCAAATAAATCCAACATTGACTTACATATTTTTTGGTGTTTATAAGAGTTTTAAACATCTATTTTAATCCCTGTTATTGTGAAACCGGCCCAAAATTTTTATGGTGTGAGACTTTCTTAAATGTCTGTCAAGTCTCTTAACTTTCAAGTCAATAATATTTTTCTCAACTCTGGCCCATCCGTTTATGAAATGTTTGGCAATCTCTGGAGAATCATCTCAATAATAGCAATGAATTCCCCATGTGAACATCTCCATACACCATTCTCGTCCTATAGCATGGTGAAACCCCCAATGGTCACTTTCCCTTCCCACTCCACATCGCCCTAGGTCTTGTTCCATAATTATGACCTTTGTCATGGTAATCTCCCTCCATGATCACTCAACCTTCCAAACTCTATGCATGCTCTTGACCAAGGCCATTTTAGGGAGCCCTTTGTAGTCCAACTCAATACAATTTTCTTTATTTCCCAATGGTGTGTAACAAGTTCAAAGCTTGGCGAGTCTAAGAGAGCCTCTTAAAATATTTCTTGAATGTCTGGGGACTCTCTCATATCAATAATGCATTGTTTGGAGTCCATCCTGGATGTTTATTGAATGTCTAGCAAGTCTCAAAAGTCTTCGCAATAATAGAGATGAATTTAACTTTTTTTTCATAAATTGAAAGGAATAAATATGTTAGTCATTTTTCTCTAGAAATGCTCTGGGCATTACCTGAAAATTCCATTGGACTCTTGGAGGTGGCAAGTTTGAATCATCTTCTTGTGGGTGCCCTAGTTGGATGAAGACTTAGGAGAAGCGTATTTTTCATATATGCCCGACTCTCACAGTGTTAAATCAAATGAAAGTAATGTAATGGAAACCAGAAAGAAAATTTAATTTGACACAGTCATATGGAGGACGTGAGATGTCTTTAAGTGATTGATTTTCCATTTATACTTGACTCTTGAACTCTCAAATCAAACGAAAGAAATGTAGCAACGATAGGAAACATTGATTTGTTTAGGTTGGATTGCAAACTTTTCCATTCAGGTAGGCCATGGGATGTTTAGATGCAAAGAAAATGTGTTTAAAAGTATTCAAAAAAATCATTTAATATGCAAAATGTGTAGGAATATTGGTTAAAAAAAAATTAGCAAGGATTTTATAAAGTTTTTATAGAGTTTCAGTGATATTTAAAATGCGTAATTTTATTATATATAATTTGGGTGAAGTGTTTTTAATATGCTTTTTTGGAAGAGCAAGAAAGAAATCTATGAATTAAATTTAGTGTGAAAAAATTTCTTTTTATTAAAATCGCATCTTTCTCAAAATGATTAAATATATCAAAATTAAGATTTCACTTGTAATGGTTTAAATTATTCAATGGAAGAGGATGCTCACTTATCATTTATTCAATGTTGAATCCCTAACTCATTATGAAAGAAGTCTAGTCAAATTTGTTTGGAAATATTGCTATTGCTAAGAAAGTCTAGATAATAAAAATAATAATAATAATAATAATAATAATAATAATTATTATTATTATTATTATTATCACCAAATTGGTGTATGAGACCCCCTTGTTTGTGGGACAAGGGACCCACCTCTGCGTAGCGATTTGATTGCAAAACCCTACAAAGGCATACATACTCTACCCCTCCCATTTTGAACATGTGAACCCTTAGGAAAAAACACATGCTCTTAACCATTAAGCCCACTCAAACTGTATAAAATATTTTCATTGTCAAAATATTTTATTCATTGTCTAACTCTGTTGGTAACTTTATTGGTTGATAACTAGGACACTCAAATTGGTAACTTCTTGTGGGTGCCCCAGTGGACTCTGGAGGTGGCAAGTTTGAATCATATTTTATTCTGCCATTCACAAAGAACAATTCCAAAAGATAAGTTTAAGCTTTATTATACTCACCTAAAATATGAATTTTTATGAAATTATAAATTACTAATATATTTAGATTAAAGCTATATATATGTAATGCTCCACAAACAATTTAGTAATAATAAAATAAGCACAAAGCGTGGAGGGTAATTGGCCTCTGCAAGGCGTATTTGGCCGCGGAAGGTTGCAGATTATAATCGCTTGTTTTCATTTTGGCCTTCCGCTGGATTAAAGTTATTTTCCAATTAATTAATAATTAAGATATATGATCACTTTTTCAAATGAGATATGGCGCGTTGCCTGCGTTTAACAAAGGGGTTACCCTTGGAATTCCGACGATTATTGCAACAAATGAATAGTTAAACACTTGCTGGCATATACTCCTATGGGTAGGAACAAAAATTGGCAATCCAAGATGCTTTTTCCACATCTCTCCCCAAAGAAGAGCTTTTGCAGAGGTGGCAGTGAAGAGAAGTGTTTTTTTGCAGAGGTGGCAGTCAACAAAGAAGAGCTTTTGCAGAGGTGGCAGTCAAGAAAAGCATAACCGTTGAATCCAACCAGTAATATTTATTTCCAATCCTTGTCCCTATCGCTGCCATTTCCGAATCTCCTCCTCCTCTCCCCATTGCTACCTGCGCTGCTCTGGGCTGAGTATACTCTTGTCTTCTCTTGGAGCTCCATGTCATGCATGCGTATATGAGTGTCTAGTCTGGTATGAGTTTTGTCTGGTCTGGTTTTGTTTGTATGAGTCTGCTCTGGTCTGGTATGTGTTGGGCTGTACTGTAAGGAGGTGAAGCTAGACATCACATGAATACAATTCAAATTTTAATCAGCAGGAGCGAAAGGATTCAATCCCAGGTATACGAGGAGATATTCACCCACATCCTTCTCATAATCCTGGCAGGCAGGCAAATTTCTGTAAATGTAAGATCTCTTTTGGTTTTTTTTGGGTTTTTTTTTTCTAACCTTGATACCGAATGGATTCAATCCTAGGTATATGAGGAGATACCCACCCACATCCTTCTCAATCCTGGCAGGCAAATTTTTGTACCTGTGAGATCTCTTTTCATTGGGTTTCCCTCTTTTTAACCTTGATATAGATTTCAGATTTTAGGTTGGCTTAGTAAGTGACGACATACATTACATTACAGGATTTAATATGAATTTTGTAATTTCATGCAATTGGCTTGCTCTGTTCAATTGCTCTGTTCAAGTATTATTGAATTGCCAGGCTGAACTAACTTAAATATGAATTGGTATTGGTACCTGCATCAGTTTTCG
The DNA here is from genome assembly GCA_031772625.1 of Pinus tabuliformis. Classification (NCBI taxonomy): domain Eukaryota; kingdom Viridiplantae; phylum Streptophyta; class Pinopsida; order Pinales; family Pinaceae; genus Pinus; species Pinus tabuliformis. The sequence continues at coordinate 471,014,529 of CM062813.1, read as the reverse complement.
AATCCACAGGTGTGCGCAAGGATTGAATCCCAGGTAGATTAGGTAAATTTTTTTGCATCTCTCTGTTTTTCTAGTTGCATATATTCATTGGATTTCCATCAGCCCAAGGAGCGGGATTGGCAGGAATTAATTTGCTTTGGGATCGGCCTTTTTCAAGTTGTAATTTGATTTTGGCCGTTTGATTTGGGATCGACCCTTTTTAAGCTATTAAATGACAGGGGCCGTTGTTAACACAATGCCTGCTCTCCTCTGCTCTACTCAATTCAATCGCTGTCAAACCAATTCCTTCCTCTCGTAAGCCTCAGCCTCATCCTCAACCTCAATCTTGTACTCAGAGTTAGATCCATCTGCCACAAAACCTTTGGTGGATATCCTTACCTCCCCCGGCTGCTGTGTTGCTGATACCCATGCCCGCTGCTGCGCTACAATTCTCTGATACACATGGAAATTGGTTTGCACTGCCCAAAAAGGGAGGTCTATACCGTGCTGATAAATAGGGCCATGGAAGTTGGCTTCCACTGCCGAAACAAGGAGGTCTGATAAATGTATGTATAAAATGTGTAACTTATCTCTTAGAATTTGGGAGGATTAAATAATTGAATCGTATGATTATATTGTCTCGTGCAGGAGTTATGTTGGGAGCTAAGCGGTTATAGTATGTATCAACTATGCAGAGGACGCATAGATTTCAGGGAATCTCAACTGAATACATCTCTTTTTTCACATGATACAGAGTTGCATGACCTGTAGTGTGTGAAAAATATATTATGCCGCATGGTTATCTTGGTGGACAGTATAAAAATAGTGGTAAGATTCGTCGAATCTTTTCATTCTAAATTTTCTGTACCATAAATGGAGATGTTGGATTCGAAATTATGCATTGTTTTGGTTTTTATACCTGTTAAGGTTTTTCTCACAAAGGAATTGGGTTTGGATTTAAAGATTTGGCAAAGCAGTTGAACCCCACGATGTGCTGCTTCAATAGCCTTTCAATATGTTTGACGAGTTCCACAGGGAAAATGGAAGGTGGATGACCTGGCAGTGATCCACCCGGAGATCCACAGGGGCCGAGTGTTATGATGGGTTTTTGGGTATTTGCTTTGTTTTTCGAGGATTGAGTTCAAGGGTTTTTTGGTCTGTTCGGGTGGGTTTGGTATGAGGGTTTTTATTTTTGTGCTCTGTTCTTCTGCTGAGAATGAATGAGAAGGTAATTGAATTTATGATGAGGGATGAAGATCCTACTCCCTTTCCAAATGAAGTGATGAGCAGGCCGAGTGTTATAAAGGGATGACCTGGAAGGACAGGTTCTCCCTTATCAATGATGAGCGGCAAAAGCAATGGAGAGACCGGTTATATGAGCAGTCCGTGGGGTGGAGGCGGTGGAGTTCGTATATATGTATATATGCCCTACGCCCTACCTATGCCCCAGTGGGAGCGGCCCTGTGTGTGGAACAAATTCCGTACAAAAAGTTCAAAGGAAAAGGCATGTCAGCGAGCAGCAGTTTCATCCGATTTTATGTGAAAAATCTCGGGAATCACAAATCAAAATGTGTGACCACTGTGTTCTGTTCATATTTTTCCCAGCCGCAGTCCAGCCGATTAAGTCATCGATCATGAAACAATGGGTTTTTCATCATGTAATACATTAAAGACTGGATAATCCAGTGAATTTTATCTCTGTGAATTCTATATTAAAAACTGGATAATCCAGTCAATTTTATAGCTGTGAATTTTTTTCCACTGATTTGATTTGATTTGATGGTTGTGATTAAACAAAGTTTTTTCGTAGAAAGTTTTGCTATAAAGTTTAACCATTCCTTTATAAAATTTTTCTAAAGTCTAAGAATTTTATAAAATTTTAAAAACTATTTGTAACTTTATTTAAGTGCTTATTAAAATAATTTACTAAATGTTATAAACCCTAAATTCAAAACCCTGAACCCTATACCCTGCTCTGGTCTGGTATGTGTTGGGCTGTACTGTAAGGAGGTGAAGCTAGACATCACATGAATACAATTCAAATTTTAATCAGCAGGAGCGAAAGGATTCAATCCCAGGTATACGAGGAGATATTCACCCACATCCTTCTCATAATCCTGGCAGGCAGGCAAATTTCTGTAAATGTAAGATCTCTTTTGGTTTTTTTTGGGTTTTTTTTTTTCTAACCTTGATACCGAATGGATTCAATCCTAGGTATATGAGGAGATACCCACCCACATCCTTCTCAATCCTGGCAGGCAAATTTTTGTACCTGTGAGATCTCTTTTCATTGGGTTTCCTCTTTTTAACCTTGATATAGATTTCAGATTTTAGGTTGGCTTAGTAAGTGACGACATACATTACATTACAGGATTTAATATGAATTTTGTAATTTCATGCAATTGGCTTGCTCTGTTCAATTGCTCTGTTCAAGTATTATTGAATTGCCAGGCTGAACTAACTTAAATATGAATTGGTATTGGTACCTGCATCAGTTTTCGAATCCACAGGTGTGCGCAAGGATTGAATCCCAGGTAGATTAGGTAAATTTTTTTGCATCTCTCTGTTTTTCTAGTTGCATATATTCATTGGATTTCCATCAGCCCAAGGAGCGGGATTGGCAGGAATTAATTTGCTTTGGGTTCGGCCTTTTTCAAGTTGTAATTTGATTTTGGCCGTTTGATTTGGGATCGACCCTTTTTAAGCTATTAAATGACAGGGGCCGTTGTTAACACAATGCCTGCTCTCCTCTGCTCTACTCAATTCAATCGTTGTCAAAACAATTCCTTCCTCTCGTAAGCCTCAGCCTCATCCTCAACCTCAATCTTGTACTCAGAGTTAGATCCATCTGCCACAAAACCTTTGGTGGATATCCTTACCTCCCCCGGCTGCTGTGTTGCTGATACCCATGCCCGCTGCTGCGCTACAATTCTCTGATACACATGGAAATTGGTTTGCACTGCCCAAAAAGGGAGGTCTATACCGTGCTGATAAATAGGGCCATGGAAGTTGGCTTCCACTGCCGAAACAAGGAGGTCTGATAAATGTATGTATAAAATGTGTAACTTATCTCTTAGAATTTGGGAGGATTAAATAATTGAATCGTATGATTATATTGTCTCGTGCAGGAGTTATGTTGGGAGCTAAGCGGTTATAGTATGTATCAACTATTCAAAGGACGCATAGATTTCAGGGAATCTCAACTGAATACATCTCTTTTTTCACATGATACAGAGTTGCATGACCTGTAGTGTGTGAAAATTATATTATGCCGCATGGTTATCTTGGTGGACAGTATAAAAATAGTGGTAAGATTCGTCGAATCTTTTCATTCTAAATTTTCTGTACCATAAATGGAGATGCTGGATTCGAAATTATGGATTGTTTTGGTTTTTATACCTGTTAAGGTTTTTCTCACAAAGGAATTGGGTTTGGATTTAAAGATTTGGCAAAGCAGTTGAACCCCACGATGTGCTGCTTCAATAGCCTTTCAATATGTTTGACGAGTTCCACAGGGAAAATGGAAGGTGGATGACCTGGCAGTGATCCACCCGGAGATCCACAGGGGCCGAGTGTTATGATGGGTTTTTGGGTATTTGCTTTGTTTTTCGAGGATTGAGTTTAAGGGTTTTTTGGTCTGTTCGGGTGGGTTTGGTATGAGGGTTTTTATTTTTGTGCTCTGTTCTTCTGCTGAGAATGAATGAGAAGGTAATTGAATTTATGATGAGGGATGAAGATCCTACTCCCTTTCCAAATGAAGTGATGAGCAGGCCGAGTGTTATAAAGGGATGACCTGGAAGGACAGGTTCTCCCTTATCAATGATGAGCGGCAAAAGCAATGGAGAGACCGGTTATATGAGCAGTCCGTGGGGTGGAGGCGGTGGAGTTCGTATATATGTATATATGCCCTACGCCCTACCTGTGCCCCAGTGGGAGCGGCCCTGTGTGTGGAACAAATTCCGTACAAAAAGTTCAAAGGAAAAGGCATGTCAGCGAGCAGCAGTTTCATCCGATTTTATGTGGAAAATCTCGGGAATCACAAATCAAAATGTGTGACCACTGTGTTCTGTTCATATTTTTCCCAGCCGCAGTCCAGCCGATTAAGTCATCGATCATGAAACAATGGGTTTTTCATCATGTAATACATTAAAGACTGGATAATCCAGTGAATTTTATCTCTGTGAATTCTATATTAAAAACTGGATAATCCAGTCAATTTTATAGCTGTGAATTTTTTTCCACTGATTTGATTTGATTTGATTTGATTGTTGTGATTAAACAAAGTTTTTTCGTAGAAAGTTTTGCTAGAAAGTTTAACCATTCCTTTATTTTGCTATATTTAGATGGGCCAACAGCTTTCCAGATTTGACTGTTGCGTTATTTTTCTTTTTAAAGTAGCTAACAACTAGATATTTGATCCCTTCACGAGGATTCAAGATTTGACGGTTCCGTTATTTTTCTATTTTTAAAGGGGCCATCAGCCGGACCATTGATCCCTTCATGATGATTCGGGCCAACAGCTAGATATTTGATCCCTTCATGAGTATTCCAAACACTCTGTGTCACGGCTGGACAGTGATCGTTCAATTATATTTTGAAGACACTCTGTTGGATCACTAATTGTATTTGGAGGATGATTGTTCAATTGTTGTTTAGGATGCGCTGTTGGAGGACCCATTATTTTGGGACTAAGATTCCATTTCGAGGACGGTATGCTGGATCTTTTCAACCTTTGTGTTTCCTACCATCTCGGTTTCAAACATGGCTACGGCTTGGAATTATTGCTCTGCAACTGCAACTGTGCTCTGGTGAGGATTATTTTATCTCGCGAACAATTGGTTTAATTAGTTTAACATTCTTTACTTCCATACAAATATTTTTATTGTTGAATGATATCCCTATGAAAATAATTTTGTTATTGTTGAATGATATCCGTGCAAAATTCTGTTGAATGATATCCTTGTGAAAATAATTTTGTTATTGTTGAATGATATCCCTGCAAAACGAATTTTGCTATTGTTGAATAATATCACTGCGAAATGACCTTGTTATTGTTGAACGATATCCCTGTTTGCCAAAATCTTTGTTGCAAGAAATGCATTGAACAATCTTTGCGTAAACTGTGTTGAACAATTTCCTTTTCTTCAAATCTTGTGTCCATTTCATAGAGTATTGTCTCATGTATAGAAGTGTCCCATATAGAAATTTCATTTTAACCTAACAAATAAAACATATTCATTTTAAGTTTTAACCAAGAAGTGCAGTAGCCAGCTCCTACGCCCTGCAACCATTCCAAAAACCTTCCTATCATGATGTGCAACTCAAACATCGTAGATAGCAAGACCTTGAAGATGTTAATGAACATGTCATTGAAATTTGGTTCTTAGCTTTTTTTTTTTTATTAGAGAATTCCCTTGGCCATATGTCAAATAAATCACTCTTTTAGAGAATGCCCTTGGCCATATGTCGCCTTATTTCAAACTTACCCCAACTTGAACATAATTTCCATCTCTTTGACCACACATTCAACACGAAGCCTCCGATCCACATCCCCAAACCCATTTCTACAAAATAACGCTCTTCTGAACACCGATTGTGCTCAACGGGCCTCCTTCCAGACGCAGAGCAGCATAGTTGTACACATCGAAGTTCGTGGTTTCCTTTCTGGTGCACTGAGCTTAGAAGTAAGACACCTTGAAGTGTTGATGAGCTTGTCTGTCTGAGGATTTTTCCTATGCTCGTATAGGCGAGCGAGGCTGAAGTCCCCACGTCGGCCATTGACCTCCGCATCCATCAACATATTACTCGCCTTCACGTCTCTGTGCACATCGCGTTGCTCCCATTCTGTGCACAAAGCATTGCAACGTCTTTGTGAAGATAAAACAAATGCCTCATGGCCAAGACGCGCATATTGGCCATGAGCTCAGTGCCTCTGGGTTCCCATCTGATCTGATCTATAAAGCTTGTCCTCCATAACTTCACCGCATAGTTCATAGACCGACTGCTCGTAGAACTCTCCCCACACACTGGCTGCAAATTTGACCTGAGAGTTGTGTGCAGGATTCGAACTCGCGATCTTGCAAACGTATAGGACGAGGACCTGAGGCACTCGATGGGGCCGACTAGTTGAAATCCTGGACTTTTCAAATGTAATCAACGTTCAAAAATAAAGTATAAAACTAACCAAAAAAGTCATCTATTGTTTGTTGTGGTCTTTTCAGGCTGCTAGAGTTTCCCTTCATTGGAGAAAGCAATGTTCGGTTAAATGATCATCACTTCATTCAAAATTTTCTTTTCTTTGAGAAGAATATTCTGACAATTTAATTTTAATAATGCGTGCTTTTTGTTACTTTTATCTGAGAGTATTTTATGCGTTTATTACTAGTAATGAAGCCTATTTTATGTTAGTTTTATGAAAGTATTTTATGTTAATAGGTTTTACTAGTGATATGAAAGGGCTGATCCGAAGAGATGAGAACTACATATTTATCATGTTGGAGTGTGATATGTACATGCAAAGCAATTGCTTTTGATGTACATAATATGTTGATGTTCTTGGGTGAGAATGGAAATGTAAATGGAATGTAGGTTGCACGCTTTTACTGTAATAGCTTGTGTGTGTAAGTTTATAGAGTGAACCTAAAGAGTTAATGGCGTTATAATCCTAAACCTATGACTTTAGGTTTGTGTTTTGATATTTTACTTAGAAGGTTGCGTTTTTATAAATTTGGAATGAAAGAATTTACTTTATTTAAATATTTTGAGAACAGAAAAAATATTTCTCAATAAAAGATTTTAAATTTAGAAAATGTTCTTAATTTAAATTCAACAATAAATAATTAAACATAAAAGGGAATTTTATAAAATTATTGAAGTAGTGTTGAGGCTCTAAATTCTACTTATATTTTAGGCTTTTCATTTATATGTAATACGAATTTAATTTCTCTAACTACTTAATTGAAATAACTAGTTCTTTCTAAATGATTTTGAACTATGTAATACAAATTTAATTTCTCTAACTACCTAATTGAAATAACTAGTTCTTTCCAAATGATTTTCAACTATGTTTTTACTTCATACAATTATAATTTTATATTTTAGAGTTCTAGAATTATTGAAAAGGTGTTGAGGCTCTAAATTCTATTTATATTTTATGCTTTTCATTTATATGTAATAAAAATTTAATTTCTCTAACTACTTAATTTAGATAACTAGTTATTTCCAAATGATTTTAAACTATGATTTTACTTCTTACAATTATACTTTTATATTTTAGAGTGCTAAAGCAGGGAAGGGAATTTTATAAAATTATTGAAGTGGTGTTGAGGCTCTAAATTCTATTTATATTTTATGCTTTTCATTTATATGTAATAAAAGTTTAATTTCTGTAATTACTTAATTTAGATAACTAGTTATTTCCAAATGATGTTGAGCAATGCTTTTACTTCATACAATTATACTTTTATATTTTAGAGTGCTACGTTAGGGTACGATAGGGTAGGGTAGAGTAGAGTAGAGTATGTTAGGCTAGAATAGAGTAGCGTATAGTAGACTAGAGTAGAGTATTAGGCTAGGCTAAGCTAGGCTAAGATCAGATAGGCTAGAGTAGGCAAGGTTAGGCTAGGGTAGGCTAGGCTAGAGTAGAGTAGGCTAGGCTAGGCTAGAATATAGTAGAGTATAGTAGAGTAGAGTAGTGTAGGCTAGGCTAGGCAAAGATTAGATAGGATAGGCTAGAGTAGGCTAGAGTAGAGTAGAGTATAGTAGAGTATAGTAGAGTAGGTTGGGCTAGGCTAGGCTAGAGTAGAGCAGAATAGGCTAGATTAGAGTAGAGTAGAGTAGGCTAGAGTAGAGTAGAGTAGGCTAGGCTAGAGTAGAGTAGAGTAGAGTAGGCTAGGCTAGGCTAGGCTAGGCTAGAGTAGAGTAGAGTAGGCTAGGCTAGAGTAGAGTAGAGTAGAGTAGGCCAAGCTAGGCTAGGCTAGGCTAGGCTAGAGCAGAGTAGAGTAGGCTAGGCTAGAGTAGGGCTAATCTAGTCAAGTCTACTCTAGGTTATTGTAGTCTAGGCTACAATAGGCTAGCCCAAAGTAGTCTAGGCTAGAGTAGGCAAGGCTAGGATAGATTAGGCTAGATTACACTAGGATAGGCCTGTCTAGGATAAAGCATGATTTGCTAGAGTAGGTGACACTAGACTAGGGTGGGGTATGCTAGGCTAATCTATGCTAGAGTAGGTAAGGCTAGGGTAGAGTAGCGTAGCCTAAGCTATAGAAGGCTAGGCTAGGCTAGAGTAGGTTAGGCTAAGCAAGGCTAAGCTGGGCTAGAGTAGGCTAGGTTAGGCTAAGCTAGGAAGAGTAGGCTAGGTTAGGCTAAGCTAGGAAGAGTAGACTGGGCTAGGCTAAGCTAGGTTAGCTTAGGAAATGGTAGGCCAACCTAGGCTAGAGTAGGTTAGTCTAGAATGGGCTGAAGTAGCTTAGGAAATACAAGAGTGGGCTAGGGTAAGTTAGGCTATGGTTGGCTAGGCTAGGCTATAGTATGCTAGGCTAAACTAGGCTTGAGTAGGTTGGGCTAGAGTAGGATAGGCTAGTGTAGGCTAGGCTAGGCTAGATTAGGCTATGCTAGTGTAGGCTATGCTAGTGTAGGCTAGGCTAGGCTAGGCTAGAGTAAGGTAGGCTAAAGTAGGCCAGGATAGGCTACATTAGCATAGGATATAGTTTGCTAATTTAGGCTAGAGTTGGCTTGACTAGATTAGGATAAGAAAGAGTAGGTTAGGCTAGACTAATGCAGGGTAGGCTAGAGTAGGTTAGGATAAGGTAAGCTAAAATATGTCAAGTTAGGCTACACTAATCTATTGTACGGTAGGATAGAGTAGGATACAACAGGCTAGGCTAAGCTAAACTAGTGTAGGCTTGGCTAGAGGAGGCTAAAATAGACAAGAGTAGGTGAAACTAGGATAGGCTAGGCTAGAGTAGGCTACCCTTACATATTCTAGAATTGAGTAGTGTATTCTACATTAGAGTAGGCTACGTTAGGCTGGGCTAGCCTATAATACACTAGGTTAGGCTAGGCGAGGCAAATTTATCCAAAAGTAGGCTAGGCTAGACAAAGATATTCAAAAATACGCTAGGCTAGACTAAGTTATTCAAAAATAGGCTAGCTTAGAGTAGAATAGGGTATGATAGGATAGGCTAGGCTTAGTTAGGTAGTGTTTTTGTACCACATGATTTGGTGTTTTTATTATCTTGTTTTCCACCATAGCCATTGAGTTAGTCATTGAGATGATACGAAAATTCTGAAAGAGTGTCATTGACTAGATTGTTGGATATTGCTAAGGCTTTGACCACTCTTGCATCATTTTAGATAAGCTAACTAATGGTTAATTACAAAGTTACATGCAATTTTTAGGGTTAATTACTTTTTCATTTCTCATGTTGACTATATTTTTCCTTAGTCTATTCCTTTAGGAGAGAATTTTATGTTTATTAGTTTTACTAGTAATATACAAGGGTTGATCCAAAGAGATCATAATTGCATATTTATCTTGTTTCAGTGTGATAAGTACATGGGAATAGATTGTTATCCATTTACATAATATCTTGATGTAGTGAGATAGAAATGTAATGTAGGTGACACACTTTCAGTGCGACTAGTTTCACTTTGTGTACTTTTATACAACGAGCCTACAAAATAAAATAAATTGATTATTAATATTGAACCTTTAACTATACGTTTGTGTTTTGATATCTACAACGTCATTTTGGATCTATAATATAACTAAATTTGTGAAAAAATATTTATGATTCCTTAAATTTTTTATCTTGATACACGTGTATATGATTTCTAGAATCTTAATTTAATTATCAATAATCAATAATTTGGTGCTAGATATTCAATAATCAATAACTAATATTTTTAATATTAGTCATGAATAGAATATTGAGATTTATTTGAAATGTAGTTATGATCTCAATTCCTTCTCAATTTAATTAAATAAATTATTTCAAAATTAGTTTAGAATATAATGTATATAGAATATGATTTGTTGATATGCCATCTTCTTAAATTAATTAATGTGAGATAATTTAATTAATAGAATATATTTAACTTGAAAATAAATCTTATCATTGATATGCCAATTTTACCATGAATATTCCATGTGGGTTCAAAAATATTATCATTGATATGTCAATATTACCATGAATATTCCAACATATTCCATGGGTTCATAAATGTTATGATTGATATGTCAATATTACCATGAATATTCCAACATATTTCATGGGGTTTAAATATCTACGATGAACCTAATAATTAAATTATAACTATTGAAGATCTATTCTTAGGATTAGCATGAAATAAGTTCAAGGAGGAGTGGAAGTTAGGTCCCTGTCCTTTCCTCCTAGTTTTTTTGTAGGCTTCTTTTTTAGATTTATTGTGTTTGATTTTTATTTATGTAGGTATTGGTGTCATTTTTTATAGTATTTTTTGTTGATTTATCTTCATTATAGTTTATTTTCTCGATCCTTCGTGTTTTTTTATGTATTTTATGATTTATTGTTGACCCTGTTTTATTTATTGATTACTTTTCTTTGAATATATATATATATATATATATATATATATCTTTTGACTTGTGTATATTTTTGTTTTATTTTATTTACTTTTCCATTAATTTTTTAATTTAATTTATTTTTTTTCCATTAGGGTCTTGATTCCTTTTTATAAATTTTGACTTCCCACCTTGTTAAGAGTTAGACTTTTTTTTTAAATAAATTAATTTAAATATTATTTTTCAAAAGCTAGATGTTTAATATAGTGGTTACTTATTAATATTTGTTTTCAATAAATTAATAAACTAATATCATTATTTAAATATTATTTTTCAAAAAATAGTCGTTTAATATAGCTGTTAATAATATTTGTTTTTAATATATTAATAAATTGATATCATAATTTAATTTTATTGTTAAATATAGTCATTACTTGAAATTATGTCTCTACATTTCTCTCTATTCAAGCCTTTTCCATGGTCTTCCTCTTAATCGGGTCCTCGTGATGAACCACACTTGTTGGTTCAAAACGTGTACCAAAATTTTCTCTTATGTGATTTCTACCGAAAGAATTTGCCAAACTAAATTGGTGTGGCTATCTCGACATGATATATGGGGAAATGCATGAATCATTTTATCTATTGTGATTGGCTTCTCAAGAGTATATAATATAAAGTAACACTTTCTTGGCTCTATGCTACATTGTTTCTCTTCTTCCATTCCTATGTTCCTTATCTTCATGTGATTTCTTGTTTTCCTTTATACTAGTAACTAATGGTCATTTTCTACTACATTACAACAAGTATACATCAATTTTTTTGCAATATTTTACTAAAATCTAAAATATTGTAAATATTTGTGGATTTTTTAGTGAATCCTAAAATCTTGTAAAATATTAGTGAATCATTCACTTAATAGAAAAATAGTTATCCATTTACTTCAGTTCAAATAAACCAACATCATTAGGATTTTCCGGTTCATCACCATCTATAAGTTTTTCAACTCCTTGGTGTGTAACTATTATAGTAACTATTATGTTTCCTTCTTCAATCAAAACTCTAATAATTGTTGATCAATACACAATTTTTTGAAATTACCCAAAATTCACAATGAGATTGACTAAAAGACAAAATATATAATGAAATTTAATTTCCTATATGATAAAAAAATCAATTAACACAAACTCATATAAAGCCACAATTTTTGAGTTTAAAAATATAGCCCACGAAGAAAAAATTTCATTACTTAGTATAACATGTTACAAAATAAGTATCGTCAAAGGATTTCCACTTCAAAAGTGATAATACACTAAACAATGTCTCATCCTCCACTAATTGCATGTATTGCTCCTTTAGCCTTTCCCTCAAAAGTATAATTTCATTAAAAGAATGTTTTCCCCATGATAATAGATCCCCTACAATGAACACCTAGGAAGCTAGAGCATAGGAAATTTTTCCCTACAAATATCCAAGTAGAACATATTTCCCTTTCCTCATAAATATTTTGAAATAAAATAAAAGATACAGTGGATTCTCTAAAAAGTGAAGAAGCTTAGGTCATGCCAAAATGTCAATAGTAAATTAATTTTTTTTCCTTCAACCATTTGATATATAAAAAAGTAATATTAGTTACTCAAAATATGTGGAATAACCAATCAATAAACAAAGCCATATATGATTCCTAATATCCTAGGTTTCTCAAGTAAACATTCAAAAAGAAGAACATAAGGCTTCTTAATCAAGAAACAATGTTAACTTTAACCCACTACTTTTAAAATTAATGATAATTGGATGAAACCAGTCATTCCCAAACAATTGGTTCATTGAAAAACAAAATGAGATCTATAAGTGTTTAAGGAACTAATAAAAGTTTTAAACGAAATAAACAAAAAATTCTAATCTTTAAAAATGCTTCAAATTATTGGGCAAGGCATCATATCTAAACGTTAAATAAATTTCATGTACTTGAATGACTATATTTGTGCGTGGAGGAAATACTCCTAAATGTATTATTTATCATTTAATAGTAGGATATTATGTATGTGAAGAGATATGTTTTGGATTCATGAGACTGTAGCTTTTATTTCCAACTGTGGAGAAGAGAGTGACAATTTAATATTTGAACTTAAGTCATGAATCTTAAATTAACTTGCATATCTCCACCTCCACTTCCATCTCAACGTCCACCTCCAACTCCTCCTCCTCCTCCGAATCCACCTACTCGTCCTCTCCTCCAACTCCATCTCCACCACCTTCTCCTCCTCCTCTGCCTCCGCCTCCTCCACCACCAACTTGACCACCACCTCATCCTCTTTCTCCACCTTCACCACCACCTCCTCTACCTCCACCTCCACCTCCACCTTCACCTCCTTTGCTTTGTCCTCCACATCCACCTATAAATCCACCACCACCTCCACCTTCACCACCACCTCCTCTACCTCCACCTCCACCTCCACCTTCACCTCCTTTGCTTTGTCCTCCACATCCACCTCTAAATCCACCACCACCTCCACCTTCACCTCCTCCACCACCACCACCACCTCCTCCTCAACTTCCTCCACCTTGACCTCCACCTTTAACTCCTCCTCCACATTTCCTCCACCTACACCTACTCCTCCTCCCCCTCCACATCCCAATCATCCTCCTCCTCCACCTCCTCCTCCTCCACCACCTTCCCATCCACATCCTCTACCCTACCCTACCCTAGCCTAGCCTAGCCTAGCTAGTCTACCCTACCCTAGCCTAAGCTAGTCTAGGCTAGCCTAACCTAAGCTAGTCTAGGTTTAGCCTAACCTAAGCTAGTCTAGGCTAGTCTAACCTAGCCTAGCCTAGTTTATCGTAGCCTAGTCTATCCTATCATAGCCTAGCCTAGCCTAGATCTTAGCCTAGCCTAGATCTTACCCTAACCTACTGTAGCCTAGATCTTAACCTAGCCTAGCCTAGCCTACTACACTCTACTGTAACCTACTATGGCCTAGCCTAGCCTCGCCTACTCTACTCTAGACTACTCTAGCCTAGCCTATCTGATCCTCACCTAGCCTACCCTAGCCTAGCCTACCCTACTCTAGCCTAGCCTAGCCTACTCTACTCTACTCTACTCTATTCTACTTGAGCCTACTCTAGCCTAACCTAACATAGTCTAGATCTTAGGCTAGCCTAGCCTAGCCTACTCTACTCTACTCTACTGTATTCTAACCTCTTGTAGCCTAGCCTACTCTACTCTATCCTAACCTAGCCTAACCTACTCTACTCCACTCTAATCTACTCGACTCTACTCTAGCCTAGCCTAGCCTACTCTACTTTACTCTAGCGTACTCTACTCTACTCTACTCTAGGCTACTCTAATATAGGCTATTCTAATGTACTCTACTCTAGCCTAGCCTAGCCTACTCTACTCTACTCTAGCCTACTCTAGCCTAGCCTACTCTACTCTACTCTACTCTACTCTAACCTACCCTACCCTACTCTACTCTTCTCTAGCCTAGCCTAGCCTACTCAACTCTAGCATAGCCTAGCCTAGCCTACTCTAGCCTAACGTAGCCTACTCTAGCCTATCTGATCTTAGCCTAGCCTAGCCTACTCTACTCTACTCTACTGTAGCTTATCCTACTCTACCCTACGCTAGCCTAGCCAACTCTACTCTACTCTAGCCTAGCCTAGCCTAGCCTAAATCTTAGGCTAGGCTAGCCTAGCGTACTTTAATTTACTCTACTCTAGCCTACTCTAGCCTAGCCTATCCGATCTTTGCCTAGCCTAGCCTAGCCTAGCCTACTCTACTCTACTCTACTTTACTCTACTCTAGCCTAGCCTAGCGTAATCTACTCTACTCTATTGTACTCTACTCTAGCCTAGCATATCTAATCTTAGCCTAGCCTAGCCTACTCTACTCTACCCTACTCTAGCCTAGCCTAGCCTACTCTTGTCTAGCCTAGGCTAGCCTACTCTAGCCTAACCTAACCTACTCTAGCCTATCTGATCTTAGCCTAGCCTAGCCTAGCCTAGCCTACTACTCTACTCTACTCTAGCTTGGCCTGGCCTGCTCTACTCTACGCTGGCCTAGCCTAGCCTAGTGTAGCCTACTCTACTCTACTCTACTCTACTCTAGCCTAGCCTACTCTACTCTACACTAGCCTAGCCTAGCCTAGCATAGCCTACTCTACTCTACTCTACTCTACTCTATCCTAGCCTAGCCAAGCCTAGATCTTAGGCTAGCCTAGCCTAGCTTACTTTACTTTACTCTACTCTAGCCTAATCTAGCCTGGCCTATCTCATCTTTACCTAGCCTACTCTACTCTACTCTATCCTATCCTAGCCTAGCCTACTCTACTCTACTCTACTCTAGCCTAGCTTAGCCTACTCTACTCTACTCTACTCTACTCTAGCCTAGCCTAGCCTACTCTACACTACTCTACTCGACTATACCCTACTCTACTCTAGCCTAGCCTAGCCTAGCCTACTACTCTAGTCTACTCTACTATACGCAACTCTATTCTAGCCTAACATACTCTACTCTACTCTACCCTACCCTATCGTACCCTAACCTAGCACTCTAAAATATAAAAGTATAATTGTATGAAGTAAAAGCATTGCTCAACATCATTTGGAAATAACTAGTTATCTAAATTAAGTAGTTAGAGAAATTAAACTTGTATTACATATAAATGAAAAGCATAAAATATAAATAGAATTTAGAGCCTCAACACCACTTCAATAATTTTATAAAATTCCCTTCCCTGCCCTAGCACTCTAAAATATAAAAGTATAATTGTAAGAAGTAAAAATATAGTTCAAAATCATTTGGAAATAACTAGTTATCTAAATTAAGTAGTTAGAGAAATTAATTTTTATTACATATAAATGAAAAGCAAAAAATATAAATAGAATTGAGAGCCTCAACACAGCTTCAATAATTCTAGAACTCTAAAATATAAAAGTATAATTGTATGAAGTAAAAACATAGTTCAAAATCATTTGGAAAGAACTAGTTATTTCAATTAAGTAGTTAGGGAAATTAAATTTGTATTACATATAAATGAAAAGCCTAAAATATAAATAGAATTTAGAGCGTCAACACTGCTTCAATAATTTTATAAAAATCCCTTTTATGTTTAATTATTTATTGTTGAATTTAAAATTAAGAATATTTTCTAAATTTAAAATCTTTTATTGAGAAATATTCTTTTCGTTCTCAAAATATTTAAATAAAGTTTATTCTTTCTCTCCAAATTTATAAGAACACAATCATGTAAGTAAAATATCAAAACACAAACCCAAAGTCATATGTTTAGGATTAAAATGCCATTAACTCTTTAGGTTCACTCTATAAATTTACACAAACAAGCTATTACAGTAAAAGCTTGAGGCCTACTTCACATTTCCATTCTCACCCAAGAACATCAACCTATCACTATTAAAAATAACACAGATAGAAAATGCTCGTAGAACCTATTAACATAAAATACTTTCATAAAACTAACATAAAATAGGCTTCATTACTAGTAATAAACGCATAAAATACTCTCATATAAAATTAACAAAAAGTAGGCATTTTTAAAATTAGATTGTCGGAATATTCTTCCGAAAGAAAATAAATTTTTGAATAAAGTGATCATCATTTAACCTAACATTGCTTTCTCCAATGAATGGAAACTCTAGCAGCCTGAAAAGACCACAACAAACAATAGATGACTATTTTTGGTTAGTTTTATACTTTATTTTTTGAACGTTGATTACACTTGAAAAGTCCAAGATTTCAACCAGTCGGCCCCATTGAGTCCCTTAGGTCCTTGTCCTCTACGTTCGCAAGATCACGAGTTAGAATCCTGCACAGAGATCTAAGGTCAAATTCACAGCCAGTGTGCGAGAAGAGTTCTAGGAGCAGTCGGTCTATGAACTATGCGGTGAAGTTATGAAGGACAAGCTCTAGAGATCAGATCAGATGGACACCCAGAGGCACTGAGCTCATGGCAAATATGTGCGTCTTGCTGGGGCCATGAGGCATTTGTTCCATCTTCACAAATACGTTGCAATGCTTTGTGCACAGAATGGGAGCAACGCGATGTGCACAGAGACATGAAGGCGGGCACATAAGTTTAAATATATGACAACATAAAGAGTAATGAGACACATACAGAACATCCCAAGAAATTGAAGCAAATAGATCGGCTGAAGGGTTTAGGGTTTAAGGTTTAGGTTCTACAAGAGTAAGTAAATGATTTTAGTGTTTTACAAAGAGTTTAGAATTTAGGGTTTTTGTTTAGTAAGAGTTTAGTAAATGTTTTAATAGACATTGTAATAAAAGTTACAAAATGATTTTTAAAATGATAAAAATAATGGTTTAGGGTTTAGGTTTTATGGTTTGGGTTTTAGGTTGATATTTAGGTTTAGGCTTTATAAAAGTTACCTTAGATATAACTTAGGGTTTTTTCGGCCTTTGTAATTTAAAGACTTAAATAAAAGTTCCCAAAATGTTTTTTTAAACTAATATAGAATTCCTAGGGTTTAGGGTTTTGGGTTTTGATTTTCGCTTTTAGGTTTAGGGTTTGGGGTTTAGGTTTTAAGGTTTATAACACTTTAGTAAATGCTTTTAATAAACACTTAAATATAAGTTACAAAACAGTTTTTAAAATGTTATAAAAAGCTTATGACTTCAGGTTTAGGGTTTAGGTTTATAACACTTGAGTAAAATGCTTTTAATAAACACTTAAATAAAAGCTACGAACTACATTTTAAAATATTATAAAATTCGTAGTGTTTATGGTTTAGAGTTAAGGTTTTGAGGTTTATTGTTTCGGGCTTAGGGTTTAGGGTCTTAAACTTAGGGTTTATAATACTTTTGTAAAAGCTTTTAATAAACACTTAAACAAAATTTACAAAACTCTTTTTAAAATGTTATAAAATGCTTAGCATTTATGGTTTACGGTTTAGGGTTGGGGGTTTAGGGTGTAGAGCTTAAGGTTTGGTGTTTAGGGTTTTGTGGTTTAGGGTTTAGGGTTTAAGGTTTATAACAATTTATTAAATGCTTTTATTAAACACTTAAATAAAAGTTACAAAACACTTTTTAAAATGTTATAAAATGATTAAGGTATAGGGTTTAGGTTATAGGCTTTAGGGTTCAGGGTCTAGGGTTTATGATTTATGGTTTATAACACTTTAGTAAATTCTTTTAATAAAAACTTAAATAAAAGTTACAAAACCATTTTAAAATGCTATAAAATGTTAAGGGTTTAGGCTTCGGGTTTTAGGATTTAGGGTTTAGGCATTATAACACTTTAGTAAATGATTTTAATAAACATTTAAATAAAAGTTACAGAACACTTTTTGAAATGTTATAAAATACTGAGGGTTTCGGGTTTATAGTTTAGGGTTTAGGGATAGGGGTTTATGGTTTATAGTTTAGGGTTTAGGGTTTACAACACTTTAGTAATTTTTTTCAATAAACACTTAAATAAAAGTTACGAAACTTTTTTAAAATTATTATAAAATGCTTGGGTTTAGGGTCTAGTGTTTAGAATTTTGGGTTTGGAGCTTTGGGTCTAGGGTTTAGGGTTAAACATTTATAGTTTAGGCTTTAGGGATTAGGGTTTACGGTTTAGGGTTTATAATGCTTTATAAAATTCTTAGGGTTTAAGTTTTAAGATTTTCAGTTTAGGGTTTAGAGTTTGGGGTTTAGGGTTCATGGTTTCGGGTTTATAACACCTTAGTAATTGTTTTAATAAGCACTTAAATAAAATTCACAGAACACTTTTTAATATGTTATAAAATTCTTAGGTTTAGTGTTTAGGATTTGGGGTTTAGGGTTAGGGTTTAGGGTTAAGGGTTTAGGATTTAGGGTTTAGGGTGTAGGGATTAACCATCCCACCTTAAGGGAGTATCCGCTATTACATATTACACATAATGCATTCATCCCGTAGATTTGAGGAGTTATGAAGAAGAAAATAAATAAAAGGAAAAAGGTTTATGAAGAAGGGTGGAAAAGCAAAGGCCGAGGTATCTCATGTACCACACTTTTCTCCCTCCTACACTCACATACCCATGTGTGATCTTCCCTTATTATAGATACTCATAAAATTCTTATGGATTATGTGTGGTCTTCCCTTATTATAGATACTCATAAAATTCTTATGGACTATGGTTTAGGGATTAGGGTATAGGGTTCAGGGTTTTGAATTTAGGGTTTATAACATTTTAGTAAATTATTTTAATAAGCACTTAAATAAAGTTACAAATAGTTTTTAAAATTTTATAAAATTCTTAGACTTTAGCGTTTAGGGTTTAGGGTTTATAAAATTTTCATAAATTTTTTTAATATACACTTAAATAAAAGTTACCAAACACTCTTTAAAATGTTATAAATGAATTAGGGTTTAGGTTTTAGGGATTAGGGTTAGAGTTTATAAAACTTTAGTAAATTCTTTTAATAAATGCGTAAAAAAAGTTACAAAACACTTTAAAATGTTATGGGACACTTAGAGTTTAGGTTTTAGGGTATAAGGTATAGGGTTTAGGGTTTGGGTTTTAGGGTTTAGGGTTTATAACACTTTAGTAAATGTGTTTAATAAACACTTAAATAAAAGTTACAAAACACTTTTTGAGTTATAAAAGGCTTAAAGTTAAGTGTTTAGGGTTTAGGTTTCTTAGTTTAGAGTTTATAGTTTAGGGTTTAGTTTTTATGGTTTAGGGTTTATAACGCCTTAGTAAATTATTTTGATAAAAACTTAAGTAAAAGTTACAAAACTCTTTTTAGAACTCTATAAAATGCTTAGGGTTTAGGTTCTGTAAGACTTTATTAAATTCTTATAATAAACACTTAAATAAATGTTAAGAAACACTTTTTAAAATGTTATAAATTGCTTAGGGTTTAGGGTTGAGAGTATAGGGTATATAAGGCTTTAGTAAATCGTCTTAATAAACACTTAAACTAAAGTTAGAAATCTTTTTAAGATGTTGTAAAATGCTTAGGGTTTAGGGTTTACGGTTTGGGGTTTGGTGTTTAGATTTTAGGGTTTAGGGTTTATAACACTTTAGTAAACTATTTTAATAAACACTTAAATAGAAGTTACAAAATATTTTTTAAAATGTTATAAAATTATTAGGGTTTTGCGTTTAGGGTTTAGGGTTTAGGGTTTAAGGTTTAGGGTTTATGGTTTAGGGTTTCAGGTTTAGATTTCAGGGTTTAGGGTTTAGGGTTTGTGGTTTAAAGTTTAGGGTTGAATTTTTGTAATAGTTTAGTAAGTTCTTTTAATAAACACTTGAATAAAAATTACAAAACACTTTTTAAAATGTTTATAAAATGCTTAGGGTTTAAGTTTAACAATTTGGGGTTTAGGGTTTAGGGATGATAAGGTTTAGGGTTTGGGGTTTAGAGCTTAGGGTTTAGGGTTTATAAGACTTTAGTAAATTCTTTTCATAAACACTTAAATAAAAGTTTCAAAATACTTTTTAAAATGTTATAAAATGATTAGGGTTTAGGGTTTGGGATTTACATTTTAGGTTTTAGGTTTAGGGTTTAAGTTTTGGTTCTGGGTTTAGGTTTAGGGTTTAGTGTTCACGTTTTGTAACATTTTTGTAATTATTTTAATAAACACTTAAATAAAAGTTACAAAACAATTTTTAAAATGTTATAAAATGGTTAGGGTTTAGGGTTTACAGTTTTTGGTTTAGGGATTGGGTTTGGGTTTAGTGTTTAGGGTTTAGGTTTAGGTTTAGGGTTTAGGTTTTGGGTTTAGGGTTTATTTTTTGTGTTTAGGGTTTATGGTTTTGTGTTTATGGTTTAGGTTTTATAACACTTGAATAAATTCTTTTAATAAACACTTAAATAAAAGTTACAAAATTCTTCTTCAACTGTTATAAAATTCTAAGGGTCTATAGGTTTAGGGGGGTTTGGGTTTAGGTTTTGGGGTTTAGGTTCTAGGGTGTATGGTTTAAAGTTTCTAACAATTTAGTAAATTCTTTTAATAGACACTTAAATAAAAGTTACAAAATGCTTTTAAAAATGTTATAAAATGCCTAAGGTTTAGGGTTTAGTTTATAGGGTTTAGGGTCCAGGGTTTATTGTTTAGGGTTTAGGGTTTATGGTTTTGGTTTTAGGGTTTATAAAAGTTTATTAGTTTCTTTTAATAAACACATAAAAAAGGTTACAAAACACTTTTAAAAATGTTATTAAAGGATTAGGATTTAGGGTTTTGGGTTTAAGGTTTAAGGTTTAGGGTTTAGGGTTTATGTCTTATAACGCCTTAGTAAATTCTTTTAATAAACACTTAAATAAAATTTACAAAATTATTTTTAATATATCATAAAATTCGTAGGTTTTAGGGTTTAGGTTTTGGGTTTGGTGTTTAGGGTCTAGTGTTTAGGGTTTAGGGTTTAGGGCTTAGGTTTTGGGGTTTATAACACTCTAGTAAATTATTTTAATAAACACTTAAATAAGAGTTACAAAACTCTTGTTAAAATTTCATAAAATGCTTAGGGTTTAGGGTTATAACACTTTATCAAATGCTTTTAATAGACACTTAAAAAAGTTACAAAAATGTAATTTAAAACATTATAAAATTCTTAGTGTTTAGGGATAGGGTTTATGGTTTGGGTTTGGGATTTATAACACCGATAAATTATTTTAATAAGAACATAAAAAAAGTTACAAAACGCTTGTTAAAATGTTATAAAATGCTTAGGATTTAAAATTCTATAAAATGTTCATGGTTTAGGGTTTATAATACTTTAGTAAATTCTTTTGATAAACACTTAAGAAAAAGTAAGAAAATTCTTGTTAAATTGTTATAAAATACTTAGGGTTTAGAGTTTAGGGTTGAGGGTATAGGGTTTTGGGTTTAAAATGTTATAAAATTCTTACGGTTTAGGATTTAGGGTTTATAACATTTTAGTAAATTCTTTTAATAAACAATTCAAAAAAATTTACAAAAATCTCGTTAAAATGTCATTGGATGCTTAGGGTTTAGCTTTGGGGTTTGGGGTTTAGGGTTTAGGTTTATGTTTGGGGTTTAGGGTTTATGTTTTTGGGTTTAGGTTTTTGTTTATGGTTTAGGGTTTACAACAATTTAGTAAATTCTTTTAACAAATACTTAAATAAAGTTACAAAATTGTTCTTAAACTGTTGTAAAATTCTTAGGGTTTATGGTTTAGGGTATAGGGCTTGGGGTTTATGGTTTAGGGTTTAGGTTTTCGGGTTTAGGGTGTTAAGGTTTAAAACAATTTAGAAAATTATTTTAATATCACTTAAATAAAAGTTACAAAATGATTTTAAAAATGTTATAAAATGCTTAGGGTTTAGGGTTTAGTTTATAGGGTTTAGGGCTTAGGGTTTATTGTTTATGGTTTAGGGTTTACCATTTACGGTTTGGGGATTAGGGTTTAGGGATTATAAAACTTAATAAAGTGCTTTTAAATAAAAACTTAAAAACTATTACAAAACACTTTTTAAAATGTTATTAAATGATTAGTGTTTAGGGTTTGGGGATTCGTTTTTAGGGTTTAGGGTTTAATTTTTATAACACCTTAGTAAATTATTTTAATAAACACTTAAATAAAAGTTACAAAATTATTTTAAGAGATTAGAAAATGCTTAGGTTTTAGTTTAGGGTTTGGGGTTTGGGGTTTGCGGTTTAGGGTTTAGTGTTTAGGTTTAGGGTTTATGTTTAGGGTTTGGGATTTATAACACTTTCATAAATTCTTTTAATAAGAACATTAAAAAAAAGTTACAAAACACTTGTTAAATTGTTATAAAATTCTTACGCTTTACGGTTTAGGATTTAAAATTCTATAAAATGCTCATGGTTAAGGGTTTAGGACTTAAAACAGTTTAGTAATTTCTTTTAATAAACACTTAAAAAGGTAAGAAAATGCTTGTTAAAATGTTATAAGATACTTAGGGTTTAAAGTTTAGGCTTTAGGGTTTAGGGTTTTGGGTTTAAAATTTTATAAAATACTTAGGGTTTATGATCTAGGGCTTATAACATTTTAGTAAATGATTTTAATAAACACTTCAAAAAATTTACAAAAAGCTTGTCAAATATCATTGAATGCTTAGGGTTTAGGTTTAGGGTTCAAAATGTTATACAATGCTTAAGTTTTAGGGTTTATGGTTCAAAAGACTTTAGTAAATATTTTTATAAACAATTAAAAAAAGTTTTAAAATGCTTCTTAAAATGTTATAAAATGATTAGTGTTTAGGATTTAGGGTTTATGGTTTAGGTTTTAGGGTTTAGGTCTTATAACACTTCAATAAATTCTTTTAATAAACACTTAGAAAAAGGTTACAAAACACTTTTTAAAATGTTATAAAATGATGAGGGTATATGGTTTAAAATGTTATAAAATGCTTAGGGTTTAGGTTGGAGGGACACTTTAGTAAATCCTTTTAATAAACACTTTAAAAAAAGTTACAAAACTCTTGTTAAACTTTTATAAAATTCTTAGGGTGTAGGTTTTAGGTTTTATAAAACTTTAGTAAATGCTTTTAATAAACACTTAAAAAAGGTTACAAAAAACGTATTAAAATGTTATAAAATGTTTAGGGATTAGCGTTTTAAAATTTTACAATATGCTTGCTAAATTGTACTAAGGGTTTAGGGTTTATAACAATTTAGTAAATTCAAAATGTTATAAAAATACTTAGGGTTTAGGGTTCAGGTTTTGGGTTTAGGTTTTAGGGTTTAGGGTTTATAACACTTTAGAAAATGCTTTTAATAAACACTTAATGAAAGTTACAAAACACTTTTTGAAATGCTATAAAATGATTATTATTTAGGTTCTGGGGTTTGGGGTTTAGGGTTGATGTTTTATGATTTAGGGTTTATAATGATTTATTAAATTCTTCTAACAAACACTTAAATAGAATTTAAAAAACTCTTTTTAAAATGTTATAAAATGCTTAGGTTTTAGGGTTTAAGGTTTATGGTTTATAATGGTTCACTACATGATTTTAATAAACACATAAATAAAAGTTACAAAAAAACTTTTTAAAATGTTATAAAATCCTTAGAGTTTAGGATTTAAGGTTTAGGGTTTAGGGCTTCAGGTTTGACGTTTATATTTTTGCGTTTAGTGTTTAGGGTGTATAATGCTTTAGTAAATTATTCTAATAAACATTGTAATAAAAGTTAAAAAATGATTTTTAAAATGTTATAAAATGATTAGGGTTTAGGGTTTGGGTTGTAGGGTTTAGGGTGGTTTAGCGCAACGTTTATAGTTTATAAAGCTTTATTAAATGGTTTTAATCAGGGCTTAAATAAAAGTTACAAAATAACTTTTAAAATGATATAAAATTCTTAGGGTTAAGTATTTACAGTTTGACCTTTAGGATTTAGGGTATATAAGAACTTAATAAATGCTTTTAAGAAAGACTTAAATAGAATTTGCAAAACACTTTTTTAACTGTTATAAAATTCTTAGGGTTTTGGGTTTTGATTTTTCATTTTAGGTTTAAGGTTTACGGTTTAGGTTTTAGGGTTTATAACACTTTAGTAAATGCTTTTAACAAACACTTAAATACAAGTTACAAAATGGTTTTTAAAATGTCATAAAATGCTTAGGATTTAGGGTCTACAATTTAGGGTTTAGGGTTTGGGCTTTCAGGTTTAGAGTTTAGGGTTTCGGGTTTATAACACAAGTAAATTCTTTTAATAATCACTTAAATCAAAGTTACAGACTACTATTTTAAATGTTATAAAATTCTTAGTGCTTATGGTTTAGAGTTAAGGGTTTGAGGTTTATTATTTGGGGTTTAGTATTTAGGGTTTAATTTAGGTTTTATAACACTTTTGTAAAATATTTTAGTAAAATTTAAATAAAATTTACACAACGCTTTTAAAATGCTATAAAATGCCTAGCATTTACGATTAGGTTTAGGGTTTAGGGTCATAAAATTCTTAGGGTTTAGGGTTTAGGATTTAGGTTTTAGGTTTTAAGTTTTATAACACTTTAGTAAATGCTTTTAATAAACACTAAAATAAAAGTTACAAAACACTTCTCAAAATGTTATAAAATTCTTGCTGTATAGGGTTTAGGCTATAGGGTTTAGGGTTCAGGTTTAGGGCTAGGGATAAGGTTTATGGTTTTATAATGCTTTAGTAAATTCTTTTAATAAATAGTTAAATAAAAGTTACAAAGCCATTTTTAAAATGCTATAAAATTTTGAGGGTTTAGGTTTTGGGTTCAGGGTTTAGGTTTTAGGGTTTTAAGTCTAGTGCTTAGGGTTTAGGGATTATAACACTTTAGTAAATGCTTTTAATAATCATTTAAATAAAAGTTACAAAACACTTCTTAAAATGTTATAAAATACTTAGGGTTTAGGGTTTAAGGCTAGGGTTTATGGTTTTGAGTTTACGCTTTAGGGTTTAATAGCACCTAAATAAAAGTTACAATTTTTTTTTAATTGTTATAAAATGTTTGGGGTTTAGGGTTTAGGATTTAGGGCTTGGGGTTTACAGTTTAGGGTTTAGGGTTAAGAATTTATGGTTTAGGCTTTTGGGATAAAGGTTTAGGGTTTAGGGTTTATAGAACTTTATAAAATGCTTAGGGTTTAAGTTTTAAGCTTTTCTTTTTAGGGTTTACGATTTTGGGTTTACGGTTCATGGTGTTAGGTTTATAACACCTTAGTAATTGTTTTAATAAACACTTATATAAAAGCTACAAAACACTTTCTAAAATGTTACAAAATGCTTAGGTTTAATGTTTAGGATTGGGGTTTAGGGTTTATGGTTTAGGGTTTAGGATTTAGAGTTAAGGGTTTAGGGTTTAGGGTGTAGGGATGCACCACCCCACGTTAAGTGAGTATTCACTGCTACATATTACACATAATGCATTCATCCCATGGAACCTTGATGAGTTATGAAGAAAATAAATAAAAGGAAAAACGTTTATGAAGAAGGGTGGAAAAACAAAGGTCGGGGTATCTCAAGTACGATAATTTTCTCCCTCTTACACTCACATACCCAAGTGTGGTATTCCCTTATTATAGATACTAATATAATTCTTAGGGTTTATGGTTTAGGGATTAGGGTTTGGGGTTTATGCTTTAGGATTTAGGGTTTATAAAATTTTAGTAAATTCTTTTAATAATCACTTAAATAAAAGTTACAAATAGTTTTTAAAATGTTATAAAATTCTTAGGCTTTATCGTTTATGGTTTAGGGTTTATAAGAATTTAGTAAATTTTTTAATATACACTTAAATAAGTGTTACAAAACACTCTTCAAAAAGTTATAAATTAATTAGGTTTTAGGTTTTAGGGATTATGACTTAATGTTTATAACACTTCCATAAAAATTTTAAGGGTTAAGAGTCGAGGGTTAATAGGACTTTAGTAAATCTTCTTAATCAACACTTAAATAAATGTTAGAATTCTTTTTAAGATGTTATAAAATGCTTAGGGTTTAGAGTTTATGGTTTGGGGTTTGGTGTTTAGAGTTTACGGTTTATAACACTTTAGTAAATGAATTTAATAAACATTTAAATAGAAGTTACAATATGTTCTTTTAAATGTTATTAGGGTTTAGAATTTAGGGTTTATTGTTCAGGTTTTAGAGTTTAGGGTTTAGGGTTTAGGGTTTGTGGCTTATAGTTTAGGGTTGAGGGTTCGTAACAGTTTAGTAAATTCTTTTAATAAACACTCAAATAAAAATTACAAAACCCTATTTAAAATGTTATAATATGCTTATGGTTTAGGGCTTAATGTTCACGGTTTGGGGTTTAGAGTTTAAGGTTTATTGTTTAGGGTTTAGGTTTTATTGTTTATTGTTTAGGGTTTAGGGTTTAGATATTAGGGTTTGGGGTTTAGGTTTAGGGTTTAGGGTTTATAAAACATTATTAAGTTCTATAATAAACACTTAAAAATGGTTACAAAACACATTTTAAATGATTAGGGTTTAGGGTTTAGGGTTTAGTTAACTTTTCTAACACCTTAGTAAATTTCTTTAATAAACACTTAAATAAAAGTTACAAAATTATTTTTAATAGATCACAAAATTCTTACCTTTTTGGGTTTTTAGAGTTTATGGTTATAACGCTTTAGTAAATTATTTAATAAGACTATATTAAATGTTACAAAATGATTTTGAAAATGTTATAAAATAATTAGGGTTTAGGTTTCACATTTAGGTTTGGGTTTAGGGTGGTTTAGCGTTAGGGTTTATGGTTTATAAGACTTTAATAAATGGTTTTATCAAGGCTTAAATAAAAGTTACAAAATTCCTTTTAAAATGACATAAAATGCTTAGGGTTTAGTTTTACAGTTTGGCCTTTGGGATTTAGGTTTAGGGTTTATAAGACCTTAATAAATTCTCTTAATAAAGACTTAAATAAAAGTTCCAAAATGCTTAGGTTTACTGGGTTTTGGGTTTTGGTTTATTAGGGTTATTAAGTTTAGGATTTTAGGTTTATAACACTTAAATAAAAGTTACGGAAAAATTTTTTAAAATGTTTATAAAATTCTTGGTGTTTATGGCTTAGAGTTAAGGGTTTGAGGTTTATTGTTTGAGGTTTGGCATTTCAGGTTTAGGGTTTAGGATTTTTAATTAGGGTTTATAACACTTTCGTAAAATCTTCTAGTAAACACTTAAATAAAATTTACAAATCGCTTTTTAGAATGTTATAAAATGCTTAGCATTTACTATTTAGGGTTTAGGGTTTGGGGTTTAGGGCGTAGGGTTTAGGGTTTAGGGTTTAGGTTTTAGGTTTTAGGTTTTTTAAAACTTTAGTAAATTCTTTTAAAAAAAATTTGAATAAAAGTTACAATACTTTTCAAAATGTTATAAAATGCTTAGTGTATAGGGTTTAGGCTATTTGGTTTAGGGTTTGGGGTTTAGGGAAAGGGTTTAGGGTTTATGGTTTATAATGCTTTAGTAAATTCTTTTAATAAACACTTAAATAAAGTTGCAAAATCTTTTTAAAATTCCATAAAATTTTGAGGGTTAAGGGTTTGTGTTTTAGGGTTTAGGGTTTAGGGTTTTAAGTCTACGTTTAGGTTTTAGAGTTTAGGGTTTAGGGTTATAGTACTTTAGTAAATGTTTTTAGTAAAAACTTAAATAAAAGTTACAAAACATTTTTAAAATTGTTATAAAATTCTTAGGGTTTATGGTTTAGAATTTCGGTTTAGGTTTTAGGGTTTGGGGTTTAGGGTTTAGGGTTAAGTGTTTGCGGTTTAGGTTTACAGATTAGGGTTTAGGGTTTATAACACTTTATAAAATGCTTAGGGTTTAAGTTTTAAGATTTTTGGTTTAGGGTTTAAGGTTTGGGTTTACGGCTCATGGTTCTAGTTTATAACACCTTAGTAATTGTTTTAATAAACATTTAAATAAAATTTACAAAACACTTTTTAAATTGTTATAAATTCTAGGGTTTAATGTTTAGGATTTGGGGTTTAGGGTTTATGGTTTAGGCTTTGGGGTTTCAGGTTAAGGGTTCAGGGTGTAGGGATGTACCAACCCATCTTAAGTGGGCATCTGTTGCTACATATTACACATAATGCATTCATCCCATGGAGCCTCAAGGAGTAGAAGAAAATTAAATAAAAGGGAAAATGTTTATGAAGAAGGGTGCAAAAACAAAGGTTGGGTATCTCATGTACCACAAATTTCTCCCTCCTACACTCACATACCCACGTGTGGTGC
The DNA here is from genome assembly GCA_031772625.1 of Pinus tabuliformis. Taxonomy (NCBI): domain Eukaryota; kingdom Viridiplantae; phylum Streptophyta; class Pinopsida; order Pinales; family Pinaceae; genus Pinus; species Pinus tabuliformis. Next base: position 470,986,383 of record CM062813.1, on the reverse strand, counting down.
TCCCTTATTATAGACACTGATAAAATTCTTAGATTTTATGGTTTAGGGATTAGGTTTGTGGTTTAGGGTTTAGGATTTAGGGTTTATAACATTTCAGTAAATCCTTTTAATAAACACTTAAATAAAAGTTACAAATAGTTTTTTAAAATTTTATAAAATTCTTAGGCTTTAGCATTTAGGGTTCAGGTTTTTAACACCTTAGTAAATGTTCATAATATACACTTAAATAAAAGTTACAAAAAACTCTTTAAAATGTTATAAACTAACTAGGGTTTAGGTTTTAGGGATTAGGGTTTAAGGTTTTAGGTATAAGGTATAGTGTTTAGGGTCTCGGTTTAGGGTTTAAGGTTTATAACGCTTTAGTAAATTGTTTTAATAAACACTTAAATAAAAGTTATCAAACACTTTTTGAAATGTTATAAAGGGCTTAGGGTTTAGTCTTTAGTGTTTAGGTTTTTTCAGTTAAGGGTTTATTTTTTATGGTTTAGGGTTTATAACACGTTAGTAAATTAATTTAATAAAAACTTAAGTAAAAGTTACAAAACTCATTTTAGAATGCTATAAAATGCTTAGGGTCTAGGGTTTATAAGACTTTAGTAAATTCTTATAATAAGTTCTTAAATAAAAGTTAAAAAACACTTTTTAAAATGTCACAAATTTCTTAGGTTTAGGGTTAAGAATCTAGGGTTCATAAAACTTTAGTAAATCCTCTTAATAAACACTTAAGTAAATGTTAGAAATTTTTTAAAGAAGTTATAAAATGCTTAGGGTTTAGAGTTTATGGTATAAGGTTTTGGGGTTTGGTGTTTACAAATTAGGGTTTGTAACGCTTTTGAAATGTTATAAAAGGCTTAGGGTTTACCATTTAGGGTTTAGTTTTTCATTTTAGGGTCTGTCTTTTATGGTTTAGGGTTTATAACACCTTAGTAAATTAATTTGATACAAAATTAAGTAAAAGTTACAAAAACTCTTTTAGAATGCTATAAAATGCTTAATTTTTAGGGTTTATAATACTTTAGTAAATTCGTATAATAAACACTTAAATAGAAGTTAAAAAACACATTTTATAATGCTATAAATTGCTTAGGGTTAGGGTTAAGAGTCTAGGTTTCATAAGGCTTTAGTAAATCCTCTTAATCAACACTTAAATAAAAGCTTAGAAATTTTTTTTAATATGTTAAAAAAGCTTAGGGTTTAGAGTTTATAGGTTTATGGTTTGGGGTTTTGGAGTTTAGGGTTTAGGGTTTATAAAGCTTTAGTAAATGATTTTAATAAATGCTTAAATATAAGTTACAATGTTTTTTTAAAATGTTAAAAAATTATTAGGTATAGTGATTATGGTTTAGGTTTAGGGTGTAGGGTTTCACGTTAGATATTAGGTTTAGTGGTTTGTGGTTTAACAATTTTAGGGTGAGGGTTTATAACACATTAGCGTGTATGGTTTTAAGGCTTAAAAAAAATTTAGTAAATCCTTTTAATAAACACTTAAAATAACTGTTACAAAATGCTGTTAAAAATGTTATAAAATGCTTAGGCTTATGGTTTATTTTATA